>OU343221.1:76113969-76393747 GCA_910596185.1 Chrysanthemum makinoi
AACTTTTGCCTCATCCAGATTTTGCTCGCTTAATACAAGACCAACAAACCATAGTGGAAGAATGTCGTACATTAATCGTGACTTGAAATGCAAAAATGCATCAAGTAACCAAGGATTTTGAATGTTTACAAAAGCAACTCAACTTTTCAAAACTCAAGAAAAACGCGGAAAAACAAGAAAAGCAAAATTGCCAAATCTTATCAAAACGAAAATATTTAGAAAGATGATGTTGATCTAGCCGCTCAAGAATGCTTTGTTGTCCAAATAGAACAACCAAACATGAACATAAATAGCAAATTAACGCTCTCACCTTGGAAAATCAAAAAGCTAAGGCTGAGTTGTTAACTTGTCAAAAACAGCTTCTCCTCGATACAAAAGCATTCAACGATACGAATAGATGATCATCTTGAAGAAATCATCGGCTTGCAAAACAAACTTAAAGAGTTTAAAACCGTTGTTTACAAACATGGTGGTCGAATCACAGCCCATTGAAAAGTTTACTTTAAAACCCAATCCAAATGGATATGGACCGAATTTGCCGACATAAACCTAAGCTTTCAACAAAAGCATTCAAACCAAATCCCAAGTTTCCAGCGTAATATAAAGTTGATAATTCTCATATGAATGTTGTTGAATATCATCGCAAGAGGAATTAGATGCGTAAGACGAGAGTCGATCAAAATTAGAAAAGTTGTTTACAACAAACCTTTAACTATTCTAAAGCGTCACTTTCACACACCAACCAGATTCTTCTAACACACCAAGGGTTATCATCAAAACAACTGAGTCTTCTAATGTTAATCCCCAACCAGATTATGCACAAATTTATGGTCCTTTACCTTCCATCGAAGTAAACTCAAAACCCAAAATCGAAAATTCTTAGATATTTTGACATCTTCATGGTCGACCTCAAAATTTTACAAATGAGATAGAATATCGCTCAAATCAAATTGATCATTTTCAATCATCGGCGAACAAAGAGACATTTTTCTGAAAAATCTTTACCTAATGTTAAAATTTGAAAATTGTAATAGTCTGGGAAAAGGATTTTCATAAGGA
This sequence comes from Chrysanthemum makinoi, assembly GCA_910596185.1. NCBI lineage: Eukaryota > Viridiplantae > Streptophyta > Magnoliopsida > Asterales > Asteraceae > Chrysanthemum > Chrysanthemum makinoi. The sequence continues at coordinate 76,115,029 of OU343221.1, forward strand.
ACTTGGAGTGATGAAAGTCGCTTCTGAAAACAAAACATCTATTTCTAATACTAAACGTAAAAAAAATGTTGAGAAAAGATGTTGATCGACTCTTGGAAGATGTCATCCGTGCTGATGTCCATAATGTTGTGCTATTGAATTCTTTGTCATATGCATTTGATCATACCTCTGCTGATACCGTTGATTCTGCGGATAAATGTTGAGAACACCGATAATGTGCTTGATCGAACTTAAAAGTTGAAAACAAACGATTGTCAAACAACTCTTTCAAATGCAATTAGTCGTCTTAATTGGTGTCAAAAAGATATTCACGATCAACAAATTGCTTTTCAACATAAATCGCCTAGTTGCCATACAAAATCTTCTCGATCCTAAAATTGAGAACCTAGATGATCAAAACGTGTCTTTTAAGTGTCAAATCTCAAAATATGAACAAGAACTTTAAAAGTCAAAAGGAATATGGTGTCATATTTGATTTACTCAAAAGACTCGTGATGAAGCATCAAATGAACTTGATCATTATCTTGCACACACTAAAGAAGTTATGCATTTTGTCCGAAATGTTCTGGTCTAAAATCAAGATCTGATTCACATTATCCTCAAGTTAAGAGAAATGTTAGGAAAGTATGAACAACTTCCACCAACCATCATTAAGAGATTAGCCCAGATACACTTAGTACTCATGAACCTAGAATCCCTACCCCAAATCACAAGTAGCTAACGTGCTTCCTTCTAACCAAACAGAATAGTTGATCTTTCCAAACGCGCTTCACGTACTTGTAGGAGCACTAAATCAAGAATAGGAAGTTACAAGAAAAGATCAATCAAGAATGCTAAAGTAGAAGAACACCCTAGGACTATGAATAAGACTCCACTTGCCTCCACTATAGATATAAGGTCCGCAAATGTAATAGAAATAGTGATGTAACAAATGCTAAACCGTTAAGTACTTTTGATATTCAGCCTGATGCACCTTGTGATATTTGTCGTAAAAGTATGAATTCCGATTGTCATGATAAATGTGTTGCTAAAGCTATCATCTCTCGTTTAAGGAATCCTAAGAACCGAATACCTCTAGGCCCACTAATCTTTCTAAGTCCTGCAGTTGGTAGACCGCCATCTTTAGATTCTAAGAAACGCATTGTCTCTCTCTGAGCTCCCGTATTCCACCTCCTAGGAATGTAGTACCACCTAGTGCATTCACTAAGACTAAAGCAAAGAGGTTATGAGATGGCGAAATGGATATATAAACTAGGATTTAAGTGGATACCTAAAGCTATTGATGTGTGTATATCTACTATATCGCTACTGAACCCTCTAACATTTCGGTTCCACATCTACTTCTATTCCATCCGTGTCGCCTGCAGGTGTAATGCGTGATACAGATCATTCTCCGATTGTTGATACGGATGTTCCCCACACATGACAGTAATCTTAAACTATCAAACTTTATTGCAAAGTTCATTGGCATCGGCCGTTCGAATGATCACTTCGCAGCCTATCATGGGCTACGGAGACTATGTCAATGGGAACATCGAATTAGCAGGTGGTTTACTATGTGGAAGGCCTCTATTACAATTCTGTTTCGAGGGCTTGTGATGGAGATTTGAGGTTGCTTTCCGGGAGAAAACTTGTTTCATTCGTGATCTACAAGGAAATGACCTTATGTCCGATCGCTGTAATTCGTCTCTACACTATCTTTATGAAAGACATGGTTGCTTCATCTCCCATATGTTTACTTTCAAAGGCAACATCAACAAAATCCTCGCTATGGCACTCGCTGCTCTCACATCTAAACTTTCAAACCATCACCAACCTTGCTCGACACAAACTAGTGAAGGACTCATTTGCTTCCGTATTCTCTAAAGATCACCTTTGCTCGCCTTTAACAAGGCAAAGCACTCGTGCTCATTTTCCTTCAAAGGTGGAACACAACTCTCAAAGATGTGCTTCATCTTCTTCACATGGATTTGTGTGGCCCAACGCGCGTGCAAACGATCAATGGCAAACGCTACATCTTAGTAATTGTTGATGACTATTCACTCTGGACTTGGGTCTACTTTCTGGAAGCAAAGATCAAGCTCCACAAATGATCATCACCTTTCAACAAAATACAAGTTCAGCCACAAAACACCGTCAACTAATCGAATCGTATAAAGGCACCTAATTTGTTAATCAAACTCTTCGTGAATTCTATGAGAAAGTGGGAATTCAAAGATCGCACATCTATTGCACGCATAACGTAACAAAACGGAGTTGTTGAACGACGAAACCGAACGTTAGTGGAAGCCGCAAGAACAATGTTAATCAATGCTAAACTTCCAGATACTTATGGCGCTAAGTCGATCTCCATGATGCTATACTCAAAACCGCTCTATGATTACAAAACGCCACAACAAAACACCTTTCGAAAGCTCGCCCATACAAAAACCGAATCTAAAAAATTTTCATGTATTTGGATCTCTTTGCTATCCGAATAATGATCGTGATGACTTTGGAAAGCTCAAAGCCAAAGCCGACATTGAGTCTTTATCTGATAATCGTGATAATTCCAAAGGTTTCCGAACCGAATCGTCGTACAAAATGTGATGGAAACGATTCATGCTCTTTTTGATGAACTTACGGAAATGGCTTCTGAGTATAACAGCTTGGAACCCGGTCACAACCGCTAAACTTCCCCAAACCCCATCATCATCACCGAACAAAGCCCCGGCTTACTCACAACAAATGGAAAGGTTTGTTCACGCGACGATATTGATGAACGTGTCGTGTGTATCCATGTTTCTTTCTGCTCAACCCGGGATAATACTCTTATACCCGATACACTGCTAACAACCATCGTTGTATGCACCTACACCGCTTGACTCCACACAACAGTTGAACAAACCGCCTCCAACAATGATGAAGCCGATGATATTCTCATGAAGTACCCCCACCGCAGATTTTGATCCAAATGCTTCTTCAACCCGCTTGCTAATGAGATCGCTGCACGTGATGTCGCGAATCTTCAACAAACCATTTGAATCCTCGACTCGCACAATGTATACCAACATCAACCCTCCCACATAGATGGACAAAAGACCATCCTCCGAAAACATTATTGGCAACCCGAATCAACCAGCCGTTACGACAACCTTCACATGTGACGGTGAACATTGCATTTATGCACTCACCGCTCCGCCAATCAACCTAAAACATCAAAGACGCAATGACAAAAGACAACCGGATTGAATCCATGCAAGAAGAACTCAACCAATTCAAACGCCTTGAAGTATGGGAACTGGTTGAAAGACCAACAGGGTCTACGCCATTGGTCTCAAAATGGATTTGGAAAACAAATTGATGCTAAAGGAAATGTTATCGTAAATAAGTCACGCCGGTGGCTAAGGGTTATCGTGAAGAGGGTATTGACTTTGAAGAATCTTTTGCCCGGCTGCTCGCCTTGAGGTCGCTCGATATTTCTCGGCCATGCTCATATGAATATGACGGTTATCGATGGATGTCAAAATGCTTTCTCAATGGACAACTTAAAGAAACGGTTTATGTCACCAACCGTGATGGATTCGCTGATCCCGAAGCCCAATCACGTCTACAAACCTAACAAAGCTCTGAGATGGTCTCAAACAAGCTCCTACGGCATGGTACGATAAGCTATCATCCTTCCTCATTGCTAATAATTTCACCAAAGGTTCGGGTTGACCCAACTCTTTTTATACAATATCACGGGAACATATCTTAATTGTTCAAATTTACGTGGATGACATCATTTTTGGTCTACATTACAAAAAGTTTTCAATCGCATTCGCAAAACTAATGAAGAAAAATTTTGAAATGTCCATGATGGGTGAACTTACATTCTTTCTGACCGCAAGTTCATCAATCACCCCGCGGGTATTTTCGAGTCACCCAAATATGCCCTTGATTTGTTAAACAAATTTGGAATGAAAACCTGTGACACCTATGCCACACCAATGGCTCATACCAAGAAGCTAGACGCCGATTTACATGGGAAATTGGTGGACCCTACAAAATACCGTAGTATTATTGGGTCTCTCATGTATCTAACAAGCCAGCGCACTGATATTGTCTTTGCCGTATATCTATGCTCAAGTATCACGCGACTAACCTGAAACCCACCTCTCTCGAGGCTAAAAGAATCCTCCGATACATAAAGGAACCATTAACTTGGGGATCCGTATCCGGCTGATTCGGTTTTGAACTAATCGCCAGACGACCAACGCCAGATGCTTAGACTCACGGAAAAGCACTTCGTGAGCTTTACAATTTCTTGGTGATAAACTGGAGTCATGGCAATCGAAGAAGCAGGATTGTACATCGGCCGTCCTCAACCGGTAGAATATGTAGCCATTTCGGCATGTTGTGCTCAAGTCATATGGATGAGAACACAACTCAAAGACTATGGTTACGTGATTTGACAGTAATCCCGATATCTGCGACAATCGAGTGCCATTGCAATCTCGTGCAACTGCCAACACTGAAATCAAAGCACATCGATCTTCGATATCATTTCATCAAGGATCATGGAACAAAAATGTTGAATTATATTTTGTGGGTACAGAATACCAATTGGCTGATCTTCTCACCAAAGCCTTGCCTCCCGCTAGGTTTAATGAGTTGGTCCACCGGATTGGTATGAGGTGTTTGACCAAGAGGAATTGATGACCTCCTAAAAAGCCTTAAAACCTCACAAACACCAAATTCTCTTTTGTAAATAATTTTTCAAAAACAAAATACAAAAATATAAAACCCGATAAAACAACAAAAATATTCTTCTAATCTATTTTTCTTTCAACATGGCAAGTACATTTCTTCCATCAACACTTTAATCTTTCAAAATTCAATATTTTTCCCATCAAGTGTTGAGGGGAGAAAATAAACTTTACCGCTTCAAAACATCCGTGTACTTGCATGTTATCTTATCTCGTTGTTTCTTTTAACAAATGGTGGTAATTTTCCGTACAATGACACTCCTCGGACTAAATTTATAACCTTTCATTATTTCTTAAGTCGAGGGGAGTGTCACAAAGTTTCTTTCCTATAATCTTTGTTTGGTAACCAAAATGGAAGTTAAATGGCTTTGTTTGAAAAAGGAAAAGGTGGAGGGACTAAAACTGTAAAATATTAAAGTTATTTTTAATAAAAATACCTCCCACCTACTTTTTTACTTCACATTTAATACCCTCAACTATACACATCCTACGCCTAAGATGAACCAAGAAATCTCGTGATTTGATCATCATTTTGTAAGTGTTTTAACGATCTAAACATGTTTTTAAGACAAGGTCTTGAATTTTATTCAAATCCAACGGTTAAAAATCATGTTACGCGTGATTATGTGTTCTACGCATAAGCGCATGAACACACAATCATTGTGTGGACGTTTTTGGTTAAATGGATAATGTCAAAACGTTGTTTATACATCAAGTATACCATTTCAACCATCCAAACCCACCCGAAACACGTATCAAAACGATTTTTAAATTAGGGTTTATGTGTCGATTTGGGTTTTTCCAAATGAAAAGTGTTTTGGTATAAAAGATTGTTGGGTTTGGGTCTTAAGTTGTTGAATTAATGATTCCCATTGTTATTAACCACCTAGAAACACGAATTGGTGAACAATTTGTAATTAGGGTTTAAAGTTCATAATATTTGGTAACTTTTGATTCACAACGAAGTTAGTGTTATAACTTGGTATAAAGACTCCCTCAACACTCTTAAACTACCAGAAAAAGCTTTGTGCATTTTCCATGGCTAGATTTCATACGCGTAGATTTAGGGTTTAGACTACGCGTATAAGGTTTTCTACGCTAACTGCTATATGAACAATTGTGTTTTATTGATCTGTCATAAAATGAATGTTATGTGTTAAAATTGATGATATGATGCTTATTTCAGTGTTTGCTACACTTAAAAATTCAGAATCAAGGTTGTTGTAACTCTACGCATAAGGATCACCTTAAGCGTAGCTTGTTATGCGTAAGATTAGTCTTACGCGTAGCTTCTACGCATAAGGTTCTATATGGGACTACGCATAAGGTTCTACATAAGGTCAACTCTACGAGTTAGCCTTACGCTAAGGTTAAATATATGCCTACGCGTAACCTCTACGCATAAGGTCCAATTTTTCTTACACGTAACATTTCTTACGCGTAGTTAGATTCTACGCGTAATTTTACGCCTACGATATATCATTTCTGTCTACGCGATAACTTTACCAAATCCTACGCATAAGCCCGATTATACCTTCGTATGAATTGTTACGTCTGCAAACTTGTAAATAAACTAATCATAACGTCACGAATCCAATAATGTCACTAATAAACTTAATCGCTTGATATGTTGTGAACAATAAGTGATAACATAAACTTTAAAACTTAAAGTTAACTAACTCACGAAAACATTTCATGACGTTATTGGACTATTGAACAAACAAGTGACTTAGGACTCGTAACAATCATTGACACTGTACATTCAATAACTAGACAATAAGACCTTCGGTTGACTAACATTATGTCTTTCGATATGTTGGTTCTTTTGCTAATGTTATTTCAGATCACGACATGGCTGAACAAATGAATATGGATGCATCTGAAGTTCTCTCCATTGTTGATATCTATCCTTATGGCTATCCAATGAAGATAGGAAAGAATAATCTCCGTGTTGACTTTGACACCCTCACTTGCTCGAATCTTCGTGTTTAATTGCTATTGATATTCTGAGGACTCATCCGTATCAGAACATGCTCACTCACCTCGCAACTGTTCCTCGAGATCTATATCCAACAGTTCTCGAACACTATGGAAAGGGTCAAAGGACGACTGCTGCACGGTGACTCTGAATCAATCACAAACAAGTCACCATTACACCCGCAGCTTAAGGGCTGGTTCTCCTAATCCTCGAAGTCGAACCAACCACACTTTATGCCACACCTGCTGAAGAGCTCACTCTCCAATTCTTAATCAATATCGGTTATGACGAGGCTACAGGAGTAATCACCAAGCACTCTCAGTAGAGCTTAAGAGTATTCCTCAACCATGGAGAACTCTACATGATCATCACCAAGTCTCCTTTCTGGTCGTGAAAGTGGCTATGAGCATCCTAAGCTCATGGAACTGCAAATATTTTGGGCATTGGTCAACAAGAAACACATCGCTATCGAAGCTCTGATTTGGGATGACATGATGTCATTTCTCAACAAACTTGGCTCAAAGATTCCCTACATCGATATACTAAAATGTTGATCCAGAGAGCATTTGACTTCATCCCGATATTCCCAAGAGGCTCAATGACCCCGATAATCACGATATGTTGACGGAACCTATTCTATCGGTCAGAATCAAGGAATCATCTACAAAGAAACAAGGTGTTGTGTTGCCGATTTCCTTCTAACTCAAGATGTCAAAAGCTCGAAACGTACAAAAGGTATCCGGAAGCAGTTAGACAAGGCAAAGTTGGTCATCTCGACGAAAAATCTTCTGGAACACCTGTAAGGAGAACCGAAGAGGAAGTGCTGGAAGTGTTACAAGTACGATTTTAAAGAAAGCTTCCCAAAAGGAATCCTCCTCGTAAAAGGATTGTTCCTGTAAAGGAAGCTGAACCTATTCCCACACCCGAACCGCAAAGAAAGCTTGTGGACGAAAGCTCTGAAGGTACTAACACATATGAAGAGATTACCTACTCAGAATCTGCAACCGTAACACCTCCTATCAGAGCCTAAACCTCCAAGTCCACCAGTTGACAAAGGAAAAGGAAAGACTCCTGTACTTGTACCGTATGATGAAAGCTCAGAGCAAGAAGAAGAGCAACTGGATTTATCATACAGGAAGAAATTTCATATCGTTAGACACCTTCAAAAGGCTGAAGAATTTGCTAAAGACCAAATGGGTGGTCCCGGAGGATCAAGTGGTGCCGCCTACTCGAACCATCTCCCCGGCGGTTAATCAACCCGATAAGGGAGCTGGTGCCACCACTCTTATGCAACAACAAAAGCTTGTGGATAATACTATCGAATATGAGTTCGAGGAACCGAAACTGAGAAGTCCAAACGATCAAGATGTGGATTATGATACGTTTCTTCTAGATAGTCCTGCACGATCAAAGGAAGAAACCTCTGAACCTCCGAGGACCAGAGTCTCCTCATGTCTCTTCATCATCAGATTCGTCTTCTCACTCCTCACCACCACCATCAAAGAAGTCAACCAAATCATCATCCAAATCGTGAAGAAACCATCTAAATCTTGGATTTCTCAAGCTCATGAACGGATTACCAAAGCCGTCAAACAAGTCGAAAGAAAAACGCGTGCTCAACAAAAGCTAAATTTCTTTGCTGATCACATACAAAGATATGTATGACGAGCATGAAAAGATAAAAGGAGAAAGGAAGTTTGTTCAGAATTCATGAAAATCACCGTCAAGAGGAACTGAACGAAATGATCGAAGGCTACACTAAAAGTACCTTCTGAGTACGTCCTAAAGTCACAAAGGAGTTGTTCACCAAACAACTTTATCCAAATCATATGCAGATCGCCAAGCAAACTATTCGATCAACGCCCTTAACCGTCACAATCAATCCAACCGATCCGGTTGTTTTCTCGGATAATGAATTGGTGGCAAAGCTTGTTACACAAATGTCCGCGATCTGGGACATTTACTCCTGATGAAGGAAAGTTGTTTCAAGCATTGCTGGACTACCAACTTCAAGAAGCTTGTAGATTTGAAGCTGAAAAGTCTAAACGTCCTAGAGACGATGAAGACAAGGATAAGGATAAAGACTCGCACCTAAACGCCGGAAGCAGTCCGGTGAATCTTCTTTGATGCAACCTCCTCCACAACGGGCTCCTGCTCAACAAAAATCTCCTCCTCGTTCTTCTACCTAAAACCTCAGACGATTCCGAGTTACCACCCCCGACTCAAAAACCGATGATCACTTTGAGTATACGGGTGGTGACGATGAAGAGGTCCTTGAGCCCCTACAACAACCCACCTCTCCCAAACAAGTTCGGAAACCAGAATCATCATCTAGGCCTTCGAAAAAGAAGAAGAAGAAGACGCCTCAAACCGACGTCGTATCATGGCTAGATGACGATAAAACAGAGGAATTTGAATGGTTTTCTAATCTTGTTAACAACACTCCCTACCCTAAAGAAGGTCAGAATTTGGTAGACGGTTCTACATTGGAGCATGCAAAATTCTGCAAGAAAAGTTCCATGTGAAGAAAATGACGAAATCTGAGCTGAAGCGAATCAAGAATGAAGCATTTCAACTTCTAAAAGACAGCTCTGAAAGTGCCCTCGAGGTCGAATATCACCTTGAAAACATTGCTCGAGCTATGTCTAACAACATGGATTGGCTCAACCCGGAAGCAAACATTGACTTCACACAAAGGGACAACCCTCCATACTACACCGATTGGACCAAACCTCTACCAACACTTGGACAAACAACTGAACCAAGGATTCCTTTCAGATACTTCTTCAACAAAGACCTGGATTTTCTTCTACACGGTGGCGATGATTCAAGAAAATATGCTACAGCGTTGACACTTCCATTCCCAGCAGCTGTCTACTCAAACTGCATAGCCATTGAGGAACGTGCCAATCACTTGTTCTCCAACACAAGTGGAGGCATACGCCCGAGATGCATTGTATGGGATTCATCACTGGCCAAAACGCCGACGAATCTACTATAGAAGCTGTCAGGTTCAGAAGTCTCAACATGCCGCATAGTTCTAAAGATTTCGTTGCCATCATACACGTTGACCTTTCGTCTAAGTGGGACTACACATTCCTAAAGAAGATCGTAGTCAAACGTCAAGATGAACGGGACTATGCTTTCTCTGAGGCTGACTTTGAGAATTTGTCTCTCAATGACATCGAAGACATGTACCTTGCCAAGGTACAGGGTCGCATGAGACAATTCTCAATCGCAGTACAACGTGAATTTATCAAGTCACTTCTCATCTTCATAAGACGCATTGTCATCAAGGAACGTGTAGAAGATCTCCAGATGGCTGTTGAATCTTATCAGACGCGTGTCAACTTCACTCCTCCAAAGCTTGATCTTCCCGATATCAACCAGCTATCTCAATATACACTCATCAGCAAACCTTTCGGCGTTGTTTACCGTAGTGAACTTCAAAGAAACTGCTTAATGGCGTGTAGTGAACTCCACAAGTTCGGGGATCATACTTTGAAGCTGGTTAGGGATGGATTGGCATACAGGTTGAAGGATATACGCCAGAAAATTGGGTCTCCTAAGCTACTGGAATTCTCAGTGAAAGGAGGGATGTGAAACGGATCATCACAATGATTGATGAACGGTTGTTTCGAAGGGATCAGTTCGGACGATTGGAGAGTTATGTCGGTGGTCGACCCGGATTAACATAACCGGCTTTCAACGCCCTGTGCGCGCTCCTGGGAACATCACTGCACTTCCCGGTACCCCTTGAATTGTTTTCTTCATATCATTTTGGATGTTTGATTAATTATGTCAATGGCTTGTGCACACATTACAGTTTACAACCCGTACTTGTAAATAAAGGACCCTGTGGTACGCTTCAGTGCCACAATCCTTATAAAAGGAGCGAAAGCTTCTTACTTTTGAGTAAAACCTATCAAACCTTTCACTTTTCAAGGTTTTGCTCAAAAGAACAAGTACTTTCCCTTATGATTTTCAAAACCTCAACCGTTTATATCACTCGTTGAGGGGGAGTACTTGAATCAAAACTTTGTTCAAAATTGTTCTCAGTGGTCATTCTTCCCGCAACACTCGAAATGGTCATATTTATTCTCAAACGTTCCAAAAATAACACTTTAATATGCCATTTTTGAGGGGGAGAAAATATGTGATAAGAAATATGTTGTGTAAAATGCAAATGAATTTGTGTGATTCAGACTTAACCAACGAATTGACGATTCTTAACTATTAGTAACTCAAAAAGACTTGTCCTGGACGGGTAATAATTTCAAGCTAGTTCGCTAGTGATGTAAACGTGTCTCGCAAAGGACTTGTCTGCGTAGAATGTACCATTCGAGAAACTCTTGATAAACATGAACTCTGACGGGTTTGACGACCTTCCGAGGATTGTCTACACCTTCAAGGTAGTTATTAGAGCTAGTTGTCACCTAAAAGTTGACAATGCAACTCTTTAACTATGCCACGTAACCGTGTCTCGCGGGGATTGTCTATCTTGAGTGAATCAATTCAAAATGTGCGCGCTCTTTCCTCACTGTGCATTTTAACCGTTAAAACTCTTAAGCACATGTGAAGGGGGAGTATTTATGCAAAATCTTATCTCAACAGTGATACTAAAATGTTTTTCATTCATAAACACCGTGAGAGATTTTTCATATCGATTGGTTTTATGGCAAAATTGGTTAGTCATGGAGTTATAAGGTGACTAAGGTTAGGAATAACCGTCCTATGATCCGCCAGAGTCGGATGGATCTACCCAAGGACATCACAAATAGTTAGTATTTAGAAGTCCTTAGGTATGATTGTAAAAAGGAGAAAATGAGAATCGGAGAAAGAAGGAGTTGAAGAATTAAAAAGAAATGCAAAGAAAAGGGTGAAAAGAAATAGCCCTCCAGATTATTCAACTTAGGGCAGACACCGAGTTCAATTCATATGCTAATGGTTGTCACTTAGTGACGCCGGTATTGAAGATTAAAAGTCGTCATGGACCCAGTGACGCATGCACTAAACCTTCTTATCCACTCAAGTTTCTCTCAACAGAAGCTTGTTTCATTCTCACAGGGAACCCTACGTAAACTATCGGCTTTCTCTTAAAGATTCCTGGTATTGAAGAAGGAGACCCTCTCTAGTCTCCGCCAGAAAACCAAAACGCAAAATTGAGTCTAGAGCCACGAGATTCATCAAAAGATCTCTTAGGTACACTTGACATTTAATCACTTGATAATCTAGAATAAGGTTATCAGTGGTTCATATCGAGTCCTTCACAGATCTTAGCAATCTGTCGAGAACATTTATGAGAGGTTCACATTTGTGATCCTCGGTGATTGAATGGAAACTCCTGCCGGGTCAACATCAAACGACCCTGACAGCGGTCGCTTCGGCAACTCCCCGTGGATTGCGCTTAGTGGTCTCAAACGGTCTACGGTCGTGAGGTGATGCTTCGATGTACCTCAGCGACTCATCTGAATCGTAGGTGTACTTCGTTACATCGTGTTATCTCACTTGTGGGACTCCGATTCAGGAACGGCCTTTGTAAGAATTAGAGTTGTGTTTTCACACTATGTGTTAACACTCTCGAAGTTCAAACTTGTAAGTGCCGGAATCCGCTTATTACTAACCGTTTAAATGTTTTCTTCTTATGGAAGCTCGGAGCCGAATGATCGCGTGATTCTTCTCATGCTCACGCCAACATCATCACTAATGGAAGTTCTATCCTAAAGCAACACAACATGTAATGATTCTTCGTCAATACAGAGAATCTACAAAGTTAAAGACTTAAAGAACTCCATCAAGATCTTGAATTCCAACGCCAAAGAGCGTGTGAGCATGTTGAAGAACGACGTGGAGACACCATGTGATGAAGCAGGACTGAGGCAGACTTGATGCGCACAACAACAACATACTATCACTTTCACCACAAAGAACAATGATCAAAGAACAAAGTTATTGATGACGTCAAAGCATAACCGTTCAAAGTAAACTATCTCTCTACACTGGGGAGATTGTTCAAATCAAGGCAATTCTTCTCACAAGAAAGAAGAATGTCAGAAGACATAAAAGCTACTATTACATCAACGCCTTCACCGTTTTCATCACCAACACTTGAGTGTTGGTTACTCATATGTAATAACACTTGAGGGGGAGATTGTTGGAATCACTCCTAAACCTTATTCAAGTGTTAGTTACTCATATGTAATAGTTAGCTTATTATGGCCTTTATGTTTGTTATTAGCCTTAGGCTTATGTAGAAGGCCCATAAGCCTAGGCCTAGCCCAATAAGGAAAGGAAGGGAACTAGGAGTGTTGCCCTAGCTTCCCTCCTATAAATACCCCTTGTAAACCTTCATTTGAAGGTTGGTTGTTCAAGTTATTCACTCTCTTTCACTCTATTCCTAACCGGCCTATTGCTAACGTGTGTGTGGGTGTTTATCTTGTTCAACCGCCTCTCTTATCCTCTCTATCTCTTCTCTTGATGCTTGTGTTGTAAAACTAGTGACCTAACACTTGTCTTGGGCTAATATTTGGTTTATAAGCTCCTTGCTAGGTCCACTTGAGATTGTGATATCTGGTCTTGGGTTCCAACTAGGGTAGATAGCTTATTTTTAAGCTTGAAATAAGCACCTAGGGACTGAATTCACTTGTTTGATTTTGTACTCATAAGCTTGTAGCTGGTTATCTAGAGGTGTAGACTAGTTGATTTAGGTTCTTTTCACTGAATTTTAGCTTAATCTAAGTAGAGGTAGCTTCTGGTGCATTCTAGAGCTTATTAGCTTATTATTTAGAGCTTATTTAGGGACAGTTTGCACTACAGCTTCATAATCTTACACATAAGCCCTAGTTTTTATATTTTTCATAGATTTAGAATAATATTTTAGAATTTTCCTGAAATTTTCATAATTTTTCATCACTGTTTAGTATTTTTCCTATTTTAAAACAGTTTTTAAGACTTTTTAAATAGCATTTAATACAAATAAATCAGAAAAAGGTCAGAAAAATATGTTTTCAATTTTCCTAGATTAAGAAAAATATAAAAAACCAAAAAAATATTTTTCCATAATTTTCCTAGTTTAAATAGTAATTGTTAGCAATTTAATTAGTTTTAAATAGTTTTTAAATCATAGAAATTAGAATATAAATCAAAAAAATACAAAATTAGTTTTTAAAATTCTCTTTAGTTAATTCAGATTTTTTAAAAATAGTTTTATAATTTTCCCATTAATTTTCATAATTTTTAGTATTTTAATTTAGTTTTAAAAGTTAAAATTAGTTTTTAATTCAAATTTATAAAAGAAAAATCAAGAAAATCCAATTTTAAAAATAGTGATAGCGTTTATTTAATATAATTTAGCTTTTTAATTTTTCTTTCTCAGATTTTTCCTTTGTCATCTAGTATTATCATTAACCCCTTTCCTGTTCAATATCACCCGATCACTACGCGTTTAGCTTTAATCGCACAGCTCGTTGGGACTTAACGACCCGGGGAAACACTAAACTCCTCTGGACTTAACTGCTTTGGTTTTAGACTGTTTGACTTTTATTACGGTTGACTATTCACAAGTGGTTGACTTGTGTAATAAACCTGACCGTTTGGGACCGATCAATATTCAATAATTAGACAATAGAAACCTTCTGTTGACTAACATTATGTCTTTCGATATGTTGGTTCTTTTAGCTAATGTTATTTCAGATCACGGCATGGCTGCTCAAATGAATGTGAATGCACCAGAAGTTCTCACAATTGCTGATATCTTCCCTAATGGCTATCCAAGAAAAATTGTAAAGAACAATCTCAGAGTTGACTTTGAAACCCTCACATGCTCAGAATCTTCTTGCTTAATTGATGTGGATATTCTTAGGAATCATCCGTACCAGAACATGCTCTCACACTCTGCTACAGTACCGAAAATCTACATACAACAATTCTGGAATTCAATGCAAAGGATTAAAGGTCAAAGTGCGGTGACTGTGACGCTCAATCACAAACAAATCACCATCACACAAGCAGATCTACGGGTTGTTCTTCTTATTCCTGACATCGAGCCAACCGACTTCTATGCCACACCTACTGAAGAGACAGTTCTGCAATTCCTGATGGATATTGGCTATGATGAAGCTTCAGGAATTATCACTAAGCATTCTCATGTGGAGCATAAGAACATTCCTCAACCGTGGAGAACCCTCCACATCATCATTACCAAATCGGTCTCAGGTCGTGATAGTGGTTATGAGCATCCCAAGCTCATGGAACTACAAATCTTCGGTCATTAATCAACAAAAAGGACATCAAAATTGAAGCACAGCTATGGGAAGACATGATGTCATTTCACAAGAAACTTGGCTCAAAGATTCCCTATGTCGATACACAAAATTGTTGATCCAGAGAGCACTTGGACTTAATCCCGATATTCCACAGAGGCTCAATGACCCAGATAATCATGATATGTTGACTGAGCCTACCCTATCAGTCAGAATCAAGGAATCATCAACAAAGAAACAGGTGCCGTCTTTGCCTGATCACCTTCTTACCAATGAAATCAAAAAGCTTGAAACATACAAAAGGTATCAAGTAGCAGACGAGAAGGCAAAGTTGGTCATCTCGATGAAAAGCCTTCTGGAACACATACTAGGAGAACCGAAGAGAAGTACTGGTAGTGCTGCAAGCCTGAGAGTCGAAGGATGTTTCGGAGGAATCCTCCACGAAAGGGGACAGTTCCGCCAAGGAAGCTGTTCCTATTCCCGTATCTAAGCCTGAACCGCAGAGAAAGCTAATGGACGAGGACTCGGAGGCTACTGAATGAGATGAAGAGACTTTCAACTCTGAATCTGCAACCGAAACACCTCCTTCAGCAGCTAAACCTCCAAGTCCACCGGCTGACAAAGGAAAAGGGAAGACTCCTGTACTTGTGCCTTATGAAGAAAGCTCAGATGAAGAAGAAGAGCAACTGGACACTTCATACAGGAAGAAGTTCAAATTCCTTAGACTCCAACACGTGGCAAAAGAATTTGCAAAAGAACAAATGGGTGGTGCAGCTCAACCTTCACCAGGTCCTGATGCGGTTAATCAACCCGATAAGGGATCTGGTGCCACCACTTTGGTACAACAACAAACACGTGTCGAAGATACTCTTGAGTATGATTTTGTAGAACCAGAATCTGAGAAGTTAGAGAAGGTAAAAGCTGATGAAGAAGCTGCAGCCAAAGCAAAAGCTGATGAACAAGCTAAGTCTGGCAATGAAGAAGATGTTGAGTATGATATGTTTCTTCTAGATAGTCCTGCACGATCAAAGGAAGAAACTTCTGAACCACCAAAGGACCCGGAGTCTCCTCACATCTCATCATCATCAGATTCTTCTTCTCACTCTTCACCACCACCATCAAAGAAATCAACCAAATCATCATCCAGATCATAAAGATGCCAACTCCATCTTGGATCTCTCAATCTAAGAATCGAATCGTTAAAGCTGTCAAACGAGTCAGAAAGAAAGATATTCTCTACAAAAAGTTGAATTTCCTCGCTGATCAGATAACGTATCTTCATGATGAGAATGACAAGATGAAAGTTGAAAGGGAGTATGTACGGAAGCTTATGAAGGATGATCTTCAAGGGAGCATGGACGAGATGATAAAAGGATACACTCACAAGTTCTTAATGGAGGTCATTCCCCGACATGACAAAGGAGATGTATTCCTAACAACTTTATCCGAATCTCTTACATTTAGCCAAGCAAGCCATGAAATCAACTCCGATGAATTTGAGCATCAATACAGTTGAAACTACAATCTTCTCAGATGATGAATTAGTAAACCGGCTGGTAGCGCAAATGTTAACACACTCTGCAACGTTTGCCTCCCATGAAGCTAAACTGTTTGAAGCATTGCTGGAATACCAACTCAAGTCATCATTCAGAGAAGAGGCTGTAAGGCCCAAACGTTCAAGAGACGACGAAGACAAAGATCAAGATAAGGATAAGGAGCCTAAATGCACAAAGAAGTCTGGTGAATCATCTTCGATTCAGTACTTAATGCCGCCTCCACCACAACGGACTCCTGCTCAACAAAGATCTCCTCCTCCCTCTTCTGCAGATAAACCTCAGATTTCGGAGACACCACCCCAGTCTTAGAAAACCGGTGATCACTTTGAGTATACGGGTGGTGACGATGAAGAATACCATGAGCCCCAACAACAACCCGCCTCTCGCGACAAAGTACAGAAACCAGAATCCTCATCTAGGCCTAAGAAAAAGAAGAAGAAGAAGGCGCCCAAGGCTGACGTCCTATCATGGCTAGATGAAGATAATACAGAGGAATTTGAATGGTTTTCTACTCTTGTTAATTCCACTCCTACCTCGCTGAAGGTCAAGATCTGGTAGACGGTAATACATTGGAGCATGCAAAGATAATCGCAAGATAAATTCCGAGTAAAGAAGATGACGAAATCTGAAGTTGCGCGAATCAAGAATGAAGCTTTTCAACTGTGGAAAGATAGCTCAGAAAGTGCCATCGAGGTCGAATATCACCTTGACAACATTGCTCGAGCTATGTCTAATAACATGGATTGGCTCAACCCGGAAGCAAACATCGACTTTATGAAGCGGGATAACCATCCGTATTACACCGAATGGTCTAAACCACTACCAACGATCAGCCAACCAGATCAGCCTAGGATCCCATTCAGATATTTCTTCAACAAAGACTTGGAATTTCTTCTTCACGGTGGCGATGGTTCAAGGAAATACGCTACATCCTTGACACTTCCATTCCCAGCCGCCGAATACTCAAACTGCATAGCTATCGAGGAAAGAGCTAATCACTTGTTCTCCAACAAAGTGGAAGCATACGACCGAGATGCAATGTACGGGATTCATCATTGGCCGAACGCCGACGAATCTACTACAGAAGGCTGCCAGGTACGAAGTCTCAACATGCAGTGTTCAGTACTAAAAACATCGTTGCTATCAAACACGTTGATCTTTCGTCCAAATGGGACTACACGTATCTCAAGAATATTGTGCTCAAGAGACAAGACGAAAGGGATTATGCATTCTCTGAAGCTGACTTTGAGAATTTGTCTATCAACGACATCGAAGACATGTACCTTGCCAAAGTGCATGGTCGTATGAGACAATTATCCACTGAAGTACAACGTGAATTCATAAAGTCAGTGCTCATCTTCATCAGACGCATAGTCATCAAAGAACGTGTAGAAGATCTCCGACTTGCAGAGAATCTTATCGGACCCGTGTCAACTTCACTCCACCGCAGCTTGATCTTCCCGACATCAACCAGCTTTCACAATTTACACTCATCAGAAAACCATTCGGCGTCGTTTACCGCAGTGAACTTCAAAGAAATTGCTTGATGGCGTGCAGTGATCTTCACAAATTTGGAGATCACACTTTGAAGATAGTTAGGGACGGATTGGCTTACCGGTTGAAGGATATACACCAAAAGATCGGGTCTCCTAAGCGATGGAATTCTCAGGATCGAAGGGATGTGAAGAGGATCATCACAATGATTGATGAACGGTTGTATAGAAGGGATCAGTTTAGAAGATTGGAAAGCTATGTTGGTGGTCGACCCAGGAGAAACATCATCGGCTTTCAACGCCCGATTCACACTCCTGGCGACATCTCTGGACTACCTGGTACCCCTTGAACTGCTTCTTTCATTATAAATTTGGATGTATGATTTCTTATGTCCTTGGCTTGTGCACATATTACAGTGTACAACCCGTACTTGTAAATAAAGGACCCTGTGTGTCACAATTCTCAATTTCCAGTCATTTCTCACATTTACTATTTCATCGTTTATCGTAAACTAGGTTTACAAACATTAAATTCGCGTAACCTTAGGGGTTTAGCTGCGAATTCATAAGCAATCATCAAGGACATTTCATATAGACTATGTTTAGTCTACATATCATTAGCATCATTATCATCATATTAGTTCATGCATGATTTTGCATTTTTCGTTAAACGCATAAATTCTTATTAAATAAACGCTATCGCGTAATCATTTATTTTGAACATTTGATTCGATACTTTCAAAAATTATTCCGATATATTTTTATACTCGTATTAAGATTATAAAAATAATATTATGAGTTTACCCGGTGTTTTAAATTTATTTCGTAGATAAATTGTTATATTTATATAATTACGACGATTTTCGTAAATACTACACGATAATTATTATTTCACTAAATTTTTGCAAGAAATGTATTTTTATAATTTTTATGACTTCAATATATTTTATTTTGACCCGTTAAAATTTATTTTTAGCTAACGCTACCTTAAATACTCAAATGTGTATACAAGTTACTACTTATCTTTAATTAACTTACATCTACTTTATAATTACTCATTTTAAAAAAATATATATATATAATCACTAAGTGTATATCACCCTTGTCGACAACAAGGGTGAGTCACTTCATTTTTTTCACAAAATATCTAAACTATACATACACATATATTATATTATACATATTAAACACATACTTATTCATTTCCACAAAGTGTAAAGATCAAAGTTCCTCTCCTCTCTTCTCCTCATTGAACAGGCCACCATAAGGACCAAGGAGGTGATCATCAAAATTTTGCTAGTCAAGTTATTTACACTCTAGTTACACTCTTGATTAAGGTTGTAAAATAAAAACCTTGGGTGTTTAGGATTAATCCTTTGTTCATAAACCTCATCAAGTTAACTAGTAAGCATCTCATATTCATTTCGTCTTTCATACTCATGTTATGTTCATATTATCATGTTTGAGTAAAACATACAAGTTATATGATGTCTATACCACTTAAATTGTTTATAAACTATATAAATTCATATATGTTATCCTATAATTACTCCTTGAAACATATCACTTTTGGTGATGTCTAGGAACCCATGACACCCTAAGAAGGTGTATGGTAGGATTAGAATAGCTTCGGAGTTGTTTTGAATTGGTTAGAATAGGTTTTGCGCGTGAAAAACTCATTTCGACAAATCTAATTAAGGGTCTGATCAAAATTGTGAAATCGGAATTTTCGACAAGTGGATAAAAATTTTTGGGCTAGACATTTGGAAAATAAACTTTAAAACGAAAACGTGGTCGCTTGAACGGATTAAAACGGAGTTATAACGAATTTTTGAAGTTTGACAACGAAAACTATTAATTTCAGAAATTTCAGCATATAAATGTCACTCTTTACGAGTCAAAAATGAGGCTTAAGCATTATGAAATGTGTCGACTTATCAAAAATATATTAGTATACTTTAATATGAATCTAAGGAAGTAGAAAACGTAGAAAACGGACTTGTAACGATTAAATTACACGCGTTAAACAAAGTTGCCGTAACTTTATTATATAAGCAACATTAATATATTTTCTATTAAACATAAACTACTTCAACGAGGACCATGTTGAGGGTAGTTTTTAACAATGACGGAGTACTTTTTATAAAATGATGTCTTCTAGTAAAAGTAAGTTAGCCTAGCCTATTTTCCAAAATGTCCAACCGTTCGTCAAGCGGAGTTGTAACGAATAAAATATAGTCACTCAAACTTTGCCGAAATCCACCCTTAAGCAATATTTTGGACACAAGTACCATACTTTACCTATGTTTTTCTCTATGATTGGAACCTCAATGATGAAAACTTAAATGCTAAAACTTTGAGATAACTCCGTTTTCGACAGTGGATAAAATTTTTTGGGCTAGACATATGGAAAATAAACTTTAAAACGAAAACGTGGTCGCTTGAACGGATTAAAACGGAGTTATAATGAATAAGTTATGAATTTTTGAAGTTTGACAACGAAAACTATTAATTTCAGAAATTTCATCATGTAAATGTCACTCTTTACGAGTCAAAAATGAGGCTTAAGCATTATGAAAAGTGTCGACTTATCAAAAATATAGTAGTATACTTTAATACGAATCTAAGGATGTAGAAAACGTAGACAACGGACTTGTAACGATTAAATTACACGCGTTAAACAAAGTTGCCGTAACTTTATTATATAAGCAACATTAATATATTTTCTATTAAACATAAACTACGGCAACGAGGGACCATGTTGAGGGTCGTTTTTAACAATGACGGAGTACTTTTTATAAAATGATGTCTTCTAGTAAAAGTAAGTTCGCCTAGCCTATTTTCCAAAATGTCCAACCGTTCGTCAAGCGGAGTTGTAACGAATAAAATATTGTCACTCAAACTTTGCCGAAATCCACCCTTAAGCAATATTTTGGACACAAGTACCATACTTTACCTATATTTTTCTCTATGATTGGAACCTCTATGATGAAAACTTAAATGCTAAAACTTTGATATAATGATACAAGCTTCCCAAAACCGTTGAGTTTGTTTACTAACATTCGATGTGCACCATTTTACGACTAGCTTTTCAAGGCCATTTAGTCACTTTCATGAAATTTTCAACGACATTATTTTACGACGAAAAGTTATAATTTCATAATAAATCACTAAATGACTATCGCAGGATATCATTTCAATATAAATACTTGTAACGTAATTTAAAAATGGTCAAGACGTTATGAGATTATTTTTCGACGATAAGTATCATTTTCAAAAATTCACAAGTGGTATAGATATCATACGAATTGCATGCATAACATTACATTGTGACTTATCATATATCATATCATTCATAATAGGTCGCGGTTAGTGAGTTGCGTCTCATTTCTGTGCATCCACTTTGTCATCATAACTATTGCAACAGGTGAGTTCATACCCCGCTTTTACTCGTTTAAATTCTTACAAACTCTTTGGGGGAGATCCATGCTTAAATACTTGTTTTTACTCTTGCGAATACTCAAACCATTTATACAATTGTGTTACACTATACTTTTTATACTCTTTGGACATTATGTGTGGTTTATTGCGATATGTGCCTTAATGTTCTAAACTTGTTTTCAATTATGCTTCAACATACATACTTTAGCAACTCAACTCTGGGAGCCGGAGAGGTATTGATAGTACTATCAGGCTGACGCCCCCACCCTTGAGTCCCTGATGACTTGACCTGGGGTGAATATAATCTGTTATTCAATGAGACACAACAAACAATGTAGACTTGTCAAGAGGTTCAGTTGGCTGTGATTCTTTGCATTAAGTACATGTATATATCGTATGCACATATGTCCTACTTACAAACAAGATTGACAATTCTATTTTAGGCAATGGGTTGTGAACACATAGGTTGCGAGTTTTGTATGGGCTTCGGAACTCGAACTGAATGGATTTATAATTCCTTTGCTGCATCAACATTCTTTAAAGACTTTTTCAAATCATTTTCAACAAACTTATGAACTCACCAACCTTTGTGTTGACACTTTTTAGCAAGTTTATCTCAGGTCGTAAGGCGATAGCATTTCATGGAGCTTTTGGGTCACATGGCATACATTGGATTCTTGTGTTTTTATCAATTACCATTCGACATGTTTTGTAACCCTTTATGTATTATCAAAATTTGGGATCTCATGTTTTGTAAACTTCAACTTTAGTTAATCGAATGGTAAACTTTTCAAAATGTCTCATTTTAGAGGTCGTTTTCTGTATCCATGCTTTGTGCTATGACGTCATACCCCAGAGACACTATCGTTCCGCTGCGATATTTTGGGGGTGTGACAGATTGGTATCAGAGACTTGGTTATAGAGAACTAGGTTGCATTTTAGTTCCTAGACTATAACCGCTTTCACGTCGATCCTTTCTTTTCCTATCGCCTTACACACTTTTCGTGCGCATATGTTTTCTTAAAAATTTCTTCTAGACCCACCTCATTGGATAACATGGTTTCCTTGTACCGATAGGGGAGTCCCAAAATCTAGTCAAGTCATCAAAAATATGGAGCTCAGTAATGAGCACTTATCTAACTTGATCTCGTGACAGTTCTTGTTTGATGAGACACGAGATCGAGCTAAATAAGTGTTACTATATAGCTGTATAGATTTGATGATTTTGCCCGAGGATGGGAGTTCTCTTGAGGATACTTTGGGAACTGCTGGCGACTAAACCTCATCGTGACTTTAGCACCTAAAGGAATTTCCTATACACCAAGTGCGACTCTCCCTAGATACCTACCCTAAATTCCTCCTCCACCGTTTAGAATCGGATGATAGAATGGCTACCTATTTCAGTAACATCAATCGTCGAGACATGTATGCTTGGTGGTATGTACACGTGTGAAATGAGGCAATTATAATTATGGTGGCCAACATAATTATAAATGCGTCACAACCCACGTGGACATATGCGACCACGAATACGTAGATCGGTGTGGGCACACCTTAGGAACCAATTTGTGGCGTGGTATTATGTTTGAGGACGTTAAGTATAGACATTGGGAACTCAACGGTCCTTTCATTGCAGAGATCATGGCACCAAAGAGGGTAACACGCAGCACTAGCCGAGGTGGTGCGGCGCAAAGGGGTGGAAGGACATGTGAGCGTGGAGGTAGAGAAGGCGGTCGTGACATGGGTAACAATGACAACAACGCTGGCGGAAACCCTGATTTTGCCGCCATCATCGCTCAACAACTTCAAATCTTGCTTCCCACTATTGTCACACAAGTTGGAAACCATATGAATCACTCGGGAAACCACAGGAACGGGAATGACGACACCAACAATGTAGTTGGCAGTGGCAACAACAACAACAACAACAACAACAACAGAACTGGATGCACGTATAAGGAATTTTCAAAGATGCAAACCCGTGGATTTTGATGGTATAGGAGGTGCTTTGGCGTATACTCGATGGGTAGAGAAGACAGAGTCGGTGATCGACATCAGCAATTGTGCCACACATCGAGGGTGAAGTATGCTGCTGCTTGCTATCAGGAAGGCATTGACATGGTGGAACACACAGCTACAGGCTAGGGCAGAGGAGAAGCAGCTATAGGTATTACATGGGACGAATTTAAGGCGTTATTGAAAGAGGAGTACTGCCCGGACAATGAAATGCAGAAACTATAACATGAACTTTATCACCACTCTATGATAGGAGCTGGTCACGCAGCCTACACAGATCGATTCCATGAATTAGCCAGACTAGTTCCTCATCTAGTTACCCCTGAGTCCAAGAGAATCGCGAGGTACATATATGGTCTTGTCCCCGAAATCCGTGGAACTGTGAAAACGACTGAGCCGTCTACAATACAAAGTGCAATACTGAGGGCAGGAACCTTGACAGACAAGATGGTTAGAAATGGTACTTTTAAGAGCAGTGACAAGAGGAAGGAAGCGAGTGGGTCGAATAGGCAGATGGACGTGGTAGCAGACAACAAAAGGGCAAGAGTTTTTGGGGCAACTGGTACTGAACAAAGAGAGTATGCGGGTACACATCCCAAATGTGCTAAATGTGCTTATCATCACCAGAAGACCAAGCCCTGCCGCTTGTGTACAAATTGCAATCGATACGGCCATCTTAAGGAGCAGTGTAAGACACAGGTAACACCAGCTAATGTGGGTAACATGAGGAATAATCAAAGGACTTTCTTCGAGTGCAACAGCCCGAATCACTACCGGAATAATTTTCCTAGGTTGAATGGAACACACAGGGACAACCACAGGGGTAACCAGCACCTAGCTCTAGCAATAGAAGGAAATAACCCAAACCAGGTACTCAATATCAGTCCACCCCGAGCTCGAGCATTCTATTTAGGGACCGAAGCAGCCCGCAATGCGTAACTGGTACGTTTTCCCTAGACCATTAAGTGATCCACTGTATTATTCAGATTCAGTGAGCCTCATTAGATAAGGAACCTAGACACGTAAGTTTTGGCATAAGCACTTTGACCATACACCCTGATTTCGCAAAACCTAAGGGTAGACCTATAGTTATCATTAATTGAATCACGAGGACGTGATTCCTCTGACATGGGAAGAATGTCACAATTCTCAATTTCCGGTCATTTCTCACATTTACTATTTCATCGTTTATCGTAAACTAGGTTTACAAACATTAAATTCGCGTAACCTTAGGGGTTTAGCTGCGAATTCATAAGCAATCATCAAGGACATTTCATATATACTATGTTTAGTCTACATATCATTAGCATCATTATCATCATATTAGTTCATGCATAATTTTGCATTTTTCGTTAAACGCATAAATTCTTATTAAATAAACGCTATCGCGTAATCATTTATTTTGAACATTTGATCCGATACTTTCAAAAATTATTCCGATATATTATTATACTCATATTAAGATTATAAAAATAATATTATGAGTTTACCCGGTGTTTTAAATTTATTTCGTAGATAAATTGTTATATTTATATAATTACGACGGTTTTCGTAAATACTACACGATAATTATTATTTCACTAAATTTTTGCAAGAAATGTATTTTTATAATTTTTATGACTTCAATATATTTTATTTTGACCCGTTAAAATTTATTTTTAGCTAACGCTACCTTAAATACTCAAATGTGTATACAAGTTACTACTTATCTTTAATTAACTTACATCTACTTTATAATTACTCATTTAAAATATATATATATATATATATATATATATAATCACTAAGTGTATATCACCCTTGTCGACAACAAGGGTGAGTCACTTCATTTTTTTCACAAAATATCTAAACTATACATACACATATATATTATATTGTACACATTAAACACATACTTATTCATTTCCACAAAGTGTAAAGATCAAAGTTCCTCTCCTCTCTTCTCCTCATTGAACCGGCCACCATAAGGACCAAGGAGGTGATCATCAAAATTTTGCTAGTCAAGTTATTTACACTCTAGTTACACTCTTGATTAAGGTTGTGAAATAAAAACCTTGGGTGTTTAGGATTAATCCTTTGTTCATAAACCTCATCAAGTTAACTAGTAAGCATCTCATATTAATTTCGTCTTTCATACTCATGTTATGTTCATATTATCATGTTTGAGTAAAACATACAAGTTATATGATGTCTATACCACTTAAATTGTTTATAAACTATATAAATTCATATATGTTATCCTATAATTACTCCTTTAAACATATCACTTCTGGTGATGTCTAGGAACCCATGACACCCTAAGAAGGTGTATGGTAGGATTAGAATAGCTTCGGAGTTGTTTTGAATTGGTTAGAATAGGTTTTGCGCGTGAAAAACTCATTTCGACAAGTCTAATTAAGGGTCTGATCAAAATTGTGAAATCTGGAATTTTCGACAGTGGATAAAATTTTTTGGGCTAGACATTTGGAAAATACACTTTAAAACGAAAACGTGGTCGCTTGAACGGATTAAAACGGAGTTATAACGAATAAGTTATGAATTTTTGAAGTTTGACAACGAAAACTATCAATTTCAGATATTTCAGCATGTAAATGTCACTCTTTACGAGTCAAAAATGAGGCTTAAGCATTATGAAATGTGTCGGCTTATCAAAAATATATTAGTATACTTTAATACGAATCTAAGGATGTAGAAAACGTAGAAAACGGACTTGTAACGATTAAATTACACGCGTTAAACAAAGTTGCCGTAACTTTATTATATAAGCAACATTAATATATTTTCTATTAAACATACACTACGGCAACGAGGGACCATGTTGAGGGTCGTTTTTAACAATGACGGAGTACTTTTTATAAAATGATGTCTTCTAGTAAAAGTAAGTTCGCCTAGCCTATTTTCCAAAATGTCCAACCGTTCATCAAGCGGAGTTGTAACGAATAAAATATAGTCACTCAAACTTTGCCGAAATCCACCCTTAAGCAATATTTTGGACACAAGTACCATACTTTACCTATATTTTTCTCTATGATTGGAACCTCTATGATGAAAACTTAAATGGTAAAACTTTGAGATAATGATACAAGCATCCGAAAACCGTTGAGTTTGTTTACTAACATTCGATGTGCACCATTTTACGACTAGCTTTTCAAGGCCATTTAGTCACTTTCATGAAATTTTCAACGACATTATTTTACGACGAAAAGTTATAATTTCATAATAAATCACTAAATGACTATCGCAGGATATCATTTCAATATAAATACTTGCAACGTAATTTAAAAATGGTCAAGACGTTATGAGATTATTTTTCGACGATAAGTATCATTTTCAAAAATTCACAAGTGGTATAGATATCATACGAATTGCATGCATAACATTACATTGTGACTTATCATATATCATATCATTCATAATAGGTCGCGGTTAGTGAGTTGCGTCTCATTTCTGTGCATCCACTTTGTCATCATAACTATTGCAACAGGTGAGTTCATACCCCGCTTTTACTCGTTTAAATTCTTACAAACTCTTTGGGGGAGATCCATGCTTAAATACTTGTTTTTACTCTTGCGAATACTCAAACCATTTATACAATTGTGTTACACTATACTTCTTATACTCTTTGGACATTATGTGTGGTTTATTGTGATATGTGCCTTAATGTGCAAAACTTGTTTTCAATTATGCTTCAACATACATACTTTAGCAACTGGTTAACTCATGCGGGAGCCGGCGGAGAGGTATTGATAGTACTATCAGGCTGACGCCCCCACCCTTGAGTCCCTGATGACTTGACCTGGGATGAATATAATATGTTATTCAATGAGACACAACAAACAATGTAGACTTGTCAAGAGGTTCAGTTGGCTGTGATTCTTTGCATTAAGTACATGTATATATCGTATGCACATATGTCCTACTTACAAACAAGATTGACAATTCTATTTTAGGCAATGGGTTGTGAACACATAGGTTGCGAGTTTTGTATGGGCGGAACTCGGAACTGAATGGATTTACAATGCCTTTGCTGCATCAACATTCTTTAAATACTTTTTCAAATCATTTTCAACAAACTTATGAACTCACCAACCTTTGTGTTGACACTTTTTAGCATGTTTATCTCAGGTCGTAAGGCGATAGCATTTCATGGAGCTTTTGGGTCACATGGCATACATTGGAGTCTTGTGTTTTTATCAATTACCATTCGACATGTTTTGTAACCCTTTATGTATTATCAAACTTTGGGATCTCATGTTTTGTAAATTTCAACTTTAGTTAATCGAATGGTAAACTTTTCAAAACGTCTCATTTTAGAGGTCATTTTCTGTATCCATGCTTTGTGCTATGACGTCATACCCCAAAGACACTATCGTTCCGCTGCGATATTTTGGGGGTGTGACACTGTGGTACGCTTCAGTGACACAATCCTTATAAAAGGAGCGAAAGCTTCTTACTTTTGAGTAAAACCTATCAAACCTTTCACTTTTCAATGTTTTGCTCAAAATAACAAGTATTTTCCCTTATGATTTTCAAAACCTCAACCGTTTATATCACTTGTTGAGGGGGAGTACTTGACTTAAAACTATGTTCACAAATTGTTCACAATGGTCATTCTTCCCGCAACACTCGAAATGGTCATATTTATTCTCAACTTTTCAAAAATAACATTTTATATGCCATTTTTGAGGGGGAGAAAATACGTGATAAGAAATATGTTGTGTTTTGCTATATGAACTCTCGTGTGAAAAGACTTTAACCCAAGAATTGACGAGATCTTAACCGTTAGTAACTCGAAAAGACTTGTCCGGGACGGGTAATAATTTCAAGCTAGTTCGCTAGTGATGAAAACGTGTCTCGCAAAGGACTTGTCCGAGTAGAATGTACCATTCGAGAAACTCTTGGTAGACATGAACCTTGACGGGTTTGACAACCTTTCGGGGTTGTCCACACCTTCAAGATAGTTATTAGAGTTAGTTGTCACCTAAAAGCTGATAATGCAACTCTTTAACTATGCCACGTAACCGTGTCTCGCGGGGGAATGTATATCTTGAGTCGATCAATTCAAAAGTGCGCGCTCTTTCCTCACTGTGCAGATTTCCGTCAAAACTCTAAAGCACATGTGGAGGAGGAGTCTTTATGCTAAAAGATAAAACTCTCACAGTGGTTCAAACATGTTTTTCATTTACAAACCCTTTGAGAGATTTTTTTCAAAATGGTTTTATGGCAACATAGGTTAGTCATGGAGTTATAAGGTGACTAAGGTTAGGAATAACCGTCCTATGATCCGCCAGAGCCGGAGGGATCTACCCAAGGACACCACAAATAGTTAGAATTTAGAAGTCCTTAGGTATGATTATAAAAAGGAGAATTGAGAATCGGAGAAAGAAGGAGTTGAAGAATTAAAAAGAAATGCAAAGAAAAGGGTGAAAAGAAATAGCCCTCCAGATTATTCAACTTAGGGCAGACACCGGTTCAATTCATATGCTACTGGTTGTCACTAGATGACACCGGTATTGAAGATTAAAAGTCGTCATGGACCCAGTGACGCATGCACTAAACCTTCTTAACCACTCAAGTTTCTCTCAACAGAAGCTTGTTTCATTCTCACAGGGAACCCTACGTAAACTATCGGCTTTCTCTTAGAGATTGCTGGTATTGAAGAAGGAGACCCTCTCCCTAGTCTCCTCTCAGGAAAACCAAAATGCACTATTGAGTCTAGAGCCACGAGATTCATCAAAAGATCTCTTAGGTACACTTGACATTTCATCACTTGACATTCAACAATAAGAATTTCAGTGGTTCATTATCGAGTCCTTCACAGATCTTAGCAATCTGTCGAGAACATTTATGAGAGGTTCACAATTGTGATCCTCAGTGATTGAATGGAAACTCCTGCCAGGGTCAACATCAAACAGCCTGACAGTAGGTCGCTTCGGCAACTCCCTGTGGATTGCGCTTAGTGGTCTTAAACGGTCTACAGTCGTGAGGTGATGCTTCGGTGTACCTCAGTGACTCATCTGAATCGTAGGTGTACTTCGGTACATCGTGTTATCTCACTTGTGGGACTCCGATTCAGGAACGGCCTTTGTAAGAATTAGAGTTGTGTTTTCACACTATGCTGTCAACACTCTCGAAGTTCAAACTTGTAAGTGCCGGAATCCGCTTATTACTAACCGTTTTAATGTTTACTTCTTATGGAAGCTCTGGAGCGGAATGATCGTGTAGATTCTACACTTGTTCACACCAACAACATCATCAAAGAAGTTCTATCTTAAAGCAATACAAAAGTCAGAATGATTCTTCGTCAAATCAAAGAATCTACAAAGTTAAAGACTTAAAGAACTTCATCAGTACCGTAATCCAACGTTAAAGAGTGTGTGAGCATGTTGGAGAAAGACGTGGAGACACTGAAGCAGTGAAGCAGACCTGAGGCAGACTTGAAGCAGATAACAACATACTATCACTTTCATCACAAAGAACAATGATCAAAGAACAAAGTTAAAGATGACGTCAAAGCATAACTGTTCAAAGAAAACTATCTCGCTACACTGGGGAGATGGTTCAAATCAAGGCAATTCATATCACAAGAAAGAAGAATGTCAGAAGACGTCAAAGCTACTATTACATCAACGCCTTCACCGTTTTTCATCCCCAACACTTGAGGGGGAGATTGTTGGAATCACTCCTAAACCATAATCAAGTGTCAGTAATTAATATGTAATAGGTAGCTTAATTATGGCCTTTATGTTTGTTATTAGCCTTAAGCTTATGTAGAAGGCCCATGAGCTTAGGCCCATGTCCATTAAGGAAAGGATGGGAACTAGGAGTGTTGCCCTAGCTTCCCTCCTATAAATACTCTTGTAAACCTTCATTTGAAGGTTGGTTGTTCAATTTATTCCTTTCACTCACTCTCTACGCATAACCGTCTAAGCTTAACGTGTGTGTGTGTGTTTGGTTTACTTGTTCAATCGCCTCTCTATCTTTCTATTAAGCTTGTGTTGTAAATCTTGTGACCTAACATACACCCAAAGTAGAGCACACTGCAAGTGATGATGAGACTATTGCTGAAATATTGCAAAACTTATCAAGACCAAGGGGTGTTAGTATTCCAGGAGTTGCTGAAGAACAACCTCAAGCTTCTCAACCTGCTTTAGATCCAAAGGACAAAGGCAAAGGCAAACTGGTAGAAACAAAGAAGAAAAAGAAGCTGACTTTGGCAGAACTAAGAGCTATTGAAGTGGCTAAGAATGAAGAAGCTGCTAAGAAGTTTCAAGCTGAATATGATGATGAGGTTGCTATACCAGTGAAAGAACCTGAACCTGTTATACCAAGAAGAACAAGTATTGCTAAGGAAAGAAATGCCATGATGGCTTATCTGAAGGGTCAAGGATATACTGGATTACAGAAGCTGAAGTATTTAGAGATGAAACAGTTGTATGAATTAGTTAGAGAAGCTTATCAAAAGCAAGTTGATAGTATTATTTCTTTTAAAGATGATGATAAGCTGAAGGAGGATGCTAAAAAAAGAAGCTTAAAGAGAAAAAGAACAACTGAAGATAAACAGCCATCAGAGAAGGTAGAATTGAGATCAGATACAGTTGATGAGCTGAGAAATTACTTAAGAGTTGTAGATTTTGAGCATCCTAAGTCTAAAGATGTTGCAGAAAAGAAAAAGTCAAAGATATCTACATTTGAAGTCGTAGAATCAAAGGATGGAGATTATACCAACTGTTCCATAGAGAAGATGAGAGTTTCAGAGTGTTTAATTTGCTATGGGACATATTGCACATCATCAACAAAGATGAGAGTTTCAGAGTGTTTAAGTCTAAAGATGTTGCAGAAAATAAAAAGTCAAAGATATCTACATTTGAAGTCATAGAATCAAAGGATGGAGATTATCTGATGTTCCATAGAGAAGATGAGAGTTTCAGAGTGTTTAATTTGCTATGGGACATATTGCACATCATCAACAAAGAGGATTTGTGGCATTTATACCAACTGGTGCAAGAATATTTTGAACACATTCCATCAGAAGGAGTTGGTTTATTCTTGCTTGGAGACCTCACAACTATCTGGGAAACTGAAGAAACAAGCACTGATGAAATTTGGCAAAACCAAGAAGTCTGGGAGATTACCAGCTAGAGATTCTTTGAAGAATCTGGAGTGCATGTTTTGGAGCTAGAAGATGGAACCATGATTCATATGTTAGCAGAAAGAAGATATCCGCTTACATCAGATCTTATGAAAAGAATGCTAGATCATGGTATGGAGGTTGAAGAGTATAATGAAACCGCCCTTATGGTCATCGAATTTTTTATTAGATGGACAACTATGACTGATGATGCATAAATACTGGTAAGATTCTTAATTGTATAATTTTTGAAAAATCAGTACTTTATTCAAAGTACTGCTGATCAAACAGTACTTTAACCAAAGTACTGCTTGCAGCATAAAACCAGTAAATGATTTTTAAATAGAAAATAAGCAAAATTTTTGTTAAGTGTAAAATATTTTGAAACAAAAGTTAACAACAATCAATGGTTTTTGAGATGGTTACAACAAAAGGTTATCAATCCACCATGTTTAACAAAAGGATTGGCTAATCCATGAGCAAACGGCTCTGGTAAAGATATCTCAAATCCGTTAATAGTTGACAACTTGCTAATAAGTTGTATGGAAATCAACTCACCATATCTGATATTGTGAAGAGTTGGCTAGCCCACAAGAAAAATGGCTTGTGGTAAAGGCTGTGGAAAAGCCATTTATATGGTAATTAGTTCACCATGGTTGCAAGAACTAACTAGTCCAAAAGGGTACGGCTTTTGGTAAAGACAAAACAAATCCGTTGATAGCTGATGATTTGCTAAAAATCATATGGTTATCAATGTACCATGGTTTTACACACATAAACATTGGCTACTCCAGAGTTAATGGCTTTGGTAAAGAGACATCAAAATCCATTAAAATTTCAATGATTCACCTCTCACAGGAGTTTACACACTTGGAAGTGATGAGAATAGATTGAAACTTAATGAATTGATGTACAAATTGTCATATGTTGCTGAGTAGCTGAAAAGATGGAGATTACTGATTGTTGCTGTAAAGAAATATTTCTAAAGACTACTTTGATGATGATAATACAAGCACAGTGAGTACAAAGACAAAATTTGAAGATAAAGACACAATCTTTCCTTGAAGACAAAGATGTTAAAGATACATATACAAAGGAACTTGAAATCAAGCAAGTAGAATTCAAGTTAGGGGAGGATTGTTGGGATATAAAGTACTGGAGAAATACAAAGTACTGAAGAAGTCAAAGTGCTGAAGAGTCAAAGTACTGCTAAAGAAGAAAGTCAAAGTACTGCTCAACATCAAAGTACTGCAAAGCTAAAAGAACTGTTACATCGTTTATGGAAAGCTTTGTTATTCTAGAATATTCTTAGTTTAGATTACTTGTCGTACAAGAATTAGATTTGTAAACCGACTAGGGTAATCCTTATGCCTATAAAAGGACCCCTAGATTGGCATTAGAGATATATGTTTTTAGAGTTTAAGAGTACGAATTAATACACAGTATTAGAGTTGTTAGGGTTGTTAGAGAATCTGTATAATAAGCAGGTTCTATGTATTAATAAAATCGTTGAAGTTAAAGTTAATTCTTCTTAGCTTTATTAAAGTAAATTCCGCATACTTAATAGAGTTAATTCAGTGTTTCATTGTTAGTAACTTAGGATTTATCCGAAGTTACTAAGCCCTTACAAGCTACATAAGTTAGTTTGGTTAGAGTATATTGATCCAACACCATTAGTGAACAAGTCTGCAATATTATCTTCTGGCTTTACTTTTACAGGCTTTCTAAACCCATTAGCAATTTTTTCCCTCGGAAAAAACAAATCAATTTTAAAATGCTTACTTCTTTCATGTAACACAGAAAATGCAGGAATTTGTATAGCAGAGTTGTTATCACAACTCATTTCCACAGGTGAACTTACATTCACCTGCAGATCAGTTAAGATCTTAGCAATCGACATCACTTCACAACAAACATTACACATAGCCCTGTACACTGACTCACTTGAGGACCTGGAAACCACAACTTGTTTCTTACTTTTCCAAGAAACAAGACTATTTCCCTGGAACACAGAATACCCAGTTATAGACCTTCTAGTAACCTTACACTTTGCCCAATCTGAGTCAACAAAGACTCTCAAATCAATATTATCACTTCTATTAAAAGTGATTCACAAACCAGGTTCTTTTTTAAGATATCTCAGCACTCTAAAACCCAATCTCAAATGAGATTCCATAAGACTATGCATAACTTGACTTAAACAATGCACAATATATGAAATTTTAAGTCTAGTCATAGTCAAGTAGATCAATTTACCAACTAACTTTTGATAGTTAGTAACACCAGTTAAAGGCTCATCATCGCCAAACTTAGACAAAACTTTCTTGTTATCTGGGTTAACCTCTATAGGATTACTACAAGGTTTACGACCCAGCATACCAAATTCTGATAACAATTCTGTACAATACTTCCTCTGAGTTAAACAAATACCAGAAGAAGTATCCAAAACTTCTATACCCAAAAAGAACTTTAACTTTCCCAAATTCTTTATTAAAAATTTTGTTCCCAAAAACTGTTTAAACTTATTAATCTCATCAAGATTATTACGAGTCACAATGATATAATCAACATATATGAGTAAAACAAGAACAACACCTTTTTCATTTCTGATAAACAATAAAAAATCATTACGAATTTGAACAAAACCATTTTCTATTAACACATAAGTCAATTTTTCATTCCATTTCCTAGGTGCTTGTCTTAACCCATATAGTGACTTAACCAATTTACAAACTCTTTTATCATTTTTATCTGAAAAACCTTCGGGTATTGTCATGTAAACATCTTCCTCTAATTCACCATACAAGAAAGCATTATTTATATCAAGTTGAAATAAAGGTTATTGATTGTTCACTGCAATACTCAAAATACATCTAACAGTCATAATTTTCATAACAGGAGAAAAAGTCTCCTCATAATCAAAACGTTCTCTTTGATTAAAACCTTTGGCTACCAACCTAGCCTTAAATCTTTCAACCTCACCATTATCCTTATATTTAACTTTGAAAATTCATTTATATCCAATAGCTTTTTTACATCTGGTAACTCTGTTATTACCCAAGTCCCATTTCTATTTAATGCTTCTATTTCCTAATTCATTGCATCTACCATCTGCTGTCTTTGATAGCCTTTTCATAGGTAGTTGGCTCATGAATCTTATTCAGATTAGTGGTAAACACAAAATTATCCAAACTTAAGTTTGAATAATTAACATTTTTATTAAGCACAAAATCTTTATATTTAGATGGTAAAGTAGTCATTCTACTAGTTCTTCTAACAGTCTGACCAACTACTGGTTCTAGTGACACAAATTTAGATGGTGACTCAAGCATATGACCAAACATATCCAAGTCTTCACCCTCAGATGTATAATCATCATCATTTAAACTAGTACTTTGTATGCCATCAGAAACAGTAGTTTCAGTTGCATACTCTTTTCCCTTAATATCCTTCCTACTAAAAGTACTACCAGTGATATTAGCATCAGCTGTATCAACAATATCGGCTGTATCAGCAGTATCAACACTATCTGCTGTATCAGTCGGCAAATCACTTTTATCACTAACAGCTTCATTTACAGTGCTAATATTAGGTCTAGGAGTACTATTTGTTAGGATTTGGAAAATGTATATAGAAGATTCGGTCACCCCGAGTTTAGTCTAGCATGTGTTAGCTCGTAGACTTAGTTATATTTATTAGTTATTTAGTTAGTTAAGTAACACCGTGGAGGACGGACGAGTCTTTACCCACTGTATACCTAATTCACAGCCCGACAGAGGGCGTATTATGTAAGAACTATAAATACCCTTTACCTCCCAAGGTAGAGGGTTGGAGCTTTCAATCTAACCTTATTATTTCTCTTTCACTTTCTCTCTCTAGAAAGCCTCCCATCTTCTACTTTCTCTCTCTAAACTTTTTGCATAATTCAAACCATAGATTAATCTTTGTTTGTGTTACAATAACCAATAATTTACAATTGGTACCAGAGCCACGGTTTGATCATAAATTTTGGTTATTTTGTATTGTTTGTGGTACGAATTTTATAGCCTAAAAATACACGAAATTCGAATTTTTTATGGTTAAATGTGTTAAAGTTTTGTACTTTTGTAGTTAGGATTGTTGGATAAGCCTTGTTTGATTCTTGGTTTGGTTATCTCACGTGTTTAGAGGCTATTTGTGTGAAATTTGTGGGTTTTTGTAACTTGTTCTTGGTTGAGATTTGTCATTTCTTGGTTGCGTTTTGTGTATTCCGAGGTTTGGTTTGATGTTCTTCGTTGCGATTTGTCATGATTCATCATTGAGATTTGGCAGAATTGGTGTTGCGATTTGACGCTTGGGATTGCGTTTGATTATTTTATTAATATAAGTGTTGCGGTTTAAGCTAAAAGACAAAAAAGGATGAAAGCGACTTGTGTACCTTCTGAAAGTGACCTTGCGTTTTGTCCTGTTGTTCTGCATTTTGACGATGCGTTTTGTCTGAAGCTTACGTTTTGTCTAGTGACACTGCGTTTTGTCTGAAGCTTGCGATTTGTCAGGTGCTGCGATTTGTTTGTGGTTGCGATTTGTCAAGTGTTGCGACTTGTGTTCCTGCATTTTGGTATCTCTGCGATTTGACAGGTGTTGCGATTTGTCTCTGCGTTTTGTCAAGTGTTGCGGTTTGTATATCTTGCGGTTTGTCTAGAGGCATTGCATTTTGTGGGTTGCAAAGACTCTGTATTGTATACTTGCGGTTTCACCAAAGATCTTGTGTTTTGACTCTTGCGGTTTGACTGAAGACCCTGCGGTTTGACTAAAAGTTGACTTTTTACGTGAAAACTTCAAACGGCCATAACTTTTGAACCGTAACTCCGTTTTCAGCGTTCTACCCATCAAAACGGCCGTAAGAAAGAGGAGAATGACATGCCGAATGACTTAAGGAGAACCTTTGAGGCCTAAAACTGCTCCAAACTGAAGTTATTGAGGTTTTAAGTTTTTAGACCTAAATTTCACTGTAAAGATGTGCTAATCCTTCAAACAATCATCACTCCTTACACACAATCTTCTATCATTGTGACAACCCGTCAGTTATCTTAACACGTTCAATTAGTTATTGTCTCACGGTTTCTTCTTGATTTTGTAAAATCCCGCGAAAGATTCTTTTTCTTGGTTTAAAGCATAGATTTGTAAAATACCGCGCATGTCAACATCATGCCTAACACTTCGGATTATGTGGTATCTGAAATACTCAGATTGTACGACGTGATCAATGAACAGAAGATACCCAACAATGTTTAACAGATTAACGTGTTTGAGTCGGATAATGCTAATATGGAATCTTCATGCTCAAATTCATAAGAGACAGGGTTGCACCAGATACATCAATTGCAAACTATTGCCAAGGATATTTGCATCGAAATTTTTCAACAACTTCATTCACACCTCACGTTACTTCTAGTTGAAAATAGATTCACGATGGGATTCGAACGAGCATTTAATGCACTTTTCCGTCAAGATGTATCAACTTTCACGGGCACTTTGTTCTTGAACTTAAGACAACTTGATCAACAACTTGACAGAGAATCATTTCAAGAAGCCGGATCTAAAGTTGCACTTCAGGTGATCAACAAACAATTTCAGTCATTCTTCAATGGTGAATACACTTGGGATTACGACGATCATATGGCTGAACGGTGCTTTACGAGTCACGTTGAAATGGAAGTTGACGTGTTCAGAGAAACATTGATCCAACACATGGATAATGTTAAGAAGTATATTAAGGAAAGAGCACAGTCTGATGACAAGGTGAATGAATGTCGGGTGAAATCAAGTGATAGTAGTGTTGAGTCGGGTAGAGTATCGGATGATGAATCAGTTGTCACTGAATCCAAAGGTACAGTGACAGATAAGCTAGATACAAGCAGCAGTTTGGTGACTCTTGTAGCACAAGATGCAGATGCAGATATCAGAAAAGTTACTGAACATGTGTCATGTGCTGAGGTACCCTTAACTGTACAACAAAATGTATCGGCTAATATACTTAAACAAACTGATCACGATGCTGAACATGATTTTGACAAATGTTCTTTGGCTAAGGCTGAACCTGATACTAAGTGTTTCAAATCTAATGATATGGTTGAAAAAAATTATGATGAACTTTCAAACAGATTTTTACAACTTGAAAAATATTGCATTTCAATTGAGATTGCAATACAAAATATGGAAGAAAGTTTACAATATAACAAACCATGTAAAAACCCGGAATTTCCTGAATTCTGTGATTTTTTTGAAATGAACACTTTGAAAGCTCAGCTTCAAGACAAAAATTTGACGATCAACAATTTAGAGAAACATATTTCTGGTATGCTTGAGAAAAGTAATTTAGTCAAGACTGAACAAGACATTGATGCTCTTAAAACAAGAAATAATGAACTGTCATTTTATGTGGCTAAATTACTTAAGGAAAATGAGGCTTTGAAAAGGCATCAAAAGGACCTAGGTGACTCAATCAAAGAAACCAGAACTAAAACAGTAGAACAAACAACTTCTTTGATAGCCAAAAATGATGAACTTAAAGCTCAACTTCAGGAAAAGGGTTTCACGATTACAACATTAAAGAACGAGCTAAGAAAAATTGCTGAGAACAGTGTGAACACTAATTTTGCAAAACCATCAGTCTTGGGAAAACCAGTTGTACAACTACGTAGAAACCAATCAGTTGTTAGACAACCTACTGCATTTAGATCTGAACGACCAAAATTTTCAAAAACATGGTTTGCCTCCCAAGTTGATGCGAAACAAGTTTTGACAAAACCAGTCACTTCACCTTACTTGCCTAGGAAAAATTCTATGAATGACTTGTACAAGAACTCTGATCTAGAAATGGCTAGAAAAAGAGCACTACTTCAAAAAGATGGAATCTTAGGTTCACGACCTCGTATGATGCCTTCTAGTGTATTGCAGAACACCACTAGTAGCAGCAAACCAAAACCTAGGAGTACTCAGCAAACAAATAGGAATGGTCTAGTTTCCAAGAGTAGTTGTGTTTCGATTAAAGCAATTCCCGTAGCAGATCACTCTAAGAACTCTAGATCTTTTTCTAAATCCAAACAATATGTTTGCTCGAAGTGTCATAAATGTGTCTTTAATGCAAATCATGATAACTGTTTAACAAAATCCCTAAAAAAAGTAAATGATCGAACTAAGACTCAATCCACTAAGACTAGAAACAACAACAATCTCGTAGAACCAAAGGGCTATACTAAGAAACCTAGTAGGAAGATTGCTATAGGACAAAGGTTTTCTATCAACAAGTCTTCCACTGTGCACGAGAAACCAAAAACTCCTAGATCTTGCCTTAGGTGGATACCGACAGGGAAAAGTTTTAAGATTGCTGGTCTTAGATGGATACCTACTGGGAAAATGTTCACTGCTTGCAAAACCATGGTTGACCGTGAAACCCCAAGGGTTTGGATACTGATCTCACTAACCCATATATACGCAATCAAGTTTGTAATGTTAGTGCAGGTAGTCCTTCCTCAGTTGCAGGCAGATCGATCAGTCACTACATGGGATGGATCAAAGTCTGGATGACTAAAGCATGTACTTCTCCTGATTCAGAAGATCAGGAAAGTCAAAGTTGATGTATGTATGTAATGAAGTTTGAATACTTCACTTCAAACCTCGACCTTCAATGTCAACATTATGGCGTCTTCAGGTAATACTTCAGGCCCCGTTCCTCAAAGAAAAGAAAGGTGTACGTTTCAGTGCGCTTTATCTTCAGAAGAAGAGAAATCTTCTTGTTTATGGCCATTCTCATCAACATGCTTCATGCTTTCTCCATGTTCTTTCAGTCATCAAGTGGATCTACTCACCTTTGCTCGTATTCTTATTTCACTTGCTCAATCAAAAATGGCATTGGCAACATGAGATGCAATTTTTGATGGGGAGAAGTGTGAATAAACTAAATGACAGTTATCAAGTGGATCTACTTACCGTTGATTGTATTCTTATTTCACTTGCTCAATCAAAAATGGCATTGGCAATATCGTATGCAATTTTTGAGGGGGAGAAGTGGATCTACATGTTGATGGATGTTTGTAAAATGGTCATACGACTCTCCTCCAACGCCTAACGTTCCACTTACTAAGGATACTGGGATTTATTGTTTGGGATTAATGTTTTAACCTATCTTTGATGAGTACTTCCAACCTCCAACGAATGTTGATCATCAAGTTCCTGAAGCTCTTGCTCCGGTTTCTGCTGACTCAATTGGTTCACCTTCTTCAATCTCCATTGATCAAGATACACCATCAAGAAGTACATCTCATACAACTCAAGAAACCCAATCTCCAGTTATTCCTCGAGGCGTTGATAATGAATACCATGATATTGTAGTTGCACTCATGAATAATGATCCACTCTTTGGTATTCCTTTCCCTAATCTACACAGATTATTGTTCCTCCCAATGTGCAATCCGTAAATCAACCACATGAACATTAAGGAAAATGACAACCTCATCCGCTTGAAGACATTATTCGTGAATCTTCCAGATCAGTATCTAAATGTATATCGTTAGGAAGACGGCATCGATGTTGAGGAATCATTTGCTCCGGTTCATTCAGTGGATCGATGTACATTAGATTGTATGTTTATTCACTTGTTGGGCATTTGACATTGTGACTACGAAATTGATCGGATATCAATTATTTGAAGACTGAAGTTGACTTTCAAAAAGGCGTGTTCTTATTTTATCTTGAAGTCGGGGTTGGTTGGATGCATGACTTTCAATGATAACTTGCTCGTGCTTAGAATTTGAGTTGAAGACTTGGTTTATCTAGTTTCCAGCTGTCGGGGTAGATGGTTGAAGACCTGGTTAACTATCACTCTAAGGAGTTACGTTTCAGTACTCAGTGTCACACGCAGATGATGTTGTGGATAATCGCAAGAGGTGTTAATGTCTCATACTTTGGTTGAGTATTGAGTACCTAGAGATTTTCTTAGAGCATAAATTCTCGACACCGTTCTTCCAACATTAGTGCAAGCATAAGATACAAATGCGAGGATTTCTACTTCAGTTTCAAGTTTGGTATATCAGGTTTGCTTCATCAGTGGTCACTTCAAATTGTCTACATCTGGGTTGGTTAAGATAGTGAGAGAGAGTTTCTGTAATAGTTGATTCTCACAGGATATGCTTGAGTTAGTTGTGTTCTTCTCAAAAGATTTCAAAAATATGAGTATATTATGTGTTGCTGATTTTGAGGTATCAAAACCAACAAGGGGGAAGAAGACATATATCTAAACACACAACGAGTACACGTGATGAACTTAATACTTCTTCTTTAATGAAGTTATTCTAGGAAGACAAATGTTATAACCACAGAGAAACTCAGTGTCTTAACTCGTGGCTTCTGGTGTATTATTCCAACTATTTGGAGGAAGTGGTCTTTAGATACTTTTGGTATGTATTACCTCAGCTTTCAGTAGGAAGAAATATGAGAAGAATATTTGGAGCGTGAGATGATATTGCTTATCGACATCTTCGATATGATTTAGGGTAAAGTGCTTCCGGTTATTGCTTCATGTACACAATGTTATGATCATTCCGATGAGATCGCAATCATCAGGGGAGAGATATGTGTACATCAGAGACGTACAACAGGTTCACATGATCGAGCTTAATCAGTTATTCCGGAGTTGATATCCGTAGAGATGATCAGTGGTTCAACCTGTTACTTGGATGTCATCGTCTCTACTCTTGTTGGGTACATGTGTGCATTATGTACTGATTGGTTATATGTAAGATAACTGGAATGCATTTGGTGAAATGAAGATGTTGATATATTCTTCCCCTGAATAGACAACAGCTCATAACCGCAAAGTAATGTATGCATCGGGGACACAAAACAAGTTCACGTGATTGGGCTTAATCATTTATTTCGGGATTGATAACCGCAGAGATGATCAGTTGTTTAACGTGTTACTTCGCTGCTATCGGTTACTTCGGGGTGTTGAGCTTTGTACAATGAGACTGTTTTCCTTACTTCAGCTTCTTGGGGGAAGTGGTCTTTATACGAAGATTGTCGGTTTAGGGGGAAGCTACCAAAGATTCACGTTGAGAAGGCTCAAGTTCAGACAATTTTTCAAGAGCTTCGAAAGCTTTGGTGGTGAAAATTTAAGAGATGTTAACTACTGACTTCTACCACATTCAGACCGATATCCTCTTTTCGGTATTCATGTCAACATCTTCTTAAATTGAATAATTCTTTTTAATATCTTAAACCTAATTGTAAATAGAAAATTTTAAAACTATTAAAAAGAAAATAGAAAAATATAAAACCATCAAAAATCCATAAAAAATCAAAAAATTTGAAAATACCAAAAATATTGTTTTCTCAAGGCATGTCTTATGGTATCGATAACATCTACGGTCTTAGAAATGTCATTCAATAATGCCACAGGACTTTAGATGAAGTTCGAGCAGAAGGTGTAAATATTTTCAAAACATGTCTCAAACTTATGGCTTGCAATTATTTCAGACTGTAACCCGCGCTTAAACAATGGTTTGCTATTATTTCAGATATACAACCCGTTTTTCAAAAAGGGAAAGTGCTACGCTAAATCAATTTTATTAAATTCGTGCACTTATCCTAAAACTAAATGAGGAAAGCTCACCACCAAAAAGACCGTTGTTCCTATACAAATGTTTTTCCTTATAAGATTCTTCAGAAAAATATTTGTTTTTCAAAATGGTGGAAAATGAGTTGTTTAAAAAATCAAATAAGACTTGGAGTTTCATAAATTTGGAAACTCAATCAATGACTTCAACGTTTTTAAACTTTTCATTAAATGGGTGATTGATTGAGGGGGAGAATGATTTCAAATTTATATCATCTAACGAGATTATTTAATCATCATATGATTAACAGAAAAAGGTTTTTGCCAACTTTGAATTGCTAGGATATGATTGTTAGAATAAGATGATTCAATTTTGATGTTCACATATAATCCCCATGCCTTTGTATGATCTGATTGAATCAGTTTCGATGTTGGATTAACTTTTATTAGTCGCTTGTTTTTTGGGTGTTGTCGACCTACATATATCTATATGTATTTATATATGTGTTGACTAACGCATTTGGATAACATGGTTTATAAGAATGTTCCCACTCCTGCTCCATCAAAATTGGATGATCAGATTTTTCCAGTTTATGACTGGGTGCCGATAGGAAAGGGCAACTATATCTCAGGTCGACAAAAGAAGAAAAGGAAACTAATACTTCAGATCTCTGTGAATAGTCTGCATGATATATACAACTTCAGAGGTCTCATTGCATCAGCAGATGTTTCTTCCACTCTAACAGCAACAACTGAAACAACTTCTACATTTCCACCACTTAACGTTTCTTTGTGCAGGACAAGTAGTGGATGATATCATATTTGTATCTCTAGTGGTGGTAACATTGTTTGAAAATGAATCGGACGAAAATTTTTGAAAATCAACCGGACTCCACTTTGTCAAAATATTTATCACTCAATCTATGACTTGGGTCATCGTTGAGGGGGAGAGTGATTTCAAATTATTTCACATTTTCAAAACAATTGGTATCATCAAACGAGTCTATTTGTACAAAATAAGTGGTAAATAAATTCTTTGAGATAAGTGTCAGGGTATGATCTTTCTAAAATTCAATGATCTTTCAAAATGAAAATTTTCTTTTACTTAAAGATCTTTCAAAATTATCATACCTGACACTAACAAACTCCCTCATAAATTGAGAGGGAACATTGATATGTTCCTTATCAGTAAATATTAAAACCAGACCACATCTTTCCCCAAAATTTTCTAAAGTATTTAAATCAATTGGGATCCAAAATCTCAAAAGGTTTGAAATTTTTGATCCGGGGAGAGAATGTGATTTAAATATGAGATATGATAAAATGTGATCGTTTTGACTTAAAGTGTTGGCTCTCTTTAATATGTGCTAAACTCTTTCATATATCGATGCACATATTGAGGAGGAGCGAATGGTTACTGATGGCAATGGTGGAAGTACTTCAAAGACCTCTTTCCTCCATGTGCTAAATGATTTCAAGAACCAACGCACATGTTGAGGGGGAGCATTTACAAATGATCAAAAACAATTGAGGTACAAAATACTTTGATTTTATATCACAAGTACCTTGATTGGCTTTTCAAATTATTTTTCATTTGGTTTTAAGGAGGAAAGAACAGTACCACAAGACCAACCATTTTACTTTATGCATTAGTGTTATAAGGATGGTAAGGTTAGGTATTTGTTCCCATGATCTCGCCAGAGCCGGAAGGATCTACCCAGGGACAATCCACTAGATAGTGTAAAAGTCCTTAGGTATGATAAAAAAAGGAGAAAAGTGAGAATAAGGGAAGAGTGCCGACTGAGATAGAGCTAGGACTGGAACTAACCCAACAAGGTTCTAGTAATGAAGTCTCGGTAAGCACTGAAGGGGTTGAAGAATGAAAAAGAAATGTATAGTGAAAGGGTGAAAAGAAATAACCCTCCAATAATTCAACCTTAGGGCAGAAACCGGGTTCAATACATATGCTACTGGTGGTTACTAAGGTAACACCAATATTGAAGACAAGACGTCATGGACCCAGTGACGCACTGCACTAAACTTCCCAAGCTACTCAAGTTCTCTTAAAAGGACTTGTTTCATTCTCATGGGAAACTTACATAATCTATCGACTTTCTCTTACAGATTGTTGATATTGAAGAAGGAGACCCTCTCCCTAGTCTTCGAATAGGAAACCAAAGTGCACTATTGAGTCTAGATCCAAGAGATCATCAATAAATCTCATTAGGACACACAATTCATGAAGACTTGCTGTTTCACACAATGTGGAAAGTGAGAATATATATTGAGAGTCCTACG
Source organism: Chrysanthemum makinoi (assembly GCA_910596185.1). Classification (NCBI taxonomy): domain Eukaryota; kingdom Viridiplantae; phylum Streptophyta; class Magnoliopsida; order Asterales; family Asteraceae; genus Chrysanthemum; species Chrysanthemum makinoi. The sequence continues at coordinate 76,159,527 of OU343221.1, forward strand.
CATTATCGTCCTGGTATTTCCAGAACATCCGAGTGATATGTAAAATATTCACAATGAAGATGGAAATCCTTCTAGAGACAACATCAAACAAACTCTTGGTGGGTGATATGTGAGATTCTTCTAGAATTAAACTTGTGAAAACTGGATAGAAACGATGGGGCAATTCACTCATGAATCAACCTTGGTCCAGGAAATGGATTGACGGATACTTTTGAAAAACCTTTCGATGTGCTCTACAATTATTTTCTCTAAGCACATCGACTGTGCGTTAATATCTAAAACAAAAGTATTTATGATTGAAACTTGATTTTTCTCATAAAACCTTCGTCGTATTGCAAAACTCTCTCTTCAGTAATACGCGATTGTTTTTCAAATCAATTTATCATCAATCAGTGAATCTCAATTCGCTGGTTCACTCACTCCAAGTTGTCTACTTTGGGATGCTCCGTTTGAGAACGGCTAGATCAAGCTGCGAAACCCTGTCAAGGAGATTCTTAGGAATTCTACCTGATCATAAGCATTATTTATACTGATCAACGAGGAACCGTGGTTCTTGCAACCCTATTCAACGAAAGTGAACAAAGACACTTTCATGTGTTTTATTGCTAATTGTTGTTTCCTAGAACATTTGACGGTTGCAGCTGATCGATATTGGGAAGTCAATTCATAACCGCATGCTCAAATCACACACTCATAATTGAAGAAAATCATGACAATTAAAAATGTACAACAATGCTTCCGCTACTCTGTTGAAAAGATATTATGATCCAGAAAGTGTGAGCATGTCGTTCCAGAAGTCACAATATCACATGGTGGCGATACAACAATGGATGATCCAGAGATTTATTGTAGCCGATGATCTCAAAGAAAGCTCAAAGATCACCAAGTCACGGAATATTCAAAGACTTCCACTGAAAGTACAATGTATGCGGACTTTGAAGAATCACTACTAAAGCACAAAGATTGCGGAATTTGAAGAATCAAAGTCTACGAGCTCGGAATTGAACTTCATGATTGAATGCTAGGATGCAAAGTGTAATTTATGGGGTGACCTCCCTTATGGGGAGATTGTTAGGATTTGAAAAATCTATATAGAAGAGTCGGTCACACCGAGTTTAGTCTAGCATGTGTTAGCTCGTAGACTTAGTTATATTTATTAGTTATTTAGTTAGTTAAGTAACACCGTGGAGGACGGACGGGTCGTTACCCACTGTATACCTGATCCACAGCCCGACAGAGGGCGTATTGTGTAAGAACTATAAATACCCTCTACCTCCCAAGGTAGAGGGTTGGAGCTTTCAATCTAACCTTATTATTTCTCTTTCACTTTCTCTCTCTAGAAATCCTCCCATCTTCTACTTTCTCTCTATAAACTTCTTGCATAATTCGAACCATAGATTAATCTTTGTTTGTGTTACAATAACCAATATATTACACTGTTATTAGGTGCAGATTTGTTGTGGCTATCTGCACTATCTCCCTTATCATCATTGGGCTCATCAGACTTAAGGCTGCTATGACTACTATCATTTTCTTGATCAAAAAAGTTTAAAACATTTTTTTTGAGTAAAGGGTTTTTACCCTGGTAAATATAAAAATTTTAAAACATTAATACCATATTCTTCAAATACAAAATATTTAGTAAAAGAATTGTTTTTAAAAGTAAATACACTTTCATAAAACTTTACATCTCTTGAAAAAATAAATTTCTTTTGGTCAAGATTAAACAATTTATATCTATTTTTATCAAAAGCATGTCCAACAAGTACACACTTATCAGATCTAGCATCAAACTTATCAAATTCATTTAAAACTGTTGAAAAACATAAGCAGCCAAAACACCTTAAATGTAGGAGACTGGATTCACTTTTATATATCATTTCATAAGGACTTTTACCAGAAAACACAACAGTTGGTAACCTGTTGATTAAGTAAGTAGCAGTCAAAATATATTCAGTCCACATGTTTAAAGGCAAGCCCCCTGAAACATGAGGGCTCTAGCAGTATTTAATAAATGCCTATGCTTTCTTTCTGCTACACCATTCTGATGGGGTGTATAAGCACAAGTGCTTTGATGAAGAATCCCATTGTTTAAGAAAAAACTTTCAAACTTTTTATTTACAAATTATGTTCAATTATCACGTCTAAAAACTTTGGTAGATTTTTCAAACTGATTCTTAATCAACTGAAAAAATCCAACTATATGTTCAAAAACTTCACTTTTACTTTTCATCAAAAACACCCTAACAGCTCTAGTGTAATCATCAACAACAGTAAGAAAGAACCTAAAGCCATCCCTACTTGTCACTTTATATGGACCCCAAAAATCTAAGTAAACAAGATCACCCAAATTATTAGCTTGTGATCACTTATATGAATAGGTTCTCTAGTCTGTTTAGCTTTATGACATATTTCACATGGTCCAGAAATGGTTTGATTAGGGTCTTTAATTTTATTCTTTAAAACTGTCAAAACTTGATCAGAGGGATGACCAAGTCTATTATGCCAAATACAATTTGACAGAATACAACTTTTAATATTACTGTTATTAACCCTCTTACCTTCATCAAAAAAATAAAGGCCTCCTCTCTAACTACCAGTCCCCTTTAGGAACTTTTGAGTTAAATCCTGAATTTTGCACATTTTATCATTAAAACTGACAACAACATTATTGTCTTTTGAAAGTTTATGAACAATTAATAGACTCAATGATTTTATAATCAAATCATTTCCCAATTTATAACAACCAATTTGTTTAACTTGTGCAACAGTCCCATTGGGATGTGCAATAGTAAGATTTAGATGTGTGACATCCATTAAATAAAAAAGATGTTTAGCACAAAAAGTGAGGTGGCGACTAGCTCCTGAATCAATAATCCAACCAGCATAAGTACTATATGTACTTATATTAGAATTGAAATTAAAGAATATGTAACTAAAGAAACTTATTACACGGTTTGAGGTGACAAATGTACTTACAACACTAGCATGAGCCTTGCTAGTATCACCTCTACCACTAAGTAAAGCCACCAGTCTTTGATATTAATCACTAGCAAGAGTATGAGTGGTACTCTTACAGTGAGCATCCTTATTATTATCCACACTAGAGACATTATTAGCATGAGTTTTATTCACATTTCCTTTTTTAAAACCATGTGGATATCCCACCAATTCAAAACATCTGTCAATGGTATGACCAGACATGTTAGAGTGACACCCTGCCAAAACTTCTATTGTTATTATTATTGTTTCTATTGAATTCCGGTTATTTTTACTGCTACTAGGCTTGGCTGTAAATGCAGTAGGCCCAATCTTAACAGTTTTAGAAGTCATATGACTATTTCTGTGAGACTCATCTCTAGACAAGGTAGCCAAAGCAGACTTAATATCAGGCAGAGGTTTAAAAGTAATAATCAAACTGCTAACAGAACTGAACACATCATCAAGACCCATAAGAAATTGCATTAGCCTAAGAAGGTCAGAATGCTTTTTCATTTTAGGGGCACTATCACAAGTACATGCAGACAGATCAACCATGGAGTCAAAATACCTCCATAAAGCATTTAACTCATGATAGTATTCAGAAAATACTTGATCCTTATACAAGTTTTGAGAAATACAACCTAAGATCCATGACAAAACAACTGAATTACACCTATCTCATTGAGCCTGATACAAGGCATCATCAAGATCTCTAACACATTTAACAGTAATAAAACCAAGTTTGATCCTTGTATGTAAAGCCAACTGCACAGCAGCAAATCAGACCTCATAGTTTTCAGTTCCTTCAAGTTTGAAGGATATCAACTAAGAACCAATGTCTTGAGGATGCAACCACAAAGGATAATACATATCAAGTTTTAATTCACTACTACTAGCCTGACCTTTATCTTTTGGTTCACCACCTTCAACCATTTTTCCAAATTATAAAGAATAGAACAAATCCAAATAATAGCAGCAAAGAAAACAAAGAAATCAACACACAACACAAAACCAAGAAACCTTATAACACCTCAAACACATATAATCCACCAATCAATCTCAACCCCATAATCAACACAAAAACCCTTGATCTATACTTCCACAAATTCCTAGAAAATCTAGTAAAAAACCTAGAGAAGGTGTGAGAGGTGTTACAGTGCACACAAGCTTCCAATAATCCATGTAACAAGTAACTAAGATCAAGCAGATCTTTAACCAACACACCAATAGCACAACGGAAACACCTAACAAATAAAGAAACAAGATTATTAGAAATAGAGCAAAACCACACGTATCTGATTAGGTTTGAATAAAACTCTAAAATTTTGAAAAAACAAAACACAACAAGCAAAATCAAGATCAGATACAAATAATAACAAACTAACCAACAAAGATAACAACAATAACCTAAATTAAAGTTTGATAGAGTAAACCCTGATTCTTATTGATTGTGATTAAAACAACAGGAATCACAATACAACAAAGATATACAATCAAGAATACTCAGAACACCTCCAATTAACCAAAACACAAATAGGATCAAGAAACCCCCAATTTTGAAAAAACCCTAAATTTTCCAAATCACAATTACTTATTCAGATCAGATAGATCAACAACAAAACCACTGGATTACCACAACTAAGAGTCAGATCTAAACGTATAAATAAAAACCCCCAAATTTTTAGAAACGCTAATTTTGAAAAACTTGATTAATCGATTTAAAAGCTTTGGTAAGAACTTTTAAACCAAAGCCTAAAACCAAACAGATTTTGATTATGAACCCAGCCAACCACCCCTTGGTTCACTTATTATTACACAACCAAAGACTTGGCAAATTCTTTTCAAAACTTAAAAGGAAAACTGAATACAAGAGATTCTTGGTCAAAACCTGACAATCAACTGAGAGAGTAAAACAAAATTTCACACAACAATAATGAGAAGAATCATTGTGTAACCTCCTTATATAGCTGCTAAGAGATACTTTGCATTTTAGTCCTTCACAACTTGCACTTTGGTACATCATCAGCATAAGTCCTTCTTGAATACGGCGGGGACACTTTTGGCTTTAACTATCTTGGAATGACTTTAAGACCCATGTGCTTGAACATAATAGCTTAAGCTTACTCCTTTCAATATGAATGCCTTAATTACAATTTATCATAAATCTTATCAAGTAAAGTGGTATCATAAAATACCTCAAGAGTAAAAGGAAAAGTTGTAAGAGAAGTTTTACTTAGTAAACAATAGTTGATCTTTTTTCAGATATGTTTGCAATAAATTTAAAATGAAAAGAGTAAACCATTTAGCATGTTTGTTCGTCCTGGGTCCATGCCAAGCGAGGCTATATTATTGGCTTTTCAAATTCTTGAAGCCCAACTTTAGTGATCCACTTATGGGTTAGTATATCATGTGACATAAAATATTTTTAAATAGATATTTTGTTCGTAAAGAACCCTATAACTTTGGTCTAGTGCTATGTGAGTTGTCCACGAACCTAAAAGTTGTGGGTTCAAGCCTCACTAGAGGCATTTGTGAGATATACTATAAGATATGTGGTATAGAATTAAATGTTAAAAATTTGCCATTAAAAAAATAAAAAATATAAAAATATAAAAAATAAAAAGTAAAGTCGTAAAGAGGATAATAAACCCTATACCTTAAACACTTAACCCAATAGGCTGTAAACGAGCCGAACAAACATGGATGGGGTTTTGTACATGTTCTTTTCTTTAAGTTTAATTGGACAAATGAATGGAAACAAACGTCCAAACGGAACCTCCTTGGAGGCATTTGTACATGTTCTTTTCTTTAAGAGCATGGGGTGCAGTGGATTGGAGCCGGCGCCAAGCAGGGGTGGCACAATGCGGAAATTGTAGTTATTATTGAATGATAGAATGAAGATCATTACATTTCACATTGAAATGAAGAGTATTTATACAGGAAAGACTACTAACTGCTTCTAACTAACTTTTGAATCATATTTACAACTTTGGTCCTTGTAGTTACTAAGTCATCATTGATGACCCCTTATACTTCTATATCCTCCCCTCAAGTTGGAGCCTCAGTGAGTCCCAACTTGTCAACAAGAAAAGAGTGTTGTTCTTTTCCCAAAGCTTTTGTCATCAAATCTACAAGTTGTAGATGAGTGGGAATAAATGCTGTTTGTAGAAAACCTTCTTGAACTTTGTCTCTAGTAAAATGGCAGTCAATGTCCAAGTGCTTAGTTCTATCATGATAGCAGGGATTAGCAGCAATTTTTTGTGCAGATTTATTATCACAAAATAGTGTAATTGGCAACTGCACTTGAATGTGCAGATCCTTTAGCAAAAAACTTAACCAAAGTAATTCACAAGTGGTAGCTGCCATGCTTCTATACTCTGCCTCAGTAGAAGATCTGCTAACTGTTGCTTGTTTCTTAGTTTTCCAGGATACTAAAGCATGACCTAGGAAGATGCAATATCCACTGAGAGATCTTCTTGTCTTTAAACATGTGCCCCAGTCTGCATCTGAGAATCTTGTGACTTTTAAATGAGGTTGTACAGGATAGAATAATCCTTTTGAAATTGTCCCTTTTAAGTACTTTAACAAATGAATGGCAGCCTGCATATGAGCATCTGTGGGTGCTGACACAAATTGGCTCAGGTGTTGTACAGCATATGAAATGTCTGGTCTTGTCATGGTCAGATACAACAATCTACCAACTAACCTTCTGTAAGGACCAGCATCAGTTAAAAGAGTACCTTTGTTTAAGGACAACTTGAGTTTAGTGGGAAATGGTGATAGATTAGGCTTAGCAGCTGTGAGTCCAGCATCTATTAACAAGTCCAAAATATACTTCCTTTGGTTCAAATGAGTGCCAGCATCAGTGCTACATAATTCAATGCCAAGGAAATACTTTGCTAATCTAAGATCTTTGATAGTGAACTTTTGATCCAATGCCCTTTTTAACTCAGTAATGGTCAGAAATGAGTTACCAGTTAGGAGCATATCATCAACATAAACTAAAACAGCTGTGAAATCCTCCCCTTCAGTCTTAACAAACAAAGAGTAATCATGTTTAGACTGAACAAATCCAAGGCTGATCAAAAACTTTGTTAATTCATGATTCCATTTTCTTGAGGCTTGTTTCAACCCATACAAGGATCTGCTAAGTTTGCAAACTTGTTCTGGTTTAGCCTTAGTGTAACCCTCTGGTGGTACCATGTAGATTTCTTCATCAATATAACCATGTAAGAAAGCATTATTGATGTCCAACTGATGAAGTGGCCATTGTTTTGTAGTAGCCAAAGCAATCAAAACTCTCACGGTTGCCAATTTAGCAACTGGTGAAAATGTATATTTATAATCCACACCCTCCTTTTGATTGAAACCTCTGACTACCAATCTTGCTTTATATCTTTCCACAGTGCCATCAGGATAATATTTGATTTTGAAAACCCACTTAGAAGTGATTGGTTTATGCCCTGAAGGTAATGTAGTTACAGTCCATGTCCCATTCTTTTCTAAAGCTATGATTTCTGCATTCATTGCTTTAGTCCAGCCCTTCATGGTAAGTGCTTGCCTATAGGATGTAGGTTCAACAGTTGCAAAGACATTTTCCAGAAAAGCTATGTGACTAGGAAGAACATGTTTGAACTCAGATGAAACAAATAAAGGATAATGAGGAGTAGAAGTACTACCAGGTTAAACAGGAGTGACAAAATCTTTCAACCAAGTCGGTCTAGTAGCTTGTCTAGTAGACTTCCTCATAGGGGCAGTTGTGGTTGTAGGAGGTGTAGGTTCAATGGGAGGGATTACTGGTTCATCAATAGTTTGTTATTCATGGAAAATAGGATTAGGTGAGCTATGAGGTATAGGATTAGATGTAGGTTGTGCTGTTGGTAAAGGATTGTGTGGGATAACAAATTCTGTTTCTTCCAAAGGATGACTATCAAAAGTAGGATATTCAGGGATGGTAGAGTTGGATGATGGTTGAATAGTTTGTTTGAAAGGAAACACACGTTCTTCGAAAACCACATCTCTGCTGAGAAAAACCTCTTTTGTCTCCCAATTTAACAATTTATACCCTCTTTGGTTGGCAGGATACCCAAGGAGAACACACTTGATACCTCTGTTATCAAACTTATCCTTATGTGGTTTGGTAACAGCAGCATAGCACAAACATCCAATTACCCTCAGATGATCGTAACTAGAGAGTTCACCAAATAGCTTTTCAAAAGGAGACTTCCAATTAAGCACTTTTGCAGGCATTTTGTTAATGAGATAAGTAGCTTCTAAAAGGCAATCACCCCAGAACATAAGAGGCAAACTAGCATGCAACCTAATAGCTCTGGCTGTATCAAGTAAATGCCTGTGTTTTCTCTCTACTCTACCATTTTGTTGGGGAGTATAAGGCATGGACCTCTGATGCAAAACACCTTTCTCTTGAAAGAAAGTAGCACAGGTTGCATTAACTATTTCAGTCCCATTGTCTGATTTAAGAATTTTGGGTATGCTTTGAAAATGAGTGTTAACATAAGCAAAGAAAGAAGCCAATAAGGTTGGAATCTGCTCCTTTGAATGAACGAAATAAGTCCATGTAGCTCTTGAGTGATCATCCACAATGGTGAAAAAGTAATGAGCACCATTCATAGTAAGGGGCCCCACAAATCAACATGAATCAAGTGAAAAGGAACAGAAGCAATACTTTCACTTTTAGGAAAAGGAAGTCTATGATGTTTGGAAAGCATACAACATTCACAAGAAAAATCTGAGAATTTCATGGATTTATACAATGGTATATGGGACATTTTTTATACAGATGAGTGACCAAGTCTAGCATGAAAAGTGGAAACATCTAGCACATTTTTAGACATAGTATTGCTATATGACTCTTTATTCAAACAAACGACAGGACTAGAAGTCAAATGAGATTTTTGAAAATCAGAAACAGAAGCAGAAAATGCATGTGGATCAACAGTGGGTTTGCAGATGCACAAACACTTGGAACCTTTTCCCACTACCACAATCTGCTTAGTTGTAAGCTCCTGAAAACAAAAGTCATTGGGATAAAAATGAGCTACCAATTGGTTTGTTTGAATGAGTTGCCCAACAGAAAGCAAATTGAGTTGAAAGTCAAGCACATAAAAGACATTTGTGAGCACTAGAGTAGGTGTTAATTGTACACTACCAACAATGGTGAAAGTTTTAGAAGTTCCATCTGGTAAATGCACAATGATAGGAGTTTTGAGATAAGTAACTGAAATGAACAAGTTAAAATGTGGTGTCATGTGATCAGAGGCCCCTGTATCAGTCACCCAATTCAGTCTGACATTCATATTTGGATGGCAAAATAAGGCAAAGGAGATGGTACAGCAGGAAAATATACCTGCATGAGAACTGGTTGCATAGTCTCTTGCAGTACTTGACTCACCCATAACTCCTTTTCCCTTAAACATCTTCATCATTTCTTGACAAACAGCAGCCACCAACTTCTGATCAAATCCACCACTCTGAGTCATTCCTATCTCATTTTCACTACCCATATCAAAAGGTGTTTCACCATTGAAATGCTCATCAAATCCTGAATTCACATGTGCTGCCATCCTATTTTGCTTCTTGGCCTTCTTTCCTTTGTACCAATCAGGATATCCTATCTTCTCAAAACATTGATCAACTGTATGTCCTTCTTGATTGCAGCCAGTGCAAAACCTTTTTCCATCAGTTCTTGTACCTTTAACCTCTTTTCTTCCACCACTTGACCCCTTATTATTCATGTTAGCAAAAAATGCAGTTGGCTCAAAAGTGTGATTAGTAACTTGCTTTTGTTTCTCAATTTGCTGAACAATATAGTAGGCCTTATTCACAGTAGGAAGAGGATCCATAGCAAGAATTTGACTTTGACTTCTAACTGACTCATATTCATCATTGAGTTTCATCAAGAACTGAATCAACTTAGAATTACTATCCCTTAACAAGAATTTTTCTAAAACATCACAAGTACATTCCCTCATTTTACTACAATCACAAGTAGGCAAACCATTGATATTCTGCAATTCATCCCAATATTTCTTTAACTTGTTGAAATAAGATGCAATGGTGAGATTACCTTGACTGATTTTGGTCAACTCTCTTTCTAGTTGATACACCAAAGGACCATTACTCTGTCCATATCTTTCTGCTATCTCCTTCCACAATTCACAAGCAGACTAAGCATAAAGGAAAGCTTCAGATAGATCTTGTACCATTGAATTCAAGATCCAACAAGTAACCATGAAATCACATCTGATCCATCTCTGCAAATCAACATTACCAACATCTGGTTTTGGACAAGAACCATCAATAAACCCCAATTTCAATTTAGCTCCTAATGCCATTCTCACATTCCTACTCCAGCCATGAAAATTACGCCCATTGAAAGCTGTGTTGGTTAAAACCATTACTGGATGATCAGAACTTGCAATATACAGAGGATCATTGATCATATTGATATTGAGTTGTTGAGATTGTTGATTTTGGTTTGAATCTTGATTAGTGGAAGAAGATGGTGGAATCGCCATTGATGACGTCAGAAAAGCTTGGTGAAAAGAATGATTGATTGATTCAAGATCAGTATAATCGAATCAAAATCAATTTGGGGATTTAGGGTTTGATAGCGAGCATCTGTGCTCTGATACCATTCGGAAATTGTAGTTATTATTGAATGATTGAATGAAGATCATTACATTTTACATTGAAATGAAGAGTATTTATACAGGAAATACTACTAACTGCTTCTAACTAACTTTTGAATCATATTTACAACTTTGGTCCTTGTAGTTACTAAGTCATCATTGATGACCCCTTATACATCTATACACAACGTCATAACGCCGCCACTGCACCTCACCGGAACCTCCCTCCGTCAAACAAATCGTGAAGCCAGTGGCTTGAGTCAAAACATGCTCTGTCTTTTTTTTTCAACATTTTTTTTTTGTTGTTGATTTAAATGGGGGTTTTATATGTGTGTTAAGATTGTGGGTGCGTGCTTTGATTGAGAGGGACAATGCAAGCAATGTTATATATTATTTTTAATGTTTTTGTTTTAAAACCTTATACATATATAAAAGTTTTAATTTATTCTCCTAAAATTTAAAAAGTTTGTTTAAGAAGGCTAAAGTTTATGTAATGTAGGTTTTTTTTTTTTTTTTTTTCAAAATTTGTAAATTTATTTTTATTGAATGAAAAATTGCTTGTTTGAAAAACGAAAAATGAAATAAAATAGTGGGTTCCAAAAAGGGTGTTTTGGCTTGAGCCATCAAGGAGGGGGTTGGGTGTGTAAATGAAAATGGAAGTAAAAAAGAGAAATGCTGAAGTGGCATGACGTGACACTAAAGATGCCTAACCGCTGCACCGATCATTCTAGGGGCGTGCGTCTAAAGACGGAGTAGAGTGAAGACATTCTCTTGGGAGAAGCCCGCGAGCTTACGATATCCAACAATCCAAGAGTGGCCTTTTGAACGGTTAACCGTTTATGTAACAACTTTGTCTAACATCATCGGTTTTCTAGAAAAAATCATTAAAGTTTTACTATTAGGTTAGGACCTAGATTACCAGGACGTTACGCTACCCTGGGTTTGGGACATTATGGTCTACATACGCAGACCAACATATAAAAGGTGGAAAATGTGACTTAAACCTAACTTGGAGTGATGAGTAACCTTTTGAACGCAAACTATAGTCATTTCATTATGAATTTAGTGTACTGGAGACAATAAAGACTGATCATCTAGTGTACATCCATTAAGGTTTGTCACAATTTAAATAAATCATAACGTGTAATAAAATTATAGTAACATAGAAAGAGTTCGATACATCGTAATTGATTGTGGTTATGATTTCCGCTTCAAAACATTTCTCTCTGAATTCAGTATATGTGTATGCTATTTCAAACCTACAGCAGTACAACTAACAATTTTTTCCAAGAGTATTATATAGTTAGGCTATTTTTAACGTAAAACACATGAACATACACTTGTTTCTCATCATCAAATCATCGAGAAAACACAATATTTCATTTTGAACGATTCTGCAATCTGCACCTGCCTACATATTCGATTTACAAATCCAGTGGCTGCAACGTACAACATACGGTTTTAGTGGATTGCGCTGAAATTGTGTCTTAAACTTTCACCCTTTTGAGATATACGTCTTGACAAAATAAGCTATCAATAACATCATTTTCATATATTAAATTGAGCGGGTATATGCTAACTACATTGTAAGATACAAGTGTGATATATGATAATATATATTGTGAAAAAATTAGAAGCGTAAAACCACACATTAACTTTACTTACTTAGGTGCACCTACACTAAAAGATCAACCAAAAAATTTGTTCGGCTGTTTTACTTTGCTTCTTTCCCGGTTCGCAATACATGCAATGTCTAGCTCTAGATCCAAGTGCTTAAAAGTTACATTCATCAAAACTGAATCGGGTATGAGGGTTTGATAGGAGATAGAAAGTAGCATTTCTTCATTTCACAGAAACCAAACTGGTGTAACAAATTAAATCTGGTTTAAGGAATCACTAGAGTAGTGTTCTTTCTTCTTCTTTTTACACTCCAAAGCTACCAGACAGTTTAGTGTATGGACGTGTGTACCTTGAGAAACATACCGTACCTTAAAATCTCCTGAATCTTTTAATTTGTTGCAACATGTATGGTGCGATCCATTTTTGCTTAATCTTCAGTTGATGCATCATCACAAAATCCCGGTGCCATAGAGTATCAAACTTCACCTGACATCTTTCTATCTTTTTAATCAATGATTCATTGATATATGGAAAAATATCTCAGGAAACTTACAAACTCATCTAAGGTTGTCACACTCCTTTTCTCCGACTTGTCAAGGCACCATTACTCATTCACGACTCTCAACCTCAGCCTCCCATTAGTGTAGCAAATGTTAAAATGTCCATGATACATTGGTTTTTAGTTGAGGAGCAAACAAATCAACACAAATATCAGGGAGAACGATTACCTGATTATAAAGATATTACAAAATAATAAGAATAGCGTCAACTAAAATTTGAAGAACCATAGGAGTTAGCTAGATTGAAAGTGGACATGTAAAAAGTAGAGGTGACTATTTCAACTTATTTTCTTACGAATGAATCAGTTTAGTTACGTATGTACTATCTCAAAAGGGGTCGAACAAGTCAAAGCCAAGACGGCGGTTAAAACTTGAAAGTCACACAGGCAACTGAAACCATCTCACTTGACCATGTTAGAGTCTCAACATGGCTGTGATTAAACTAAGGCACGGGATGACCCAAAACTCACATTTGTACACTCATTTTTGTCACAAACGTTCATACCTTTGGAAAGTTATAGCTCTTTGCAGTGTCAAAAATATAAAAATTAAAATTGTTATGATAGTGTATGTTCGAAACATATGGCAATGGGAACACATAACCAACCTTGGCCGGCCGGTACTACATGTAAAAGCACTAATGACCAATCCCATCCAATTTTTAGGGGACTTCCTTTATCAAGTACAATATATAAATGGTATTAGCAAAAAGCCAAAAACCAATTAGCATTAGCAACAAAGGATTAAAGGAAAAGCTAGTGGGTCAAATTAAAAAATGATTATAAAAAGGTTAATGGTCCAAAAAAATATACAAATTTGCCACTTTTTACTATTGTGACAATAAACTTTTTTTTTTCTTATTAAAACAAAAAAGTTTCTTAATGACTATTATTGTAACCAAAAACTTTCTTAATGACTCTTATTGTAACCAAAACTGACACGTGGCAACATTAATTAAGGGTTAATGGTCCAAAAAATATACAAACTTGCCACCTTTTACTATTGTGACAATAAACTTTTAATTTTCCAAATCTCCCACCACCAACACCCCTTATCGCCAACACCCTCAAACGCTGGACCCCTTTCACCGTCGGAACCGTACACTGCCGGAACCCCTCAACCGTCGGACCCTCCACCGTCCGACCTCACTTCCATATATCCTCACTACCGAAACCAAACTATCACCGAAAATACCTCTCCACCATCGAGAGCCGTACCACCAACACCACCGAGACCTACAACTTCCTGAAACCCCTCGAATAAGACCACCACCACCGAAACGCTCGGCATCACAACATGTTTCCAGTTTTATTTTTTTTTTAACTATTTATCTTTTTTGGTCATATATGAATTTATATAATTTTTTTTTCAGATCTTGCCCGAATCCACTGTTGTCGTCATTCCTGATGCTTCCGCCGCCGCTGCTGCTTTTGCCGACCAGCTGTTGCCGCCGCTGCTATTGCTGCCGTTTTGAGTTATATAATATGAGTTTTTGGGTCTTTTTACATATAAATATGAGTTTCTTTTTTAAATCTTTAATCAGAAGTTTTTTTTTTTTTTTTTTTTAATATATGAAAAATCCGATTTTTAGTGTTATTTATTAGATCTGATATTTGATTTTTAACTTTTATAGATTCGATTTTTGAGATTTGTTTCTAATAATTCCGAATTTTTTATAAATCTGATTCTATTTTATAGTTTTTAATTTGCTTTTTTACATCTAATTTTTTGAGTCTTTTATAAATTTGAGTTTTTAATGCTATATGAATTATGAAACGAGTATAAATGTTTTTTTTAGGTTAAGGGTTAATTAAAGGGTTAATGGTCCAAAAAATATACAAACTTGCCACATTTTACTATTAAAACAAAAAAGTTTCTTAATGACTCTTATTGTAACCAAAAAACTTTCTTAAGGGTTAATTAATGTTGCCACGTGTCAGTTTTGGTTACAATAAGAGTCATTAAGAAAGTTTTTGGTTACAATAATAGTCATTAAGAAACTTTTTTGTTTTAATAGGAAAAAAAAAGTTTATTGTCACAATAGTAAAAAGTGGCAAGTTTGTATATTTTTTGGACCATTAACTCATTATAAAACGGAATAAGGGAACCAATTTTGGCTTTTTCTTCATAATCATTTGCCAATTGAAGTAGCAGTCGTGTTTAAATCGTGTGGATAATTAGGTGCCTTGAGCCTTTTGATTATGGTGGCTCACATAATTAACAAATATATATGATGATTAGTGCAAAAAGCCACCATGATAGTGATAGCTAGGTACGGATGTTGGTACAGCCATATCATCATCACATAAGAAAAATTACACAATTTAGCTTGCCTTTCAATTTTTATTTGCGCCTCCACGTTTAAACCACCATCAGCATAAACCTGCAATGCAAGTGCCTAGTTTGAGATAAGATTTTTTATTTTTGTTACTATATAAGTATCTCTTATACCCATTTACTTATGAATGGTTACATTTGGGTTGTCCCTAATTTGGTGAAATGAGTTAAACGAGTTGAAAGATACCAAAGTCTATTCTTAATGTATACAGCATCCTAAATGATATTCACATATTAAGATTATCATAGCTATAATGGTGTTTTTTCTTATCAGAACTAAGGCATTAAATATTTGTAAGACAACATCAACAACGACAATTAAGTGAACGTTAGTTAACCCAACCCAACCAGTGCTAACAATATGTATATTTAATGTAGTAATTGTATATAAAAAAAATCGAATAAGACAGTGTTCGCAAGCCTGACCATACTAAACAATACTAAAACTGGCCCATTTTAACCGGCACTAGTATTGACTAGTTATTCAATTCGACAGACATGCCCATTTTGCCATCTTTATATATGATATACTTAAAGCTATCAAATTGAGCTCAAGATGATAACGCCATGTCAAGCATGCACATAAGAAAAGAAGATGTCAGCTAACACCCCTCATAGCTTTTAGTTATAAGATCCATTTTGGAAACGGGAAGGATATAGTTAGCATCTACTCTAGAGTTTAAACATAGAATCAGAGCACGACACTTATGACATGAGACGAATTAGTACATTTGAAAACAGATATTAACCAAACTGGTGCCTTCAAGTAAGCACATATTTTTATTTGAACACACTTAAAGTAGAGACAAAATTCAAAGACAACACATAGAAAGATCAATAGTAGAAGAAAAAAAAATAGCAGAAATAGTGATGCAACACTTATGCAAAAAATTGGTTTCCTTTACCTACTTTTGGAGAATCAAATTACGATATTGGTTCTTGAATCAACATCGAAATCCTTTATCTCTAATCATGGTTTTGTGGACCTTATGTAGGGCAATTTTAGTTGGTGTCTTATCGCCCAATTAAGCAAAAAGTCATCGTAAATGTATGTTATTTACTTGTGAATGCCATAATTCACAATAAACATTAAAAAGGATGACCCATACCATACAAAGTAATAGATATAAAACAGGAAACTCACGAAGAGTCGGATATTGATGCCTTCAACATAGCAGTAATTTCCCAGCGGGACATCGTCAATCTAAGCATCATCTAGCTAGAACAGATATTTATGAGTCACCTTATGATTGTTCTATCTGATATAAATAAATATTCCATAAAAATAAACTGCATCACAGGGAGATATCATCATTCTACTTAGATACCTAATTTAACTACTAAACCATTTGCAATTATGAAAATAACACGACACTTTCTCTGTTTCTAAACTGCTTCACCCTATGTTCTCTATTAGTCGTTATACGTTTTTTTAACGGTAATTTATTACATACTCATACCACCTATCTCACACATACTATCTTACAAATGTATCCAACGAGACTTGAACTCACAACCTCTTGGTTGATGGGCCACTCACGTACCATTACTCGTCGTACTTTAACTTCGAATGTGGGACAAATAATCTTTACTTAAATTTGATATCATTTTATATACATTTTTATATAAGAGTTGTTTTTTCAATGTCTGCAATTTGTCTTTAGAAAAGAAACGGGACAGAAAGAAAGATATACACAACAGAATTGGCAAACATAGGAAATATTTAAAGAAAGCAAACGTGTAAAAGTACAGATCCTTAAAGCCCATCCTGCCTATCATGAGTTGTATCTGGTAAACATACAATCTTTTGAGACCATAAAATATTTTTATTGTTTTCTTATCAGCATTACTTTACCAACATTAGAAATTACACAGATCAAGACAAATGTTTCTTTATTGAATTCACGCGTGAAAAAATATTTTCCGCGTATATCAGATAGAAATACATTAAGAAATTAGAAAACTGTGACACGCGTCTTCATGTTTGAAGCAAGAAGTTTCCGTGATAGGTACCGATTGTAGTACAAATGTTTAAAAACTGAGAAAGCAAGATCTCCATTACTTTAGCTTTTGAGCACTAAATTTATATGCCAGCAGCACTAGAGAACATATGTTACTATTATACTATAATTTAATCTCAGATTAACCATTGTGGTTGGTAATTTTCACTAAACCACAATGCTTGTCCTAAAGTATAACTACTTGGTAGGTACAAATGTTTTACTTATCTTTTATTTGAGTGTTTAAATTTTGCACATATCTTCTAATCTTCTAAATTTTACAACTATATAAAAAAAATAAAAATAAAATAAGTGTTCCACATGTATACAAATCCTACTAACTATTGGACAACTTTCTCATTACAATTAACTAACAATTAGGTTAAGAAACTTGTGTAATCCTCTTTTTACTTCAACATAAATACACGGAAACTGAAAACAAACCACATTTCAGCCAATATTAAATAATGACAATATTGTTTTACGAGAGACGGTATTCTGATACACCAACTATTAGGCATTACCGAAATGAAGTGACTGAAATGCTAAGCAACTTGGATCCCATTTACGTACTGCAGTAAGGACTTGAAACGGAATCATCTTCAGTGAAGACTATACAAATTACTGAATCTTCACGTTAACTTCATTGTATTTCATTGTAATCTGATATTTTAACCACAAGCACTACACACGGTGGTGACCATGTAACATTCAAGGTGAAAAATCTACGTTACAGTACAGACGACAAATGATAGTGGAACAACGCTACATGCTGCACTATAGTTTATCTGGTGTCATTTACTGCTACACAATTATAAAGTTACCAATCAAGAAGCTTGATACCCTATAATCTCTCTTTTTGGAGTCACGTTTAATACCTTATTTAATTATTTTAAACTTATATAAATATGAATTTCAACAGAAAAGTTATACGATTAATAGTCATCTTCGCCATAAGTATATGTTCTAGCAATCGATGCAGTTCTATCTGTGGAAGTGGGATAAAAAACTTTCATTCATAGTATTATCGAATTTCTATCCTCTTAAATTTCATACACGTTTTCTAAGGGGGAGTTTGGATTTGAGTTTTGGAACTGTTTATAACATTACACGGACTAAGCCCAAATAATTAGTTTTTGGTGTTTAGATCGACAGAACATGCTTCTGATTATCAGTTTCATCTAGCTGCAACAAAACTGGTTTAAGGGCGAAATATAATTACTCATTCACCCTCGGCCCCTTATTAATACAATGCTTTTAGAGACTTTTACTCTCTTGCAACAGTCGTCCTATAAATTATACTGATACCAGATTTGTCAAACACTCAACAGTTAATTATTGCAACTTCCAATAGCGAAATCACGTACATGCAAACACAATATTGCTACATGTACAGCTTTTATTACAGCTGAATATTTAATCTTGATTATTGAATATCATATAATAACTTTCTAAACACAAATCCAAATATCCCTAAAACTCCCAATATTTTTTAACACATAGATTACGAACAGTAATAGTCATCAATATCTATAGCTAACATACGTACTCAAATACTGAATTTACTCATGTTTCACATACAATTCTCAAACCATATATATACCGAGAACTACCTTATACGACAAGTTAGAAAATATCTAGATTCAGTGCAATTTGGAAGTGGTCAACATAATGAAGCATGCAGAAAAAGTGTGAGAGATAGAGATATGTGTGTCAAGCAAATGATCAAATGAAAATTAGGGACATGATCAAATGAAAATTAGGGACATGATCAAATGAAAAAGTGTGAGAGATAGAGATATGTGTGTCAAGCAAATGATCAAATGAAAATTTGGATCAAATGAAAAAGCGTGTGAGATAAGAGATATGTCGAAGGATTATTAAAATCAGATATTTTATGTTTGGCATTAGTCATGCCAACGGACATGTAATCTTCACGTAATGATATTATCTTATCCCTCATAGAAATGTATTCAGATGAATTACTGAAAGCCTTTTAGCCCACTACAAGAAATTAGACATAATTAAATTTAAGCTTTTAATGACATTTTTCAAAAAGTGTGAGCAAAAGCTTAAAATTTTGAGATTTAATGACACTTTTATATATTTTCGTCCATTTTAAGTATTGAAATATTTTGATATATTTTTATACATTTTCGTCCGTTTATATACGTTTTCATATATTTTTATCCGTTTTCATCCTTTTTATACGTTTTTATACGTTTTTATACGTTTTCATCTGTTTATTTACGTTTTCATATTTTTATCCGTTTTTATACGTTTTATCCGTTTTCTTACGTTTTTATCCGTTTTTATTCGTTTTTGTCCGTTTTATACGGTTTTTTACAATTTTGATAGGTTTTTATCTATTTTCATCCGTTTTTATACATTTTTATTCATTTTCGTACCTTTTTAAATGTTTGTCCTTTTTTTTTACGTTTTGATATGTTTTTATCCGTTTTCATCCGTTTTCGTCCATTTATATACGTTTTCATATGTTTTTATACGTTTCCATCCGTTTTTATACGTTTTCTTACGTTTTTATCCGTTTTTAAACGAATTCGTCCGTTAGTATACTTTTTTTTACGTACGGTTCATCCGTTTTCTTACGTTTTTATTCGTTTTCTTACATTTTGCCCATTTTTATACGTTTTCGTCCGTTTTATACACTTTTTTGACGCTTTAATAGGGTTTTTCTATTTTTATCCATTTTCATCCGTTTTTATTCGTTTTCATCCATTTTTATATGTTTTCATTCGTATGAAAACGTATAAAAACGGATGAAAACGAATAAAATCGTATAAGAACCGATAAAAACCTATGAAAACATTAAAAAATGCGTATAAAAACATACGAAAACGTATAAAGACGTATAAAAACTGATGGAAAACGGATAAAAACATAAGAAAACGGATGAAAACGTATAAAAACGGATGAAAACGTTTAATAATGGATAAGACGTAAGAAAATGTATAAAAACGGATGAAAACGTAAAAAAACGTATATAACGGACGAAAACGTATAAAAACGGATAAAAACATATCAAAACGTTAAAAAATATAAAAAAAAACAAACAAAAATATATAAAACACGGACGAAGATGGATAAAAACGTAAGAAAACGTATAAAACGGACAAAACGGATGAAAACGTATAAAACGTATAAAAACGTATCTAAAGTCGAAAAAACTTTAAATTATAAACGGCCGTTATTCTAAATGATAGACGATACAACAGTCATTAACCAAAAGGGCTAACGCGTGCATTATAACAGAATACACTTAACACACGTTAAAAAAAAGGACCACAAGTGTTATTCTTTTTAAATGAAAGAGACTATTCATGCAACTTTAGAGTTTGAGGGATGGTAAGTAAAACTTTTAACAAATCACAGGGAACATTTATGTAATTTACTCTTTTATAAAAGTAGCAAAAACTGTATACTCACCCTTTTTTGTTTCATTTTAAATAGACTTTTACCTACTCGACTTCTACCTGTTGGGAATTATAGATTTGATGTATTACAAAACCCACAAGCTGAAATGAAGAAAGAAGAAACAATGAGGACCTAATATGTAATAGATAGATAGCTTTTCTAGTAAGCTAGGGTTTTTCTTACCTCCCTCTATTATATAAAGAGTGTGGCGTCTAGGTTATAAGATGATCCATTCATAGTAGACTTCTCTAATGAGAGTCTAGAAAACGGATAGAGCGTGTAGTAGTAGTAGTAGTAGCAGTAGTAATAGTAATAGTAGTTTATCTTTATATTTAATGAATAAAGAAAACCTTATTAGTAATGTTGATTGTGTTCTTAATGATTCCACTGCTTTCAATCAATCAATGTTACTCATACCTTAGTTGAGTCCGGATCTTGGATTCTACAAGTGGTATCAGAGCCTCGTGGCTCTCGATCTAGGGTTTATAAGGATTTCCTCTAAATAGGGTTTATACCCTAATTCTTCTATAGCAGCAGATTTGAAAAGAATAGAGGCAGCAGGCAAAAAGAGCAGATCTGGTAAAAGGTTGTCGAACAGATGCAACGGTGAAAAGGGGTTTCGAGGTAATCGGTTTTATTGTTTTTATCAATCATTATGTGTTCAATTAAACCTCGTATTATTTGGTGTCCTATTTTGTGTACTGGTATGGGAGATCACGTGCGAGATGTTTGGTCCTGATTGGTTGTTTGGGCGCATGTGTAAATTGTTTCGTGTATATTGATGGGTCAGTGATATTGTTTTTAATTCGTAGCTCTTTAGTCAAACGGTAATTGGTCTGACAATCACATGCATTCATTGGTCAAATGAATTAGAAAAGGCCACGTTTAATTTTTGGTCACTGATTTGATTGGTCGGAGGATAACAGTACTTCGATATTATTCTTGGTCACAAAACTGATCATGATCATGTGCAAATGGATCTGATTGGTTGGCATGAGTTGGAGGGATCACTTTTCAATTCATACATATTACCATTTTTATGGAGTGTTCACACTGATTGGTCAGTGGTGTCATCAAATGGTTATTCGTCTTGTATATTGTAATTGTCTTGTGTGTACTTGGTTCTGTATATGAAGGGGTCGTTTGGAATATTGCATTTGATTGGCTGCCATTTGATCATGGGAAATTAGTGCTGGTTGTTGTTCGAGTGAATTCTGGTCGTCCAAAGTTTATGCTATTCATGGATTACTAGTCTTGGTGAGTTGAATTTTTATTCAACGATGAACCCTAGTAATTATTATATTTTTGGCTTGACGACACACTCGATGATGGAATAAGAGTTTTACTACTGCTCGTTGATATTGCTACTATTGGTTCAGGTTTTCATTGCCTTAATTTCATTTATTGTAAGCTTTTTGGTGTTCTTCATGGAGGGTATTTTGAGGCATTAAAAGGTTGGACTAATAGTATATGATATCAGTTGGTGATGGTACTTCTACTGTTCCTCCTTGTGATACTACTGATGTTCCTACTGGTTCCTACTGCTTGTTCCTCCTGGTGGTACTTATATTCCTACTGGTTGTTCCTTTTGGTTGGTTCCTCCTGGCTATTTCTTGCTGGTTATTGTTTTGGTTCCTACTGATCAGTTCCTATTGGTTGAACTGGTGTTTCTACTGGTTGCATATTCTGGTTCCTATTGGTGGTTATATCATTCCTACTGGTTGAACTGGTGTTTCTACTGGTTGCATATTCTGGTTCCTATTGGTGGTTATATCATTCCTACTGGTCTGCTTATGGTTTCTTCTGTTTACCTTATGCTATTTGTTATTGCTGCTAGTGTTGATAGGTCCATTGACGCCCTTGGATTTTGTTCATTATTTGAAGATGTGATTAAGAAGAAGGTTGAATATCATTTATTTGATGTTGTGGTTGAGTTTCACAGGTGAGTGTCTTATCATACCTTTTCAGTAGGAGATAACTTGTTTGTATGTTAATGATGTGACAAAGACTTGATGAATATAGCGAAGGGGTGAGATCTACAAACTAAAGGTGCTTAATGTTCACATTTTCTATCACTTTAAGGAGTTACGTTGTAGTGCTCAGTGTCTCATATTAGTTGAGAGTTTATCAAGAGATCGAGGTCTACTCATATGGCTTAGGAGTATGAGTTTGGAGTCACGTGGATAGTACAAGATATAAGACGCAAGTTTGGGAAATTCAACTTCTTCTTCAAATTCATTATACTCAGTTTTCTTCATCAGTAATGACTACATAGAGCTTACAGAGTCCAAGATTCAAGAAATGGTTTGTATATTTTTAAGGGGAAGCTTATTGTTTATATACTTACCATCTACATGCATCACTTGAGGGGAAGCGTTTACGAGTTGCACAAGACCCCTATTAGATGATTACAAAAAGGGGAAGAAAATTCATGATGTGCAACTTATTATTATGATGACATGTTTCAGCATTGTTTCTTTATGCAGATTGTTTTGTAATATCAAATAGGGGAAGATTGTTGGGAATTACAGATTTGATGATTACAAAACCCACAAGCTGAAATGAAGAAAGAAGAAACAATGAGGACCTAATATGTAATAGATAGATAGCTTTTCTAGTAAGCTAGGGTTTTTCTTACCTCCCTCTATTATATAAATAGGGTGGCGTCTAGGTTATAAGATGATCCATTCATAGTATACTTCTCCAATGAGAGTCTAGAAACGCATAGAGCGTGTAGTAGTAGTAGTAGTAGTAGTAATAGTAGTTTATCTTTATATTTAATGAATAAAAAAACCTTATTAGTAATGTTGATTGTGTTCTTAATGATTCCGCTGCTTTCAATCAATCAATGTTACTCATACCCTAGTTGAGTCCGGATCTATGAATTCCACAATTGGTATCATGATGTGCAGATTGTTTTGTAATATCAAATAGGGGAAGATTGTTGGGAATTACAGATTTGATGATTACAAAACCCACAAGCTGAAATGAAGAAAGAAGAAACAATGAGGACCTAATATGTAATAGATAGATAGCTTTTCTAGTAAGCTAGGGTTTTTCTTACCTCCCTCTATTATATAAATAGGGTGGCGTCTAGGTTATAAGATGATCCATTCATAGTATACTTCTCCAATGAGAGTCTAGAAAACGCATAGAGCGTGTAGTAGTAGTAGTAGTAGTAATAGTAGTTTATCTTTATATTTAATGAATAAAAAAACCTTATTAGTAATGTTGATTGTGTTCTTAATGATTCCGCTGCTTTCAATCAATCAATGTTACTCATACCCTAGTTGAGTCCGGATCTATGAATTCCACAATTGGTATCATGATGTGCAGATTGTTTTGTAATATCAAATAGGGGAAGATTGTTGGGAATTACAGATTTGATGATTACAAAACCCACAAGCTGAAATGAAGAAAGAAGAAACAATGAGGACCTAATATGTAATAGATAGATAGCTTTTCTAGTAAGCTAGGGTTTTTCTTACCTCCCTCTATTATATAAAGAGGGTGGCGTCTAGGTTATAAGATGATCCATTCATAGTAGACTTCTCCAATGAGAGTCTAGAAAACGCATAGAGTGTGTAGTAGTAGTAGTAATAGTAATAGTAGTTTATCTTTATATTTAATGAATAAAGAAAACCTTATTAGTAATGTTGATTGTGTTCTTAATGATTCTGCTGCTTTCAATCAATCAATGTTACTCATACCCTAGTTGAGTCCGGATCTTGGATTCTACACTACCTACATTTTTTAAATGTCGGAGAAGCATATAAATTTTTTAGTGACACTTATTTTATACTTTTGGTGACACTTTTTACTTTTAGTGAATTTTTTTTGGCTATTGTTGACATTTTTTTCTGTGTTACTAGATGACAAATTTAATTTAGTGATACTACTATAACTAGCCCATAATGCTCAAAGCCCAACAAACGTTGCTTGGAAAATCAATCTCCCATGCAAACATCGGCCAAGCACTAGTGTCCTTGCCTGAATATCAACCTCGGTGCAAGGACAGGCCTGAGATCTTATCCTCCACGTCTAACCATCTTGTAGGGAATTATAATTTGTAAAACAGATTTAAGATTGTTTAAGTCTGTTTAGTATTAGTTCTGGTAGTGTGATAGTTAAGTCTGGTAAGACACAATTAAGTTTGTCAGTGTTAAGTCTGCCAGTACTAATGTGGTTAAGTCAGGCAGAACAAAGTGTTGATAGTTAAGTCTGTTTATGATAAAAACATAATAGTTTGTTAGAGTGATATTAGGAAAGGATATGTACGTGTAGAGATATCTTTACCCTTCTACAAGTCTTGTAGTCAATTAGGATTTCCTTGGTGTATAAAAGGATTCCTAATGTATTAGGTTAAGAGCACGAGTTGTAAGCCTTAACCATTGATCAAAGTAATCAATAGAAAATACGAAGTTAGTATATTATTGTGTTCTTCATACTTATTGTGTTAAGATTCCGTATTAGCACATTAAGGTCTTGTTAAGAGTTCTTCACATAGTGAATTTGGATTTATTCAAGTTTACTATAAGTAATACAAAGGCTACTAAGATCCATAACTTTGGACCTACAAGTGGTATCAGAGCCTATTAAAGGACTTTGTTGTTGAAGATACACAAACACAAACACTCATTCCAAACCAGAAAACATCAAACATGTCTGAAAAAGCAACTGAAACCTACTCTGATCACCCCAGTGATGAAGAATCCAACCATGAAGATGGAGCAGACAACTCTCAACCTAAACAACCCCAAATCACAAATATCACAACCATCTCCAACATGAAGCTTCCACCATTGAAGAAAGATGAATATGACATCTGGACTATGGAGATAGAGCACTATCTAGAGTACACTGATAATGAAGTGTAGAAGGTGATACAAAAAGGAAACTCTAAAAAGAGGGTTTCCAAAGGAAAAGATGGCACTTACTCTGTGTTGCCACCTGTTACTGATGCTGAGATTCTTGCTGTAGAGAAGGAGAGAAAGGCCAAGAACATCTTGTTAATGGCGCTTCCCAAGGAGCATATCAGACGTTTTCATGGGATGCATGATGCAAAGGAGATCTGGGAGGCAATCAAAGTAAGATTTGGAGGGAATGCTAACTCTAAAAAGATGAAAAAGGCTGTCTACAAACAACATTTTGAGGCCTTTAGTATTTCCAGCTCTGAAGGATTAGAGAAGGGCTATGACAGGTTTCAACAACTATTGTTTCAATTGGAGGCCTATGGTGCTGGTGTTTCAGATGAGGATGCAAATCAAAAATTCCTCAGGTCTTTGCCACAAGAATGGTCAAGTCTCGCAATAACCATGAGGACCAAACCTGAAATCGTCATCATGTCAATTGATGATCTGTACAATAACCTAAGGGTTTTTGAACAGGAAATCAAGAATGTGTCAAAACCATCCTCTTCTAGCTCTTAGAATGTTGCTTTTGTCTCACATGGCAAGAGCAGTACAAACCATGTTAAGTCTGGTGGTAGTTATAGTACTTCCTTATTAAGTACTAAGGAAAGAGGGGCACCTGCTGGTTGCTGATGAGGTTTTCTACTCTCTCTTTGCTAGATCATCAGAAGAGATGGATTTGCTCAATGAAGATTTGGAGCAGATCCAGGATGCAGATATTGATGAGATGGATATAAATTGGCAGATAACTATGATTGCCATCAGGATGAACAGATTCTTTAAGAGACATGGTAGAAGAGTTCGTTATGATCCAAAGACTCCAGTTGGCTTTGATAAAAAGAAGCTTGAGTGCTACAACTGCCATAAGCCTGGGCACTTTGCAAAGGAATGTAAATCTCCTGTGGCAACTGATAGGAAGAAGAAGGAATCTCCCTATCAAACAAAGGAAGCTGAGAAGCAGGAGAGTCAAAAGGTTGGGCTGCTAACCATGGATGGAGGTGCTATCAATTGGGGAGAACATGCTGAAGATGAGTCTACCAATCACTTTGCTTTCATGGCCATTGGCTCAAACATTGAGGTATCTTTATGTTCAAAACTCTGTGTTGATTCATATAACCAACTTAAAACACAAAATGATGAGCAATTAACTCAGTTGAGAGAACAGGAAACACAAATTCTAGCTTATACCAATGTAGTTAAAACCTTAGAAGCATAAATTTCAAAACTTCAAAAACAAAATTCATCACTAAATGAAAAACTAATTTTTCAAGCTAATGATAATTTTGCTAAGGATGAAAAGCTAATGAAATATAGAAGAATTGGTATGAAAGCTCAACAAGAAAGAGATAAGTTAAAGAAAATAGTTGGGACTTGGGGAGAGTCTTCTAATAATCTACATAGGTTAATTAATTCTGGCATGAGCTCTAATTGTAAATTGGGCTTAGGTTATGAGATTAAATCAGATTGTTAGGTTTTGAGTTATGAGGAAGAGATGAAACCTAGTATATTTGGAAGTTCAGAAGAACACTATGTTGGTAAACCACATTATAAAAGATTTGTTAAAACTGATAATCATAAAGGAGTTCCACCACCACTTAATGAAGACTACACACCTAAACCTGAACAAAAGTTTGATGAGTCTTTACTTGATTACAGTAAATGGAAAAACCCTGAAACACTTGTTTCTCAAGACTATTCCATTGAATTTTCTACTTGTCAATCCAATGACAGTGAAGGATCCCTTGGGAAGAGTCCTGGAACCAGTGTCTCAGGAGACAAATCCAGTGAGTATTCTATCTGTCAATCGAATGACAGTGAAGGATCCATTGGGAATGTCTCTGAATGTTCTCTTGAGCTTAAATCTGAACCTATAAACATTTCCAAACCAGATTTAATCAGTAAGCCTTATGTGCCCAAACCAAAACAAGCTGAGTCTGTCAAACCTAGTTGTGTCCAACACGTAAAAACTCCTAGGCAACAGATTAAATTGGAGACACCTAAAGTAGACAAAAAGAATTGGAATGGGTTAATGCAGAGAGATTTTGGGGATGGATACTCTTTCACTAAGAAGAGTTGTTTTGTATGTGGTAGCCTAAGCCATTTAATAAGAGACTGTGATTATCATGAAAAAAGAATGGCTAAAGAGGCTGAGTGTAGAAAGAAAATGGTTGTGAACATTGGTAATGGTATAGTAAGACTAGTGTGGAATAACACAAACAGAATTAACCATGCTAATCAGTTTGTTTCTAGACCAGTACTTGTTAATACTGCTAATTCATTTGTTAATTCTATTAGACCAAAAGTGGGTACTCGTGTACCAATTAATTCTGGTAGGCAAAATTTTAATTCTTGTAACATGTCTAGGGTTAATACTGGTCGTGTTAATTCAGGTCAAGCCAAAGTTAATTCTGGTTATATGAATGTTAAATTAAAACAACTAGAACCTACCAGTACTTCACCCAGTCCCAAGTTTAGAAAACCACAGGTGAATTAATTCAATCAAAGACTTCATTATGGTTTACATTCACCTGTAAGGAGACCCATAGTTCATAATGCATCTCAAAATTTTAAATCTTATGCTGCAAAGGGTAATTGGGGGACTGTTGTTAAGCCCTCAACAGGTTATACTTGGAGACAGACCAAACCACACTCCAAGAATAATAGTGGACCATCTTCAACTTATGCTTCGAATTCTCAACCACAAGGCAGACACAAGCCTCTACAGGCATGGGTCCCCAAGAGAAACTAATTTCTCTTTTTGATATGCAGGAACATCCACACTAGAAGCTAGGAAGCAGAGGAATTGTTGATAGTGGATGCTCTGGGCATATGACTGGTAACAAGGATCACTTGGAGGAGTTTGAAGAAGTCCAAGGAGGTTCTGTTACCTTTGGTGGTAGCAAAGGCTATATTACAGGTAGAGGTAAAATCAGAGTGGGCAATTTAGAATTTGAGAGTGTGTCTTTTGTAAAAGAACTTGGGCACTTTAACCTTTTCTCAATATTACAAATTTGTGATAAGCAGCATAGGGTTCTTTTTACTAAAAATGAATGCCTTGTGTCGACTTATGACTTTAAGATGCCTGATGAGAATCAGATACTTCTTAAGGTCTCAAGACAACACAACTTATAAAGTTTTGATATGAAGACACCCCCTGCTGCCAAAGGTGGTGCCTGTTTGATTGCGAAAGCATCACTTGATGAGTCTAAACTATGGCACAGAAGACTTGGTCATATCAATTTTAAAAATCCTAACAAGCTTGTGCAGGGAAACCTAGTTAGAGGAATACCTGATAAGACTTTTAAAAATGACCACATATGTGTTGCCTGCAATAAAGGAAAGCAACATAGGGCCTCATGCAAGGCAAAATCAGTTAGAACTGTAACTCACCCATTACACACCTTGCATATGGATTTATTTGGTCCTACTTCTGTTAGGTTCCCATATTTGTAACACAAGCATCAATAGAAGAAATATAGACTAAGGTGATCGGTTGAACACGACACAAACAATACGCGTAAGAATCTAAGAAAAGTTATGCGTGAGTATTGATATGAAATGAACAACCAACCATCTAAGGATGGTTTACATGAGGTATTTATAGGAGGGAACTAGGGCAACACACAAAGTTCCCATCCTTTTCTTATTAGGCTTGGGCCAAGGCTTATGGGCCTTCTACATCAGCCTTAGCTTAATAACAAACATAAAGGCCTAATTAAGCTAACTATTACATATTAATTACTAACACTTGTAATCTAGTTTAGGAGTGATTCCAACAATCTCCCCCTAAGTGTTGGTGATTAATGATATGAGTGATAACGTTGTAGGTGCTGATGTAATAGTAGCTTTGACGTCTTCTGACATTCTTCTTTATTGTGAGAAGAAGTGTCTTGATTCCAACAATCTCCCCAATGTAGGGATCTTGTTTACTTTGAAGTTTTTCAGCTTTGACGTCTTCATATTCTTTGTTCTTTGATCTTTGTTCTTTGTGGTGATAGTGATAGTATGTTGTGGTTATCTGCATCAGGTCCGCTTCATTGCTCCAGTGTCTCCACGTCTTTCTCCAACATGCTCACACACTCTTTAACGTTGGATTTCAGTGTTGATGTAGTTCTCTAAGTCTTTAAACTTTGTAGATTCTTAAGTTGATGAAGAATCATTTTGACTTTGTGTTGCTTTTGATCATGTGAGAACTTCATATATGATGTGGTTGGTATGAGCATGTGGAGAATCAGCATGATCTTTTCCACCCGCAAGCATCCATAAGAAGAAAACATGAAACATGGGTTAGAAATAATCCAGCGCTTACAAGTTTGAACTTCGAGTGTGTTAACAGCATAGTGTGAAAACACATCTCTAATTCTCACAAAGGTTGTTCCTGAACTGGAGTCCCACAAGTGAGATAACGCGATATACCGAAGTACATCTACAGTTCAGGTGAGTCGCTGAGGTACACCGAAGCATCACCCCATGACTGTAGACCGTTTGAGATACACTAAGCGTAACCCACAAGGAATTACCGAAGTGACGTGCTGTCAGGGCTGTTTGATGTTGACCCTGGCAGGAGTTTCCATTCAATCACTGAGGATCACAGGTGTGAACCTCTCATAAATGTTCTCGACAGATTGCTAAGATCTGTGTAGGAATCAATAATGTATCACTTGCGTTCTTATTGTTGAACGACAAGTGATGAAATGTCAAGTGTACCTAAGAGATCTTTTGATGAATCTCGTGGCTCTAGACTCAATAGTGCGCTTTGGTTTTCCTGAGCGGAGACTAGGGAGAGGGTCTCCTTGCTTCAATACCAGCAATCTCTAAGAGAAGGCCGATAGTTTACGTAGGGTTCCCAGTGAGAATGAAACAAGCTTCTGTTAAGAGAAACTTGAGTGGCTAAGAAGGTTTAGTGCATGCGTCACTGGGTCCATGACGACTTTTAATCTTCAATACCAGTGTCATCTAGTGACAACCAGTAGCATATGTATTAAACCCGGTGTCAGCCCTAAGTTGAATAATCTGGAGGGCTATTTATTTTCACCCTTTTCTTTACTTTTCTTTTTAATTCTTCAACTCCTTCTTTCTCCGATTCTCATTTTCTCCTTTTTATAATCATACCTAAGGACTTCTAATTCTAACTATTTGTGGTGTCCTTGGGTAGATCCCTCCGGCTCTGGCGGATCATAGGACGGTTATTCCTAACCTTAGTCACCTTATAACTCCATGACTAACCTATGTTGCCATAAAACCATTATCTTGAAAATCTCTCAAAGTAGTTATGAGTAAAAGCATTTTGTACCACTGTTGAGAGTTTAGGATTTATCAAAAATACTCCCCCTCCACACGTGCTTAATTATTTTGACAGAAATCTGCACGGTGAGAGAAGAGCGCGCACTTTTGAATTGATCAACTCAAGATAGACAATCTCCCGCGAGACACGGTTACGTTGCATAGTTAAAGAGTTACATTGTCAGCTTTTAGGTGACAACTAGCTCTAATAACTACCTTGAAGTTGTGAACAAACCTCGAAAGGTTGTCAAACCCGTCAAAGTTCATGTCTACCAAGAGTTTCTTGAATGGTACATTCTACTAGGACAAGTCCTTTGCGAGACACGTTTACATCACTAGCGAACTAGTTTGAAATTATTACCCGTCCCGGACAAGTCTTTTCGAGTTACTAAAATTTAAGATCTCGTTAATTCATTGGTTAAGTCTTTTAGCACAACGATTCATTTGCAATTCACAGCATATTTCTTATCACATAATTTAAAAATGGCATATAAACGTTATTTTTGACGAAATTTTGATATCGAATATGTCCATTTCGAGTTTTATGGGAAGATTACCACGAAGAACAATTTGTGAACAAAGTTTTTAAGCAAATACTCCCCCTCAACAAGTGATGTAAACTTTTGAGGTTTTGAAAAACATAAGGGGAAGTACTTGTTCTTTTGAGCAAACTTTGAAAAATTGAATGTTTTTATTAGTTTTACTCAAAAGTAAGAAGCTTTCGCTCCTTTTTATAGGATTGTGGCACTGAAGCGTACCACAGGGTCCTTTCATGACAAGTACGGGTTGTACACTGTTATATGTACACAAACCATTGTCAGATAAAATCACACATCCAAATAGTTAATGAAAGAAACATATCAAGGGGTACCAAGAGTCTCAGGTATTCCAGCAATGACTCCAGGAATGCATTCTGGACGTTGGTAACCAGTGATAGATATGCTTGGACGACCACCAACGAAACTCTCCAATGTTCTGATTTGATCCCTTCTGAACAACCTTTCATCAATCCGCTTGATGATATTCTTAACATCCCTTCTCTCCCTCGAATTCCATCTCTTCGACGACCCAATGCCTTCATGTATCTCCTTTAACCGATAAGCTAAACCGTCCCTGACTTTCTTCAGTGTGTGATCCCCAAACTTGTGTAGCTCTTTGCACGCCATGAAGCAATTGTGGTGTAGTTCACTTATGTAGACTACCCCAAATTGTTTCTTGATTAAGGTGTACTGAGCAAGTTGGTTGATGTCGGGAAGGTCTAGTTGAGGTTTTGTGAGATTGACCCGTTTTTTATAAGATTCAACAGCAAGCTGAATGTCCTCTACACGTTCTTGGATTACAATGCTTCTGATAAAGATTAATAATGACTTGATGTACTCACGTTGGATAGTTGTGGAGAAATGTCGCATTCGTCCTTGCACCTTAGCGAGATACATATCTTCAATGTCATTCAGTGATAGTCTTGGAAAATCCGCTTCACAGAAGTCATAATACTCTTCGTCTTGTCGTTTGACCACAATGTTCTTGAGGAATGTGTAGTCCCACTTTGACGACAGAGTGACATGCTTAATTACAATGATCCGATTTTCACTAAACACTTCCTTTTTAGATTTGAGAACCTGGCAGCTTCTGTAAAAGATTCTTCAGCGTTCAGGCCAGTGTTGAATCCCATACATCGCATCAAGGTCATACTTTTCCACTTTGGTAGAAAACATATGTGTGGCTTCTTCCTCGATGGCTGGATTGTGAGAGTAGATTGCCGTTGGGAAAGGAAATGTGAGTGACGTAGCGTACTTCCTTGTCACATCGCTACCGTGTAGAAGGAACTCGAGGTCATTGTTGAAGAAGTAACGGTATGGAATTTGAGGTTGATCCGGTCGGCCAATTGTTGGTAGAGGTTTGGTCCAATCAGTGTAGTAGGGAGCCTTGTCTTGTCTTGTGAAGTCGATGTTAGCTTCGGGATTGAGCCTATCGATATTGTTCGACATGGCTCGTGCAATGTTTTCGAGGTGGTATTCGACCTAAATTGCACTTTCTGAGCTGTCTTTAAGCAGTTGGAAGGCATCATTCTTTATTCGCCTTTGCTCAGCCTTAGTCATCTTCTTCACTCTAAACTTTTCTTGAATCAGCTTCACATGCTCCATAGTACGAACATCTACCATTTCTTGACCTTCTGGTAATGAGGGAGTAGCATCAACAAGTCTATAAAACCAGTCATATTTGTCGGTTGTATCGTCATCTAGCCATGAGACAACATTGGTCTTTGTCTTCTTATCCTTTGGCTTTGATGAGGACTCTGGTTTCTTTGTTGTGGCAGGAGAAGCGGGTTGTTGTTGGGCTCGGGGATCTCTTCATCATCACCACCAGTGTATTCAAAGTGATCACCGCTTTTCTCTATCTGTGGAGGTGACTCAGAGTCCTGAGGTTTATCAGCAGTAGTAGAACTTAGAGGAGATCTTCTGTCAGTGGAGGTTCTTTGGGGTGGTGGAGGCATGGAGGAGGATTCACCAGGCTTCTTGTTGCGTTTAGACTCTTTATCCTTATCCTGCTCATCATCGTCTCTAGGACGCTTAGCCGTTTCAGCTGCCGCTTTGCATGACGTTTTAAGTTGGTAATCCAGCAATGCGTCAAGCAGTTTACCTTCGTCAGAGGTAAACGTTGCAGATCGTTTTGACATTTGAAGTACAAGCTTGGAAACCAATTCTGCATTGGAGAAAGCTGTAGGCTCAGTTGGGTTGATTGTAACTGTTAAAGGCGTTGATCTTATTATTTGCTTTGCAAACTGCATGAGATTCAGATAGAGTTGTCTGGTGAACATTTCTCTTGCCACGCCAGGAACAGTGTCGAGAAGAAACTTGTGAGTATACTCTCTGGCAGTCCTAATCATTTCTCCTTGGATATCTCTGTTAAGAAGCTGTTGAATTTGTTCCCTTTCTCCCAACATCTCGTTTATCACTTTCTGAAGTAGATTGATTCTGTCCGCAAGCTGATCCAGTTTCTTGTTGACTACATTCTTCTTCCTTGCTTGCCTTACAAATTTAACAATCTTAGACTTAGCTCGTGATGCCTAAGTGTCGGTAGGTTTCTTTACCGATCTGGATGCTGATCTTGTAGTGCCTTTGGATGGTGGTGGAGATGAGTGAGAAGATGAGTCTGACGATGATGATTCATGAGGAGGCTCAGGGTCCTTTGGTGGCTCAGAAGTTTGTTCCTTGGAGTGTGCGGGACTATCTAGAAGATAATCATCATAATCAATATTGGCTTCTTGTTCCGCTTGAGCCTTTTCTTGTGCCTTAACCCGAGTTTCTTCTTCAGCCTTAGCACGAGCTTCCTTTTCTGCTTTTTCTTTAGCCGCAGCACCTTCATCAGGAATTTTCTCAGACTTCTCCATTTCTGGTTCCTCAAAGTCATAGGTGATAGATTCCTCAAGTTGCTTTTGTTGTTGTTCGAGGGTGGTGGTACCAGTTCCCTTATCGGGTTGATTAACCACATCGGAAACTGGTGTAGTTAGTGCACCACCACTAGACCCTCCGGGGCCACGAGTTTGTTCACGGTTAAATTCCTGAGCAACATGTTGTAGTCTGAGATTCTTCACTTTCTTTCTGAAGTCTCTGTCTTCATCCAGTGGCTCTTCTTCAGAGCTCTCTTCTTCCTGCTCTTGCACTGGAGTTTTTCCTTTATCATCCTTGGGACTTAGAGGTTTAGCTACTGTCAAAGTGTCATCGATTGGAGTTTCAGAGTAGATAACCTCTTCGTCCGTTTCAGTGTCCTCCGAGTCCTCGTCCTTTAGTTTAGGTTCTGGTTTGGGAATGGGGATAGCTTCCTTTAATGAAACTTTCCTTTTACGGGAATGATTCCTCTTTGGATACTTGAGGGCACTCTCTGTGCTTGTAATACTGCCTGCACTGCCTCTTCTGGTCTTTCTGACAGGTGTACCAGAAGATTTTTCATCCATGAACCCCACTTTGCCTAATGCGACTGCTTCCAAATAACGTTTGTACGATTGAAGTCCCTTGATGGCATCCGTAAGAAAGCAATCAGGCAAAACCGCACCTTGTTTCTTTGTTGTTGAGTCCTTAAATCTGACAACATTGAGTGTGGGCTCAAGCAACACGGAGTGATGTTTGGGGTCATCAAGTCTCAAAGGAATATCAAGATTATTCCCTAGAGCCCTTTGGATCAACAATTTGGTGTATCTGATGTAAGGGATCTTGGTGCCAGGCTTTTTAAGGTATGACATCATGTCGTCCCAGATCAGAGCTACAAATTTGATATGATTCATGTTGACCATGGCCCAAAATATTTGTAGTTCCATGAGCTTTGGATGCTCAAAACCACTGTCACGTCCAGAAACTGACTTTGCAATCATGATGTAGAGTGTTCTCCATGGCTGAGGAATGTTCTTAAGATCAACAGATGAACGTTTTGTGATGATCCCAGCAGCTTCGTCATAGCCGATGTCGACCATGAGCTGGAGAGCGATCTCTTCAGAAGGAGTAGCAGAGTAATCGGCAGGCTGGATGGTAGGAAGAAGAAGAACAGCCCTTAAATCTGCAAGAGTGATGGTAACTTGTTTGCGGTTAAGTGTCACCGTCACAGCACTTTGACCTTTGACCTTTTGTATGGTGTGCCAGAATTGGTGAAGATAGATTTTCGGCACCGTAGCAGAATTTGTGAGCATGTTCTGGTATGGATGAGTCTTCAGAATATCCACCGCAATCTGACAAGAAGACTCAGAGCATGTGAAGTTATCGAAATCGACTCTGAGGTTGTTCTTTCCAATCTTCATTGTGTAACCTTCAGGGAAGATGTCTTCAATTGTGAGAACATTTGGTGCATCCACATTTTCCATTTGAACGTCCATATCGTGATCTGAAAGATATTTAGCCAAAAGAACCAACATATCGAAAGACATTATGTTAGTAAAAAGTTGATTTTATTGTCTATTTATTAAATGTGATATGTTAATGATTGTTACGAGTCCAATGTCACTTGTTAGTCCAATAGTCCAAAGACGTCGTGATAAGTTTCGTGAGTAGATTAACTTTGAGTTTTAAAGTCCAAGTTTTCACTTATTATCACAACTTATTAAACATTTAAGCTTATTAATGACATTTTGGTTTCGTGACGTTATGATTTGTTTATTTACAAGTTTGTACGCGTAACAATTCACAATTTTGGTTAAAATAAGGCTTAGGCGTAGGTTTTGCAGGCTTATGCGTAAACAGTAAACCATACCCGTAGGCATAAGCTTATACGTAGGATCTTATCTTACGCGTAAGAAATGTTATGCGTAGGAAAAAGATCCCTTAGCATAAAGCTTACGTGTAAGCGTGTGTTGGAGTTTACGCGTAAGGTCTACTCGTAAGGGTAAACCTTATGCGTAGACTCAAGTTTAAGCATATCCTTCACAGGATACGCGTAGTCCCCTTTGTAGAACCTTACGCGTAAAGGTTACGTGTAAGATTTCTCTTACGCTTAACATTCTACGCGTAAGGTGATCCTTATGCGTAGTAACTCAGTTAACCTTGATTCTGAATAATTCACGCGTAAAACCTGGAACAAATTCATCATAACATCATCATTAACACAACATTCAATCTCTTTCAGTTATCACATGTTATCTCAATCTGACACAGTTACGCGTAAGATTAGCTTACGCGTAATACTTAAACCGTAAACATTCAAGATTTACGAATAAGGAATCTAGCCATAGGAAATGCACTAAATCATTTCTGGGATATCTTAGAGGGCAAATGAGTTGACTTAAACAAGTTTTAACATCAAAACCTTCATGAATCAAGAATACCTAATTCATATGAACATAAACCCTAATTCTTAATTATCACAGAATTAGTGTTTATGGGTAAGATTTGAGCATGGTTTTGGTTAAATAAATGTGTATACAACCTCATAAGAACAACTAATTGACCAAAAACACTCTCAAAAGAAAACACCCAAATTTTCGCTTAAACCCTAATTCATGAATCACTATTAAAACGTTTTCTGGGTAGAAATTGATGTTGGAAATGTTTATGGTATAAGATTTTGAACATTTTAACACCATTTTTATCATCACAAACACACAAATGATGATCTTGTGTTCATACGCTTATGCGTAGAACACAAGAATCATTCAAACCCAAAATCCAGCCGTTGGATGTTAATGAAATTAAAAACCTATGTTTGTAAACATGTTAAGATCATAAAATCACTTACAAATCAGGATTATAAAGCACGGATTTGAGTATTTGATTTTAGGCGTAGGATTGGTAGATGATGTAATAAATGAGAGAAGTAAATGTGATAGATAGGTAGGTGGATGAGTTTTGTTAAAAAATAGTTTAAGCTTTTGACAACTTCAGTCCCTCCACCTTAACCATTTTCATCCACAGCCTATAGGTTCCACTTAGGTTACGTAATGAAGTATAGTTTTGGAAAGAAACTTGACGACACTCCCCCTCGACTTAAGAAATAATGAAATTTTACAAATTTGAGTCTGGGGAATGTCAATTAACCATAAATGTGACCACCATTATCAAAGAAAAAACCGGGATGAGATAACATGCAAGTACAAGATTTTATGAAACAGAAAAATATATGCATTCTCCCCCTCAACACTTGACCGAGAAAATATTGAATTTTGAAAGAGTAAAGTGTTGACGGAAGAATTGTACTTGCCATGTTGAAAAAGAAATATAGATAGAAGAATATTTTTGTGGTTTTAGCAGATTTTATATTTTTGTATTTTGTTTTTGAAAAACATTTACAAAAGAGGTTTTGGTGTTTGACTGGTTTTAAGATTGTTTTAAAAGTTCATCCAATTCCTCTGGAGTCAAACACCGCATACCAATCCGGTGGACCAACTCATTAAACCTAGCAGGAGCTAAGGCTTTGGTGAGAAGATCTGCCAGTTGGTATTCAGTACCCACAAAGTATAATTCAACTGTACCCTTTTCCACGTGCTCCTTGATGAAATGATATCGAAGATCGATGTGCTTAGACTTCGAATGTTGAACAGAGTTGCACGAGATCGCAATAGCACTTCGATTGTCGTAGTACATCGGGATTCTGTCAAATACGTAACCATAGTCTTTGAGTTGTGTTCTCATCCAAATGACTTGAGCACAACACGCCGACATGGCTACATATTCTGCTTCTGTTGAAGACAGCGATGTACAATCCTGCTTCTTCGATTGCCATGACACCAGTTTATCACCAAGAAATTGTAAAGCTCCTGAAGTACTTTTCCGAGAATCTAAGAAATGTTGGGTTTTAGGTTCCTTGCATCAAGAATTACTTTAAGTACTGGAACCACGGACAGGCTTGATAGAACCACGGACAGAAGAGTGTAACCACGGATGAAGATAACCGCGGCTAGTAGTAATGTGTAACCACGGATGATATATTGTAACTACTGCTAGTGTTTTGTATAGTCGGTTAGTTTATTGTTTTAGATAAATATGGAAAAGATATTTATCTTGTAGGTTACGTATTGTATAATGTATAGGACTCCTTGGCTTATAAAAGGAGGTCCTAGGTTAGATTAGATATACGTAAGTCTTATATCTAAAGTCGATACACTTCAAGGTTGCAAACCCTAATACTGTAAGAGTATTCGTATTAATAAATAATATTGAGGTGTTGAATGTTAACTGTTCTTCTTCTTAAGGTTAAGTGTTAAATTCGCATAATACTTAATAAGTTGTTATTCTAAGTCAGTTTCTATATTAGATCGTTTGCTCAACTGGGATCAACAAGTGGTATCGGAGCTTGTGATCTAGAAACTGTAATCAAGAAGAGGTTAAGTTAAGTTTTGTTCAAAGAAGATAAGATGTCTGACGAAACTCACATGGTGATTGCTTCCAAGGTACCCATGCTCAAGCATGGTGAGTATCAAATCTGGAGAATGCGAATGAGGCAATACATTCGCATGATTGACTATGCTCTCTGGGATGTCGTTGAAAAGGGAGACACTCTTCCTAAGAAGGTTGAGGATGGCAAAGAAATTTCCATTGTTAGTGAAATTGATAAGGCTAAGAGAAAGCTGGAGATCAAGGCTCACAGTATTCTCTCCATGGGAATACCCAATGATTATGCTTTGGATTTTGAGCAATATGAATCTGCTAAAGAGTTACTGGATGCTCTTGAGACAAGGTTTGCTGGCAATGAAGCTACCAAGAAGTCCAGGATGAATATGCTCAAGCATCAATTTGAAACCTTCACTGCTCTCAGTGGAGAAAAGATTGATGGCACATACAATAGACTTCAAAAACTTATTAGCCAACTAAAGTCTGTAGATTATAAGGTTCTTCAAGAAGATATTAATTTGAAGTTCATTAGGAGTCTATCATCTGAATGGGCTATTCATACAATTGTGTGGAGGAATAAGGAGGACTTTCCTAAGATGACTCTGGATAATCTCTTCAACAACTTGAAGGTTTATGAGTCTGAGAATAACTTTGCTAGTGCATCTACTGCTAATCCAAACATTGCTTTTGTCTCCACTAATCACAAGAGCTCACAAGATGTATCCACTGCTGCCTATGGTATATCCACGGCTATTGCAAACAATACCACTGTTAGTTATAATGTTAGTGATGGTGCAATTGATCCTGATGATCTAGAAGAGATTAATCTTCAATGGCAAATGGCAATGTTAACTCTCCAAGCAAGGAAGTTTTTGAGGAGGACTGGAAGACAAGTTAAGTATGATGGTCAAAGGAGAGCAGGGTTCGACAAAAGCAAGATGGAGTGCTTTAACTGCAAGAAGAAGGGTCACTTTGCAAGGGAATGTCGAGCTCCTAAGAGGCTTGAAGGTGTTAAGAAGATCACTGAAGAGTCTGCTCCTTCTTCTGCATTGGTGGCTCAAGATGGTCTTGGTGATTATGATTGGAGTGATCAGATTGAAGAAGGACCTAATGCAGCTTTTCTTGCTAGTGAAGCTTCAAAAGAGCATAACTTTGCTCTTATGGCTTATGCTTCATCTTCTGGTTCAGATTCTGAGGTATCTAATGAGTCTACTTGCTCTTTTAAATCATGTAATGATAACTTAGAATCTCAAAAAGCTATCACTGAAAGTATGAGGAAAGAAGTAGAAAGACTAACTATGGATAACTTAGGTTATAGGGTTGGTCTAGAGAGTGTGGAAGAGAAGCTTGTATACTGTATTAAATGTGAGTTTGAGTATGTAGATAAGATCAATATATTAGGTGGTGAAATTGATCTTAAAAATAGAGAGATTAAAATGCTTAAAGAGAAACTTGAACTAGCAGAGAATGAAAAACAAAAGGCCCTAGATGAAAAAGAAAAACATGTTGTTAGGGTAGCTAAAACACAATTTGCTTCAGATCTAGTTCATAAATCTATAGAAAGTCATCTAATGAAAAAGGGTTCTGGGATAGGATACAACAATATGCCACCACCTACTCTTATGCAACATGCACCACCTGCTAAAGAACTGTCATTTAGTAGTGAATTCAGTTTTAACAAACCTGTTGAAGGCATAAGTCAGACTGAGACACCTAAGATAAGTTCTGATATGTCCTCTGATGCTCCCATCATTGAAGATTGGGAATCAGATTTTGAGGAAGATAGTAAAGTATCAACACAGCCTGAAAAGTTAGAACCTATTAAGAAAGTTGATACTAGACAAGCTAATTTTGTACCTAGATTTGGAGCTAAAGTTACCAAGAAAGTAGTAGAGTACAGGGAAATACCTAGGAACCAGATGCAACAATATAAACCTAGGGGTAATCAAAGAAGCTTAAATGGTTTAATTTCTAACAGATTAGGTGATGAGTTTCAATGTGTTAAAAAGGCTTGTTTTACATGTGGTAGTTTTGAGCATTTATAGAGAAATTGTAATAAAAACAGACCACAAGTTTGGAATCATTGGAGGAGGGTAAATCACCAAAACTTTTCAAAGAAAACAAACCCTCATCCTAACAGAAACATGATTCCTAAAGCAGTGTTAATGAGGAATGGGAATACAAAATCAATTGTCACTGCTTCTCCCAAATGGGTTCCAACCACTGCTAAGCAAAGTGTAAACACGGCTAAGCAAAATCAAACCACGGATAAGCCAAAAATCACCACAGATAACAAAGAAGTTTTAAAAATTCCAAAGGTGATAACCGATACAGTGGTTGGGAATCATTTTTATGCTGTTAAGGCCTCAGCTAGTTGGCAATGGAAACCTAAGACCAAGGTTTTACATCATGTCAACTATGCATCAATGGACCTAACCAAATTTGATTATATTGATGCACGGGCAGCACCCAAGTCAGTATTTTCTTGGGTCCACAAAAGGAACTAACTTGTTTAATTTCATGTGCAGGGCAATCTACAAGATGAGCTAAAAGACAAAGGAGTTTTTGATAGTGCTTGCTCTGGGCACATGACTTGGGATGGGAGCAATCTGGAAGATTTTGAAGCTTTTGATGGAGGATATGTGGCTTTTGGCAATGATCCAAAGGGAGGAAAGATACTTGGAAGAGGCACAATCAGAACAAGAAATTTGGACTTTGAAAAAGTCTACTTGGTACAGGGACTTAAGTACAATTTATTCAGTGTTTCTCAAATGTGTGATAAGAAAAACTGGGTACTTTTTGGTAAAAATGAGTGTGTGGTGTTGTCTCTTGAGTTTAAGATGCCTGATGAGAAGTTTATACAACTTAGGGTACCTAGGAAGGAAAATATATATTGTTTTGATCTTAAAGATGTAATTCCTAATAGGTCCTTAACTTGTTTATTTGCTAAAGCATCTGTGGATGAGTCTAAGTTATGGCATAGAAGATTAGGTCACCTCAATTTCAAAACAATCAATAAACTGGTTAAAGGGAACTTAGTGAGAGGGTTACCTTCTAAGGTTTTTGAGTGTAAGGAACTGTGTGTGGCTTGTCAGAAAGGAAAACAACATAGAACTTCTTGTAAGTCCAAAACTTTCAACACCATTTCACAACCACTGTTTATGCTTCATATGGACTTATTTGGACCTACTTTTGTCAAGAGTTTGAACCATAAGCAGTATTGCCTAGTTATCACTGATGATTATAGTAGATTTTCTTGGGTTTACTTTTTGGCTGCTAAGAGTGAAACTAGTGAAGTTCTCAAGAGTTTCATTATTAAGATAGAAAATCTAGTGAATCATAAAGTCAAGATAATCAGATGTGATAATGGAACTGAGTTTAAGAATGCAGTGATGAATCAGTTTTGTGTAGAGAAAGGTATAGAAAGACAGTTTAGTGTTGCTAGAACACCACAACAAAATGGTGTGGCTGAAAGGAAAAATAGAACACTAATTGAGGCTG
Source organism: Chrysanthemum makinoi (assembly GCA_910596185.1). Lineage (NCBI taxonomy): Eukaryota > Viridiplantae > Streptophyta > Magnoliopsida > Asterales > Asteraceae > Chrysanthemum > Chrysanthemum makinoi. The sequence goes on from OU343221.1 coordinate 76,201,618, forward strand.
CTAGGACTATGTTGTCTGAGTCTAAGTTACCAACTACCTTTTAGGCTGAAGCTGTCGGCATTGCATGTTATGTGCAGAATAGGAGTAAGGTAGTGAAGCCTCATAACAAGACCCCCTATGAGCTGTTACATGATAGGAAGCCAATGATTGCATTTCTAAAACCTTTTGGGTGTCCTGTTACTATCTTGAATACCATAGACTACCTAGGCAAGTTTCAAGAAAAAGCTGATGATGGATACTTTTTAGGCTATTCATCAAATATTAAAGCCTTTAGAGTATACAATAGGAGGACTAGAATTGTTGAAGAGAATCTACATGTTCAATTCAGTGAAAAGACTCCTAGTGTTGAGACCAAAGGACCTGACTGGCTGTTTAACATTGATATGCTAACCAAATCTATGAATTATGAGCCTATCATTGCAGGAACTTCCACTAATGTTGATGCAGGTACTAAAAAGAATTCTGGTGAAGAAGCAATTTCTAAGGAAGCTAATTCTCCTCAAGAGTTCTATTTGTTTGAAAAGTGGAAAGTTAGTTCTGTCTCACCCATCATTGATAAGCAAGGTCCCACTGATGATGATGTCTTGAATACTAGAGGCAATAGTGCTCATCATCAAGATAAGGATGAGTTATTGAAAGATAATTCAGTGTTGGTAGAAGAAATTGAAAAGAAGAAAAAGCAGTCTGCAAGCACGGATAAGCCAAACATAAGCACGGATAGAGTTAATACAACCACTGCTAAGCCAACAACTTCTACCACTGTCATTACAAGTGAAATCCCGGCTGTAAGTACTGATAGTAGTACTTTCTTTGGACCACATGCAAAGCCATTACATGGTGAAGAGGAGTATCCACATGATCCTGATATGCCTGCTTTGATTGAAATTGATACTCCTACTGATGATGAAGACATGGATGATTTCTTTAATGCTGATTTAACTAATTTGGAACATGTCATTCATGAAAGTCCTGTTACCTCTACAAGGATACACAAGATTCATCCCAAGGAACAAATACTTGGAAATTTGAATACTCCAGTTCAAACAAGAAGCAAGGTTAAAAACACAGAACCCTTTCATGAACATGGGTTCTTTGCAAGATCTCTTCACAAAAGAAATAGTCATAAAGATCTGCAAAATTGCCTGTTTGCTTGTTTTCTGTCTCAAAAGGAACCAAAGAGAGTTGAAGAAGCATTATCTGAAGAAGGTTGGGTAGAATCAATGCAAGAGGAGCTTCTTCAGTTCAAACTTCAAGAGGTTTGGACATTGGTAGAACTTCCAAATGGTAAGAGGGCCATTGGGAAAAAATGGGTGTTCAGAAACAAAAGGGATGAAAGAGGTATTGTTGTGAGGAACAAGTCAAGGTTGGTTGCTCAAGGATACACACAAACTGAAGGCTTGGATTATGATGAAGTATTTGCTCCAGTTGCAAGAATTGAGGCTATTAGATTGTTTTTAGCTTATGCTTCATTTAAAAACTTTGTGGTGTATCAAATAGATGTTAAAAGTGCATTTTTGTATGGCACAATTGATGAGGAGGTTTATGTCTGTCAACCTCCTGGCTTTGAAGATCCTGATCATCCTGACAAGGTCTACAGGGTGAGGAAGGCTATGTATGGTTTGCATCAAGCTCCTAGGGCATGGTATGAGTGCCTGTCCACTTATTTGATGGACAATGGGTTTAAAAGAGGACTAATTGATAAAACTTTGTTCATAAGAAAGCACAAAGATGATATTTTACTGGTTCAAGTTTATGTAGATGACATCATCTTTGGCTCAACCAATAAAGAGCTATGCAAAGATTTTGAGAAACTTATGCATGATAAGTTTCAGATGAGTTCTATGGGAGAACTCACTTTCTTTTTGGGGCTACAGGTTCAACAAAGGACTGATGGTATCTTCATTAGTCAAGACAAGTATGTAGCAGATGTTTTGAAGAAGTTTGGGTTTCAGGATGTGAAAAGTGCTAGTACACCAATGGAGACTCAGAAACCCTTACTACCTGATGATGGAAGTACAAGAGTTGATCAGAAGTTGTACAGGTCCATGATTGGATCTTTGATGTATCTCACTGCATCTAGGCCAGATATAATGTTCTCAGTATGTGTGTGTGCAAGATTTCAAGTCACACCTAATTCATCACACATGAATGCTGTTAAGAGAATTTTTATGTATCTTAAAGGTCATCCTAAATTGGGCCTTTGGTACTCAAAGGATTCTCCTTTTGACTTGGTGGCTTACACAGACAGTGACTATGCTGGTGCTAGTTTGGATAGGAAGTCTACAACTGGAGGATGTCAGTTTTTGGGAAGCAGACTTATTTCATGGCAGTGTAAAAAGCAAACTATTGTGGCAAATTCTACAACTGAAGCTGAGTATGTGGCTGCTGCTAGTTGCTGTGGTCAAGTTCTATGGATTCAGAATCAATTGCTGGACTTTGGGTACAATTTTATGCATACTAAGATTTACATTGATAATAACAGTACAATATGCATCATTAAAAATCCTATTTTACATTCTAGAACTAAACATATTGAGATAAGACATCATTTTATTAGAGATTGTAATGAGAAAAGGTTGATTCAAATGGTAAAAATCCATACTGATTTCAATGTTGCTGATCTTCTCACCAAAGCTTTTGATGTGGGGAGGTTTCAGTATCTTGTTGTTAGTATTGGAATGATTAATCTCTAAATTCTCAAATTGTTTTGTACCAGTTTGTATATGTACTGCACTATTATTATGTACTCTTAGTTTTGCTATTTTTGTTTCTATCCACTGATAGTTTGTTTCTATCCACTGATAGTTTGTTTCTAACCACTGATAGTTTGGGTCAAACCACTGCTAGTTGTCCTGTTTTTCACTAACCATTTTGCAGTTACAAGAATGATCATTATAGAAGTAAAAGAAGTAGTGATGCAAAGTGTTCATTCATTCATTAGAGAAACAGCTTACAGCTTACAGAGTACAATCAACATCAAATGCAACTACAAGAACAGAGCTATACATGATCTACTAATCTAGTTCATCTCATCTATTCCAACATCTAACAGGCTGTTGGATATGCATGATCGCTCACATCTTTCACACTAGATGCTGGATCTGCGTTCGTGAAGTCTTGCATAACCACCCATTCCTTCTATCTCAATGGCTGGAGATGCATGACTACTATGACGAGGATGCTAAGGATCAAAATGGAAAGGATGGATTGATGAAAACGTTGATGATGACGATGACCACATTAGATGAAGCACGAAGGACATAGTCATATCACCAAAACGCATCATTCCATTTTCCTTTTTCCCTTCCCCTTTACGATGTGTGAAGAAGCACCATAACTTGGTACTTGAAGACCAAGAACCACCTCTCTGTCTTTTGGAAGTGGTGGGTTTCTTGCTCGTGGTCTTGTTTGGGGTTGAGATGCTGAAGGTTGGGAGTATGAAGATCTCTTCTTTGAGGAATCATCAAGTCCTCAGATGCATTTCTTGGATTCACCACACTATCATCTTCAGATGATGGAAGAAATGGAGATTTTACTGGTCTTGTTTCTTGTGGAGGGAGGTAGAACTGCCATGGGTTATCTTCTTCACTTGATGATGAAGATGATGATGAGGATGAGGAGGATGTTAGATTGACTACTTCTGGTTTATTCCAACTAGGGTTCCACATTGTGATTGCAGTTGATTGGAGACTTTGAAGAAATTAGGGTTTTGATATTGATTGGTGTGTGCGTTATGAAAGATTTGGGTTCTTTTTATAAGTGAGGTTTAGGGTTATGGAAGTAAATACGGGGCAGGTTTAATGTGGTTGAGGAGTTAATGAGATTTTTGGGAGTTGGACTAATATTAGTTCTAGAAGTTGACCATATTGACTTACCTGTTCAAACCACGGATAGGTCTTTTGGAACCACTTTTAGCTCTTCCTAACTACTGACAACAACTCTCTACTCTGTGTTGGTTTTGTGTTTTTGTTTTACTGGTATGAAGGTTTTGGGTGCATAAGGAGCTGATTTACTTGCTATATCTCTTGGTCATTTGGAAGAATTGATCTCATGTATCTGCTGATGGTCTGTTGTAACCACGGATAGTAGTTCTGGAACCGCGGATAGCATGGAGTTTAGTTTTGGATAGTACAGGGGCTGTTTGGTAACATTGGCGAATCTATATCACTCTCCCCAAATCACGGACGGATCATTTATTTGATTCTCAAACCACTTCCAATTGGCGCTCAACCTTAACCTAATCACTTTCTTTGCATAATTCATCAACTCACATCATAATTTTTCTAAATCAAAATGGCTGAAAAGTATTCCACTTCTCATAACTTAGTTGCCATTCTCACCAAGAATGCTCGATCTAAAGGGTTTCATCAAATGATTGATTTCTTAGTTCACAGTCCCATTCATTATGCTTTAACTGTTAAACCCACCATTCTTAAAGCCTACATACATCAATTCTGGAAGAATGCTACACTTGCAACGGTTGATGGTGTGGAGATGTTGCGTACTGAAGTAGATGAGAATGTTATTTCTGTTACTGAGGATATCATTCGGGAAGTTTTGCAGTTTGATGATGCTGATGGGGTTGACAATCTTTCAGATGTTGAGATTGTTGCTGGTTTAGAGAGATTAGGATATACACATAGAGGTGACAAGGTACAATTCTTTAAGAGTTTCTTTTCACAACAATGGAAGTTTTTGATTCACACCTTGTTGATGTGTATGAGTAACAAGACCACGAGTTTTAATGACTTTCCTTCAAAAATTGCTACTGCTATTATTTGTTTATCTGAGGGAAGGAAGTTTAATTGGTCTAGAATGATTTATGAGGGTTTAGTACAAAACATTAGGAAGAAGGGTAAATACTATTTGTATCCTCGGTTTGTTCAGCTTATTGTAGCACATCAAATTGTTGATCCTATTGAACATTCTAGAGAGTATGAAGTACATCATATGCTTCCTAAGGTTTTTGCGCATATGAGGAATCAGCCACAGAATGTACAAATTAGAGATGTTCCTTTATTTCCTCACATGCTTATTTTGTCTACTGCTCCTGATTTTGATGAAGGACTTGACACTCAACTGCTAACCACTGATACTACAACTCAAATCACTGACAGTACACCTCCAACCACTGATACTACAACTCAAATCACTGAAAGTACACCTCCAACCACTGTTATTACACCTATTGTATGGACTAGGAGAAAGAAGGGCACTAAGCTTCCTCAGGCTAGTGCTAGTGGTGTTGCTCATGAGGCTGTCACAGGTGGTGAAGGTGACATGATTGGAAGGGCTTCCACTACTGATTCATGCTTAGATGCTGATCAGGATAGTGGAAACATAAATAAGACCCAACCATTGGCAACTCCTAATGTGGAGAGTTCCTTGGAACTTAACACAGGTGGAGGAATCCCTAGCCACTTGGCTATAACAGGGTGCATAGATGTTCAGGCTCGGTCTGATGCTATGTTTTCTATATCCAAAGATTCACCTCTCGGAGCGGTTAACACAGCTCGAAGTGATGAGGATAGGTTGGAACCTGAACATGAATTGACGGATTCTGAGTTTGTACATACTGACTTTTCCAATGAACCACCTCTCGGACCAGTTCACACAGGTCGAAGTGGGGAGGATATTCTTGAACGCTTAAATGAATTGACGGCCAAATGTACCAAGATGGAGGAGACGATCTCTAATCTCAAGGAATTGGCTGGGTTTCATGAAAGGGATATTCGGCGGAAGCACAGGGGTTTTGGTTTTGGAGAAGATTAAAAGGCCTGGGCTTGCTGCTTTGAGGAAGCTAAGGAAAAAGAAGCTGAACTTCTTTCCAGCTCTGAATATGGAGGATGTTTCCAAACAGGGGAGGAGTGAAGGCAAGAATTCAGGAGAGGATGTTAATGTATTTATGGAAGAAGATGTTGATAGTGGAGATCAAACATTTGTGGTATCTGATAAAGATGGAAATGAGGCAGTTCTTGAAAATGTGAAGAAGGTTGTAGACGATGTAGTACTGAACACAAACACGGATGGTATGTCTGAAACCACGGTTAGTACACTTCTAACCACTGATGCTGTAACAGACATAGCAACTATAAACACTACAACTATACCTTCAGCAATCATACCCACTGCTATTATAACCACTTCCACTGTTGTAACAACTCTCTCTATATTACCATCTAAGTCTAAAGAAGTAGAGAAAGAAGCTGCAAGTACATTGATTAATCTGAGCAAAACATCATCTATTTCTACACCCATCATTGCACCTGCTTTATCTGTTCAAACTACTGCACCTAAACCCAAACCCAGAGAAAAAACTTTAGTTATTGGTGAACCACTGAAGAAGAAGGTGATTCAATCTGATGTTGGAAAGGGTAAAGGTATTGCAGTACCAGAGTTGAAGTTTAAAACTAGAGCAGAACAAGAAGCTTTTGATGATGAGTTTGTAAAGAATATGGTTGCTGAAGAACAAGCAGCTTTGGATATAAGAAAGAAACCTCCTACTATGGCTCAGATGAGGAATGTATTGATGAAAATTATTAAGAATTCAGGCATTTATGTTTCTGATAATCTTAGTAAATGTTCATATGAAAGAATTTTGGAAATTTATGAGAGATGTATGAGGATTAATGTAGATGATTTCTGTCCAATGAATTCTGAGAAGGAAGAAGAGTGGATAAAGAAGCATGATGAGTGGATGCTAAGTAAAAGGAAGAGAAAATCTGAGGTTCAGGAGTCATCTGATTCTAAAAGATTGAAAGTTGTTGATAATGAAAATCAAATCATTTCTTATGAGTTTAAGCTTAATGATGGAAGTGAAGGTGTTTGGAAAATTAAAAGACTCAACAATGAAGTTTCTGAGTATAATAAATTTTCACAAATGCTTCAGAATTTTGATAGAGATGATTTGATGAATCTTTGGATACTTTACAAGAATAAGTTTGGTGAAGTACATCCAAATGATTATCATGAGAGGTTGGTTTATCATCATTTGAAGATTCTATTTGAACCTACTCATGATGAATCTGAATGGCAAGGACTCTACAATGGTCAAGTTACTAGATGGTTTTATATCAAACTTGTGGAGTTCATGTTTTGACTGTTTCTGGAAAGGTTATTCATATGCTTGTAGAAGGTGATTATCCTCAACTGAATAAGCATCCAAGAATAATTGCTCAGATGTTGAAGCCTGGTTGTATCAAGATGTTAGTACCTTATGATGGTCAAGCTTACGATTTGTTACTGAAATATGAGAATATACTTAAGGCTAGTAAGTGTTTGGCTACATCCTCCATTTCAGATGTTTTGAGCTTAAAGGAAACTTGAGAATTCTGTTGGAATGTATCAAGTTTAGGGGAGGATTGTTGGGTTTTAGGTTCCTTGCATCAAGAATTACTTTAAGTACTGGAACCACGGACAGGCTTGATAGAACCACGGACAGAAGAGTGTAACCACGGATGAAGATAACCGTGGCTAGTAGTAATGTGTAACCACGGATGATATATTGTAACTACTGCTAGTGTTTTGTATAGTCGGTTAGTTTATTGTTTTAGATAAATATGGAAAAGATATTTATCTTGTAGGTTACGTATTGTATAATGTATAGGACTCCTTGGCTTATAAAAGGAGGTCCTAGGTTAGATTAGATATACGTAAGTCTTATATCTAAAGTCGATACACTTCAAGGTTGCGAAACCCTAATACTGTAAGAGTATTCGTATTAATAAATAATATTGAGGTGTTGAATGTTAACTGTTCTTCTTCTTAAGGTTAAGTGTTAAATTCCGCATAATACTTAATAAGTTGTTATTCTAAGTCAGTTTCTATATTAGATCGTTTGCTCAACTGGGATCAACAAGAAACCTGCGTGATCAGTTTCTGAAAAAGCTATTAGTTCAAAACCAGAATCCTTCCGATACCAGATTCCCAATTTAATGGTTCCCTTGATGTATTGGAGGATTCTTTTAACCTCAAAGAGGTGTTTCTCAGTTGGTCTTGACTGATAACGGGAGCAAAGATATACTAAAAATACAATATCAGGTCTACTGGCTGTTAGATACATGAGAGACCCAATGATACTTCGTTATTTGGTAGGGTCAACCAGTTTCCCATGTAAATCAGCATCCAGTTTGTTGGTGTGTGCCATTAGGGTGGCATAGGTATCACAACTTGTCATTCCATGTTTGTTTAAAATTTCAAGGGCATATTTGGACTCACTCAAGAAAATACCACGGGGTGATTGATGAACTTGAAGTCCTAGAAAGAACGTAAGTTCACCCATCATGGACATTTCAAAATCTTTTTTCATGAGTTTTGAAAAAGCGTTTGAGTATTTTAGATGTGTTGACCCAAAAATTATGTCATCCACATAAATTTGAACGATTAAAATGTGTGCCCTGTGATATTGTATCAATAGTGTAAGGTCAACCGAACCTTTGACGAAATTATTGGCGATAAGAAAGGATGATAACTTATCATACCACGCCCGAGGGGCTTGTTTGAGACCGTAGAGAGCCTTCTTCAGTTTGTAGACGTGATTAGGGAACTCTGGATCAACGAATCCTTCAGGCTGGCTAACATAGACCGTTTCTTTCAGGTTGTCCATTGAGAAAGCGTTTTGACATCCATCTGAAAGACCGTGATGTTCATGTGAGCCGAAAACGCCAGAAAAATCCATACAGCCTCAAGACGAGCAACCGGAGCGAATGCTTCTTCAAATTCAATACCCTCTTCCTGTCTATAACCCTTAGCCACTAGACGTGACTTATTTCTGATTACGGTTCCTTCAGCATCCAATTTGTTTTTCCAAATCCATTTGAGACCAATGATGAAGACCCCTGTTGGTCTTTCAACCAATTCCCATACTTCAAGACGTTTAAACTGATTAAGTTCTTCTTGCATGGATTCAATCCAGTTGTCTTTGGTCATTGCATCTTTAACGTTTTTAGGTTCAGATTGGTAGACAGTGAGTGCATAAATGCAATGTGCACCGTCTGTGTGAAGACGTTGTCTTGTTACGACTGGTTGATTCGGGTTACCAATAATGTTTTCAATAGGATGGTATTTCGTCCAACGATGTGTGGAAGGTTGATGTTGATATACATTCTGCAGATTGGGAGGATTCAAATGGCTTGTAGATGATTCCGCAACATCAGGTGTGGAAGTTTCATTAGCAAACGGATTGAAGAACGCATTTGGATCATAATCTGCAGGTGGGGGTACTTCATTGTTCAGAAGATCATCAGCTGGTTCAGCGTCGTTGGATGCGGTTTGTTCAACTGTTGTTGTAGAATCAACTGGTGGTGCTTCCTCAACAGTAGTTGTTGTAGCAGGTGTATCAGGTATTTGATTTTGATCAGGTTGAGCAGCGGAAACATTGGATACACCTGGTTCACGTTCATCAATATCATCACTAAACAGAGGAGCAAATAGCTGTTCCATTTGATGTCGAGTTGTTTGTAAACTAGGTTCAGCTGATGATGGGGTTTGAGGGAAGTTTAAACGGTTATGACCGGGTTCCAAGATGTTATGCTCAGAAGCCATTTCAGTAAGCTCATCGAAATTTGCATGAATTATTTCTATAATCTCCCTTGTACAACGATTCCAGATCCGGAAACCCTTAGAGTTTTCACAATATCCTACAAAGACTCCAATGTCAGCTTTGGCTTTGAGCTTACCAAAATCATCACGATCATTATTCGAATAGCAAAGGGATCCAAATACATTAAATTGTTTGAGATTCGGTTTACGGTTGTGGATAAGCTCATAAGGTGTTTTGTTGTGGCGTTTGGTAATCATTGAGCGATTCTGAGTGTAGCATGCGGTTGACACGGCTTCGGCCCATAAGTAATCTAAAAGTTTTGCATTAATTAATATTGTTCTTGCAGCTTCCACTAACGTACGGTTTCCTCTTTCAACTACTCCGTTTTGTTCTGGTGTTCGTGCAATAGATGTTTGATGCTCAATTCCCACTTTCTCATAAAATGCACGAAGAGTTTGATTCACAAATTCAGTTCCTTTGTCTGCTTCGATTTGTCTGTGTTCGAGTTGAACTTGAATTTTCTTGAGAAAGGTGATGATCATCTGTGGAGCTTGATCTTTACTTCGAAGAAAATAAACCCAAGTCCATCTTGATTAGTCATCTACAATTACCAAGATGTAGCGTTTGCCGTTAATCGTCTGCACGCTCATCGGGCCACACAAATCCATGTGAAGAAGATGAAGCACATGTTGGGAGCTGTGTTCCACCTTTGAAGGAAAGTGAGCACGAGTGCTTTTCCCTTGTTCACAAGCTGAGCATAGGTGATCTTTAGAATACTGAAATATTGGGAGACCTTCAACAAGTTTGTACCATGCAATATTGGTTATGGTTTAAAAGTTTAAATGTAAGAGACGACGGTGCCATAGCCAGGATTTTGTAGATGTAGCCTTAGAAAGTAGATAGATGGGAGATGAAGCAATCATGTCTTGCATTGAGATTGTGTAGAGACTTGATGTTCGTTGGCCAGACATAAGATCGTTTCCTTGTAGATCACGAATGAAACAAGTTTTCTCCCTAAAAGCAACTTCCAAATCTCCATCACAAAATTGACCGACTGAAAAGAAATTGTGACCGAGACCTTCCACATAATAAACTCTGCTAATTTCGATGTTACCATTGATGTAATCTCCGTAGCCCATAATAGCTGCGAAGTGATCATTCCCGAACCTGACAGTGCCAATGAACTTTGAAATAAAGTTTGATAACAGTTTGAGATTGCCTGTCATGTGCCGGGAACATCCGCTATCAACAACCCAGAGGATGATCTGTATCACCTGCATTACACACAAACGACACAGATGGAATAGAAGTAGATGTGGAACCCGAAGAGTTAGAGGGTTTCGATGCAGATATAGATGAAACACACATGTTCATGATTTTAGGTATCCATGTAAAGCCAAGTGTATTATGTAACCATTTCTGCCATCTCCAACTAGTCTTAGCTTTGGTCTTAGTGAATGCACTAGGTGATAAGTTCTTCCTAGGAGGTGAAGGGGGTACTATGGGTACATCAATGATCTTAGCCGAAACACTAGAAGGTGGTTTACCTAGCACAGACTTAGAAGCATTAGTGGGCCTAGAGGTATTCCGATTTCTATTATTCCGCTTATGATTCAAGATAGCCTTAGCAACACATCTATCATGACAACCAGAAAACATGCTTTTACGACAACCAACACAAGAGGCTTCAAACAAAACATTAAGAGTACTTAAAGATTTAGCATTTGTTACATCACTTTGTTCATTACATTTTTCAGACGCAATATCTAAAGTCGGTGCAACTTGAGTTTAATTCAAATTCCTAGGGTGTTCTTCTACTTCAGCATTCTTTATTGTTCTTTTCTTACGTCGCAACTTCCTATTCTTCCTTGTGTTGCTCCTAGGCTGTGAAGTGCGGGCGTTGGGAAAAGAGACAACTATTCCTGTTTCAGTAGAGGGAAACACATTAGTTTCTTGTGGTTTGTCATTAGATGTTCTAGAGTCATTTTGAATCTGTGTAGGTGCATTACAAGTGTTACTATCCCTATCTTGCTTAAGTTTCACCATCTCTGCTTTTAGGTCATGGATAGTGTGTAACAAATCTTGATTTTCAGAGCGAGTTTGTGCATTTCTATGAACGACCTCGTTTGTGTGTACAAGATAATTATCAAGTTCTTGTGATGCTTTTGCAGGAGTCTGTTTGAGCAAATCAAATATGACACCATATTCCTTGTTAACTTTTGAAATTTCTTGTTCATATTTTGAGATTTGACACTTCAAAGACAAGTTTTCCTCATCCAATTGCACAACTTTTGGATTAAGAGCTTTGTTATGCAACTGGTGGAGTTTGTTTTGCCAAGCGAGTTCACGAGTGTGACAATCTTTTTGACACCATTGAAGACGACGTTTTGCATTTGAAAGTTCGTTTAACAATCGCTCATTTTCAACTTTTAAAAATGTGATTTGTGATACAGTATCAGTATTCTCAACTTTTTCAACAGAATCAACAGAATCAGCAGAGATATAATCAAATGCATATGCAACAGAATGTAATAACACAACATTATTGATATCAGCACAGATAACATCTTCCAAGAGTCGATCAACATCTTTTCTTAACATTTTCTTTTTACGTTTAGTATTTGAAATCGATGTTTCTGTTTGTTCGAAAACTCTTTTCATAAGTCCAAGTTCCTTGTGAAAATCCCTTTCCCAATATAGTGCACAGTTTTTCAAATTGAGGACATGTGGTAAAATTCTTTTCTGAAAAATATCTCTTTGGGCTCGCGCTTGAGGCGATTGAAAATGTTCAACTTTTATTTCATAATTGATTTCAATTTCACGTTCCAAAAGTTTGATGTCCGATAAGAATGTTTCAAAATATTTAATAACTTTACATTGTTCGGCTAATGGCTTTATTTCACTAATTGAAGGTAAAGGACCATTAATTTGTGCAGTATTGGAAAGATAACCCTCATTAGAAGACTCAGAAGTAGGTGTGATAACCCAAGGTGTGTTAGAAAAATCCTGTTGTGTGACGAAAGTAACGGCTTTTGAATAGTTAAATGGTTTGTTATAAACAACATTTTCCAATTTTGACCGACTCTCGTCTTCTGCATCTAATTCCTCTTGACGATTGTATTCAACAACACTCATAATTGAATCAACAATTCTATGTTCTGCACTGTAAACTTCAGGATTTGGTTTGAATGCTCTATTTGAAAACTTTGGTTTGTAATCAGCAAGATTCGGTCCATATCCATTTGGATTTGGTTTAAAAGTAAACTTTTGAATAGTTGTGATTGACTCACCGTATTTATAAACAACATTTCGAAACTCTTTGAGTTTATTTTGTAAGTCGACAATTTCTTCAAGATAGTTATCTATTCGTTTCGTTGAATGATTTTTGTACTCAGAGAACTGTTTTTGACAATTTAACAACTCAGACTTGGCTTTTTAAGTTTCCAAAGTGAGAGCGTTAAGTTGTTGTTTATGATCATATTTCAGTTGTTCTATTTGAGACAAAAAAGCATTCTTAGATGTGACTAGATCACGTATCTGTTTTTCTAATGATTTTTCGTTTTGGTAAGATTTAGCAAAAGCGACTTCAAAGCCTTTTTCACGTTTTTCTTGAGTTTGAAAAATGTTGAGTTGATACTTTAAGCATTCATTATCCTTAGTTAACAGTGCATTTTTGTCCTTTAATTGCTTATTGATGTTCTTGCATATTTCCAGTCGGGATTCTTGGTCTTTAAGTAAGGTTATGAGCTCAATATCTAGATTATACGAAAGCTCAGCTTGTTCAACGTGAGTCTCATTATGATCATTATTCAGATCCTCAAGTATAACCACGAAGTCAACTTGATTATCAATGGTAACCTTAAGGTCATCTTGATCGTCAAATATAACTACGGGATCTATTTGATTATCATCGGAATGAGATGTAGACGGCTCATGTTGAACACTCTGATCCTTGTCGGATGTAGATATTGGTGGAGATATCAGATCAGTAATGAATATAGTTTGATCCGGTACCTGAGACAATCCGTCAGTGTCATACACTGGGCCTGTGTCACTCATGTAGAGTTCTTGCATGTTTTCCATTAACATCACAACTGCATTAGCCTGCAATTCCTCCATATCATCATCTGATTCTGCATTGGCCATAAAGCTGTGTTCCTTGTTTGTAAGAGTTCCACCAGCTTCATCCTTGAGAGCCAAGAGTAAAGCCTCTTTGTGATAAGCGCTGCCTCTTGTCCTCAGCTTTGGGTATTCATTAGCCAGATGACCCTTCTTATTACAGTTATAACAACGAAGACCATTAACCCCATTCTGGGCATTTCCCTGTTCAACCACTTGAGCCCTTTGTTGTTGTGGAGCACCCATGTTATTTCTTCCCATTGGATTAAACCCTTGACCACTACCCATCTGACAAACATTACCATGATTCTGAACTTCAACACGTCCATTGTTAACAACAACATGATTCCTTGTGTTAGATGAGGTACGAATGCGATTGTTGGATTTGTTAGAGTATCGGCCGAAGGCTCTAGCAATCATGACAAACCCTTGTTGCAATGCATCGAAAGCTTCTGCATCCTCATTGGATTCACTGTAAAGTGCTTGATCATTGTTGTTGTTGTTGTATGGAACCAATTGATTTTCTTGAGATTGGTGCTGTGACGGATCATATGGTGTAATTGTTGCAGTTGGTTGTGGAGGATTTGTGAAAGTTGTTAGCAAATTCGGGAATTAAGGATAGCATGCTTGAGCTCACAAAGCTAATTGTTGATTATCCAGAAGTGAAGGTGAAACAGTTTGTCCACGGATAACCCTTTCTTTGTCAACTTCTTTTTTATGGGGCTTCAAATAGTCGTACAACAATCCGTAAGTAGCATGATGAAGATTCTTCGCTTGACGGATGAAAATGACATATTTTTCCCAATCAGGACCAAGACTACTCATGAACTTAGTGTTGACTGCAATTCTTGGCATAATTATGTTATGTTTGTCCAAGTCATTGATGATGTCTGAAAATCGATGATGATATGACTCTAATGTCTCCCCTGGTTCAATCATAAAGTGTTCATAAGCCAAGTAGATTTTTGATTCCATGTCTTCTTGATTGAGTTATGTGCCTTCCATGAGAAGATGAATATGCTCCCACATTGCTTTAGCGACTTTTGAGCATCAACACTTCGAAGAATTGGATTAGGTAATCCCAAAAGAATGTATTGCATTGCCAGTTCATCGGCTTCAAAGTGTAGAAGTTAATCAGTAGTGAGTTCAGTAAGACCGACAACGTTGGTGACATCACCTCTTTATGGATTAGCAGTTGGATCTCCGGGTACAGTGACAGTAGGCATCTGAAACGGACCTTCCAGGATGACCTTCTTCAGGAACTTTCCATGTGGCTTCTTTAGATAACAAAACCTAAAGAACCGTATCACCCATTGATCGTAGTTTCCGGGAGTGAGCATTGGAGGTCTATCAAGTGATCCAGCCACATGAATGGATTGTTGGCTACTTAAAGCTTCACACATCTTTGCAAACCAAGACGGTTCCTTCATAGTATTTCTGGATGGATGTTGATTGTGAAAGTTAGTGTAGGGTTTTAATTGAAGACTAGGTAGTGGTTGAACCATTTGTGGTTGAATTGCACCTTGAGGAAATTTTTGTTGAAGTTGTTGTTGTTGTTGTTGTTGTTGTTGTTGTTGTTGTTGTTGTTGTTGTTGTTGTAATTGTTGGTAAAATTGTTGTTGTTGATTGAGTTGTTGTTGAGGATACACATGAAGGAAGTAGCTAGAGTATGGTGGTTGAGACATCTTGAAAACTTGTGTTGTAAAATGGATCTTTGTAGTCGAATGAAACTTTGTTGATGAAGAATCCTTATGCGTAGAAAACCAGTTTAGGCAAAGAAAACCTTATGCGTAAAAAACACCAATTTACGCGTAAGAGGTTAGCTTACGCGTAGGATTAGCTTACGCGTAGGGTTAAGGAAACCTTAGCTTATGCGTAAGACAAAATCTTAGTAGTAGAATGGTTATGCGTAAGAATTGCTTATGCGTAAGACAAGGCTTAGGCGTAAGACAAGGCTTAGGCGTAAAGATTCTACGCTTAAGTTTTAGCTTAGGCGTAAAAACTAGGGTTTTGCCCAAAAATCCTTTACACTTATTCTAGTGTAAAAGATATCCAAAGTCGAAGTGTTTTCTTGCTTGGATGAAGTCGAAGTGTTTTCAGGCTTATCCAAGCAAGAAAACACTGAGTAAACCAAGAACACTGAAGATCAAACTTTGAAATGCTTACGCGTAACAACTAGGGTTTTGTTATGGGTAAGTTTTACCAAAACTGAGATTTCTGTCCAAAAGTGTTTCTAAACCAGATTTTTATGATGAAACAGCTTCAATATCACCAAAATAACACAAAAGTGTGAAACTTGATGATCCAAAAACACGTATTCACCTTACGCGTATAAATGAACACACGACTAAAACCAAGCTTAAAAACAATGAAATACACGTAAAGTTTGAAACTTTTTGCCAAAAACTTAAACTTTAACACCTAATAACCTTGAAAGTACAAGAATCTTGGATTTGAAAGTGTAAAAAATGAGTTTTTATAAGTATGAAAGTTTGCAAACCGAGAGTTACGCGTAGACTTCAAAAACAAAATAAATTTCACCCAACTATTTGGCGATTGATACCACTGTTAGGTTCCCATATTTGTAACACAAGCATCAATAGAAGAAATATAGACAAAGGTGATCGGTTGAACACGACACAAACAATACGCGTAAGATACTAAGAAAAGTTATGCGTGAGTATTGATATGAAATGAACAACCAACCATCTAAGGATGGTTTACATGAGGTATTTATAGGAGGGAACTAGGGCAACACACCAAGTTCTCATCATTTTCTTATTAGGCTTGGGCCAAGGCTTATGGGCCTTCTACATAAGCCTTAGCTTAATAACAAACATAAAGGCCTAATTAAGCTAACTATTACATATTAATTACTAACACTTGTAATCTAGTTTAGGAGTGATTCCAAAAACTTCTGTTAAAAGTATTAATTATGCTAGCTATTGTCTTGTAATCACTGACGATTGTACCAGGTTTTGTTGGGTTTTCTTTATGTCTACTAAGGATGAAACTACAGGAATTCTATAAGCTTTTATTAGACAGATAGAGAACCAGCATAATCAAAAGGTTAAGATAATTAGATCTGACAATGGCACAGAGTTTAAGAACAGGGAAATGCTTGAATTTTGTGGAAATAAGGGCATTAAACAAGAGTATAGTGTTGCTAGAACTCAACAATAGAATGGAGTTTCTGAAAGAATGAACAGGACCCTCATTGAGACAGCTAGGACCATGCTAGCAGACTCACTCTTACCAACCACTTTTTGGGCTGAAGCATTTAATTTTGCTTCTTATGTTTTTAATAGGGTAAGGGTGACTAAACCTCAACACAAGACTCCTCATGAGCTTATGTTTGGCCACAAACCAATTATTACCTATATAAGACCTTTTGGGTGCCATGTTACCATTCTAGATACTTTTAGTGTCCTTGGAAAATTTGATGGTAAATTTGATGAAGGTTTCTTGGTAGGTTACTCACTAACCAGTAAGGCCTTTAGGGTGTATAACTTAGTGACCAAAAGAGTAGAAGTAACTCTCCATGTAAACTTTCTTGAGGAGAAGCCCAATGTGCCAGGTATAGGACATAGATGGATGTTTGACTTGGATTATTTGTCTGATTCTATGAACTACAAACCTGTGTCTTTAGAAAATAAAGTTAACCCACATGCAGGTACACCAGATGTAACTAACAATGCAACTACTCAATCTACTTCCAATTATCATAATCTTGATAAAGAAGAAATGACTGAAGAGATCATTGTTGTACCCACACCAGTTCATCATATTGCAACAAAGGTTGGGACAAAGAAGATCTCTCTTGTTTCTAAGAGGAAAGGACCCATTGCAGAAATCAGAGTGCAAGATCAAGAAGTTCCTATATCTGAGGTCTCAGCAAGCATTAAAGCTTTTTAAAGACAATTGGATGCCATTACTCAAGGGCATAGGAGTGCAGTATCTAAAAATACTACTACCAGTACTAACCAAAATAAGTCTGGTAGTGTATTTGGAGCAGACCCTGAACCTAACACAACCAGACATAACCCCATTAATTCTGGTAGTGAGCACATTAATACTAGCGGTCATACTTCATTTCAAACAGATGATCTTGATGATTCAGACATACCAGAACTTGAGATCTATAAAAGGCCAGATGAAGGAATCTTTGAGGAAGCTTCTTATGATGATAATGGTGTAGTTACTGACTTCAACAACCTGCCTCTTGAAATTGATGAAAGTCCCACTCCTACTCTTAGGATTCACAAAATACATCCAAAATGTAACATAATTGGTGATGCTACATCAGCTGTTCAGACAAGAAGCAAAGTCAAGAAACTTTCCGGACCTCATGCATTAGTTGGTCAAATTCAGAAGCAGCAAAGGAACAACCACAAAGATCAACAACACTTTATGTTTGCTTGCTTCCTATCTCAAGAGGAACCCCTAACTGTTGCTAAAGCCTTAACTGATGAAAGTTGGATAGAAGCCATGCAGGAAGAGCTATTCCAGTTTGAACTGTAAAATGTATGGATTCTTGTAGATCTACCATATGGGGCTAAGGTAATTGGTACAAAGTGGGTTTTCAGGAATAAAAGGGATGAAAGGGGTGTTGTTGTTAGAAATAAGGCTAGACTGGTAGCCCAAGGGTATAGACAGGAAGAAGGGATAGACTATGATGAGGTTTTTGCTCCTGTGTCTAGAATTGAAGCCATCAGGTTATTTTTGGCCTATGCATCATATATGGGGTTCATAGTCTATCAGATGGATGTAAAGAGTGCATTTCTATATGGCACAATTGATGAGGAGGTTTATGTTACTCAACCTCTTGGTTTTGTTGATCTAGCTCACCCTAGGAAGGTTTATAAAGTCATCAAAGCATTGTATGGACTTCATCAAGCTCCCAGAGCTTGGTATGCTACACTCTCCACTTTCCTTTAGAAGAATGGATACATAAGGGGCACCATTGACAAGAAAGATATCATGCTTGGTGTGAAGGTTTATGTTGATGATATCATTTTTGGCTCTACAAGGAGGTCTTGGTGTGAAGATTTTGAGGCTTTGATGAAGAGCAGAGTTCAGATGAGTTATATGGGAGAACTCACCTTCTTTCTTGGATTGAAAGTCAAACAGAAGTTAGATGGGCTATTTATTTCTCAGGACAAGTATGTTGCTAATATGTTAAAGAAGTTTGATCTTGTAAATGTAAAGTCTGCTGTTACGCCCATGGAGACCAAGGTGCCATTGACAAAAGATGAGGAGGCTGCTGATGTGGATGTCAGACTGTACAAATCCATGATAGGATCTTTGATGTATCTAACAACCTCTAGGCCTGATATTATGTATGTTGTGTGGGTTTGTTCTCATTTTCAGGTTACTCCAAAGACTTTACATCTTCATGCTATGAAGAGGATTTTCAGATATCTTAAGGGCAAACCTAATTTGGGCTTATGGTATCCTAGAGAGTCATCCTTCGATCTGGAAGCTTTCTTTGATAGTGACTATGCTGGGGCTAGTATGGACAGGAAATCCACAATAGGAGGGTGTCAATTTCTTGGTAGAAGGTTGATTTCCTGGCAATGCAAAAAGCAGACAATAGTGGCTACTTCAAGAACTGAAGCTGAATATGTAGCTGCTGCTAATTGTTGTGGTCAAGTGCTTTGGATCCAAAATCAGATGTTGGATTATGGGTTAAACTTCATGAACACCACAATCAACATTGATAATGAGAGCACTATATGTATTGTTAAGAACCCAGTTTATCACTCTAAGACCAAACACATAGAGATTAGGGATCACTTTATGAGGGATTGTTTTTAGAAAGGTCTCATAAGGGTAGAAAAGATACATACAGATAATAATGTGGCTGACTTGTTGACCAAAGCATTTGATGGACCTAGGTTCAATTTCTTGGTGGTTAACATTGGAATGATGAACCCATAGCTACATTTAAGGGGAGGTTAAATGTATAATTTTAGTTAGCAGACTTAATAGGTTTTTAAACCTGGTAGCTTCAAAGTTAAGTCTGGTCATTACTTCTGGTCGTTAATTTTGTTACCTTATTTTAAGGGTTCTTGCTAAGTCATAATTATCTTTTTAATCTTTAAACTTATTCTTTTTCCAAAGATAAATCTTTCCAAAGATAATTATTTACTTTTGTATATTCTCAAACCCTGGCTGTATATTTATTAATACCGACTTGGTTTTTCCCATATTAAGTTCAAACCAGAGTCAGTCTTTTCCATCAATATTCTTTGTGTTATCATGGTTATCAAATCAGGATGTGCTAAGGATGGTATGCAGCTTAATGACTTTGTGGCCTTGTGTGCTACTTTGTCTTCCAAGGTTTCAATCTTGGAGGAAGATCTTGCGTCGACCAAATTGCTTTTAGGATCTAAGATGAAAGAATTAGAAGAAGAGATCCAGAACTTGAAGGCTACGCATGGTGTTTTTCTTGATGAGTCCTCTAACTCCTAAAAAGCTGTTCCTGATGTTATTGATTTGGAAAATTCTTCCAAACACGGGAGGAAAAAAAAGTCACACCAAAAGAGAGTGATGATTCAGAATCTTGATCCAATAGTGGATTGGGAGATTTACAGAGATAATTTTGGAAAAGCTTGGAAGATAATCAGACTTAGTGGAAAGTTTGCAGTTTACAAGAATATTGAAGATCTGGTAAAATCTTGTGATCGACAAGACTTGGATACTTTATGGAGTTTGGTTCAGAAAAAGCTCAAGATTGCTAAAAAGTCAGATGTGAAAGAGCAAGAACTTTGGGTAGAACTTCAAAGATTGTATGAACCAGATCCTACAGATGTTTATTGGAATTTTCCATGTCAAGATTCTAGTGTGTCATGGAAATTTTATGATTTGTGTGATCTTCATCACTTATCCACAAAAGGTGGAGTTGATCTATTCATGCTTGCAGAGGTGGAATATCCATTATGTGATGAAGTGCTTCAAGTGATGATACTTTCAAAGCTTCAATATGAAAAAGAATCTGAGGTAATTGAAAATCTCATTCAAAGAATATGTAACCAATTACTAGCCAGAATATGTGATCAGATTGAAGAAAAGACAGAAGCTAAGAGGAGGAGGATAAGGTAACATGTTTGAAAGAATTTTCTTAATTATATTGGGTGATATGTATAAATGGTTTTTGAGATGGGTTCACTTGGTGAATGTGCATAGCATCAACACAACAAATGGTTATCAGTCCACCATGTCTAATCCACATAAGGACTGACTAATCCATGAGCAAACGACTCTGGTAAAGATATCTCAAATCCGTTTATGGCTGACAATTTGCCAAAAATTGTATGGTATTTAAATCATCATATATGTGTTGATGAAGAGTTGGCTAGCCCACAAGTTCATGGCTTGTGGTAAAGGCAGTGGAAAACCATGACTAGTCCAAAAGCAAACGGCTTTTGGTAAAGACAAATAAAATCCGTTGATAGCTGCTGATTTGCTAAAAATCAGATGGTTATCAATGTTCCATGGTTTTACACACCAGAACATTGGCTACTCCAATAGTAATGGCTAATTGGTAAAGAGGCATCAAATCCATTAAGTTTTCTATGATTCACCTCTTATAGGAGTTAACACACCTGGATGTGATGAGAATAACATGAAACTCTTATGAATTGACGTACATACAGTCATTGTTGCAGAAAACACTATAGAGTGTTGATATTGTGAAGATTGGATCTTTGCAAAGAACACACAATGAAGAATATTCAAAGATGCAGCTCAAAGATAGTTCCAAGATCCTCAAAGATTACAAAGAACTTGAAGTTCATAAGTGAAGATCAAGTTAGGGGAGGATTGTAGGGAATTATAATTTGTAAAACAGATTTAAGATTGTTTAAGCCTGTTTAGTATTAGTTCTGGTAGTATGATAGTTAAGTCTGGTAAGACAGAATTAAGTCTGTCAGTGTTAAGTCTGTTAGTTAAGTTTGCCAGTACTAATGTGGTTAATTCTGGCAGAACAAAGTGTTGATAGTTAAGTCTGTTTATGATAAAAACAGAATAGTTTGTTAGAGTTATATTAGGGAAGGATATGTACATGTAGAGATATCTTAGGAAGAGATATCTTTACCCTTCCATAAGTATTGTAGTCAATTAGGGTTTCCTTGATGTATAAAAGGATTCCTAATGTATTAGGTTAAGAGCACGAGTTGTAAGCCTTAACCATTGATCAAAGTAATCAATAGAAAATACGAAGTTAGTATATTATTGTGTTCTTCATACTTTTTGTGTTAAGATTCCGCATTAGCACATTAAGGTCTTGTTAAGAGTTCTTCACATAGTGAATTTGGATTTATTTAAGTTTACTATAAGCAATACAAAGGCTACTAGGATCCATAACTTTGGACCTACACATCTCACTCGTTCAGAGGTAACGATACGAGTATTTCACTAATACATGGTGATCTTGTTGAAGATCCCCATAACCGCCTAAGTCAATCATGACACGACACCTATCATTCTTGTCTCCTCCATAGGATGATCACTATGTGGTTCATCCATAACCATTTGATCATCAACAATCGTTGGATCACTTTCACTTGTCGCATAAAACCCCAAATGTATATCTATAAATACTAGGTGCATTGGCAAGCTAACATAAGCTATCTTCTCCATAATTCACATACACAAAACACACACTAATTGTATGTGAGTGTTACTCCGGCTCAAGATAAACATTTCTTATCTCGGGGTCCTTACTGAACACGGGAAACCGAACATACGATCATCATCCATCTCATAACACAAGCCATCGGTTCCATTTTGGGTCACCGGAAAACTTAAAAACCTCATTTTTTTTGAAACCACGGACAAAATTTTAATTCCATCTCATTTTCGTCATAAAAACACTGTTTTAAAAAATATAACGGAGATCCAAAACCAAATCGGCCTTAAAAACAAACTAAATACTCAAGAACTACCTCACGTGTACATGATTCAAACCTGGAAACCCGGTAAGAAACGAAACTGTGAGGTACTCAAAAAATGTACTCTGGCAACCAAGGAACAATTTCCTTGGGAAGGATTTACGCCTTATTCGAATTTGATAGTTATCACGACGGTAATCGCTTCACACAAAGTAAGCAGAATTTACATGGGTGTGGGCAGTTCCGCCAACATCATGTACGATCACTGTTATAAGCAACTGCCTAACCATTCCTTTCATTGGATTCCCGTTGGAGAGATCCATACCTAAGGGAGTACTTCGGCTGCAACCCACGGTGGGAACTTACCCACTGTCACAGACAGTCATCATGGAATTTCAGGTTGTCAAATTAGATTCCAAATACAACATCTTGCTTGGAAGGACAACAACGTGTGCGAAGGTGTTTACGATTCGGTCATATGTGCAATTTCCAACAAAGTTAGGGATGGCCATGGTTAAGAGCAATTACCCAGGAGCATACATGGAGTTAGCAGCAGCAATGGACAACATGACAATTAGGGAAATCCAATGGGAAGCTACACCTGGGGATAATGAAATGGAAGAGAAAGTGGTCATTAACAAGAAGCACCATGATCAACCAATCACCATTGGAAAAAATGTCCCACATCAGGTAAAAAATCAACTCGTTCAATTGCTAGCGAAAAGTCTTGATGTTTTTTCCTGGACACCAACTATATGACAGACATTCATAGAGAATTTGTCAATATGCACCACCAGTCAAACGAAAACAAAGAAGTATCTCCCTGGAAAGGTCAAACTCCATGACTACTCAGGTCAATGACCTTATCCAGGCAGGAATCCTTCCTGAAAGATCAAACATGCGTCGTAAGTTTAGTCATTGTAAGAAAAGGAAATGGCACCTGCCGTATGTGTATTGACTTCACATATCTAAACAAAGAATCTCCCAAAGATAACTATCCACTACGTCAAATTGACTCGAAGGTAGAATCAATCACTGGCTTTGAATACAAATTCTTTCTCGATGCCTACAAAGGTTACCACCAGATGCTCATGAAAAAATTAGATAAGGATAAAACAACATTATACATAAGCCAAGGCATTTACTATTACATAAAGATTCCTTTCAGTTTAAAAAAATGTAAGAGACACATATCAGGCACTAGTTGACAAAGAATTTAAAAGTCAGATTGGAGTCAACATGGAAGCTTTTGTGGATGACTGGTGATCAAAAGCAAGAATGAAGATGCATTAACAAAAGACATAGTGGAGACATTTCAGAACCTGATAATAATTAACATGAAATTAAACCCAGCTAAATGTACTATTGGAGTCGATTAGGTGCAATTCTTAGGTCACATCATCAGCCCCAGGGGCCTAAAGGCAAACTCAAAGAAGATCCAGGCCATACTGGACATGAAATTTCCAGCCAACTCTCACCCAAACACAAATCCTCAATGGCAAATTTGCAACTCTCAGTCGATTGCTATCACAAGCTGCTGACAAATCTCATCCATTATTTAAAGTAATCAAATATCATGTTAAAAAAAATTAAAATGGTCAGAAGAAGTTGTAGTTGCTTTTCAGGACTTAAAGGTCTTATTAACTGAGTTACCAAGTTATACAGCCTCGATTCCAGGTGAGACACTCAGCATGTATCTGGAAGCATCTTTTGGAGCCATCATATCGGTTTTACTTGTTGAACAAGACAAAAAAATGCCAATATACTTTGTCAGTAGAGCACTCCATTATCCATAGTTATGCTACTCACCTATTGAAAAATTGGCTTACACTCTCTTAATATCAGTCAAACGTCTAAGAAAATACTTTTAGGCCCACCTAGTCGAAGTCATCATTGACAAACGTATAAAGCAGATATTGATAATTCAGGTAGGCATATAAAATGGGCAATCACATTGAGAGAACATGAAAACACATTCAACCCTCGGAAGACAATAAAAAAGAAAGTGATGGATGACTTCCTAGCAGAAGTAGACTATCATGTACCTAAAAAACCACCCATACCAGGCAAGGAAAAGCAAGTCACTCAAATTAAATACATTCCTAAACCGAGCCCTCAGACATGGACACTATTCACAAGTGGTGCTTCAAATGAGATAAACTCGGGAGCTAGAATCATTCTAATTAGCCTAGGAAAGCAGGAGTATATATATGCGATGTGTTACAGATTCAATACTTTTAACAATGAAGCTGAATATGAGGCCATGCTAGCAGGCCTCGGGCTAGCAAAGAAAATGGAAGTAACAAAGTTGAAGGCATACACTAATTCATTACTAGTAACAAAGCAAGTATCAAGAGAGTACAAGGCAAAAGGAGACTCAATGATAGCTTACTTGGATCATGTTCAGGCAATACTTCTATAATTTTAATCCTTCATCCTAACCCAAAATCCTCGGGCTTTAAATAAAACGAGTAGATGCCCTCATTAAGTCGGCAAGCTTAGCATATGAACACAAAAACAAAGAGGTGTGGATAGAAGTAATATAAAAGAAATCAATCGAAGAAGGGCAAGGAGATTCTCACTTAAAAGAGGAATGAGACACTTGGATAACTCCCCTAGTTAATTACTTTAGCCAGGGCCTATTGCCTAAAGACAAATAGGAAGCCCATAAGAGCAGGCGGAAATCAGCTAAGTATTATTTCAAGGACGGAGTACTTTATAGAAAACCTTCATGTGACCAATGGCAAGGTGTGTAGAGCCAATTTTGGCAGCAACTATTTTACAAAAGATACACGGAGGATTAAGTAGTATGCATGCAAGTGCAAGATCAGTTGCAACCAAAGCAATATGCATGGGTTACTACTGGCCAACAGTCAACAACGACTCCACCACACTACTAAGAACTTTTCCAGTCTGCCAATCTTATGCAGGCATGGAGCATGCCCCTCCACATGACCTATTTCCCATCACTACACCTTGGCTATTCCACAAATAGGGGATTGAAATATGTGGTCCACTACCGGCAGGCCCAGGCAATGTTAATTTCCTAATTGTTGATGTTGCTTATTTCACCAAATGGATATAAGCCAACCTATGGTTACCATCATCGAAAAAAAATATCAACTTTGTTTTCGATCAAATCATTTGTTGATTTGGAGTACCACAAACCATCGTAAGTGATAATGGTAATTAATTCATGGGAGAACCATTCAAGGCATGGTGCGGAAAGAGGAATCATCCAAGAAACAACTTCACCTTAACATTTTTAGGACAATGGTCATGTGGAAGTAGCCAATCGAGAACTGGTGGAAGGTATCAAGAAAAGAAGCAAAGAGAATGGAACACATTGGGTGGAAGAAGTATCCAATATTTTATGGGCTCGTCGTACTTTCCCAAAAGAAAACACAAAGGAAACACCATCCAGTCTTGTTTATGGAACTGAAGCAGTCATACCTGCTGTGTTAATACAAATATCGTCATTAAACGTTATTTATATTTTTGATCTTTACCTAAGTTTTGTTAACGACAAAAGTAAATTTAATTTGTATAAAAGCTTAAAGCTTGTCAAGTTTAATAGATATTAAAACAAGCTTTTTCAAACAATATATTCATCATTCAAGCATTTACATTTATGATTAGTAACATCTTGATATAACTCTAATCATTATGTATGATAGTAGTTTTTAGAATGTGTTAGGTTCTTAAAACCAAACACTACTTAAGTACTTGCATATTTCTAAAAATAGTAATACAACATATGACATCATGTGATGCATCATGGAAATCATTGGAAGATTTCATTAGATATTTTGTGTGGATTTGTACTCTTCATATCTTGCACAATCTCTCTTAGATAGAGTTGACTTTAGCAAAGATTTGATATCTTGATGGGACCGGCGGTACCAAAATGGTACCGGTAGGAACCCTTTTAAGGGTTCCGCGTCCGTGGATGCTCCTGTCCATTTTGGCTATAAATAGCAATGCCAATCCAAGTAGTTTTTCATCCCTTTCTAACATACTCTCATACATATCTTCTCTCTAACCTTTCTAACTCGGTTTCATATCATATTAGTGATCTCTTTTGTAGCAAAGAAGATCAAGTCACATTCAAGCTTCAAACGAGAAGTTGGAAGTCTTGTTTGTTTAGTGTTGTATGATCTTGTGTTGATTCATACTTCATTGTTGTATTAAACCATCATAATCTTGTGAGTGTGAGTGGTTAGTATTTTAGTCCTCAAAATACGTTGTGTGTGGGAGTGGTTGTACCCTTGGAAAGAACTCGACATCTAGCTTAGTGTCGGAAATAGTGTAAGCGAAGTGTAAAGGTTTTCTCCGCCGGTGAAAGGAGCTTGTTGACTAGTGAAGTTAAACTCTCGAGTGTGAGACTCGAGGAGTGGAGTAGGTCAAGGAAAAAGAGTCCTTGTAGACCGAACCACTATAAACAACTTGTTGTGGTTTGATCATTTCTTTCCTTATTTACTCCTTACATATTGCTTGCATATTTCATTAACATATCTAAGATCAATATCAATTGATCTTTACAATAAGTTTCAAAACAAAGTTTTTAATTGGTAAACTATTCAACCCCCTTCTAGTTTTCTACAATTGGTACCAGAGCCTCGTTGCTCAAGAATTTCTAAAATAACTTGTATTTTATAAACTTGAAACGATCCATGGATTCGAAAACTTTAAAGAAGGGCAATCTATGCAAAGACCACCACTCTTTGAAACCAATGGATTTATCTATTGGAAAAACCGTTTTGAAACATATGTAAAATCAAAAGATATAGATCTTTGGTTTATTATTGTTAAAGGGATTTTAGTTCTACAACAAAGGATATTTCCGTTGATGAACAAAAGAAACTAGTTGCTAAAAATAATGAAGCTAAAATGATGCTTTATAATGCTTTACCTAGAAAAGAATATGAAAGAATTTTTATGTGTGAAACCGCCAAAGATATTTGGGAATCTTTAATTGTTACACATCAAGGTAATTCACAAGTCAAGGATAACAAAATTGATCTTCTTGTTCAACAATATGAACAATTTGTTATTCCTGAAGATGAAACCATTGATTGTGGCTTTGCTCGCTTTAACACTATTATTACATCACTTAAAGCACTTGATGAATCTTTTCGTAGTAAGAACTTTGTCGGGAAATTTCTTAGAGCACTCCATCCCAAATGGAGAGCTAAAGTGACCGCCATTGAGGAATCAAAAGATCTCTCAATAATGTCACTAGACGAGTTGATCGGTAACCTCAAAGTACACGAAATGGTGATGGAGAAAGATTCGGAGATCATCAAAGGAAAAGGGAGAAGATCAAATCCGTTGCTCTAAAAGCAAAAGCGGAATCAAGTGATGATGACGAATCTTGCTCCGGTAGTGAAGATGAGGAATATGCCATGGCCGTTAGAGATTTTAAGAAGTTCTTTAGAAGAAGAGGAAAGTTCGTAAGACAACCTCGAGAAGAAAAGAAGCCATTCGGAAAAGATCGGGATGACAAGAAGGGTAAAGGTGAAAGAAAATGTTTTAGATGTGGTGATGCAAGTCACCTCATAGGAGAATGTCCCAAGCCACCTAAAAGCAAAACTCAACGAGCTTTTGTAAGTGGTGCTTGGAGTGATAGTGAAGACGATGAAGAATCAAGCAAGGAAGAGATCGCTCTAATGGCACATGAGTCAAATGAGGTACTTTCCGACTCTTCTTATTCTTCTATTGATGATGACACTTTGCAAAAACAATATAATCAATTGTGTGAGCTAAGTCTAAAAATCATAACTAAAAATAAATTTTTAAAACCAAAAAGGAATTTTTGGAAAATGAAGTTTATGAGTTAAAAGAAAAAGCAAAACGACTAGAAAAGGAAAAGCAAATGACGATGATTGTAAATCATGTCAAGAGCTTAAACTTGAAATAGAAAAACTAAAACTCACACAAGATGTTTTAATCGAAAACAATTCTAAATTTAAAAGGTTTAACAAGAACATCGCTCTTGCCGATGAAATAGTTAAAATTCATAAAACACCGGGAGACATGAATGGGCTAGGTTTTAATGAAGTATTAATTCCAAAGAGTCAAAATAAAACGGCCGAAAAGGACGAACATTCATCAAAATTGCTGCGATGCAGCACGGACGACGGAACCAAAATAAGGGTTCCGTCCGTTGTGCAAAATGGTGTCGTGGGTACTTCAAGCAGAATGTTCGCATACGGACCGTCTTGAATTTGTTAAAATAACAAAGAAAACCAATAATAGTATTAAACTAAAACCATTTACTTCAGAGTAGGACTTGTCAATAATTAATTTAGATCAAAAACTACTCAACAACGATATAAAACTCCTTTTGCCAAACGCCCCTTTTCTAAGAGAAACCGCAGCGTATAACCCAACTACCAACACAATGGTTGGAATCAAAACTTTCCTAGACCATATCAAACTCCAGATTACATGCCATGGAACTCTTACCCATCGTTTCCATACATGAATCAAATAAATGGTATGTGTAACCCAAATGGACCCATGAGATATTGGGGACCAAATGCTTGAGTTATTTGCTTCTTAGGTATGCTTGAAAGTTGGATTGGAACCGGATGAATGGATAAAAGATAGTGGTTGCTCACGACACATGATGGGCAACAAAAGTCTCTTCTCATCATACCAAGAGTATGACGGAGGTAATGTCACCTTTGGTAGCAATCTCAAAAGCAAAATTATTGGCAAAGGTATGATTGCTCATAACTCCCTAACTATTGAAAATGCTGCTCATGTGGATAGGTTAGGATTTAATCTACTTAGTATTAGCCAACTATGTGATAAAAAGTATAAAGTACTATTTGATGAAAATGGTAGTAAAATACTAAAAGATGGTATCACCATAGCTAAAGGAGTTAGGAAAAATAACATATACGTCATGAAAATAGATAAAACATATAATGACAAACTTTGCCTAACAACATTAGACGATAGCTCATCTCTTTGGCATAGACGTTTAGGTCACGCTAATATGAGACTTATACAAAACCTATCTTCAAAAGAATTGGTTAGGAATTTACCAAAACTTAAATATGACCAACACTTTTGCGGCGCTTGCAAAATTGGTAAACAAACACATAGTAGTCACAAATCTAAAAATATGGTGTCCACATCTAAGTGTCTAGAATTATTACATATGGACTTGTTTGGACCATCCGCTATAAGAAGCTATGGAGGCAACTTATACACTTTGGTCATAGTAGATGATTACTCAAGGTTTACTTGGACGTTGTTTTTGAAAACCAAAAATGAAGCTTTTGATAAATTTGAAATACTTAGCAAGAAAATTCAAAATCTTCTAGGTGTCAAAATTGTGTCGATCCGAACGGATCATGGTCGTAAATTTGACAACGAAACTCAATTTGGAAACTTTTGTGATACAAATGGTATAACACATAACTTTTTCGCTCTACGAACACCTCAATCTAATGGAGTAGTAGAACGTAAAAATAGAACAATTCAAGAAATGAGTAGAACAATGCTTAATGAACAAAACATTCCTCAAAAGTTTTGGTGTAACGCCGTTGACACTTCTACATATATTTTGAATAGAGTCTTAATACGTCCTTTCTTAAACAAAACACCATATGAACTCTATAAAGGTAAAAAGCCAACGTTAGGATATTTTAGAGTCTTTGGTTGTAAATGCTTTATTCTTAATACTAAGGATTATCTCACCAAGTTTGACCCAAAGTCTTATGAAGGTGTATTTCTTGGTTACTCTCAAACTAGTAAAGCTTACATTGTCCTAAACAAAGAAACAATGATAGTCGAGGAATCGTTGAACATAACATTCGACGAAAGTCCACCTCCCTCTAAGACATCACCTTTGGTAGATGATGACTTAGTTGAAAGTCAAATGATAGAAGGTCAAGAAATAATTAATCATAACAAGGAAGATGAACCATTAAATAAAGAAATTGTCAACATCAAAGAATCTAAAAGTCATCCTTTAGAAAAAGTCATAGGACAACTTAATCAAAGAACCTTAAGGTCACAAGCCCAAAATCAAAGTAATTATTTTTGCTTTGTATCCACCATTGAACCAAAACCCATAAATGAAGCAATAAAAGATGAATCATGGGTTATTGCCATGCAAGAAGAATTAAACCAATTAGTTAGAAATGATGTTTGGAAATTAGTTCCAAAACCTAAAGATCAAACTATAATTGGAACAAAATGGGTTTTTCAAAATAAGATGGATGAAAATGGGATAGTATCTAGAAACAAAGCTAGGCTTGTAGCGCAAGGTTATAATCAACAAGAGGGATTGATTATGATGAAACTTATGCACCGGTAGCTAGGCTTGAGTCTATTAGAATATTGCTTGCTTATGCATGTGCCTATGATTTTAAATTATTTCAAATGGATGTTAAAAGTGCCTTTCTTAATGGGTTTATTAACGAAGAAGTGTATGTTGCTCAACCTCCAGGTTTCACCGACTTTGAGAAACCACATCATGTCTTCAAACTCAAGAAAGCATTGTATGGTCTTAAGCAAGCACCAAAAGCTTGGTACGACCGACTTAAGACTTTCCTTATTGATAACAAATATACTATGGGATTAGTAGATAATACTCTTTTTACCAAGAAAAAGGAATCACATATTATCATTGTTCAAATATACGTTGATGACATTATATTCGGATCAACTTGTCAAGAATTATGTGATGATTTCTCTAAAATCATGCACGACGAGTTTGAAATGAGTATGATGGGTGAGTTAAATTTCTTTCTAGGACTTCAAATAAAACAACTAGAAGATGGCATATTCTTTAACCAATCTAAATATATAAAAGACATGCTTAGGAAATTTGGTCTTGAAGATTCCAAACCAACTAAGACACCCATGTCCTCAGACACTAAACTAACCAAGGATGAGGAAGGTGAATCCGTAGATAACACTAAATATAGAGGAATGATTGGTAGCCTACTCTATCTTACGGCTAGTAGACCCGACATTATGTTTAGTGTTTGTCTATGTGCTCGCTTTCAAGAAAACCCAAAGGCATCACACTTAGAAGCCTTAAAAAGGATTTTAAGATACATTAAGGGAACAACGTGTTTAGGATTATGGTATCCCAAAGGAACGGGTGTAGAAACCATAGTGTATGCCGACTCGGATCATGCCGGTGACTATGTCGATAGAAAAAGTACAAGTGGTATTTGCACTTTTGTTGGACATTGTCTCACCTCATGGTTTTCAAAGAAGCAAACGGCCTTGGCCATCTCAACTCTGGCCGAGTACGTCTCAGATGGAAAAGCATGTCAACAAGCTCTTTGGATGAAGCAAGCTCTCGTAGATTACGAAATTCATCTCAACGACATTGTGATACTTTGCGACAACAAAGGAGCCATCGATCTCAGCAAGAATCCCGTTCAACATGCTCGTACAAAGCATATTGAAATCCGCCATCACTTTCTTCGCGACAATGTTCAAAAAGGAAACATTTCAATC
The DNA here is from genome assembly GCA_910596185.1 of Chrysanthemum makinoi. Lineage (NCBI taxonomy): Eukaryota > Viridiplantae > Streptophyta > Magnoliopsida > Asterales > Asteraceae > Chrysanthemum > Chrysanthemum makinoi. The sequence goes on from OU343221.1 coordinate 76,233,664, forward strand.
GAGAAAGTATCCTCCGAAGACAACATTGCCGACATCTTAACTAAGCCTCTTAAACGAGAACCTTTTAATCTTCTTAGACTTGGTTTAGGGTTAATGGAACCAAACATGTAGGATAAACATAGCCCAAAACATTAGAATAGTCAAAACTAAACAAATTTGTCTTGTACACCTCTGTAGCCACGGCACCAAGCGACAACAAAGACGGAACCAAATTTTTGGTGCCGTCGGTCCGTGGTGTCTCTGAAAGCAAAAGCTATATACAAATCATACTCTTCCTCAAAACCCACTTTACCAAAACGTGTAAAACTTAAACCAAGCTCATTATTGTCATCTTCCAACTCACTAATCACTGAAGATAACATCATTGTAAGTATCCTAACTACATTTCATCTCTTAATTCGGAGTCTAGGATTCTTATTTATGCACAAAACTATCACAAATCATTACATGGGGTTTTATGTATGCTTTTATACCAAATATGAATTCAATTGGCAAATTGCATAACTAGTCATTGAAATTAGGTACTACATTATCATATTGCATAAACAAATCATGCTTCCCACTAATTGATAGATAATGAATATAAGGCCCTATTCAAACAACCAAACACCCCATGTCAAAAGTTTTGAAAAGCTTCTCACTTGTAGGAAAACAATTTTTTCATTGCTAATACAAATAGAAACGTTAAATTTTCATCACTTGCATGCTCTTGAATACTAAAGGTATTGCATAACTAATATGCATTCCGGGTATATTCAAATGAAGCCACATTGAATTAGGAGCATTTGGGTTATCTCATGGTATTTGCCAAACACCCCACTAAAACCATCTTTGTGCATAAAATGAGTCGAGATAACCGCAACTCCAAATTGTTTTCATATAGGCACACACTAGAACCAAAAACGTTAAAACTTATTCTCATTTTTAACATATTAACTCTTGTCCTTAGGAATAACCATGGTAGCCGCAAGATTCTATGATCACAAAGACACCCTTAACTACATTCCCAAACACCACAAAACCAAAGGACTTACCAAGGAACAAGTAGAAATATTTAGGGGTCTAGAATCAAGGTATTTCCATGAGGGTAGAACCATTCACTCATCCTTCCTTGAAAACACCAACCTTCGTGAAGAACTAGCCGCCATTCAATTCGATTGTCTTCTTGACATCGATGAACCAATTTGTCCTAGGTTTGTGTTAGAATTCTATGCTAGTGTGACCGGCTTTAATGATGAAGACGATGATGAATTTTGTCTTAGGTTTAGAATTAATCAAAACGACTACACCATCACCTTAGCCAACTTTGCTCAAGTGCTAGGAATTCCCAACCGAGGAACTTGTCTCTACTCGGATAAATGGTCACTCACCGCTCTTGATGCTATCAATGACCGCTCTACCCTACCAAACCCGTTTGGCCGACAAGGATGTCATCCGTGAACACCTTTTAACCCAAAGGGTGATCCAACCCGAGTTACCCGAAAGGGAAAGGAGGTAAACCGAGATCCATATGGAATGGAGCTAAATGAACTTAAGCCCGAATTTAAGAAATGGGAGGAGCTACTTAGAGCCAACGTCATTAGCACCATATGAAATAGGGATCACATTAACGCTTGCCTTTGTCATATGCTCTACAACTTGTCCACCCGTCAACCATTCAATTTAGCTCACTACATCGCTAGGAGAATGATTGATATTCCAACTCAAGGATCGGTTGCTCTTCCATACGGGATGCTTCTCACCCGTCTCTACAGAAACTTCGCACCAATTCCACCAACACCAAAAGGGATGCACCTTCACTATGAGCTCATCCCTCACATCTTTGTACCTTTGAGTGATGCACGAGTTGCTAAGACAAAGGCAAGAGAGCAAAACCTCCAACTCCATCATCATCATCATCAAATAGCTCAGAGGATGGTCTTCCAAGCTCTCGTCTTCCGCCTCATGAGTATTATGCATCTCTTCCCGAAATAGAGAATGAATCAGCGGAGTTCAAGCAAACTAAGGGAATGTTCAAGTGCCTTGGTAGGATGATGAACAAGATTTACAAGAAGTTGGACAAATAAGGGTAATTTTAAGGAGTGTTTGGAACAATGCATTCTCGTTAATGTTTGATACAATTTCGTCGCTTTTATTATGTAGGATGATAATATAAACTGAAACAATGGTGAATGCTAACAAATTCATGCAGGGGATAGCGCAAGTATGCTATCAAATTTTACCCATTTTCACTATAATGTGAAAATCAAAAAGCCTTGCTCAAAATACATGCTCCACTATGTTTATATATATATTATCCAGCTTTTCCTAACTAGAAATGTTTAGTATAACATGTTTTGAGAAGAATTTCAGGTTTCGGAAAAGTCCCGACACCTAAAAACGAACTCTGTCCATTTTTCTGCACTTCACGGATCGGACGGCACCATAAATTTGGTACCGTCCGTTATGTAAATTGGTACGCCGTGCATACGGCGGACCAGACGGCACCCTTTTAGGGTTCCGTGTAAGTTTTGGTGCCGTGGATCCTTCAGGTAACTTTCTGAATTTCGACTATTTCGTGATTCCAAACTACCATCCAATGCCTATAAATCAATCCTAAATTGCTTATACTCCTATTAGAACTAGTATAATTCACTTAGGAATATAAGAAATCCATTTCCCACCAAAATTCAAAAATTTGAAAAATCCACCCAAGGAGCCCTTTTGCATAAAGGAAGGAACCAAATTTTTGGTACCTTCAAATCCGTGGGTGATCTGAATATTAGGAAATTCCACTCACTAGAACACATTTATTGCAAATCTTTTCTTCTTCACTCCATCTCTCTTGAATGGCTTGACTTGGGTGATATGACTAGCATTCAACCCACTTCCAAATCATTAGGAACCTCATCTCTTCAATGGCTTAACATCAAATCAAACACATTTCTCCATGATTTTTCACTACTATAAATTGAGAGGTCTTACCATGATCATCCTCACACCTTCTTCATTCTTACTATCATCTAGCAAAGACAAACCAAAGTCAAAAATGACAAAATCATCTCCAAAACCTTGCAAGAAGAGAGCTAGAATTAGTGTGAGGCCTTGTTGCTTCGTTAACCTTAGCTCCTCATCCGAGTATTCTCCACTCACAATCTCATCTCCCATCCGAGATGATACAAACCTTACCTTAGCCATACCTACTCAATCACATATTGTGATCACCACTCCACCACCAACAAAAACACCTTCACCACCTTCACCAAGGTCTCCAACTCTCATTCCCATGGAGTTGTTTTCCACTCCACCAACCTCCCCGAATCCTTTCTTGGAGGACTTGGATGACTTGCCTCCTAGGCCAAATCATCCACCACCATTGCCATCCTTTGGCTCAATTGAGCGGATGGCTCATATGTCACCTCGGTCATCCCTTGACCCAAACGCCCCATTAGGGCCTAAACCTCTTCTCTTCCACCCCATTCACAAAGACATTTATGGTCCTTTGTATGGGGATCATTCACTCCCCACATCAATGTCACCTCATCTTGAGGACATTGAGGAGTGTATGTGGGATGCCAATCCCACTAGAGAGGAGATTCAAACCGAACTCCACAACCTCCACCAATTCAAATGCATGGTGAACTCTCACTTGACTGAGACAATGCAAATGCAAAGTGCTTTGCTTGCTTCCATCATGACCACCCCAAACATTTCCACCAACACCAACACATCTACCATTCCACCACCACAACCTCCCCAAACACATCTACCATTCCCCTAGGCATGGTTGCTCCACTTGTGAGCAAACGGCCCAAACCGTTGATAGGACCCGGGTTATGGTCCTTGACTTTCAAGAAGAAATGAGGTTCATCCTCAATCATATCCTTGAGCGTCTCAACGCTCTTTCTCATCCACCATCAAATTAGGATGGTTATAGTTTAGCATTTCTAGTTTTCTCTTCTTAGGATTATTTTCTTTTCTTTTCTTCTTGTACTAAAACACATCATTGTGTTCCCATTTCATGATCTTTATTCATGAACATTTTTAACTAATGAATGGTGTTTTTATTATCGTCTTGGTCCTTTTACATAGTGTTTGGAAATGCTTGTGAATGACCATTATTACTAACATTTTTTATTGTAGCTTTTACTTTCACAATCCATGTATCTTCCCATCATGCACCCAATTTAGGGGGAGCTTTGATCAAAGGGGAGATAATGGCTCGGGCTCATTACATTCCGCATTGCCTCTACTTTTTGTTGAGACAAAAAGGGGGAGAAAATATAGAACTTGATTACATTTTGACTTTTCTTAAAAAGTCAACTGCATATTTTGACTTTCTGAAAAAGTCAACATCATGCATCAACTAGTGAATACTTTGACTTTCATAATAGTCAAACATCATACACTTGCATTATCATTCTCCTTTCAAGTTCTAAAACTAATATTTTTATAACTCTTGCACAAACTTTGTATCTTTTATAAAAATAAAATTTATATTTTGTCCTCAACAAAAAGGGGAAGATTGTTAATACAAATATCGTCATTATACGTTATTTATATTTTTGATCTTTACCTAAGTTTTGTTAACGACAAAAGTAAATTTAATTTGTATAAAAGCTTAAAGCTTGTCAAGTTTAATAGATATTAAAACAAGCTTTTTCAAACAATATATTCATCATTCAAGCATTTACATTTATGATTAGTAACATCTTGATATAACTCTAATCATTATGTATGATAGTAGTTTTTAGAATGTGTTAGGTTCTTAAAACCAAACACTACTTAAGTACTTGCATATTTCTAAAAATAGTAATACAACATATGACATCATGTGATGCATCATGGAAATCATTGGAAGATTTCATTAGATATTTTGTGTGGATTTGTACTCTTCATATCTTGCACAATCTCTCTTAGATAGAGTTGACTTTAGCAAAGATTTGATATCTTGACTGTCAGACCGGCGGTACCAAAATGGTACACGGCCGGAACCCTTTTAAGGGTTCCGCGGTCCGTGGACGCTCCTATCCATTTTGGCTATAAATAGCAATGCCAAGTCAAGTAGTTTTTCACCCTTTCTAACATACTCTCATACATATCTTCTCTCTAACCTTTCTAACTCAGTTTCATATCATATTAGTGATCTCTTTTGTAGCAAAGAAGATCAAGTCACATTCAAGCTTCAAACGAGAAGTTGGAAGTCTTGTTTGTTTAGTGTTGTATGATCTTGTGTTGATTCATACTTCATTGTTGTATTAAACCATCATAATCTTGTGAGTGTGAGTGGTTAGTATTTTAGTCCTCAAAATACGTTGTGTGTGGGAGTGGTTGTACCCTTGGAAAGAACTCGACATCTAGCTTAGTGTCGGAAATAGTGTAAGCGAAGTGTAAAGGTTTTCTCCGCCGGTGAAAGGAGCTTGTTGACTAGTGAAGTTAAACTCTAGAGTCTGAGACTCGAGGAGTGGAGTAGGGCAAGGAAAAAGAGTCCTTGTAGACCGAACCACTATAAACAACTTGTTGTGGTTTGATCATTTCTTTCCTTATTTACTCCTTACATATTGCTTGCATATTTAATTAACATATCTAAGATCAATATCAATTGATCTTTACAATAAGTTTCAAAACAAAGTTTTTAATTGGTAAACTATTCAACCCCCCCTCTAGTTTTCTACATGCTGAATTGCTCATCCCAACAGCCATAGTGGTTATCGTTGATCTGGAAACAAATGAAGAAGCATTGAGGCTAAACTTAGACCTCATTGAAGGAAAAATGGATCGAGCAGATATTCAGATAGCACAATTTAAGCAAAAGATGGCTAAGTATCACAACAGGAAGGGTCGACCAGTCTCGTTCAAACCTGGGGATCATGTTCTAAGGAAACGTAAAGCAAGTAAGGAAGCAGGTATCGAAAAAATAAGTCCTACTTGGGGAGGCCAATATACAGTCAAGACAACCAATAATAATGGCTATTACTTACTAACTGACACACATGGAGATCACGTACCCCTAGCCGAGCATGCATCTAACTTGAAAAAATGTTACATCTAGGTATGTATCATTCACAATTTTAAAGGGATGAAAAATTGGAAATGATAAGTAAAGTCTTGCTAAGTACTTAATGAAATTTTCCCTGTTTCTCCCAACCTTTACACTTACAATATTTCATATTTACATCACAAGCCGATTGACCAGGTGTGAACAAAAACATCTTGTCTCTCACATCCTCATAATTAGCATACATGACAAGCAGTTCAGACATTAAAGGTTGTTTACAAGATAGTAGCAAGACCAAACTAATATGTATATACTCCAGTCTTAGGTGTCTTAGAGATACATGAACAGTCATTCAAGAAAACAACATTGCATATAGGTCTATGAACTATCAGGGAGAACATGTCGTTAGCCTGAGAAACAGTCAAGCATGTCTAGTTGATCAGTAAATATGCTAACTATTGTGAAGACATAATGAGCTCCTAAAACGCTTACAAACCTATATGTAAAAAAAATGTCTTCGAGTCAAAGAAGATATACACAACAAGTTTTTATTATAAAACCTTATAAACATTTGAGGTGCAAAGTTCCATCAGGTTCACTCACTTCCTGAATGATATGAAGTATCAAAACTTAACGGAGCTTAATATATTCAAAGGCATATAGCAACACATGACAAACATGGAAAATTATTTTACATTAATTGTTTGAAATACAACAATAAAAAGCAAAAAAGAATAAAAATCATTCACAAATGAAGGTAAAACAAGTTTGGGTTCTTTGAAGAAGGATCGTCAAAACCAGCAGGTACCAATTTCGTCAAAATCCGCACTTTTGGAAAACAAATCCAGGTAAGCCTAATGCTTAGAACTAAAACCCAGGAAAGTAAATTTACTTACGTCTACCCTTCATAAACACTTAGAGGAATGAAAGTAAACACTCAAAATGATGAAGAAACTTTGAAAGAAGCTAGAAAAAAATTCTTTAGAATACAGAAAGTTAGAGGAAAAAAGTGCCTCAAATGTAAGTGGCGGCCTAAGGACATACGTCTAAATTTCAAAGGATCAAAAACTACCCAAGTGAAACGCGTGTTACACACGCAAGCCACATGCACGTCGAGAAGAGGAAGAGATAAGACAAAGTTATCTCAGTGATAACTCACACACCATATTAAGCATATTTTCAATTTTTTAATGATGACAAACTGAAGTGACAAGGAGAGAGAAGGATGGCAGCTCAAAATACGAGTCAAATTCTCAAGCCCAATACGCGTTAAGTAGTTGGCAAGCTTGGGGAAAAATATTCTTCAAGCAATAAATTCTTGCAATTATTGGTCTCGTTACTCACATTTCCAGGCTGAGCGACTATTAAAGATAGTCTAAGGCCTGGAAAAGCGTCTTATCAAAATTAGGGGAAAACGCATCCCATGGACAACATAGTCTATCGCCAAATCATATGAATATAATATAACTACGAAATTGGAGGACTTGATAGAGTATAAAAGTTTTATCACAAATGGATAAAGCCTATACTACTATAACCAGGAAACCAGCCCATAAGGCTCAAAGCCCAACAAACGTTGCGGAAATAAATCTCCCAAGCAAACATCGGCCAAACACTAGCATCCTTTCTTGGATAACAACCCCACGGCAAGGATTAGCCTGGGATCTTATCATCAAAACCATTGCACGTCCATGCCACGTGTAACCAGCTCACTCATTCAAATGTAATGTCGCGAGCATTTCGCTAATTCATGGTGATCTTGTTGAAGATCCCCATAACTGCCTGAATCAATCATGACACGACACATGTCAATCTTGTCTCTTCCATAGGATGATCACTATGTGGTTCATCCATAACCATTTGATCATACACGACCGTTGGATCACTTCTACGTGTCGCACATAACCCCAAATGCATCCCTATAAATACTATTAGATAGGTTAGTTGGCCTAAACCCAATAGTGGTTTGGATCCATTAGGTTTAGGGTTTGGTGGCTTGTTATCAAGGCTATGTATTTAGTATAAATACACATCCTTTCTCATATGTAATGCATTCAATCAATAAAACCTATTTGTTATCTTACATGGTATCAGAGCTTTAGGTAAGATCTACCTACAAAATTTGTTATCCTCTAGTCATCGGCTACTCGCCTGTGATTCGGTGAGATCCTAGTTATTTTCGCTTTGTTTTTATTTTTATTAGGATTTTGTTTTTCATATTCAATGCATAAACCCTAAATCCTAGCCGTCAAAACATATATATATATATATATATATGTGTGTGTATATATATATATATATATATATATATATATATATATATATATATTACTATTATATAAAAAGGATACATAGTCTAAATTTTTGCCAAGTCATCATCTAATAGTACCCAACTATTTCACCATTCAATTTTCTTCTCTTTGAACTGCCATATACCTATAGTTGTACAAGATAAAGTATTTAAATTAATAAAGTGTTAAACCTTTTTATGAGTATAAAAATAAAGTATTTAAAAATCTATTGTAAGTTTGTAACTAAAGCCAAACACATAGTATTACTTTTAGTGTTTTTATAAACACTTAGCAAGTTAAACTTCGATAAATATAGAATTTGAAATCATACGTATGAACTATTGTCAGTTTACTAAAGATATTAACAAATGATATATTTTATTCGCTTAAGGATTAGAGTATTTTCCTTTTGATGTACAACACATTTGCATAAAAATAGCAAATATATTTCACTACATACATTATATACCTACTGTTTATAACGTTTTCATATTACGCAGGTACAGTCAGGGGCGGAGCCAAAAAAATTTTCTCGAGGGGGCACATCTTAATTTTTTTATAAAAACCACACTATAAATTAGTTCGTAAGAGGGGCAAATTACCAAAAAAAGTCAAATATTTTTGAAAATTTAGACTACAATTTTTTTCGCTAGGGGACACGTGATCCTTGTGACCCCCTTTATCTCCGCCCCTGGGTACAGTACATCAGAGAAATGAAATAGATGATGAAAAATCTTAAACAGACTTGTGGAAAAGAAGTAGAAAAATCAAATGATGTGGATAGACTTGGTGAAAAAAAGTACTCAAGATTCATAATGTGATTAAGGGGATGTCTTTTTGCCATCCTGTGATCGTTTCATTTATTTATACTAATTTAAATGCAAAGAACAAAACAAAATTTGTAACATTATCTAACATGCCAGTAGCCTCATGTGATGTAGCACCTCGCATATTTCAGGTCCATATTTTACTATTTAATGTTATATAAATTACTTTTAATTGTTTATATAAGTAATCTCAAAAATTAAAAAGTGTAAATTATCCTCACAACCAACACAAGACTAGAAAAAGTCTATGTGTTCAAAAATACTTTAGTTTCACCACTAGTCATAATTCATATGAATTATTGCCATTTTGCAAATTTTAGGTACACATTTTACCTTTAAGCAATACGCGTGCCCGAACCTACGTTATTAGGTTTTAACAACGTAGAAACACCATATTAGACTTATCCTACTTTTAATATACCTAGTTGGAGTATGTTGATAAGTTTTAACATTTTTGGAAGTATTACATTTTTAAGTTACCCGGTTTTTAAGTTTCGTGAATTAAGGGCTTAACATTAGTAATTACTGGGACCAAACTACACCTTAAAAACTAATGTTTATCACAATAAAACACAAACTACCACCTCCTCATGAGAGGTGGCGTTTGATAAACCCATCACAAGCCACATGGCTTCTTTTGGAGACACATGCAATCCCACTCACCACCTCTTGTCCCCCTATACCCCAAAGTCACCTCACACTTCCCACTTTACATGCAAAAGTCACACACACACCCTCTTGGACTCCCTCTTGCCGTCTACTATTCACACACAAACACCACTTTACACTTTGATTCATACCATAAAAATCACTAAGAAGATGGAGCTAGGGTTGGTTGCTATATGATTCTAGGGTTGTTTTATTGATTTCAAGGGTGAAATAAGAGCTATACAAGGAAGTTAGGTCAAAAGTAAGAAGTTTATTTCAAGGGTAATAAGGTTTATAAGCTTGGGTTAAGAGGTTGAAGAAGGGTTGAAGATTGGAAGGAGTTTTAGGCTTGATTGTTCTTGTGACTATTCAACCTAACTCTTGTAAGAAGTTATTTAAATTTTTTATCATTCAATATGGTTGTAATAATATTTATGATTATATGATATAATTTGATATAATTAGTACATGTAATAAGGCTTGCATGATGTCGTACATAAAATTGATGGGTAAAAACTAGTGTAGAAACTCATTAAGACAACTAGTAAGAAACTAGTGAATTATTATGAGTTTTAACATAAAAATCCTAAAGTTTGGACTTGATTAAGTTTAAAAAGTTGTTAGAGGAACTAAAAACTAAAGTTTGAGCTTTTGAATCACTTGAAATGGACTTGTAGATAAAAAGTTATGGTTAAAAGAAGATGACTAGATGAAATTGGTTATTATGTCAAAAAGTCTTCTAAAACGATTTTAAAACGCGATTTAAACCCTTTTCTGGTCCGAATCAGAAAAAGTGTAAAGCACGAAAGTTGCTCGGAATGAAATTTTCTTCAAAAAACAAGGTGCACATGAGCAGAAAGTGAACGAAAAGTCTAAAAAACAGCAAACACTACACGGACCTGTTGTGACTAAAAAACAACCATTGTTAAGGAAACTTACTTGTAATTTTGATTCTTTGAGACCAAAACAAAGCCATGGTTAAACCAAGGCTAATGTCTCAAGCTATTTTAACTTGAATATAACCACTAGATATGACCATGATTATTGTTTCAAAGTTATTTTGTGCAGCTAAGTTATGGCTAGTTTGGGTATGTTGACCCGAAAATTGTTCCAAAAACTTGGTCATTAGATGAAGCTTTACTAGATTTTGATAAAATGACTATATGACATATAAACTATATAAACATCTTTTTACAAAGTTTTAACTCTTATATTAGTCAAAAACATATTTTGAAACCTTTACACAACATCATAATATGACACGCCGAAATCATTTCATCACAACACTTACACATAACAAATACTTCACGACACAACTTATACTATCACGTCACCACTCAAATAGTCTTTGACGAAAGACGACATATGTTTTGTACAACATTTGTCTCGTCAAATACTTACTTATAAATGATAAGTACTACAATAGTAGGGAATTTCATTATCATAAAGAGGCCTCTTCGGGGTATCGTATCGATGAGTTGTGGATTTACGATTTAAAGTTTCCTGGCTCCTCGTGCGATTACTACATGACCTCTTGATTTTGTTAGCCCGAACGGTGGTACGAGGTCATTTATAAAAAGGCTATGAGCCAAGCAAACACTTAAGCGATACCATAACTTAATATCCATGTACAACATAATAAGCCAACAAATTACATATACTTGTACACTTATATTGAAAACTATACTAAAACATAATTATTATACTTTCGTAGGTAATCACTAAAGATCGCAGTCTCTACATACTTGCTATAAGCTACTACTGATAACTACTGTGAGTTCATAGCTTCAACTTTTGTTTAACTATTTTATAAACTACTTGGGGGAGATACATGCTAAACTGTTTTATTATGGACAATTACTTGGAAACTGAATGCCTTGACTGTATTATTGCATACCACTAAGTTGTTTATGCCAAAAGTCCCCTACATCATGGACCACTAATCACTGGGAGTGAGCGCAAATATAGTGGATAGGCCTATCGGGATTGACGAATCCCGTTTGTGTTAGCCGGATCGGTAACCAAACGCACTTTATTTGAATTTACCTAGGTATATGGCAAAATACCTACTCGGAGCAAGTTACTTATATCTATATATATCGTTCGGTGATATATATACAACAGTCAGTCGTGAGTTCCATGAGCTTAGAGCAATAATAACTTTCAAGAAGATAATTGTACACATTGCAATTATATTATAAACTATTGTCCACTACTGTTTTCAAAACTATGAATTCACTCAACCATTGTGTTGACTTTTTGGCATGTTTTATCTTACGTCCGTAAGTTATGTCTGGCACACGAACGCAGGCACACGGAATAGGCATTTTGAAGACTATGCATATTATCATTCGAAAAACTTTTAAACTTATTACGTACATTATGGGACCCCTACTCTGATATTATGAATAGATTCGAATGATAATGTATTTTAAAACGTCTCATTTAGAGTCGTTTTCTGTAATGTGTACTTTGTGTTAATAAGTAATATCCTCGATTAGCTTCCGCTGCTATTCAAAACAGAGGGTGTTACAGATTGGCATCGAGCTACAGATTATAGAGAACAGGGTGCATTATATACCTAGACTATAACTACTATATACTGATTCACTTATTATAGTCTTTACATTCCGTGTGCCATGCCCACTATTTGATATATCACTGTTTCAATTGCTATGAACGTTTAACTAACTCTGAACATGAATACTCTTATGCAGACATTATGTCTGTACCACCATCTCCAGATCACGATCTCGTTATTCCAAATCAAGCTATACCAGTTCAACAAGAGCAAGTACTTCCAGCTCCCATCCAAGCACAGAATCCCCCGGATCAAGATGATGATTATCTTGATACTGTGGACTATAGGGATGACGAGGATGAGGAACCAAATGAAAATTTAGCTAATGAAAATGAACCCGAGGATGATCTGGACGAAGATCCGGAAGAAGATGAAAATATGATCTTAGATGATGATGATGATGACATGGAAGTGATTTCCGATGATGACGAAGAAGAGGAAGAACCTCTTCAAGCGGATGTCATACTCAACGGATCTCCACTTCCATTATCACCAATGTCACCATTTCCTGTTTCGGTTACTCCCGCTACTGGGGGAAGGCCTTATATCAATGGAGGCCCTTCCTCTACCTATGAAGTTGAAGGACCATCAAATAATTTTCCAAACTTCCCTAGGTACGAAATGGGTTTCCTGAGACAAGATGTCACAGCACTTCAAAATCATGTCTACTTTCTATCAAGGGCAATGCATCGTCGTGAAACGGAGATCTCTTCAATAAGAGTTGAAACCGTTAATGCTCGAAAATGAACCGATCTGAAAATCTTGGATATGAGTAATATCCAAAAGGGCCTTACACGTGTGGAAGACATTGTCTTGGACCCTATAACGGGTTTTCCAGTGCTTAGGAACAAAGTCACCCGTATGGATAGAGCACAAAATGAAGACGGCGAACAGATTAAATAGTTGAAACGCCGCGTAGCTGCAATGGAAATCAATTTAGAAATTGCTCAAACCGACCGATATAGGCTCGAAATCGATCTCTACAATGTACGGGAAGAAATGCATATCATGTTTCAAGAACTAAGGGGCTCTAGGGAGTTTCGCCCAAATGACGCAATTGATGTGTTGGCTGCTCAAGGGAATAATAATCAGCCCGAGCCGCATCAATCTCCGGACTCTTAAAAGATTAGCTTTGTTATAATAGTTAAAAGACTTAGTAAGATATGTAATAGCTAGTAAACAATGTAATTGCTGACTGATAGTTTCGTTAGTAAAATTTTGAAGAAACTTGTCACGGGTTTTGATTTTGTAACTCCGATATAATGTATTAACTATATATAAATGTAACTTTTGTTGTATAAATTTATCTCGTCTTGTGTTGTGATTTAATTTCCAACGTTGTTCTTCTATCAATTCTAATCGTGCTTATTATCCAACATCATACTTATACCACATCTCTTGTTTAATTGATAGAATCATGCCACCTAAAACGAAAAGAAAAGTTGCTACTGATAAAATGGTTTCCGATCAAGTGGCTGCCGCACTTAGAACTGAGCGTGCAACTGCAGCTACAAATGCAGCCGCGGCCGCTGAGGCTTCTGAAGTCGCAAAAACTACCGTTGTGGCTGAGGCACTTGCAACCGCTAGGGCCGCTGCAACTAATGTTGGAGAGGGAGGTTCTAATGCTATGGGACCAGCTATTGGTGCCGAAATAATAAATGTCGAACCAATGCCAAGGGGCTGCTCATACAGCGAATACATGAAATGCCAACCCACAAATTTTAAAGGCATTGAAGGAGCTGTAGGGTTAACCCGCTGGTTTGAGAGATCTGAATCTGTATTCCTGATCAGCAATATCACTGAAGACTGCAAGGTCAAATACGCCACAAGTACTTTAATGGATGAAGCTTTATCGTGGTGGAATTCTGTAGTGCAACCAATTGGCATTGCAAATGCCTACAAAATTTCCTGGGTCGAACTCAAAAAAATGATGATCAAACAATATTGTCCTCGTAATGAGGTACAGAAGTTGGAAATTGAGTTCTGGAACCACATAGTTAAGGGCACTGATATCACCACATACAATCGTCGATTCAATGAATTGGCAATCTTATGCCCAACAATGGTTCCAACCAATGAGAAGTTACTGGAGAGGTACATATGGGGACTTCCACAACCTATACAGGGAAATGTGACCTTATTTGATCCAAAAACGATAGATGATGCAATGGGAATGGCTCGTAGATTGATGGATCAAGCGGTTAGAGCAGGAACTGTTCTGATTCATGACATTAACCTCAACCGCAACAACAACAACAACAACAACAATAACAACAACAACCATCCCAATAACAATACCCACAACAACAACAAGAGAAGGTGGAATGATAGCCGAAGGGGTAACAACAACAATCCCAACCAACAAAACCGAAATACAAACCACTACAACCAGCAAAACCGTAGGCAAGAAAATGCCAGAGGTACTGTTGTTGCTGCTGTTGCACCAGCTGAAGGAGGAGGTTATCAAGGAAGTGCTCCTTTGTGTTACAGATGCAAGTTACATCATGAAGGACCTTGCACCGTTAGATGCAAGAATTGTCAGAAGACAAGACATCAAACCAAGGACTGCAGAGGGAAGGGGCCTGCTACTGGTTCCTACACCCAACCAGTATTGACTCGTTTTGGGTGTGGAGAACGTGGACACATCAAAAGACAATGTCCCCGAAAAAATGGTCAACAAGAAGGAGTAGCTCGTGGTAGGGCGTATGTATTGGGTGATAAAGATGCGCAGCAGGATCCGAATGTGGTTACGGGTACGTTTCTACTCAATAACCATTATGCTAAAATCTTATTTGATTGGTCGATAAAAGTTTTATATCTACTGCATTTGCATCTTTACTTGATATTGCACCCACTACATTAGACACCGCCTTTACCATTGAGTTAGCAAATGGGAATCTTGTAACCACCAACATTGTACTTCAAAACTGTACACTAAACTTGTTAGTTCATCCATTCAAAATAGACCTCATGCCAATAGAACTCGGAAGTTTTGACGTTATAATTGGTATGGAATGGTTATCGCAACAAAATGCAAATATCATCTGTGGCAAGAAAGTTGTACATATTCCTATCGATAATGAAACTTTGGTTATCCGAGGAGATCGAAGTGGAACTCGCCTGAACATCATTTCTTGCATTAAAACTCAAAAGTACATCAAGAAGGGATGTTATGTCTTCTTAGCCCACGTAACGGAGAAAAAGTTAGAGGAGAAGCGACTCGAAGACGTACCTATTGTACGTGGTTATCCTGAAGTCTTTCCTGAAGACTTACCCGGACTTCCACCACCTAGACAAGTAGAGTTCCAAATCAAATTGGTACCAGTTGCTCAAGCACCCTATCGCTTAGCTCCTTCGGAATTGCAAGAGTTATCTAACCAATTGCAAGAACTTACGGATAAAGGTTTTATTCGACCAAGTTCATCACCATGGGGAGCTCCAGTCCTATTCGTTAAAAAGAAGGATGGATCCTTCAGAATGTGCATTGATTACAGGGAGTTAAATAAACTAACTGTAAAGAACCGATACCCACTTCCAAGAATCGATGATCTTTTCGATCAACTCCAAGGTTCAAGCATATACTCCAAGATCGATTTGCGATCAGGATATCACCAACTTAGAGTTCGGGAAGAGGATGTTCCGAAAACGGCGTTCAGGACTCGATATGGTCACTATGAGTTTCAAGTTATGCCATTTGGTTTAACTAATGCTCGGCAGATTCATGGATCTCATGAACCGAGTGTGTAGACCATATTTGGATAAGTTTGTGATTGTGTTCATAGATGATATTCTAATTTACTCTAAGAGTAAAGAAGAACATGAAAGACATCTCAAGCTGATCCTAGAGTTACTCAAGAATGAGAAGTTGTACGCTAAATTCTCAAAATGTGAATTTTGGATCTCAAGTGTACAATTCTTGGGTCACGTAATTGATAGTCTTGGAATTCATGTGGATCCCGCCAAGATAGAGTCCATAAAGACTTGGGCTGCCCCTACAAATCCAACGGAAATACGTCAATTTTTAGGACTTGCTAGATATTACCGTAGATTCATCGAAGGTTTTTCCAAGATAGCAAAGCCTTTAACTAAATTAACTCAAAAGAATGTGAAATCGATTGGGGCGAAAAAGAAGAGAAAGCGTTTCAATTTCTAAAGGAAAAATTATGCAGTGCACCTATCTTAGCGTTACCTGAAGGCAACGAAGACTTTGTTGTGTACTGTGATGCTTCGTATAAAGGTTTGGGAGCAGTGTTAATGCAAAGACAGAAGGTGATAGCTTATGCCTCACGACAACTTAAAAAGCACGACAAAAACTACACCACTCATGACTTAGAGTTAGGGTCAGTCGTGTTTGCTCTTCGAATCTGGAGACATTATCTCTACGGCACAAAGTGTATAGTATACACAGATCACAAAAGCTTGCAACACATTCTGGATCAGAAAGATCTAAACATGAGACAACGCCGTGGCTAGAATTACTTAGTGATTACGACCGTGAAATTCGTTATCACCCGGTAAGGCAAACGTCGTGGCGATGCTCTCGGTCGAAAAGAACGACTCAAACCTCTAAAGGTTAGATCGTTGGGAATGATGATCGTATCACCACTACCCTCACAAATCCTTGCAGCACAAACTGAAGTTATCAAAGAAGAAAACCGACCCAAAGAGAATCTCTACGGTATGTTAGAGAACAAAAACGGTTTTGTAAAGCGTTCTGATGGAACGTTATGCTTCAAAGACAGAAGTTGGATACCACTCTATGGAGGTGTACGAGATTTGATTATGCATGAATCGCATAAGTCAAAGTACTCCATTCATCCAGGGTCCGACAAAATGTATCATGATCTCAAAATGCTATATTGGTGGCCTAACATGAAGGCCGATATTGCCAAATATGTTGGTAAGTGCTTGACATGTTCTAAGGTCAAGGCCGAGTGTCAAAAACCATCAGGATTACTACAACAACCCGAAATTCCTATGTGGAAATGGGAAAGAATCACGATGGATTTTGTTACAAAATTACCCAGAACACCGAGCGGTTATGACGCCATTTGGGTAATTGTAGACCGTTTAACAAAATCTGCTCATTTTATTCCAATCAAAGAAACTTATGAAATGGATCAGCTGACCAAGCTGTACATCAAAGAAATAGTTTCTAGACACGGTGTACCAATTTCAATTATCTTAGATAGAGATAGCAGATTTACTTCAAATTTTTGGCAGTCACTTCAGAAAGCTTTTGGAACAAAACTAGACATGAGTACTGCCTATCATCCACAAACTGACAGTCAAAGCGAAAGAACCATACAAACCTTGGAAGATATGCTAAGATCTTGTATTATCGATTTTGGTAAAAGCTGGGACTATCATTTACCATTAGTCGAATTCTCTTACAACAATAGCTATCATTCCAGTCTTAAATCATCATTGTACGAAGCATTGTATGGTCGAAAGTGTCGATCTCCCTATCTTTGGAATGAGGTTGGCGATGTTCAACTCACCGGCCCCGAAATTGTACGGGACACAACTGAAAAGATTATTCAGATCGAAGCGACTACAAGCTGCTAGAGATCGCCGTAAAAGTTATGCTGACACTAGGCGAAAACCCTTGGAATTTCAAATTGGAGATAGGGTTATGCTGAAAGTCTCGTCTTGGAAAGGCGTAAGCCGTTTTGGAAAACATGGGAAACTAAGTCCACGATATATTGGACCATTCAGAATCATAGAGAGAGTTGGTCCGGTAGCATACAAACTCGAGCTACCTCAAGAATTAAGTGGAATTCATAACACTTTCCACGTGTCAAATCTTAATAAATGTCTATCCGATGAAAGCCTTGTCATTCCAATAGACGAGATTAAGCTCGATGGCAAGCTACATTTTATTGAGGAACCTGTTGAAATAATGGACGTGAGGTCAAACAATTGAAACAAAGCCGAATCCCCATCGTCAAAGTACATTGGAATTCTCGCCGAGGGCCTGAATACACCTGGGAAAGAGAGGACCAAATGCGACAGAAATATCCGCATCTCTTCTCGGGTACATCAAACTAAATCATGAGGACATGATTTCCGTAACGGGGGAAGGGTGTAGCACCTCGCATATTTCAGGTCCATATTTTACTATTTAATGTTATATAAATTACTTTTAATTGTTTATATAAGTAATCTCAAAAATTAAAAAGTGTAAATTATCCTCACAACCAACACAAGACTAGGAAAAGTCTATGTGTTCAAAAATACTTTAGTTTCACCACTAGTCATAATTCATATGAATTATTGCCACTTTGCAAATTTTAGGTACACATTTTACCTTTAAGCAATACGCTTGCCCGAACCTACGTTATTAGGTTTTAACAACGTAGAAACACCATATTAGACTTATCCTACTTTTAATATACCTAGTTGGAGTATGTTGATAAGTTTTAACATTTTTGGAAGGATTACATTTTTACGTTACCCGGTTTTAAGTTTCGTAAATTAAGGGCTTAACATTAGTAATTACCAGGACCAAATTACACCTTAAAAACTAATGTTTATCACAATAAAACACAAACTACCACCTCCTCATGAGAGGTGGCGTTTGATAAACCCATCACAAGCCACATGGCTTCTTTTGGAGACACATGCAATCCCACTCACCACCTCTTGTCCCCCTATACCCCAAAGTCACCTCACACTTCCCACTTTACATGCGAAAGTCACACACACACCCTCTTGGACTCCCTCTTGCCATCCATTATTCACACACAAACACCACTTTACACTTTGATTCATACCATAAAAATCACTAAGAAGATGGAGTTAGGGTTGGTTGCTACATGATTCTAGGGTTGTTTTATTGATTTCAAGGGTGAAATAAGAGCTACACAAGGAAGTTAGGGCTGAAGTAAGAAGGTTATTTCAAGGGTAAGAAGGTTTATAAGCTTGGGTTAAGAGGTTGAAGAAGGGTTGAAGATTGGAAGGGGGTTTAGGCTTGATTGTTCTTGTGACTATTCAACCTAACTCTTGTAAGAAGTTATTTAAATTTCTTGTCATTCAATATGGTTGTAATAATATTTAAGATTATTTGATGTAATTTGATATAAGTAGTACATGTAATAAGGCTTGCATGATGTTATACATAAAATTGATGGGTAAAAACTAGTGTAGAAACTCATTAAGACAACTAGTAAAAAACTAGTGAATTATTATGAGTTTTAACATAAAAATCCTAAAGTTTGGACTTGATTAAGTTTAAAAAGTTGTTAGAGGAAGTAAAAACTAAAATTTGAGCTTTTGAATCACTTGAAATGGACTTGTAGATAAAAAGCTATGGTTAAAAGAAGATGACTAGATGAAATTGGTTATTATGTCAAAAAGTCTTCTGAAACGATTTTAAAACGCGATTTAAACCCTTTTCTGGTCCGAATCAGAAAAATTGTAAAACACGAAAGTTGCTCGGAATGAAATTTTCTTCAAAAAACCACGTGCACATGAGCAGAAAGTGAACGAAAAGTCTAAAAAACAGCAAACACTACACGGACCTGTTGTGACTGAAAAACAACCATGGTTAAGGAAACTTACTTGTAATTTTGATTCTTTGAGACCAAAACAAAGCCATGGTTAAACCAAGGCTAATGTCTCAAGCTATTTTAACTTGAATATAACCACTAGATATGACCATGATTATTGTTTCAAAGTTATTTTGTGCGGCTAAGTTACGGCTAGTTTGGGTATGTTGACCCGAAAATTGTTCCAAAAACTTGGTCATTAGATGAAGCTTTACTAGATTTTGATAAAATGACTATATGACATATAAACTATATAAACATCTTTTTACAAAGCTTTAACTCTTATATTAGTCAAAAACATATTTTGATACCTTTACACAACATCATAATATGACACGTCGAAATCATTTCATCACAACACTTACATATAACAAATACTTCACTGACACAGTTAGCATCGAGAACTCGTACCATGGATTTGAAAACAGCAGTGGGCCTGATGAGACTAAACTGGGTCATTTTGGGATGCTGTCAACCCGTTAGTATTTTAGCCAAAACTTTCAGCTCGGGGCTCGGCTTGACGTGATTTTAATTGTTCTGGAAACTAGACAAAATTCCCTACAACATTGGGTCACTCACAATTCGTGTTTTCTGGAAGAAGTTGGTCAAACAAGAGAATCTTTTGGACTACGCTTGTCATTTACTAATAGCACCTGATCATTTTCTTTCTTTAATTGAGTTGGGTGTTTCAATAATAATTATAGAATGGGTAGATGAATAAGTAGTTCTAATAAATGCTTTTGTGCCTATATAAGGGGCCAAGAATATCATTGTATAGCAGATTATGAAACAAAGAAAATAAACAAGTGTTTGCCATTTGTGAGTTGAATTTTATTCCTCCAAGTGTGTGTGTTAAGTGTTGTGTTTGCTAACTCCTTGTGCTCATCTCTGTTGATTCGGTGTCATTTGGTATCAAAGCCCAGGTTGAGAATGGTTGGTCGACGTTACGTAATGTCAACCGTTGCATGAAGAACCCGACCGAGACATTGAGGTGAATGAGTTGAGACAGCTTGTACAACAACTCCAATTGCGTCTCGAGCGCGTGGAGGCTCCTAGACAAAACCATAATGAACGAGAAAATGAAGATTCCGAAGATGAAGAATTCAACCCCTTCCATGTTAACCGCAATTCAGAATCTAGTGATGAAGATGCTCAATATCATCCCAATGATCGAAGGAACAATCGCCCCAAACGTGGTGCTAACATGAGGGTAGATATTCCAGTGTTTGAAGGTAGAATCCAACCCGACGAGTTCATTGATTGGGTTCACACGGTTGAGCGAGTTTTTGACTATCAAGAAGTCCGTGAAGATTTGAAGGTCAAAATTGTTGCCATTAAGCTTAAGAAACATGCTTCTGTTTGGTGGGAACAATTAAAGTTAAGAAGAGCTCACGAGAACAAACCGAGAATTAGAACATGGGAGAAAATGAAACGTGAGTTACGAAAAAGTTTTACCGATGGGTATTTACAGGAAGCATTTCTTCGCATTACGATTTTGCACAACGTGATCTATCCGTGGCAGATTACACCGAGGAGTTTGATCATTTAATGTTAAAGTGCGGTATTGCGGAGCCTGAGGAGCAAACCATTGCACGATATCTTCGTGGGTTACGAAAAGAGATTTATGATGTGGTAATTCTACAGTCCTTTATCTCTTATAATGATGTATATAAACTTGCCACTAAAGTCGAGAAACAACTCAAGGAGAAAGAGGGTCGGAAATCAGCAACATATGGTGTTATTCGAGGTCCTAGTCGAGGTTATGCAACTAATCAGGCTAGTGGTTCACAAAGTACCAAATCAGAAGCAACAAAAGCATCCCAAACCCCTCAGACCCATGATGTAGGGGCTGGTCCTTCTCATACAAAACAAAAATCGATGCAATGTTTCAAGTGCAAGGGATTTGGGCATATTTCTTCCGATTGTCCTAACCAACGTGTTTTTACTCTTGTAGAGGAAAATGTAGATGGCGAATATGACACTCCTCCAACATTTGATAAACCACAAGAAGATGAACATGAAGATATTACTTATGGCGACAGAAGTTATTAGTGATTCGGAGAGCATTATCTATTGAGTCAAATGGAGATGAATCATGGCTTCGCAACAACATTTTCCATACGCGATGCACCTCCAATGGAAAGGTTTGTGATGTTATTATTGACAGTGGGAGCTGTGAAAATGTGGTGTCTGAAAGCATGGTAAAAACGTTACCTCTCAAGACCGAAAAACACCCACATCCTTATAAACTTTCATGGTTAAGTAAGGGTAAATCGGTGCAGGTAGACCAACGATGTTTAGTGAACTTTGCCATTGGCCAAAAGTATCGAGATGAGGTATGGGGTGATGTCGTGCCGATGGATGCATGTCACTTACTTTTGGGAAGACCGTGGCAATTTGATAGACAAACCGTACACGATGGGCTGAAAAACACCTATGCTTTTGTGATGAACGGGGTCAAGATTGTCTTGGGTCCTTCCAAATTAAAGACAACGGTAAGCTCTAATAAAGGAGAAGGTAATTTATTTATATCAAAATCTGAGTTTAATGAAGCTTTGCAAGAATCTAAAGTAACTCATGCTTTGGTGGTAAAAGAAGTAAGATATGAAAACCCAAAACCACCTGATGTATTGGTCCTTTTACTTGACCGTTTCCAATCTATTTTACCACATGAAATTCAAGCAGTCGCCTCCCATGAGGACCGTTCAACATTGTTTAGATTTAGTTCCAGTGCGACTTTGCCAAAAACCGGTATCGATTGAACCCAACTGAAAATGCTGAACTTCAACGACAATGGGATCTTGTACTACTACAAGCTGAATTTGCTTACAATCGTTCCTGTAGCCAAACTACAGGTAGGAGTCTGTTTGAAGTTGTGTATGGATGCAATCATTCAAGTCCTCTTGACCTTGTACCTCTACCCATAAATTCGAGTTATAGTGGTGATGGAGATGTACGTGCCAGAGCTGTCAAAGAGCTTCATGAAAAAGTAAGTTTGAAAATCAAAAAGCAAAACCAGAAGTATGCAAAGCAAGCTAACAAGCAAAGAAAGGCAGTAATTTTCAAAGAAGGTGACTTGGTTTGGGTCCACATGAGTAAGGAAGGTTTTCCGCCTAGCCGACATGCTAAACTCCAGCAACGAGGTGATGGTCCGTTTAAAATATTGCAATGCATGGGGGACAATGCTTACAAGGTGGAGTTGCCCGGACATTATAGTGTTTCGGCTACTTTCAATGTTAAAGACTTGTCTCCATTTCATGGAGAAAATGAGTTAAACTCGAGGTCGAGTTTTTTTCAACAAGGGGGGAATGACACAGTTAGCATCGAGAACTCGTACCATGGATTTGAAAACAGCAGTGGGCCTGATGAGACTAAACTGGGTCATTTTGGGATGCTGTCAACCCGTTAGTATTTTAGCCAAAACTTTCAGCTCGGGGCTCGGCTTGACGTGATTTTAATTGTTCTGGAAACTAGACAAAATTCCCTACAACATTGGGTCACTCACAATTCGTGTTTTCTGGAAGAAGTTGGTCAAACAAGAGAATCTTTTGGACTGCCTGCTTGCTGTCATTTACTAATAGCACCTGATCATTTTCTTTCTTTAATTGAGTTGGGTGTTTCAATAATAATTATAGAATGGGTAGATGAATAAGTAGTTCTAATAAATGCTTTTGTGCCTATATAAGGGGCCAAGAATATCATTGTATAGCAGATTATGAAACAAAGAAAATAAACAAGTGTTTGCCATTTGTGAGTTGAATTTTATTCCTCCAAGTGTGTGTGTTAAGTGTTGTGTTTGCTAACTCCTTGTGCTCATCTCTGTTGATTCGGTGTCATTCACGACACAACTTATACTATCACGTCACCACTCAATTAGTCTTTGACGAAAGACGACATATGTTTTGTACAACATTTGTCTCGTCAAATACTTACTTATAAATGATAAGTACTACAATAGTAGGGAATTTCATTATCATAAAGACGCCTCTTCGGGGTATCGTATCGACGAGTTGTGGATTTACGATTTAAAGTGTCCTGGCTCCTCGTGCGATTACTACATGACCTCTTGATTTTGTTAGCCCGAACGGTGGTACGAGGTCATTTATAAAAAGGCTATGAGCCAAGCAAACACTTAAGCGATACCATAACTTAATATCCATGTACAACATCATAAGCCAAAAAATTACATATACTTGTACACTTATATTGAAAACTATACTAAAACATAATTATTATACTTTCGTAGGTAATCACTAAAGATCGCTCCTCGACATACTTGCTATAAGCTACTACTGATAACTACGGTGAGTTCATAGCCCCAACTTTTGTTTAACTGTTTTATAAACTACTTGGGGGAGATACATGCTAAACGGTTTTATTATGGACAATTACTTGCAAACTGAATGCCTTGACTGTATTATTGCATACCACTAAGTTGTTTATGCCAAAAGTCCCCTACATCATGGACCACTAATCACTGGGAGTGAGCGTAAATATAGTGGATAGGCCTACCGGGATTGACGAATCCCGTTTGTGTTTGCCGGATCGATAACCAAACGCACTTTATTTGAATTTACCTAGGTATATGGCAAAATACCTACTCAGGGCAAGTTACTTATATCTATATATATCGTCCGGTGATATATATACAACAGTCAGTCGTGAGTTCCATGAGCTTAGAGCAATAATAACTTTCAAGAAGATAATTGTACACATTGCAATTATATTATAAACTATTGTCCACTATTGTTTTCAAAACTATGAATTCACTCAACCATTATGTTGACTTTTTGGCATGTTTTATCTCATGTCCGTAAGTTATGTCTGGCACACGAAGGAAGGCACATGGAATAGGCGTTTTGAAGACTATGCATATTATCATTCGAAAAACTTTTAAACTTATTACGTACATTATGGGACCCCTACTCTGATATTATGAATAAATTCGAATGATAATGTATTTTATAACGTCTCATTTAGAGTCGTTTTCTGTAATGTGTACTTTGTGTTAATAAGTAATATCCTCGATTAGCTTCCGCTGCTATTCAAAACTGAGGGTGTTACATGTGGCGTTTCAATTTATATATACATGAATAAGAAGACTTGATATGTTAATTCTTCCGCGAATGGTCAAACACCCAAGATCTTTGTAATCATAGCACTTTACCAGTTGTTTGGGATTTATAATTTGTATAAATCACTTGCATAACCTTAAAAATCAAACAAGAACCATCTTGGGCCGTGCTTAGCACGGCAAAAAAGAAGTACCTAGTGTGTGTGTGTGTATATATATATATATATATAAACCATCAGGGGCCGTGCTTAGCACGGCAAAAAAGAAGTACCTAGTATATATATATATATAAATATATATATATATATATATATATATATATATATATATATATATATATCAGGTGCGGATTTTTTAATTCGTGCGGATGTGCGGATTGATCTGAACCGCCCATTGCAGATCTGATCTTGACTACCAAGATCTGCGCTAACCTTCATGGTACCAATTGACCATGTAAATGATTATTTTATTTTTTTTCTTTTTGAGCGATCCTTACTATTGCTATCTTCTTTCATTTTTTTATTTTTCCATATTTTTATGAGCACTTTTTGTTTTTTTTTTTATTATGAGTCATACCGTGATATTAACGATATTATGAGTCCTACTGTGATATTAACGATTTTACTTAAAAAGTTAATTTGTTATTAAGAAAAGTTACGGTGATATTAAAAAAATTAACTTTGATATTAAGAAAACATGTGGAAAGTAACTGTGATATTAACAATTTTACTTAAAAAGTTACGTTGATATTAGTAAAAAGCTTAATATCACAGCTAGTTTAGTTACTACTGCTAGCTTTAGATAGTTAGTACTGCTAGCCTTAGTTACTACTGCTAGCCTTAGTAGTTAGTACTGCTAGTCTTTAGTTAGTACTGCTATTAAGAAAGTTTAATAATTACACTGATATTAACAAAATTCCTAATATCATTATACCTTTTAACCATAAAAATGATTTTTTTTTTCTGAATTTTTTTCAACGATTCTTAATAAATTGTTGTCATCTTTCTTTTTTTTAATTTTTCAGAATTTTTTGAATTATTATTTTTTGAATATTACTTTGATATTATCCGCACTATCCATACTTAAAATCTAATCCGCACCTGATCCGGACCCTATATATATATATATATATATATATATATATATATATATATATATATATATATATATATATATATATATAGGGGAGAGTTAACGTGAGATCAAGCTTAAAGTTGTAAAAATAAGATCAAGTCTAAAAAACCAATAAAACATTTATAAATAACAATTTTAGCAATAATACACATAAAATGATATTTTAATACAAATTAACATTTTAGCAACCAATAACCAAATGATACATGAGTTTGGATTAGTGATACACCTGATACATATTATACTAATAAATATTTCAAAGTCTGATACACATACAAAAACCTGATACACATTATACTTCTAATCAAAGTGTATCACCTAGGTTTCGTAAATTTTAATAAGATATCTATCGAAACTTTAACAATTTTAGTTGTAGTTAATAGAAAATTTATTTTTCTTGTAAGGAGAGTGTCGCTTGTTAAATTTTAGTTGGATCTCATTTTAACAACTTTAAGCTTGATCTTATTTGATCTAGATTCTATATATATATATATATATATATATATATATATATATATATATATATATATATATATATATATATATATATATATATATATATATATGCTTTCATCCAACCATATTTTTTTCTTTCTCATCAAATTATTTTCGTTGTTAAAGATCATTGTCTTTTTTCGCAAAATTGCTGCTCCTATCTAAAGGCAAAGCAAGTCATGACGTAAAAAAGGAAAAAAATCACGCAAATGAGGAAGTCGCAAGCAATAAACAACGATGTCGCCAAATACAACTATGCTTTTATTCAACCAATCAACAAAGAAGATGATAGAAGAAAAGAAGAAGTAGCTTTCAACATATGTTCTAGTTTGTCGGTTCGAAAGGCTCTCGTTCAAATTGCGAGAAGTGTTTTAGGTTAGTTGGCCCAACCCCAATAGTGGTTGGGTCCATTAGGTTTAGAGTTTGGTTGCTTATTATCAAAGTTATGTATTTAATATAAATACACATGTTTTCTTATATGTAATATCAATAAAAACTACTATTTGCTATTTTACAAATACTAGGTGCATTTGGCAAGCTAACGTGAGTTATCTTCTTCACATTTCACACACACAAAACACACACTAATCGTATATGAGTGTTACCCTGGCTAGCTCAAGATAAAACATTTCTTATCTCGGGGCCCTTAACGAATGCGTGAACCGAACGTACGATCATGATCCATCTGATAACACACCCTTAATTTAACCATACATCCACGCTTACCATACTTACACAATTAGCATAGAGCACTTCAGGTTTGCATAAATAAGAGACATCGCACTAAAGTGTGTTGTGAAAAGACCATTCTCCATATAAACAAAAAGCTAAAAGGACAAGCATGTTACACTTAATTCAACAAATTCACTAATGTATCCACTTACTAAAATAAAATTCATTTAGTGTAATTGGTCAAATCAAAAGAGTTGTGAGGAGACAGATGTGAACTTTCGCACTTATGTATGTTTCATATCTAATGGAATGGTCATGTATATAAGCTCCATATCAGCATATCAAATTCTATAATAAACTCTAACTTAATCGTAAAAGATTAACCATGAGCACCATTGTAAACATTTCTAGTGAAAATGAAACGTCGCCCAGCTACAAGAAACAAACTAAATTCTCTTTTCTTCATAATTTTTCTTCTCTTATAGCAAAGCAGTGTGAGCAACATTTACAAAAAGTAATCCATAGTATCAAGGTCGGAATCGCCTTGGTTTTGGTTTCACTTCTCTATGTCCTCGATCCACTTTTTGAGCAAGTTGGGGAAAATGCTATGTGGGCTATCATGACTGTTGTAGTTGTCTTTGAGTTCTTTGCAGGTTTGTCCTCAATTCTTTAAGTTACTAAATGAATTTATTCCACCTTAAAGCGGTCAAATGAAAATGCTTAGCTAAAAGGGGGACTGTCAAATGTATCAAAAAAAATTCAAGATGAACAAAGAAGTGTTGGTTTCTAACCCATTCGACGTGAACCTATGTTGAAGTGTTGCACAATCTGCACATGTTGCAATCTTTAGCTTCCATGCATGCTAGTAATTATTCCCTAACATGTTATGGGATCTTTAGTGCTCATATTTTCATCTCTAAAAGAATATTCTTCTCATAATTGTTATGTATCCCAGGTGCCACATTAAGCAAAGGTTTACTCCGTGGACTTGGAACTATTCTTGGAGGTGGATTAGGGTGTTTGGCAGCAACCATGGCAGATAACTTCGGAAAGATTGGAAATGCAGCAGTAGTTGGGGTTTCTGTATTTATTTTTGGTGAGTATAAATATTAGGGTCAGTTTTAATTTTGAACCAACAGAATTTATCTTCTAGAGGAAAAACATCTGTGATAAACTTCTAAGTAAACAAATTTCTTGTTAACAGAACGTGTCATGGATAACATACCCACATTAAGTGAAACGTGATATTATCTTCTTATACGTGTACCATGACATCCTATTTAGCTTATTTATGCATTTACCTTATATTTGAGACTTTAAATTGCTCTTGTTATATACATGCATCTACTATGTTTAAACTAATATTCTGTGATATGTAGGTGCTGCAGCGACATACTGCCGATTGATTCCAAGCGTAAAAAGGAGATATGATTATGGGGTCATGATATTTATCCTCACCTTCAGTCTGGTAGCGGTATCTGGTCTACGTGCTGATAAAATAATTGAATTAGCCCGTGAACGCCTTTCAACAATTGGCATGGGTTTTGGCATTTGCATATTCACCAGCTTACTCATTTTTCCAATTTGGGCCAGTGATGAACTTCATCGTGTGACATCCACCAAGTTCGACAACTTAGCTTGCTGCATTGAAGGTACTTAGTTTAGTTGCACATAATAAGAATTTTTTGTAAATATATAATATCATTATTTGAAACATTTAAATGGTGAATTTGTAGATTGCATGAAAGCATACTTCAGTGTAGTCAGTGAAAAAGAAAGCATGCCGAAAATTAATGTCAGTGGTTGCAAGTCAGTACTGCACTCCAAATCAAGTGATGAATCACTGGTAATGTCTCTTTTAGTTGTCGATACAAACCTTTAATTGCAATTAAAATATTTAATCATAGTGAATGGGCTGAAAAATTAAAAGATGAAACAAAAAACTTATAAACTAGCAATTTTAACTATAAATGTATATACAAATCTTTGAAAACTATGTTAAAAAAAAGGTCAAATCTCTTATCGATCATAAAACTAAAAGTTTTTTGTTTAGGCAAATTTCGCAAGGTGGGAACCGTGGCACGGAAGATTTGGACTCTTTTATCCTTGGGAGAAATATATACAAATAGGAGAGCTCAGTAGGGAACTTGCTTCTATCATTCTGTCAATGCAAGAGTGCATTGGATCGCCATTACAGGTTTGTAGTACTCATCATCAGGATTAAATCCCACTAAAATCTAGAGACGGAAAAATGGGCAGTTTGGGTAATAGGTCAACGTGCCCGGCTGGGTTGGTTGACCAGAAACAGTTTTTATCTAAAAAGAACATTTTTTATAAATAATAAGCATCTGATATCACATATTCTAAATAATAATTAAGATTTATTTCAATAACCCATATCTCCTCATAAAATAATTTAGGTGGTTTTTGCTTTAAAAGTCACTTTAGGTGAGTTTTTACATGTTTGACCTGTTAGAGGTAAATGGGTTGAAACATGAAATTGCCACCTCTAAACCTGAATGCGAACCACTGACATAAATTGTAGAAAAAAAGCACAAGCATATGTGCATTACATACCAATTCAGTTTAACTACTTTGTCTATGTTCAAAAAAAAAAAAAAAAAAGTTTAACTACTTTGTCAACTTACATTGTTAATTATTTGTATTCAGCCCTCTACACCGTTACAACATGCAATCAAAGAGCCATGCAAAAGTGTAGGGTTGTCGATTGGACTAACCATGCGAGAGCTAGGGGAAAGTATCTTGAATATGAAAAGATGTCATGCAAAGGTCCTAACTTTGCCAAAGTTGGAGTCAAATAAACTAGAGCTCATCCTACTTTCGACTTCACCAAAGCTAAAAGGGATTGCAAATGTCGAGTCTCTTGCCATAGCAAACTTCCTGTTTCTACTGATAGAGATCGTTGATAAAGTAGAAGCCTTGGCAAAAGAAGTTGAAACACTTGGTGAGGTTGCCGGTTTTCGATCCAAATAGCAAATTAGCCTAACCCAGCGTTTGCATACACCATTTGGATTAGTGACGACCCCTATTCTTGATACCGCAATTATGAGAGATGCTATAACCTATAAACTTTAAATTTAGGATGATGCAAGTGTCTAAACATAATTGTAGAAGTAGAGCCATATATCTATACTTTGGCTTGTTATTAGTGATCCGAAGCAGCAATAATGTATCTCATAGTTACGGTGAAAACCATTTAACATGTATATATATATATATATATATATATATATATATATATATATATATATATATAATTAGTTTTTCGTGGGTGCCTTTTCGTTTTGTTACTCTTCTACTTTTTCTTCTCTTAAGGATAAACGTTTAACCCACGCCAACCTCCTAAAAAGGGAGGGTTTACCTGGTTTGACCGTTTGAGTGTATGTGGCGTTGGGTTCAAATCCCGTGGATTAGTCGATCAAAAGGTCGGAACCCATGGTTACCCAAAAAAAGGATAAATGTCTAACAACCTCCTATTATGAAATATCCTATATCTGTCAAAAGGTGAATCAGAATTGTTATTTTGTAGGAGTATTACTTATCGAGGCCGGTTCTTAATGTCATGTCAATGATATAAGCTTTCTCCCAAATGAAAATAAGTCATGTAGTAATTGTCCCACAGGCATCATGTCTTTATATTAAAAAACAAAGGATAATTCAGCTGTACTCAACTACACAAAAGACAAGCAGAAATGACAAAAATGAGGCAAGAGGACATATCAAAGATGGGAAAACCATAGATAGAACATCCATATTGGCCATTTATATACATCAAGGAGATAGTAGAACCACAAAAGAATTTGACAAATAAATCATGAGTTCTCTTCCAATAAAGTCACTGATTATCACCATATTGCTAATCGGTTTATTAGGTATATGCAAAGTGGTACAAAGTGCTCCAAACACGGATGTTACCAGCGTTCTTTGTAATTCTGGCGTTTATACCAAAGGTGATCCGTTTACCATAAGTCTAGCATATGTTCTTGATGAACTACCAAAGGTTACACCTTCTCAACAAGGTTACGACTACAAGAATATCTCGCCTTACCCTAATGCACTCGCCTATGGTCATGCTTCTTGTAATCAAAGCCTTACAGCTACAGATTGCAAAACATGTCTTGATGCAGCAGAAGTTCACATGTTAGACGCTTGCAACAATAGAATTGGGGCCAGAGCAACACTTAAGGATTGTGCTATTAGGTATGAGCAATACCCATTTAGCTATTAATTCATTAGCGTTCAACTAGTTGCATTTTTGCTTGTGGCTATTTAAGGCTTTAGTTCCTATAGAACTATTCAATGTGACTGGTAATTTTATTCGCACGTTTTGTATATTAAGGTCTTGTTTGCACATGTTCTGTGGATCCCAAGGCTGATATCAGAAACTCTATTAAGCAGAATAGAAAGAAGCAATTTGCTGCAATAAAAATGAACGAAATTTGAAACTAAGACGAAATCACCGGGTGGTGTTCAGATTCATTTTCTTGAACAGTTTGATTAGTGTTTGGATCAAATTGATTATTATGATTTCGTTATCAGATAATCAGTTAATTAAAGCTGTATTTTACATTTATCTTAATAATAGATGTCATATCAACTTTTCCATGAACACGCAAAAAAATAACCAATGCAATTTAGACGAGAGCCAAACACTCACTTGTTCTATTTCGACAGATGTCAAATGTTTATTTGAAAATAAAATACCTGAAGATTATTCGCCAATGTATTATCCATCAGTTTATCAGCTAAAGATGTCTGAACACGAGCTGACAGATCATAATTTTGGCTTAGGTTTTGAGATAGTACTATGTACATTGATTATGTTCTACAAAAATTAGTAAATTCTAGCCATTCAAGCTCATCAAAAATAAGGTTTCTTTAACATAATTGAACACAAAAACAAACGTAAATGGACGAACGAGACTTTGGTCATATACGTCCATTTAACTAAACGAATATCAAGTCTTTTTCATGTTATAAAAACAAAGTTTGCCATACGGTTCATTGAACTTGAATCACGTCCTGTTAAGTACATGCATCATTGTCTTAGAATTGGATGTTCTGTATCTGAGGGGTGTTAGCTTAAGAGAGTGTTTGGGATTATTTTCAATTAGTGTTCATCCATGTTCTTGATTTGAACAGTTTACAGCAAACAATTCCATATTGCTTATTCAAAACTATTTAATCCACTCACATAAGATCAGATAAACAATTTGATAGAAAAAAGTCCAAACAATCTCAAAATCTGTTTAATCATAAGTCATAACTCAATAAGCACATATGACATTTTAATAAACAATCCTGAACACTAGCAAACAATAAACCAATCATTTTGGACAATGCAAGTTCTCATAAACCTGAGGCTAAGTAGTCAATACAACATTATCTATTTCTCAACTAAAGATGTCCAAATAGCTTTCTTATAATGATTGACACTTTTGTCTAGCAATTCAAGCTCTTCCAAGAAAGTTTTCAAGTCAGTTCTAATTCTAACAAGATTATTGATTAACAAAAAACAATGACAATGGGTACATGCTTTCAGAATTTCTTAGATTCAGACATTCAAAAGTGCAAAGGGAAATGTAGTGCAACAATAGAAGATAGTTTCATTGGATACAATATGCAGAGCGAATATTAGTACATTGTAAATATCAGACCAAAAGAGAACCTTCCATGACTGTGGTGGCTTTACCTCGAAGAAGTACTCTCTGATTCTTCTTATCGAGGTGGACATGTAAGATGCCACTTCTTGGTGATGCCTGAGTGAGAGCCAAATAGACAAACGAGGTTAAAACAACAATGTAGCTGGTCAATAATCATGAAAATGAGATCATGGTGGTCGTGTGTGGGTCAGTTAGGGGGTGTCATGGAGAGAGACAGAGGCAGAGAAATTACTTGATATGCAACAAAATCACATTTTCCCAACTTCTCATGCCAGTAGGCTGCTAAGGCGCAATGTGCGCTTCCGCAAACAGGGTCCTAAAAGAGAAAGAAGCATAGTGAAGGTTGAATCCACTACCAGATGGGACACTTGGCTCGAAAAACTTGTATTTATGAGTATTATTTCAAAATTATTACCTCATCGATTCCATATTTTGGGCAGAAAAATCGACTATAAAAGTCAAACCCTGACCCCTCGGGTGCAAGTGCTGTGATAATGATCCCTCCGCCCGGAGCTTCTTTGATCTTATTAATTTGCGGCTTGAATTCTACAACGTCTTTTGCTGATGAAAGCACCACCTGCAGAAAATGAAGAAAGATACCCACTTAACAGTTAAAAATACTTCAAACACAATGGTTCCTTTCCATATAACGTAATAGAAACTTTAACACGTACAAATATGTCATCAGATCCTTTCTGTTTCACATCAACAACAGAAACACCGTTAAGTATTTCAGAAATCGCTGAAACCTTGAGATCACTATAATCTGAAACTGGAACAACAGGGAAATTCAATTCAATGTAGAAGCTGTCTTGTGTGTCACCATTTGATGAGTCCTTGATCTTGCTATCCGGAACTTTTTTGGCAGTCAAAATTCCAGAAAGGGTTGAAAATTCAATTGTATCGGAATTGACCAGCCCAGATTCATATAAAAAGTGGAAGGCTGCTAACGTTGCGTGACCACATAGATCAACCTATTAGCAGAACAGAACAAATTTAAGCGAATACACTGCAAATACTTTTGACGGCAATCTAAGAAAAAAGTCAAAAACTATCAGTGTGCTCGTGTATCAGCATTCATAACATACAGTAAACAACTGAATAATACACTCCAGAGAGTTTGGAAACACTCATCCTTATGCGGTATGTAACATACAGTAAACATGCATTAACCAAACTAGCTTTTGTTTCAATTACTCGCAGAAATCTTGAAATGCAAAAGGAAAATTTCGTCTATTCTTGACACTAACGTATCAAATACTCAGATATTGTGCCAATAGCCCAATATTCTGATAAAATTAACAAAATGATGACCTAAATAAACACTTAAAAAGTAGTCATATATACTTTTTCCTGTACACATACATCATCAAAAGGGTGTTTGGATAAGCTTATTTGTCCATGTGTGGCTTATTTAGGTCCATAAGCTCAACTTGATAAACTAATAAGCCTGAAAAAAATGGGATAATGAGTAAAGTGCCAAGTTGTCACCTTGCGTGACATTTAATAATTACTTTTGTGCCGCTTTAGTCATTGTACTCTACCCGATAACATATGTAAAAAAAGGTGAACACAAATCAAAACTGTAAAGTAACAACCTCAGCAACAGGAGTGAACCATCGCAGCCCAAACCTTGGAATCTCAGATTCATGATCTGCAACCGGAGTCAAATAACACGTTTTCGAAATATTAAATTCAGCTGCAACTGACTGCAACCACTTATCATCTCTGTCCACACCTTCTAACCAACACACAGCTGCTGGATTTCCTTTAAACGCCGTATCCGTAAAGGCATCCACCTGTTTATTTAATCAAAACCACAACATATCAACAATCTAACTAACTCCCAATCAATAACACAAATTACATGTCATACTAGTGCGTGTGAACCGTTTTCACGATCTGCTTAGCTATCGATTAATAAAATAAATAGATATTACAGTTTGATTAAAATGGGTATGTTTGGCAAAAAGATTTTAAAAGCGTTTAGCGTTTTTTTTTTTTTTTTTTTCTAAACGCTACTTGATGAAGCGCTTAGCGTTAGCGTTTAGCTTTTACGTCATTTTACCCTTTATGATTACAAATACAGCTACACTACCAAACACTTTGATAAGACAAACAACTACTTGAAGAAGTGCTTAGCAATAGCGTTTAGCTTTTACGTAATGTTACACTTTATAATCACATTTCACAAATACAAATACTGAAATACAGCTATGTTACCAAACACTTTTATAACACAAACAACTACTAGCCGCTACGGCTAGTTTTGCCAAATGTACCCTGTGTCTATGTTCGGCGAAACTATCCGTAGCTATTTAATGTAGTTGCAACTTGCAAGCTCTATCTTTTTTTACATAGCAGTAACTTTGTTTAAGCTAATTTGTTGGCTTATATAATTTCAGCTAATTTTTCATAAGCTATTCGATCATAAGCTAAAAGTTTCCGGCTTATTTTGTGACTCATAAGCTTGTATGATATGTCTCAAGAAAATTTGAGCTTATGAAAAATAAGGCGAAGCCCACAAATAAGCTTTAAACAAACACCCCATAAACCCTTAAAAAAAAAGGGTACAATCAATTAATGATTTATTTAAATTTGTTATATATCAACATGTACTTACGACTGAGTATTTGACGAGCTTTTTCGTCATTTTCACGGTGAACGGGCAATTTGCTTGGTGGGTATTTTAGTAGTAGTATGTGTTTGTGTGTTGTAGGAAGCTCTCACATGTGATTTATGCAAAACTTGGATACCTATATTTTATTCACAATTTGTTTTGTATTCTATTTGTGATAAAAGTAGGCCACGTTTATTCAAGGGTCCTACTAATCTTGCACCCTCTAAAAAAATTTTAGGGGGTGTTGAGGTTTCTGTGCCAATCATTGAGATATTGGTTTCCGTGCCAATGATTGAAAAAATTGCTTTTTCGTCTATTTTTTTTTGTACAAGTCTTTTTTTTTTTAACTTTTACTCTTTATTTTTTTGTCACTTTTTTTGTACAAGTCTTTTTTTTTACTTTTACTCTTTTATTTCTTTTATAAAAGTAAGGTTTTTTTTTACTCTTTTATTTCTTTTTTACTTAATAAAGTTTATAACTTTTTACAAGTTTTTTTTTTTTTTTATTAATCAGTTTTAAAACTTAAAAAAAACGTAGTCGGAAATTTTTGAGGCTCAGTTCGAAGGTTGCAAAAGTGAGATTTTATCTCACTTTGCCGTCCATTCGGTTTTCATCATCGCCTCGAAAAATTTTTGGCTCAAATCATCATCGCCAATTATTTTTCATCGACAAAGTTCACATTCACAATAGTAAAGATTCTCAAATATGCATAAAGCAATTCACTAACAAGAAAGATTCTCAATCAATCTGCTTTCTCGTTATAAAGAATATCACATTCACAATTCACAGCTCATACCACAAAAAGCAATCCAAAGAATCACAGTTCATACCACAAAGAAGCAGCAATCACAGTTCATACCACAAAGAAGCTAACCATGGGAAAATGTCGAGCTCACCATTTTATACCAATGAGGTAATAAACTTTACAATATGACATGCAAAATTTATAAAAACGAGATTTTAATAGACTCAGATTAATATTGTTTTATCATTTTGGCTGCAAATTTGAAGGTTGCAAAGTCATTTTGCCATGCCATTCGATTATGCCACGCCAAATCATTTTGGCTGAAAATCAACAAAAGTTTTTTTTTATCATCATCGCCGTATCTCGAATTTTTTTGACCATTTAAAAAAAACCAAGTTTAGATAAGCAACCATTAGAAGTTTTAGATACGCAACCATGGCTCAAAAATACCAAGTTCAGATACGCAACCATGGCTCAAAAAATTCCAACGCCATGGCTCAAAAATTTCCAACGCCATGGCTCAAAAATACCATAGAAATATTTCCAACGCCATGGCTTCACAAATAAACTTAAACAAACACCTTATTAGGAAAGTACCTAACACAAGTTAATTTTACGGGGTGTTTGTTTAAGCTTATTTACCGGCTTATGACTTTCATTAAGCCAAAAAATACCATGCGCACAATATGAAAATACCAAGAACTCAAAAGATGAATCTTGTAAAGCTAATCTTTTGTCAAACCGTAAAAACTCAATTTGTGCTAGTTTGAGCTGTAAAGCTTGTAACTTTTATAGCTAAGAAGTTTGACTTTTAATAAGTCAAAAATAGTAATCTAACAATGCCCTTTAACAAGATTATATGAAAATACCATCGCATAATATATACCATGCGTAACCAACTGGTAATCTAATCTTGCACCCCATGTTTTCCTTCCCATGCACCTCATTAGACCAACAACAACATCAACCCATATACCATCACGAAAACCGAATCTAAAACTTTAGATCTAGGGCGCGTCGGTGAGAAATACCGCACGTGCCCTATGTTAAAATGATCACCTTTTCCCGGTCTATCGTTTGGTATATGGGGTGAAAATATCCTGGGCGCTGGCCGAAAGATTTTTAGTTCGCCGGAAAGATTTTTAGTTCACCGGATATTAGAGAGAGAGAAGAGAGAGAAATGAGAGTATTATTTGTGTGTAAGAGAGAGTTAGAGAGGAGACAAAAAGAGGGACTAGACATATAATTGAGTGGGGGACAAAAAGAGGGTAAATACATGGCGCATGGTTTCCAAAACCGGTTTTTCAAACATTTTTTTTTTTTTTCAAAAGTAAATTGTTAATAAAAGTTGTTAATAAAAGTTGTAAAAGAGTATAAGTTGTATTAGTATTTTTTTCAAAAGTAAACGTAAATTTTGCATAAGGTTTGTAAATTTATGTAAGGTTTGTTAAAAATAAAAGTTTTTGTGTTTTTTATTTTTTAGGTGTTTGGTAATGAAGATGCTTTAATTGATTGGGTGAAATCTACTGCTGAATCGATTGGTTTTCTTATTGTTAAAGGAAGAAGTAAAACAGATAGGGGCTATAAGTACTCTGTCGAATTGTTGTGTTCTAGATATGGGACGCGTGCACGCTGAAGGTTTAGAAGATGAACTTGAACCGCAGACTAGTACCGCTAAAATTAATTGCCCATTCGCATTACTAGCGAAATTTCATAAACGTAAAATGGTTGGATATTGAGGGTCCGTTCCGAGGCATAATCATAAATTCGTAGACTCGTTCCATGGTTTTTCACAAGCCATGCGATTAAAAGAAAATGAGTTGGTTTTGGTGAAGCTGACGCGATGTAGCACCACGAATTATACTTTCGCAATAAAGAGAGCGATCCGAATAACGGTTCGGCATTAAAACGATATACAATGCACAAGACAAGATACGTCGCGCCAATCGTGTGATTTGACTCGATACAACTCCCCGTTAGTACATTTGCAGCGTCAAGGTTATACATATTACCCAAGGATAAATGACCACACAAATGAACTGGATGAAATATTTTTTGTTCACCCGACGTCATATGCCTTGTGGACAACATATCCGGAAATCATGCTGATGGACTCCACATACAACACCACGATGTTTAAACTGCCATTCTTTACAATTGTTGGGGTTACTCCAACAAACACAACATTCTCATGGCGTTAGCTTTTGGACAAGGAAAAAAAGTTAAATTTTAAATGGGTGTTGGAATGTGTTAAGTTGGTGATACAAGAACAATATTACCGCGGTTATCGTCACCGACAGAGATTTAGCGTTGCTTGGGGCATGCGCTAGAAGAATTCCCAAACGCCTAACAGATTACTCGATGGCATATCAATCAAAATGTGCTAAAGTATTACAGAGACAAATTCGATACGGTAAAGGAGTATGAGTCCGTTAGATGGACATGGGATTTGATGGTTACAACCGTTTGACCGAAGATGTGTTCAGGCATTATTATCAGCACCTACGGGATTTACTGGTCAAAAAAAGGGGTACTTAACCATTAATACATTTTTTTTATTATTTAATAAATAACTACTCGAATTGTTTTCTCACTTTGTTAATTCTTTGTTTTATCAGATGTTTTTCGGTATTTCCGTAATCGGCTGCAAGATTACGACAACATGTTTGTGTCATATATTACCGATCAATATCGCAGCCTTCGCCGCACAACAACATTACGTAGAGTTGAGAGTCAACACGCCGCGAAGTTATACTTGGGCAACACACAGCCAGTGCTTAGACACGCTTGTTGTGTTCGGTCGACAAGATTATAGCTGCGAAGAAACCGCGATCGAGCCTCTTTGAATATAAGCAAAATCAAGAAACTGTATGCTTGTAAGAGCACTCTATTTAACGAATGCGTATAATGTTTCAATGGATGCTTTACGGCTCATACTTAAAAGTAAACGGGATGTTGAACCACAAGCATGTGATCATGAGTTGCGGTTAGTGTATGGTTTACCATGCTATCACCAACTGTTTTGGCTTCAAGCAAACGGTATGCCTATCAAATTATTCTTCCCGTCAATACCGATAATTTTAACAAGTTCTTTTTTCGAATACAGGATTGCCAATTCCGCTTGATTATGTTGATAATTTTTGGAGAACACTAAGCGTTCCCCTCGGCCTGTCCGAAATACTCAAGAGCTCAAGAGCCTTAACATCCTCAAGAGCCTCAAGGGCCTGAATATTTTTCTTGTCAAGATGACGTACAAAATTCAAAGGTGTTTTTAGCAAAGCATCGCTCGTTTGTCAAAAAAATATGTTAAACAGGCTCGAGGTATATACGCTCCTGAATCGTGTCACGCCCCAACAACTCATGTTAAAGACGATAATCGTGGACGCCCGAAAGAAAGGACAACAAATCCAAGTCTAAACAAAAGATCCCGGATTTGAACGAAGAACCCCCACAAGGCACCGCAGCTTGGCACAAACCTAAAAAGTCCAGACTTCAATGAAGAACCTGCGAGACACAGTTCTTATGTGGGAGGGCCTTCTAACGTCTCAGACTTAAACGAATGACCTAGCGAGGGCGACTTAAGACACCACTTGTACGTTCCAGATTACTTTAGCGAATATTGTATGACTGAAATTCCAGCTATTTTCCGACGCTGGATCCTAGGGATCTTTAACGTGGAGGGTGATGGAAATTGTGGCTATCGAGCTCTTGCCGTAGGTCTTGGCCATCATCAAGAAATGTGGCCCGAATGAGCTCTTGCTAGGGAAGAGGTAGACAATAACGAGATTGTTTACAGGGAAATGTGGGTGATTCTTTTACATCTACACGTAACTCGATGAATTGGTTTAGGGGTGCACACCCGGCGTTATTGGATGGCTATGCCAGAAATGGGAGTGGTTATTGCTACATCTCTTAACCGTCCTATTGTATGTATAACCAATTCACAATCTCTTTTGTGTCTTCCGCTAAGAGGTTCTCCGATTCAGCCAGAAATATTGTCTCCGGTTGTGATTCTTCGTGTGGGGAACAACGAATGTGCTCACTTCATTCTTGCGTTTCTTGATGATGAAGACTCACCACTCCCGTATAATCACCCACAATGGAGACATTTTAGAAATGCCGAGGCCGCGCCATGGGAACATGTGTTTGCTCAACGACAGAGGATGTTTAGATATACGTAGAAAACAGTTATTGATTTATATTGTAAATGACACAACATGTATAGACGACATTGATTTATATTGTAAATAACAAAACATGTATAGACGATTACTGATTTATATTGTAAATGACAAAACATGTATAGACGATTCCTGATTTATAGCAAACGACTCGTCATCTTTTGTTACAGATTTCTTAGTTTCTAGTTATATTGTAATTTTGTGAACCATGTATCAACTATTAATCTATAACAAGATTGGTTCTTGTGAACCATGATATTACTAATTTATGTTGTGAATAATTATACAAATTCTTTTGGCCGGATGCAACAACAAAATCCTTACTTGTGTCATTGTCAACGTGGATTAATAATTGAAAGAACATCCCACAAGCCCAAAACTTGTGGTCTAAAGTATTATGCATGTCCTTTCTCAAAGGTAAATAATTAAACGTTTGCTTATTTGCGTAAATATATCAATAACTTGTTTGTTTAGAATACATTTCTTATAATTGTTTCGTCATGTAATGCCGGGGACTAAAGACTATTGGTGTCGATACTTCATGTGGAAGGAAATATTTCAACAAAAGTACTTTGGTGAAGCCTCTTCTTCAACGCATTGCTCAAACTGCGAAACTAAAGATACAACGATCAACATGCTATTTGAAAAAATTTGTTGCAAGGCAAAAATAAAGGCGTTGGAGGCATCACTTTGGAATTGGCAAGAAATATTGATCACGCATGTCAGCCTAGTGGAATACTCTATGAGCTTATAGATGACATTAATAATCTTCATGTGGAGTAGATTTCGTTGTAATATTGAAAACATTATTGTTTTACTTGTTTAATGTTTTATTGTTATTGTTTAATTAAATGGAAACAAACACACAATTAAAAAGCATAACGTAAAATAAATATCATATAAAAACACTACACAATTAAATACACTATACATATAAAAACACTACACAAATAAATACACACTATATATACTCTACAAATAAAAACACTATATATATATATACATTACACAAATAAAATTATACAAAAAAAAAAAAAAAAAAAAAAGACAAACCAATCATTGGGCCAATGATTGGCCTAGTATGAGGTGCAAAGAAAGGAAAAATGGGGGTGCAAATTTAGATCGACCCTTCTTGAAAGATTATAGTATATATATTTTAATTTAACAAGAAAGAAACTGAACAAATCAGAATTTCAAATAGTGGAAAATATATGATGGACAATTGTAATTTGATCACTATATTTTTTTTTTTTTTGAACATTAACTTTCATTAAACACCGGCTAACCCTCAAAGCGAGGATCGCCAAAACTAATTACACATATACAACGGGTCCTTGACCCAATCATTCCAAACAATACCTTTAAATTTCGATCTATTTTTTAACCATAAGAATGAAAATGGAATTTGATCACTATGAGTGCATCATTTTGGACAAAATAGAGTATCCTCATTTGTTAATTCAAAATTAAACTTCTTTTCGTAAAACTCAAATAAAATCGTGTATGGCAAAAATTAACTATAAAATTATAGTCGATTTTATAATTAAATAATAAGAAAACTTATATTATAAAAGTTATCAATTTTTGTGTTTTTTATTAACTTTTTAAATTTAACAAATACCCCATTATATTTTACACCTCTTAATTTTGTTAGTTTTCTTAAAAAAAAAGACATAGCTTATATGCAATTGTTATAAACCATTGTTGCCTTCAAATTAACATTTAAGGCTAGTCGCAATGAAATGTGAGTCATCATCACCTCACCTCCTCACTCATGTGACCACCATTGTAACCAACCCTATCACAATTATTTTTTGCACTTAACGGTGACCACCCTCACCATTTTTTATTTTTATTTTATTTATTTATTTATTTATTTTTTTGTTCGTGAATGTGTGGCATATTTTGTGATGTATGTTCGTATAAAGTGGCTATGTTTAATATTGATGATCATTAAAGCTGAAAGGTGATGATAATAGTGGTGATGTATTAAATGGTGATGTGAAGCTGACCTAGAAGTTACATATAGCTATATAGCTGACTATTGTGTCCAGTATTGCAAAAACGTGATAGTTGAATTCACTCTCTCATACCAACATCTAACATATCTCACGTGAATCACATTTTAATAGTTTTATCATCTCTAAATGATCTTTTTTATAATGAAGCAACCTATTACTTGATGTGTAACAGAAACTTAATCATAGTTATTTATTTAATTATATTTTAATTGTTTTCGATTACAATAATTTTTACCACCAGTTACATAAGTTACTTTACATTTTAAAGAACATAGGCTACTAACATTAAATTAAGTGTTGTACACTTTAGCAATATTAGCTACACTTCTTAAAAAGATCAACACAACAATAAACTTTCTTTACAGGAGTAAGATTGTGCAACCTCACTGTCCTTAAAGAATGTTGGCCTTCCGCGATTACAAGTGGTTAAGATATAGTCGACTGACTTTCGAAAAGTATACTTCTATAACGAATACCAATCAAGACATACAACTGCCACTTTCAAAAATCTAGGCAGAAGCAATAATATAATTTCTTTATGCCATAAAAACTACTATAACCCAGAAACTTCATATATGTTTCAGGTAAACATGGGTTATTGGTTACAGTATTTGACAAACATCTGAAATCCAACAAAGAAAAATAAAAAAATCATGTACGACCCGGACCCTAATGATATTCATAGTGTTTACATGAAAGAAGAAAATTAAAAACCATACTTTAAAGGGCAAATGATAACAAAAAGTATTATACTTGACATCATTTGCTCTTGTGAGTAGCGAACAAAAATTTTTGCTTTTGTGGGTACTATACTTTCAAATTCATCCTCTTTAGGGTATTTTGCGAAACTTTTGGACATTTTTGTCTCTCTTAGCTAATACAAAAAAAAAATTCCCGAAGGGCAAAAATGTCACATAGTACCCTAAAGAGGATGAATTTGAAAGTATAGTACCCACAAAAGCAAAAAAATTTGTTCGCTACCCACAAGAGCAAATGATAGCAATCATTTTGGACAATGCAAGTTCTCATAAACCTGAAGCTAAGTAGTGAATACAACATTATCTATTTCTCAACTAAAGATGTCCAAATAGCTTTCTTATAATGATTGACACTTTTGTCTAGCAATTCAAACTCTTCCAAGAAAATTTTCAAGTCAGTTCTAATTCTAACAAGATTATTGATTAACGAAAAACAACGACAATGGGTACATGCTTTCAGAATTTCTTAGATTCAGACATTCAAAAGTGCGAAGGGAAATGTAGTGCAACAATAGAAGATAGTTTCTTTGGATACAATATGCAGAATGAATATTAGTACATTGTAAATATCAGACCAAAAGAGAACCTTCCATGACTGTGGTGGCTTTACCTCGAAGAAGTACTCTCTGATTCTTCTTATCGAGGTGCACATGTAAGATGCCACTTCTTGGTGATGCCTGAGTGAGAGCCAAAAAGACAAATGAGGTTAAAACAACGTAGCTGGTCAATAATCATGAAAACGAGATCATGGTGATCGTGTGTGTGTCGGTTTGGGGGGGTCATGTTATATAAATATTATGGAGCAATGGGAACATGGCAAAGACATGGAGAAAGACAGAGGCAGAGAAATTACTTGATATGCAACAAAATCACATTTTCCCAACTTCTCATGCCAGTAGGCTGCTAAGGCGCAATGTGCGCTTCCGCA
This sequence comes from Chrysanthemum makinoi, assembly GCA_910596185.1. NCBI lineage: Eukaryota > Viridiplantae > Streptophyta > Magnoliopsida > Asterales > Asteraceae > Chrysanthemum > Chrysanthemum makinoi. Next base: position 76,277,850 of record OU343221.1, read on the forward strand.
AACAGGGTCCTAAAAGAGAAATAAGCATAGTGAAGACTTAATCCACTACCAGATGGGACACTTGGCTCGAAAAACTTGTATTTATGAACATTATTTCAAAATTATTACCTCATCGATTCCATATTTTGGGCAGAAAAATCGACTATAAAAGTCAAACCCTGACCCCTCGGGTGCAAGTGCTGTGATAATAATCCCTCTGCCCGGAGCTTCTTTGATCTTATTAATTTGCGGCTTGAATTCTACAACGTGTTTTGCTGATGAAAGCACCACCTGCAGAAAATGAAGAAAGATACCCACTTAACAGTTAAAAATACTTCAATCACAATGGTTCCTTTCCATATAACATAATAGAAACTTTAACACGTACAAATATGTCATCAGATCCTTTCATTTTCACATCAACAACAGAAACACCGTTAAGTATTTCAGAAATCGCTGAAACCTTGAGATCACTATAATCTGAAACTGGAACAACAGGGAAATTCAATTCAATGCAGAAGCTGTCTTGTGTGTCACCATTTGATGAGTCCTTGATCTTGCTATCCGGAACTTTTTTGGCAGTCAAAATTCCAGAAAGGGTTGAAAATTCAATTGTATCAGAATTCACCAGCCCAGATTCATATAGAAAGTGGGAGGCTGCTAACGTTGCATGACCACATAGATCAACCTATTAGTAGAACAGAACAATTTAAGCGAATACACTCCAAATACTTTAATGGCAATCTACGAAAAAAGTCAAAAACTATCAGTGTGCTCGTGTATCAGGTTTCATAACATACAGTAAACAACTGAATAATACACTCCAGACTCCAGAGAGTATGTTTGGAAACACATCCTTACGCAGTATGTAACATACAGTAAACAAGCATTAACCAAACTAGCGTTCGTTTCAATTACTCGCAGAAATCATGAAATGCAAAAGGATAATTTCGGCTATTCTTGACACTAACAGTCTAACATATCAAATACTCAGAGATTGTGCCAAAATTCTGATAAATTTAACAAAATGATGACCTAAATAAACACTTAATAGGAGTCATCAAAAGGGTGTTTGGATTAGCTTATTTGTCCGCATGTGGCTTATTTAGGTCCATAAGCTCAACTTGATAAGCTAATAAGCCGGAAAAAAGTGGGATAACGAGTAAAAGTGCCAAGTTGTCAACTTGCGTGACATTTAATAATTTCTTTTATGCCGCTTTAGTCATTGTACTCTACCCGATAACACATATAAAAAAAGGTGAACACAAATCAAAACTGTAAAGTAACAACCTCAGAAACAGGAGTGAACCATCGCAGCCCAAACCTTGGATTCTCAGACTCATGATCTGCAACCGGAGTCAAATAACACGTTTTCGAAATATTAAATTCGGCTGCAACTGACTGCAACCACTTATCATCTTTGTCCACACCTTCTAACCAACACACAGCTGTTGGATTTCCTTTAAACGCCGTATCCGTAAATGCATCCACCTGTTTATTCAATCAAAACACAACATATCAACAATCTAACTAACTCTCAATTAATAACACAAATTGTTTATCACACTTCACACACAATACTCTCATACTAGTGAGTGTGAACCGTTTTAACGATCTGTTTAGCTATCGATTAGTAAAATAAAGGGTTAATGGCATCTAACAGCAACGAACTTTCTCAAATGTTCATATATATGAGCCCAAGAAAATACCACAATACCCATCAAACTTTGTTTGTTTTGGGTTGATATCAACAAAAACCCGATTTTTACCTCCAAAATTCACGTCAGCGACAAATGTACATGCCACGTCATAAATTTGTACCGTTATGATCCACGTCAGATGATAAGTGAACATCTGACAAAGTTTGATGGGTATTTTGAAACAGCTAACTTCACGTAATTAACTTAATAAATAAATAAATAAATAATCCACGTTTGCAATTTTCCACAAAAGGTGTAGATTGGCGGGAACACCTGACCTCAGGTGCCTTTTGGAACCGGCCATTGTCCACGTTTGCAATTTAACCGGTGTAGCCGGTTGCCGGTCATGCCACGTAAGCAAAAGTATGATATCGAGTTAAAATTTGAAAGTTTGATGGGTATTGTGGAATTTTATTGGGTTCATAAGTGATATGTGAACATTTAAGAAAGTCCGTTGCTATTAGATGCCATTAACCCTAAAATAAACAGTTATTACACTTTGAATACTATGGGTATGTTTGGCAAGGAGCTTTTAAAAGCGTTTAGAGTTTTTTAAACGCTACTTGAAGTAGAGTTAGCGTTAGCGTTTAGCTTTTACGTCATTTTACCCTTTATGATTACAAATACAGCTACACAACCAAACACTTTGATAGCATAAACAACTACTTGAAGAAGTGCTTAGCAATAGCGTTTAGTTTTTAAGTAATTTTACACTTTATAATCACATTTCAGAAATACAGCTATGTTACCAAACACTTTTATAACACAAACAACTACTAGCTGCTACGGCTAGTTTTGCCAAATGTACCCTATGTCTATGTTTGGCGAAACTATCCATAGCTGTTTGATGTAGTTGCAAGCTCTATCTTTTTTTACGTAGCAGTAACTTTGTTTAAGCTAATTTGTGGGCTATATAATTTCGGCTAATATTTCATAAGCTAAAAGTTTCCGGCATATTTTGTGACTCATAAGCTTGTATGATATGTCTCAAGAAAATTTGAGCTTATGAAAAATAAAGCGAAGCCCACAAATAAGCTTAAGCAAAAACCCCCATAAACCCAAGAAGGAAAAAAAAAAAAAAAAAAAAAAAAAAAAATGTACAATCTATTAATGATTTATTTAAATTTGTTATATATCAACTTACGACTGAGTATTTGACGAGCTTTTTCGTCATTTTGCGGTCAACGGGCAATTTGCTGGGTAGTAGTATGTGTTTGGTTTACTCAACTGTGTGTCTGTGTTTGTGTGTTGTAGGAAGCTCACATCACATGTGATTTATGCAAAACTTGGATGATTCATAAAATATTTTATTCACAATTTGTTTTGTATTCTATTTGTGATAAAAGTATACCACGTCTCTTGAAAGATTCTATATATTTTAAGAAGAAGAAAATGAACAAATCAGATTTTAAAAAAGTGGAAAATTTATGATGGACAATCGGAATTTGATCACTATCGCTCAGTTCTCGAGTTGAAATGAAAGGGGAAAGTAAAAGAAACAGAAAGTTTCTTTTGTGTTCTTGAGTCTCTTTTAAAGGAGGAAAGGGAAATGGAAATGAAATAGGGAGGAAGATTTGTTAAGTAAATCTTCCTGGAAAAGAAACGGAACCATATGTTATATAAAGACTAATATACTCTTTTTAAAACATTTGACATTAACAATTAAAGGGCATATATGTAATTTGACCAAGTTATTTTCTTTTTCTTCTCCCTCAAGAACATGATTATGATTACTTTCCTTTTCCTCTCACTCAAGAACATGATTATGATTACTTTCTTTTTCCTTTCCACTATCTCAAGAACATAACAACTAACACTTACTTTCCTTTTCCTTTTCTTTTCCCTTTCCTATTCTTTTCCATTTCACTTCCTTAAAAACTCAAGAACTGAGCGATATGAGTGCATCATTTTGGACAATCGTTCGTTAATTGAAAGTCAAAATTGAACTTTTGTTCGTAAAATTTAAACAAAATAGCGTATGGCACAAATTAACTATAAAAATATAGTAGATTTTATAATAAAGAGTTAATTGCATTTTTGGTCCCTGTGGTTTGGCCAAATTGCATATTTGGTCCCCAAAACTTTGAAAGTGCACCAGAGGTCCCCATTTTCAAGTTTCCCTTGCATTGCGTTTGGTCTGCCAAAGTTAAATGACTAAATTACCCTTATCTTCTTCCCCTTTAATTTTCTAATTACTTTTTCTTTTTATTTATTCATCCAATACCACCAATCATGATCAAGAACCCAGATAAACAAATTCATATTCATGTTCAACTCTTTTTCATGCCCAACTCTTTTTACTCTCTAACCATAAATCCATATTCATGCCCAACTCTTTTTACTCTCAAACACAAATTCAACAACATAATTGGCTAATCCTTACACTTTGCCATTGAAAACAAGAAACAAAAAGTCAAAAAGGAATAACAAGATCAGTAACCTGTCTACAACAACAAACCATTACAACTTCACAAACAAGAACAGTAACCATGTCCTAATCCCTACCCTACCAGATTCGAAACAAGAAATGAGAGTCACAGAGGAAGAACAAGATTCGCGAAGGTGGTGACAGAACCACCAAATCTGGCAGCGGCGGCGGTGACAGATCCGATGGAGGTGGTGACAGAATCCCTGGCGGCGGTGACAGATCATAAAGGAGAAGAAAAGAGATAGATTTTTATGTTTGTGATTTTATTATCTGAAATTGGTTTGTGATTTTTATGTTTGTGATTTTATTATCTGAAATTGGTTTGTGATTTTTATGTTTGTGGGAGTGGTTTTGTTTTAAGAGTAAATAAAAAGATCTGAAATTGTATGAGAGTGTTTGTGGTTTTTGTATTTATGTTTGTGATTTTATTATATGGGTTTTGTTCATGATCTTGGTGGTATTGGATGAATAAATAAAAAGAAAAAGTAATTAGAAAATTAAAGGGGAAGAAGATAAGGGTATTTTAGTCATTTAACTTTGGCCAGGGACCAAACGTGCAACGAAAACTTGAAAATGGGGACCTTTGGTGCACTTTTAAAGTTTTGGGGACCAAATCTGCAATTTGGCCAAACCACAGGGACCAAAAATGCAATTAACTCTATAATAAAAAAAATGAAAGGTTGATAAATTAGACTTTAATAGCTGAATTTTAAATATGTTATAAAAGTTATTGATTTTTGTGTTTTTTAATAATTTTTTAAATTTAACAAATATCTCACTATATTTTACACCTCTTAGATTTTTTATTTTTCAAAAAAAAAACATAGTTTTTTTTTTTTTGTTGGCTTTTACATTGACATTTAATGCTAGTCACAATGGAAGGTGAGTCGTCACCTCACCTTCCCACTCGGTCTGACCACCTCTATCACAATTATTTTTTGCACTTAATGATGACCATCCTCGACATTATGTTTTTTTGGTTCGTGAGTGTGTGTGGCGTATTTTGTGTGGTATGTTTGTATAAAGTAGTTATTTTTAATAGTGATGATTGAAGCTGAAAGGTGATAATGGTGGTGATGTGTTGAACGGTGATGTGAAGCTGACGTAAAAGTAAGGTCGTGAGAAGAGAATATAAGTGACTATTGTGTCCAGTATTGCAAAAACATAATGGTTGAATTCATTATCTCAAACAAACATATCTCTTTCACCACATTAACAAATCGCACATGAATCACATTCTTGTTATGAATAATATTATGTGGATGCTCATATAACCCATAAGAAGCCCATGGCCCAATTAGCTATTAGGGTTTTACCCTAATGTTTATCTTATATATACCCTTTTGTATCTCATACATTATGATCAATTGAAGAATATTTTCATTCCCTCAATTCTTGTTTACAACACGTTATCAACACACTCTAAAGATTTTGATTATTATTATTTTTTTTCTTGTTCCTGAAGAGAAACGTGAAAGTCTTCATTGAAGTTACATAGAGTATTGCCTTTTGACTCAAAAAGGTACATTTGTTTTATCTCTTTGTCATTCTTGAACAAAGTTTCATAATATTTTAGTCGTTCGTTATCTAAGATTGATGTACGTAAATATTTTACACCCGTAGAATATGTTGGTTAGATTTAGTTAATTACATTTAAATATTAAAAAAAAGTAACTATTTGATCTACAAACTTAATATTGTTTACCTTATCACTTTTGCTTTTATTATAATCACAATTGTATTTAAACTGATTTTACTGAATAGATGTATTATAGATTGTTAGTGTTTTAGAATGGTGGTTCTTATAATAGAAAACAAGCAAAAGAAAAACGGATGATGCATAACTTGTAAATATCTCTATATTGTGTGAATGTGAATAAGAATGTGTTACTTCGTATCTAGTTTTCTTTTATTTATCTAGAAGCACTAATTGGTGTTAAATCTTATATGATGATTAATGATTTACCAGAAGCGTTTTGAATGAAAGGTAAATAAAGTTTTACATGATTTTTGTTGCACTTCTCGTTATTATAATGTCATATAAACTAGTATTACATCTTATAATATGCAATAGTTCTTGATAGCCCATGTACCTTGGCATCTTATTGATTGATTTTGTTATACACTGAAAATCTTTGTTTAGAAAACTCAAACGTAACTTTAAAATTTTTCCGTTAATATGTGATTATATTCCACAACTTTCAATGACACATGCATAATTTATTATATATATTGTTATAGTTGCTTTACCCATGTAGTTATTGTCGAATAAAAATTAATCTAATAAATTATTTGATATTAGACCAAGGGTCTTTTGGCACAGTAGTAAGTAAGTGACTCATTAATTTATAGGTTGTGAGCTCAAGTCTCGTTCGAGACATTTGAGATATAATTTGTGAGATAGGTGATTTATGTTATAAAGATTTGCCGTTTAAAAAAAATATATAAAAAATAAAATAAAATAAAAAATTATTCGATATTGGTTTATACATTCTTTGGTTAGATGTTTAAACTTAATATATATGCATGTCTTTGTATATATGTTGCATAGAAAATTTAAATATGATTTGTGCCACTAATTTGTGATCTTGAATTTTAGTGGGATAATATATATCCTCTATTTACTATTTTCATCCCCAGAGAGGGTTTGTCTTATGTTATTAAGATGGTAAACTACAATATTCTATGTTGCAAAATATATATAAATGTTAACTATTTTGATGTGAAGTTTATGTTTGAACTTGATTGATATTCTTGTGATATATGTTTGATTTAATTGTTCATTTTGTTCGATTAAGAGGTTGAATACTAGTGATATATGTTAAAATTTATACATTATTTTGGACCTCACTCCAAATTTGCCTTATGCATTTAATTTAAAAGTTTGAAAATTATAAAAAAAAATAATAATAATATTAGATGTTGCCTTCCATTTGTTTGTGAGTTTAGATATGTGCGGATATTTTTGCTTGCTAATTTGATCATTATGTTTGGGATATATACAATTTGCATGATTTGACTTCGTGGTTCATAATGTACAAATCTGTTTTCTTTTGGATGCGAAATAAAATCATGAATTCATGTACTTTGAATAATTTAATGCATGGATACAAGACATCAAATATCATGATACTCCTCATGCTCGTAACATATAAATTCACTTATAATTGTACGACTTTAAATTGGTGAATTCAGTTATTTCCCACTTGTTTTATGTGAATAGATGGTTGTTTATGAGAAAACTTGACAATGATGATAATGATATGAAAGTATTGAACAGGTACTTGGCCATCTGACCGATTTGAAACTATATAACATTGTTGATCATAAAAATTTAGTTATGCATACTCTATATTAAAGGCACTAGCAGTGTATGTATATGAATCCTCATAGCTAATAAATTTATAATTGAACTTATGTTGAAATATCATTAAACCCGTTCGCTTTAATGTGCTCCATTATTTGAAATTAATATGTAAATATTTTGGTCATTGTAAAGATTTAGATGCGGACGTATTTGAACTAAATGCAATTGAGTTTGTTATATGTCTTTAGTTGTTATGTGATTTTATTTGTTCGCATAAAAGACACTTGATTAATTGATTAATGGCATAAATTGTGCTTTTATTATTTCATAACGCTATAAGCTAATGTGAATATTATATTAAACTATGTGTGAAAGACATAAAAGAGCTAATCGGAGAAATGTGAGCTCTCTATATTATTCGAATTTTATACAATACAAGGCATCTGGTCATAAACTAGAGTTTATGAGCCAGGATTATTTATTGGCATGACCGGTTGAACCATCCCGGATCAATAATGATGCGAACCATACTCAAGAACCTTGAGTTCTTCAAAGGTTACTTGATTAGTTTTATTGTTCTCAATGGAAGTGCATTGTTCACTTATTATCACCAAATTATAGTAAGGACTTTGTCCTATGAAGTTTTAAAAAGAATATAAAGGGGATGTATGTAGGCTTATACATCTGTCATGTGGATCATTTTGAGTTTTAAAATCGATGCATCGTCAAAATGATCATCAAATACGCAACTTAAAGTTAGCGTAATTAGTGGCTCGACTTATAAAATGTGAGCACGGTTTTCCACATTGTATTATTGAGAATGGTGGTGAAAACTTCTAAGTACTGGGCGATTATTGGAATAAGTGTTGAACTTTATGTAGCCCAAGTTCATACGCGAATTGCTTTTGTTGAAACGTTCATAAAACGTCTTCAATTGATTGCAAAGCCAATAATTATGAGAACAAAAATCTTAGATTATGGGGCATGTTATAAAATATGAATTCGCATCATGCCAACAAGATTAATGAATACTCCCCAATAAAATGGTTTATGGTCACGAACCATATGTTTCTCATTAAAGTTTATGTAAATGTGCAAAACCTGTATTGAAAATCCGCCACAACGCACAAAAATGAGATGTTGTAGCGATATTCATTCAAGGGAAGAATGAGCAGCGAGAGATATGGAATGAATTATAATATAAATGTTGATCCTCAGACCAACGAATATGAACTTGAAGGGACAATTTACATTCCGGATCTAGTAATTGCCAGACTTGTTTAGTGACATAAAGAAGTGAATAGATCATATATACGCTGCTAGTGCTCCAATTATAATGTATGTCCCAAAATGAAAACCAGTGATTGGTAGTAAGTCTATGGCACGTCTGCAACGTGATAGACTAATCGATTCCAAATAAAAGTCCTCGAATGAATAGATAAAATGGAGCAAGAAAATTCAGATGGTCTAATCGAGGTAATAAAGACCCCATAATAATTCTTCTATAGAGACACTAGACATGACGGTAATTAAAAAACCCCGCGTACTTGAAAAAACTTTGAGATATCAATAAATGATATATTGCAATGTCTAGTAAAGTGTGGAATCGAAAATATAAATGAATCGACGTCGATGGTGATATTGTTTACAATAATACATATGGTAATGATTATGTAAATAAATAAGATAGCGCTATAATCATGGTGAGGATCATGGAAGCATACCTGCAGGAAGTGCAGATGTATAAATGAATGGCCAAAAGAAGTAAAGACGCAAAGAACTAATGAAAGATTAAAATCTCTTGTGACGAGACATGGTTACTAGGACTTGAAGTCCATACATATGAATATGTAAAATTATTGGATATGCATTGGTCATTATGAGAGAGCGAAATTAAAGTATTGAAACTATTATATTTAAGGTATAATTGATGGCACACAAATATTTTCGCAAAGACTTTGCATATAGAGACATGATCTCATGTGGTGGATCCAATAATCGATTTAATATTTGTAAGTCTGGCGATATGATAACTAATCGATATCGTCTAAAGAAAATGAATAGAACTCATTTGAAGTTGAGATTCCATGATGGATATAAAATGCATGAAGCATGTCTCAGGATTTAAAATGTTGAAGCATATAAGAAAGTTTTCAAGAATAACACTTGATCAAGTTGAATAAATCACTATATAAGTGAAAGGCAATATGGTATTGGTTTAAAATGAGCCATTGAAATAACAAAATTTACCCATGTTAGTTTTAAAGAGATTTGTATATGATATAAGTTACATATGTTTTGATGAGGTAAATGTGAATGGAACTCATGAGGAGATTTTCAAGACGGTTGAATACCTTGAAATGAAATACAAAGTTTTGTATTGTTTTATGAAATAAACATCTTAAAGATGAAATCTGTAACACCCCAACCCGACAAGGGTAAAGATATCACAATACGGTTTCATATCAGAACTTTAAATACTATACGAAAGCGGAAGCCTTTACAAAAACTTACAAAAGATAATATAAATAACTTAATATCAAAATAAATCTAAGATCCCTATTTTCAAATCTTGCTCTTGTCTCTACTCTCAACCCAGATCAGCTATCCCATAAGCTCATCTTGAATGCTAAATACCAGCCGCAGGAAAAGAAAGTGCGGCTGAGCTTACAAAGCCCAGGTGAACGATATAACAAAGCGAAGCTAAACAAAACAAGATACGGATAACGAAATCACAACGGAATGAGAATAATGAATCATTGAGGATTAGAAGCGCAAATATACAAATCGAAAAAAAACACATAACGCTTAACGATCACCTCGAACACATTAATGACACAAACGTAAACACATCAGAATAACCAAACACTTAACATATCAAGATTAATAGATTCGTGTCAACCAAGCGAAGAGTCTAATGACTAACGGAAACAATTACCAGAAAATAAACATGGCCTTCATACAAATAAATAAATCTACATTTAACACACTTAATTCAATATTGCAGCAGCGGTAATAGCAATCAAATCATGGCAGACCAAATCATAAACAGATAGATACCCTAACGTATAGGTAAAGTTTACCAGATTAACGGAACAATTATACTACTAAACTTTCGAGCAGTTGATTATTACTAACGTAGTCATCACTCAGATCAAAAGTTCACATAACGATAAGTTAACAGACAATCAGATGACAGCATGCGAATCATATTTAACATATTAATCATATCCTAGCATGGCAACTAGTAATCACTTGAACATATACGTCCTTAGCACATTCACAAACATATCATATCAGAATACATAATATAAACACTCGAAATACCGAATCATACAGAATACTTAACACAAAGTAACAGATAAAGATTTAGTCAACTACCACGAGCCCAGAAACATATCAGATCATAACATATCATAAGTAACCATTGTATTCGGAGGGGTGACCTCGGAATACCATATATAATATGAGGGAGACCTCGGGTAACCAATGGAGTAGCTAGCTCCCGAATTTTGTGAAGGCAGCGTATTGCACACGACATCATTCACCAGAAAACATATCGGATAACAGATCAGATCTAGGATGCATCCATACGCCCCTTCCTACATATTCAAAAATATGCTTCACCATCGAGAGCGTGGCGAACATCACTCTACTGCCCTAGAGTCATATCGAGGTGCATCACGATACGGACATGGAACCCCATGACTAGTTAAATATTTGGCTCGGTGTCAAACTAACTCGGGTCAAACAGATTTGTCATAAATGACACGCAGATCATAATTCATCGTAAAGTCACGAGATAACATATCGGATAGCTCATATCATAAGATTCATATTCAGATATTGAAGTTCATATCCAGTGGCATATCATACATTCATATGCAAGTTCATAATCGAAGTTCATAAATAACCATAGCAAATTTCAACAATTGCATATCAAATTCTTCCTAACATAAGTTCACATCAGATATTGCATAGTTCACCAGAACATAAGTTCAAATAAGTAACAGATCAAACATTCAGAAAAGGGTTCATAGCAATGGCATTGGGAATCCTAATAAGTGAAACAGAAAAAACGAGCGAAAAAGAACATCATAAGGAACCTTTATTGAAAAGGTCAGAATATCTGTACCTTAAAGCAAATGAGAGGAAAGCAAACGAATGTAGGAATACGAAGATGTAACGTCGCGTCTCCTTCAACGAATCTACACGGATTATGATTTATTTAATACTTATTAGTATCATTAATGTCATAACGGATTAATCTCATTAATACTTTTAGAGTTGTCAGAATATTCTTATTTTTAGTGACGGACGGAATTACAACATTTTAGAGTATTCATCATTCATTAGCCAAACTTATGAGTTACAAACGACAATTGGTAAACTTAAGGGTTTAATATGATAATTGTCTTATTTGAGGGCTTATATGATCATCATTCAAAGTATAGAGTTTATAAATGTCAAGAACGGATTTTAGGACTCTCTTTCGACACAGTTTACACAAGCTTTTATACCTTACAAGATTGACCAAGACTCACACGTAACATCGTTCGAACACAAACTTAATGAGACCATGCATACACTACTTTTTAATTTATGACACTTAGTTTCTTACATAAAATCATAACTCACGCACGTTTTCAACACACTTAATACTAGCTCGTTATACGCTTAATCAACAGTTATTAATGACCTCAAAACTTTCTATTTCCACATGAAATAACGAATCAACACGCACAGCTTTTAACCCTAATCGACTACTATTTATGACCCAGGGTTTTCCCAAACTCTTAGTATCATATTTATGAGTATTCAATTTACATGCTACGGTTTTAATGACCATTCCCTTCGACCTAGAACATGTGAAAAACCGAACAGAAAAGAACCAAGGCTCATGCATGTTTACACAATAACCACACCATGTCGACCCATTTACCCCATGTTAACGAGACTCAATTTGACTCCCATACGACCATTACGTACTTATTCTACGTCTAAGTCATACCTCTTTTACTAATTTTTAAAACATGCGAATAACAATCATTCAAAGCCTCATGCATGCGATATCCCATAATTCTGACCCGAATCTCATACCCACCCAAAATAACGAGGCACTTTTACATATTAGGAGCAGGTTATGAACTTATAAATTATGGTAGTAAGGCCTGGTTAAGATTAAGATGACACTTTAAAAAAAATACGCTAGGTTGAATTTAATGGTCGATCAAAGTGAATGAGAAACAAGACTCGACAACAGTGTTCACAAGAGACTTATTGTATTTTACTTACCCTAATCCCTTATATACCTAGGTGATATTTTGATGTTTGATCTTGTCAGGATTATAATATTATTCTTACGTAGAGTGCATGAGATATAAAGTTCAAGAATACCTTGTTCCAACTGTAGATCGACTCGAACATGCCAAAAACTCACAAAGGTACAAACTTAGTGACTCCAAATCAAAGCCTTGAACTCACACATGGCTGATATTGGTTCGGCAACCTTAAACCTTACACGAGCTGGAATTTAGTCCGAAACTTTGAACCACAGTCGAATGGATGGAAAGAAAAAAAAAACAAAACTTTTGCCGTGACCTTATGGGAGACTAGGGTTTCAATTTGTTGTATTTATGTTGTATATATATGCATGTATGCGATCGGGCTATGTGGGCTTTATAATGTATTGGACTTAAAATAAATGGACTCTTAATAATATAAATTTATATTGGACTTTTATTAATTAAATTCTTTTATAAAACTAATTAAATATATTCGGCTAATTATAAAAATACAAAACAAATTTTATAAAATCATAAACTATAAAAATTACCTTTTACAAAGTGTTTAATATTTATTTAGATCATGTGGGATATTTCTTAAAAATTTTCTGAATTTACATAGCTTATTTGGTATTCTTTTGAATTAATTATTCATACTTTTTGATTTTGAGGGTATTTTGGTCTTTTTGTGAATTTTAGAAATTCAGGTATTACAATTCTTCCCCTCTAAAAGAAAATTTCGTCCTCGAAATTGGACAAGACGGAACAAAACAGAAAACGAATCGGATTTAGGAATTTCAAAGAATATAGCAAACGCTAAACTTATCTCGGAACAAACGGATTCTTATCAGAATATTCAAACTCCTACTTATTCAGAAATCCAATCAACAGTCAAATACTTATAATAGATAATTATATACTCATCAGAATAATGGCGGAGAACAGATGAGACGCAGAAAATCAAACGACAAATTTTAACATATTCAGATATCTAATGATGAGGACATCATATGCATAGACAGAATAAATCCTATCAGCCTCAATAGTCGCAAAAATATGTGGAGACATATAAGCTTAAGGTGGTCATAGCAATCTATAGGTTCGTACAGATCATAACAACTTCGGATTCCAAACGTACAAAACTTATATATAACAGTTGTCAATGAGAATCTCGCAAAGAGGTACAAAATTTCAATCGAACATGAGGAGCGACAAATCACAGATACAAGTCAAAGTCCATTCACGTATCAACCACAGGCATTTCCCCAGACGTCATATGATTTCAATAAGTTCAAATTATATGATCTCGGTATTATCACGTTGATCAGGCGTCATAATACTTGCATCACATAACAAGTCCTTATTATCATCATATTCTGTCTCGGGTCATGACAAACCACATAACCAGTATCACAACAAAACATATCACATACAGATAACATACGGATAGCAATTAACATACTATAACAGACCAGATTCACATACAAGCAGCATATAATGCATCATATCAACTTACCATTCCATAATGGAAGGAGGCCACTAACTAGCATAAAACGGTTCCTCATGACTCATTACCGTCGGTCCAAAAAGAAAAAGCTGAGATATACCAGAATGCTAAACGATAAAACTTCATGATTCACATCGAGTTCTGAACGAATCAAAGAAAAGTAATGCCGATCAAAATCACGTAGCAAGATATCAAACCGCCTCAAAACGCGTGACAAACGAATCAGAGTAACACACGTCGCGCCCAAATCATATGAAGTAGATGAACCTTCCCAGCCACCTGTTGAATCATGTCTTCATCGTTGCGTCTTTGGTTGATTCATCCGGCTTCCTTCAACGACATCGATGTCTCGGCACGGCGGTCGGGTGTGGCTTCGCTTCACGAACCTCTCGGCCAAACGAGGCTGATTGCGGCAGCGGTCGGCACCATCTTCTTCGGCTCCACGGGTAGTCTCCATCTAACGATCGACAAACGACGGCGAAAACAAAATAACAAAATTCGATGCGAAAAGAGGAGGGCCAATTTAGTGAAGACAAAAGAATATCGAAGTCAAATCACGAGCGATCATCAAAAGGAATCGAAAGATATCCGAACAGACGGAAACCTAATGTCTACCCAATCCTCACAGGTCATAGCCTAAGCTCTAAGGGTCCTAAAACACGGCTCGATACCATAAATTGTAACACCCCAACCCGACAAGGGTAAAGATATCACAATACGGTTTCATATCAGAACTTTAAATACTATCTGGCGGAAGCCTTTACAAAAACTTACAAAAGATAATATAAATAACTTAATATCAAAATAAATCTAAGATCCCTATTTTCAAATCTTGCTCTTGTCTCTACTCTCAACCCGGATCAGCTATCCCATAAGCTCATCTTGAATGCTAAATACTGCCAGGAAAAGAAAGTGCGGTGAGCTTACAAAGCCCAGTGAACAGATATAACAAAACAAAAGCTAAACAAAACAAAGATACGGATAACGAAATCACAACAGAATGAGAATAATGAATCATTGAGGATTGCGGGCGCAAATATCAAATCCGAAAAAAAACACATAACAGTTAACGATCACCTCAGAACACATTAATGACACAAACGCAAACACATCAGAATAACCAAACACTTAACATATCAAGATTAATAGATTCCGTGTCAACCAAACGAAGAGTCTAATGACTAACGGAAACAATTACCAGAAAATAAACATGGCCTTCATACAAATAAATAAATCTACATTTAACACACTTAATTCAATATTGCAGCAGCGGTAATAGCAATCAAATCATGGCAGACCAAATCATAAACAGATAGATACCCTAACGTATAGGTAAAGTTTACCAGATTAACGGAACAATTATACTACTAAACTTTCGAGCAGTTGATTATTACTAACGTAGTCATCACTCAGATCAAAAGTTCACATAACGATAAGTTAACAGACAATCAGATGACAGCATGCGAATCATATTTAACATATTAATCATATCCTAGCATGGCAACTAGTAATCACTTGAACATATACGTCCTTAGCACATTCACAAACATATCATATCAGAATACATAATATAAACACTCAAAATACCGAATCATACAGAATACTTAACACAAAGTAACAGATAAAGATTTAGTCAACTACCACGAGCCCGAAACATATCGGATCATAACATATCATAAGTAACCATTGTATTCGTAGGGGTGACCTCGGAATACCATATATAATATGAGGGAGACCTCGGGTAACCAATGGAGTAGCTAGCTCCCAGAATTTTGTGAAGACGCGTAATGCACACGACATCATTCACCGAAAACATATCGGATAACAGATCGGATCTAGGATGCATCCATACGCCCCTTCCTACATATTCAAAAATGCATCACCATCCGAGAGGCGTGGCGAGAACATCACTCTACTGCCCTAGAGTCATATCGAGAGGTGCATCATCGATACGGACATGGAACCCCCATGACTAGTTAAATATTTGGCTCGGGTGTCAAACTAACTCAGGTCAAACAGATTTGTCATAAATGACACAGATCATAATTCATCGTAAAGTCACGAGATAACATATCGGATAGCTCATATCATAAGATTCATATTCAGATATTGAAGTTCATATCACGGTGGCATATCATACATTCATATGCGAAGTTCATAATCGAAGTTCATAAATAACCATAGCAAATTTCAACAATTGCATATCAAATTCTTCCTAACATAAGTTCACATCAGATATTGCATAGTTCACCAGAACATAAGTTCAAATAAGTAGCAGATCAAACATTGAGAAAGGGTTCATAGCAATGGCATCGGGAATCCTAATAAGTGAAAGCAGAAAAAACGAGCGAAAAGAACATCATAAGGAACCTTTCTTGAAAGGTCGAATATCTGTACCTTAAGGCAAATGAGAGGAAAGCAAACGAATGTAGGAATACGAAGATGTAACGTCGCGTCTCCTTCAACGAATCTACACGGATTATGATTTATTTAATACTTATTAGTATCATTAATGTCATAACGGATTAATCTCATTAATACTTTTAGAGTTGTCAGAATATTCTTATTTTTAGTGACGGACGAAATTACAACATTTTAGAGTATTCATCATTAATTAGCCAAACTTATGAGTTACAAACGACAATTGGTAAACTTAAGGGTTTAATATGATAATTGTCTTATTTGAGGGCTTATATGATCATCATTCAAAGTATAGAGTTTATAAATGTCAAGAACGGATTTTAGGACTCTCTTTCGACCACGTTTACACAAGCTTTTATACCTTACAAGATTGACCAAGACTCACACGTAACATCGTTCGAACACAAACTTAATGAGACCATGCATACACTACTTTTTAATTTATGACACTTAGTTTCTTACATAAAATCATAACTCACGCACGTTTTCAACACACTTAATACTAGCTCGTTATACGCTTAATCAACAGTTATTAATGACCTCAAAACTTTCTATTTCCACATGAAATAACGAATCAACACGCACAGCTTTTAACCCTAATCGACTACTATTTATGACCCAGGGTTTTCCCAAACTCTTAGTATCATATTTATGAGTATTCAATTTACATGCTACGGTTTTAATGACCATTCCCTTCGACCTAGAACATGTGAAAAACCGAATAGAAAAGAACCAAGGCTCATGCATGTTTACACAATAACCACACCATGTCGACCCATTTACCCCATGTTAACGAGACTCAATTTGACTCCCATACGACCATTACGTACTTATTCTACGTCTAAGTCATACCTCTTTTACTAATTTTTAAAACATGCGAATAACAATCATTCAAAGCCTCATGCATGCGATATCCCATAATTCTGACCCGAATCTCATACCCACCCAAAATAACGAGGCACTTTTACATATTAGGAGCAGGTTATGAACTTATAAATTATGGTAGTAAGGCCTGGTTAAGATTAAGATGACACTTTAAAAAAAATACGCTAGGTTGAATTTAATGGTCGATCAAAGTGAATGAGAAACAAGACTCGACAACAGTGTTCACAAGAGACTTATTGTATTTTACTTACCCTAATCCCTTATATACCTAGGTGATATTTTGATGTTTGATCTTGTCAGGATTATAATATAATTCTTACGTAGAGTGCATGAGATATAAAGTTCAAGAATACCTTGTTCCAACTGTAGATCGACTCGAACATGCCAAAAACTCACAAAGGTACAAACTTAGTGACTCCAAATCAAAGCCTTGAACTCACACATGAAACTGATATTGGTTCGGCAACCTTAAACCTTACACGAGCTGGAATTTAGTCCGAAACTTTGAACCACAGTCGAATGGATGGAAAGAAAAAAAAAACAAAACTTTTGCCGTGACCTTATGGGAGACTAGGGTTTCAATTTGTTGTATTTATGTTGTATATATATATGCATGTATGCGATCGGGCTATGTGGGCTTTATAATGTATTGGACTTAAAATAAATGGACTCTTAATAATATAAATTTATATTGGGCTTTTATTAATTAAATTCTTTTATAAAACTAATTAAATATATTCGGCTAATTATAAAAATACAAAACAAATTTTATAAAATCATAAACTATAAAAATTACCTTTTACAAAGTGTTTAATATTTATTTAGATCATGTGGGATATTTCTTAAAAATTTTCTGAATTTACATAGCTTATTTGGTATTCTTTTGAATTAATTATTCATACTTTTTGATTTTGAGGGTATTTTGGTCTTTTTGTGAATTTTAGAAATTCAGGTATTACAAAATCATTTTTCATAATGAAAACTAAAGAAAGATGCTATATATCCTTATATGGATAAACGACACTCATGTTTATGAGGTCAATTGATGAAGAAAGACCCCTTTACTTATAAAGATGATGATCACAATATCGATTTATGGATACCTATATAACTTGTGAAGTACGGGGATGTACTCGTATAATGATAAGTATGACATATGTTTAATCCTTCTTGATATGTGAAGGTTAAGTGGAGAACACTTGTTTATATAAGAATCAAACATATATTTTATCAAGACACTTACTATATTGACATTAAAGAAGTTGGTTTATTATATTGGATTGCACCAACTAAGAGATTTAAGTGATGTGATCATCAGGGGGAGAGAAGATACGTGTTGCACTCTTTTTCCCTTGACCGTGGTTTTGTCCCCATAGGGTTTTCCCGGCAAGGTTTTTAATGAGGCAACATCCCCAAGCGTATAAAGGAATTATGTATTTTTTTTTCCTTCACTAGATTTTTGTCCCACTGGGTTTTATCTAGTAAGGTTTTAACGGGGCATAATCCTCAAATGGACATCCAAAGGGGAGTGTTATGGATAATTATAATATGGATGTCCATATCTTATAAGATACTGATTAGAGGTATTTGAGTTATATTAGAAGATTACATATCTTCCAAAATGTCTGACCCTCACAATGGTCGATCACAAACTGGATATGTATTTACAAGTGGAGGAACCGCAATTTCATGATGTTCAGTTAAGCAGAAGATCTCAGCGATATCATCCAACCATGCAGAAATTCTAGAGATACATGAAGCAAGTCGAGAATGTGTTTGGCTAAGAAGTGTGATACAACACATACGTAGATCATGTGGAAATTCTTCAGAAAGTAGGCACCAACAGTTTTGCATGAAGATAATGCAACATGTATTGCCCAACTTAAAGAAGGTTATATCAAGGGCGATAGGACGAAACATATTTTTACCAAAATTCTTCTTCACTCATGACTTACAGAAGAATGGTGATATTAACAAGTTCGTTCAAGCGAAAATTTGGCGGATCTATTTACCAAGTCACTTCCTACATCAACATTTAGGAAACTAAGTTACAACATTGGAATGCGACGACTCAAAGAGCTCAAGTGATATAGTCATCAGAGGGAGACAATACGCGCTGCACTCTTTTTGTCCTTAGTCATGGTTTTGTCCCACTGGGTTTTAGGTTTTTAATGAGGCAGCATTATTAAAGCGTATTAATAATATGGACATCCAAGAGGGAGTGTTATGAATAATATTATGTGGATGCCCATATAACCCATAAGAAGCCCATGGCCCAATTAGCTATTAGGGTTTTACCCTAATGTTTATCTTATATATACCTTTTTGTATCTCATACATTATGATCAATTGAAGAATATTTTCATTCCCTCAATTCTTGTTTACAACAATTCTAATAAATTTATCATCTCTAAATGATCTTTTTTATAATGAATCAACCTATTACTTAATGTGTAATTAAAAATGTGTAACAGAAACTTAATCATTGTTATTTATTTAATTATATTTTAATTGTTTTCGAATACTATAATTTTTACTACCAGTTACATAAGTTACTTTACATTTTAAAGAACATGGGCTAGTAGGGAAGTGATTTGTACACCATTTTTTTTTGCCATCTACCACTAAATTACATCAGTGATGCACACAGTACAACACTGCTATGCATGATTTAGTGGTGGATGGAAAAAATAAATGGTGTACAAATCACCTCCCCTAATTTAAGTGTTGTACACTTGGCAATATTAGCTACACTTCTTAAAAAGATCAACACAACAATGAGCTTTTCTTTACAGGAGTAAGATTGTGCAACTTCACTGTCCTCAATAGGTGTGAGCAAATGACCCGAACGGACCGGACCGACCGAGACCGGACCGATCACATTCAGTCCGGTCCTCGGTCTAGGCTTTTGGGCTAATTCGGTCCTCGGTCCGGTCCGGACCACAAACCGACTATTAGACCGGACCGACCGAGACCGGACCGGACCGATCACATTCAGTCCGGTCCTCGGTCTAGGCTTTTGGGCTAATTCGGTCCTCGGTCCGTTCCAGACCACAAACCGACTATTTTGGGCTTGTTGGACCGGACCGACCGACGGACCGACCAAAACCGGACCGGACTGATCACATTCGGTCCGGTCCTCGGTCTAGGCTTTTTGGCTAATTCGGTCCTCGGTCTTGACGGTTCGGTCCGGTCCAGGATCGATGCTCACCCCTAGTCCTCAAAGAATTTTGGCCTTCCTCAATTATACGTGGTTAAGATATAGTCGACTTTGACTATCAAGAAGTATACTTCTATTACGTATATCGATCAAGACATACAACTGCCACTTTCAAAAATCTAGGCAAGAAGCAATAATATTTCTTTATGCTATAAAAACTATAACCCAGAAACTTCATACATGTTTCAGGTAAACATGGGTTATTGGTTATTTGACAAACATCTGAAATCCAACAAAGAAAAATAAAAGAATACTGTACGACCCGGACGCTAATGATATTCATAGTTTACATAAAAGAAGAAAACTAAAAAAGATAATAAACCCCACCAATTCTGCAGAGTAATAATAAAAGGGGAACATAGCATTCAACACTGAAGTAAAACTTTAACCAACATCTTTGACAGTTCCAGCGGATTAGCAGCTAGAAATAAGTTATCTAACAGCTAACTATTTACACGGATCGTAAATGGTTGGGCTGGAGTCTACCAAAACCCATCTTTTGCCATTTTCAAAAACTGGCAAAGTGTGATGGTTGGGAGCTCGTTGGTTCCTGCTTTTTTCTTTTTGATCTTGGTCATCTTCAATGCCTTTGTTCCTTTAGTTTCCGACTCCGTTGTGGATACCAAGTTGTAAAACTGTCAAAAACAACAGGATACATCATTCGGTTTATAGTGAGCCAAAGGTAGATCATAACTTGAGGTCAAATCTGGTCGTGTTATCTCAAAGAGGTCAAATCAGAAGATTATATGAAGGCAGGTTGAAACTTGCCCAAAAGTATAAATTTTATTTATTACCTCACAAACACCATGGAGTAACAACCTCTGGAAAGGGTCTTGGACATATAGCACAAGAGCCTCCTCACCAGCTGCCTCTGAGACAAAGGTCCTTATGTTCTCCTGAAAACAATACATCAATGCTATATTATGTGGAGATCAAGAATAAGATACAGTTTAAGGAGAACCTCATAATATGTTACATTAAGATATTACTCGGTCATCCCATGAAAACTGTAACATAAATTCACAGCATGTCCATTTCTAGGAAGTTGTCTCAATTACAATCACATACAAGCAATTCTGATCATTTTTTATTTTTATTTTTTTGAAAGGCAGAACTATTATATGAAACAACAAAAGAAATATTACGAAAATATCCCTAACTAAGCTTACTGACAGCTTCCAGCAATGAGAATGCAAGCAATATAAAAGCACTAAATTTACAAGCAATTCTAATCATTGCACAAAACAAAAGACTAACGAGATTTATCTGCACCCTCAATGTTCTCTTAATTTGCCATTGTTGCAGTGCAAACTTCAATTGCAACAGATAGGGGTAGCTAGAGCCATATAGGTGGCAAAACTGGGCGGTCAGTTAGGTTTGATAACAGGTGAAAACATGATCTGGATTTTTCAGTTAGGTGGCAAAATTGGGCGGGTCACTTTTTCCAATAATTTAATACTTGGAAAAAGTTAAATTTTTAAGTATGATTGAGAGAAGTAAAATATTAAGAATAGAAAATTTTGGATGACTTAACCTGCTTGACACGTTTGAACCATTTGACCAGTTTTCCTTTAAACAAATTCATTTTCCTTTTTACGACAAAACCAACATCGACCACTTTATAAGTAAATGGATCAAAACCCACACCTCTATAAGTACGACAGGTCATACTAAAGGCAAGAACAGAAAGAAGAAGACAAAAGCATAACCATGTTACAAGCAAATTGTTACAGTGAAGAATCAACTTTTTCATTTACATGAAGAATGCGTAAAATACCTCATAACCATTAACAAGTTCTGGCAGAAAGCTTCGGCGAAATGCCTCTCGAGTTCTGCAATCAATCCTGTGCCATGCAGCCAGTGCAACTATCTTATCAGCATCCACGGGACTTTTCTTCTTTGATGAGGAACCTTTAAGGGCCTCTATCGCACCAGCCTGCCAGATAGAACAAACACTTACAAGGCTGAGGCATCTAAACAAGCAACTAGAGCTGAAAATTACATCCTATACACTTATAATTTTATAAATGGTTACTTTGGGGTATATTTGATTTCTTACGGATCAAAATGGTAGAACAGTACAGTGACCTAAAAGGGGAAAAGGTTCTACAGGGTTAAAAATTTCCTAAAGTATGTTTTTATCCATACAACCTCATACATTGTTTTATATTAAAGAATTAAATTACTGAAAGATGATATAAATTCCACTTATAAACAATTATATGTTTCCAAGGTCTAGACAATCTGGCATTCTGGCCATCCATTTTTACCCGTCCTATAAAAGTTACCCGCCCTTCTGCCACCTATAAAAATATCGAGACAGGGTGCTCTATCGAGAAGAAAAGCAAGATGCAATAGAAACAACTAAACACGGTAAGCTATTATTCTCATTGCTATAATTTTATCTTCTTTTAAGCCAACCTACCAAAAGTAAAGCAAGTACAGAAAACAGGAAGCAGAATGAATTCAAGAATAGATTATCGGCATAATGTCAGTAGAAACATGAGAGTAAGAAACTAATTTCTTCGACTAGAGTACAATAATAGATGGGAAGAAGGACAAGAGAAGTGAAAAACCTCTTTATCCATGTCTATATTCCTAAATTTGTCCCAATTCCCCGCATTAGTCATGACAAATGGTGAAGGTTGTGCCTCATCACCTGAAAAACGAACCCTATATCAACAATGGATCACGTTACCAGATACAGCAAATAAAGAACATGGCATGTAGGTAAATGTTACTCCGAATCAATACAAATAAATGAAAACTATTGCTGTGTATATATATAGCATGGAAACCTTTATATTCAACAAGTATTTTAATTGCATGCTGTGTATCCACCATCAACAGATCCATTTAATGTTAAATGTTTTACTCCCAGTATACCCTTCATGAACATTCACATTACTTTTGGTAATAAGCACAGCAATTGGTCAAAAAGTTTTGATATTATCCAATCATTGGGTAACCTATTATTTTTGCAAATTTTTTGAGACACGGTTTGCATTGTATTTGTCCGTATTAAATTTCACCCAAAACCAACTTTTTCCAACTCAAACTGCAAAACTGGCTTGATTCATTTCAACTATATCATTATTTGCAATGCATAAAGTGGCTTACCCCAAGGTGGTGGAGCAAACAAGCCTCTAATTTCATCTCCAGACAACCGAGGCACAAGCTCCAACAGCATACGGTCATTTATCAATCTGCGTGATCGTCTGTTGCTTACCTGGAAAACAATGAACGAGTTCCAACTTTTAGAAACACGAATACAAAAACTCACCTTCCAGAACTATCAAAAATCTAATCCAAGTAACAAGCATTCCAACTTCCAAGGCACAAAATAAATAGTACTAAATGATCCCCGCAATAGTAGTCCAATGGTTGGGGACATGCAACTTAAAAGCGAAGTTTTTTAAAGGGTCAGTTACTCAGTTACCCTTTTTCTAATAGTATTACATGTTTCATGTGAGCAGAAAGCAACAATCGATCTTATATGCAAAAAAAACTAATACTTTTCACTGGCAGCCTCAACAAAATCAAGACAGGTTACCGTGATTAATCCAGTAAATCACTAAATTCTTTCACAAATACACTTATGTATATACGCATCTACCAAGTATCACATTCCTATTACGCAAAACACAATCTACAACATCCATCCACCATATCGAAAGACCAGATAACCGTAATTAATAGAGAAAATTACTAGATTCCTTCACCAATTCACTTACGTACAAACTAACTACCAAGTATTAATTTCCTATCTCCCATATCGAGTCGAAGTAACTATTTTTAACTAGAAATCTTTTGATCATTTAACGCGAATAAATAGGTCTTATAATGAAAACATGCAATCACAATCTATATAATAACAATCACAAACTAAACATTTAAAAGTAAAGTAACTCCCAATACCGTCTTCCACGGGTTATGGGTACCCAATACCGTTTCCGGTGTTTGGGGGAGGTTAAGATGTAGACAGTCTTACCCCTACCTAAGGTAGAGAGGCTGCTTCCAGTTCTACCAAAGGTAGAAAGGACCTCCGGCCTTTTGTAGGGAGTGAGGATCGAACCCCTGACCTCTCGGTTAAGAGGCAAGGGGTTTTCCAACTGATCCAACCCTACTTGAGTACTTGTTCACAAACTAAACATTTAATAAAAAAAAAAATAAAAAATAAAAAAAGATTGGTACTTTATCATTCAAGCTCTCAAGATATTCAATTTTCTTCTCAACTGCATATCCACGCGCCTTCGCATCACCTGTTAAAAACAAACATCAAATTGGGCCCAATTTTTTTTGTATAAAAAATAAATATGTAATAATAAATAGGATACCTTTGGTAACATCAAATAAGGCGTGATGATCACCAACGAAAACATCAGGAGTCGCCATGATTGATTGACTCAAGTGTGTTGATTTGATTGGGTTTTGAGATTAGTGAATTTGGGGGTTTTTTGAGCCCTAGAAATATTTGGGGGAAGGGTATGGGGAGGAGAATATTCTGTGATGCGGTGGAGACGTATTTGATCATTTTAGAATTTAGACCCTTGTAAATCAAATCAAATTATGACTTTGCAAGTAAACTTGGCGACAAGGGTAATTTCTTGGTCATCAAGGTCAAAAAATACTAGTAATATGTTTGTCTTATATGTTTTGGGGATTTCTTATTTAAAATAGATTATGTGTTTTGAAACAGATAATTAAGTAATCAGTGTTTACAAAATGTGATTATCAAATATAGTGTTTGGATTTATGTTGTTTGATAAATAAAGAGATAATCAGTTTTTAAGTGTTTGAAAAATCTGATTATTTTTGTAACTTAATGCGTAAAATTACAAAATTTGACATTTATCTTACCAAATAAGCCACATGAGAATTAAATGAGAATGCAATATAGACATTAAAAGCTTTCATTTTGTTAGCCACATGAGAATCAAATTTAGCGTTTTGCAAAAGCACATCATTACCAGATTATTCAAAACGTGGTTGTGTCTTCATCAAAACGCAAATAATCAATTATTTGAAAAGAGTTCCCAAACACTAGTCACGTTTTGTAAACATGATAAGTAGATAATCTACATCATAACGCAAATCCAAACACCTTTTATTATCTTACACATATAATTATTTATGTTTACTTTTTAGTTACATACATTACTTAAGCTATATACCGACTGGTTATATATCGCAATGTTGTAAAATCACTATTGACCTATGTATTAAAAACCGACATTTAAATCAACCCGATAGAGCTCTCGCTTCATGGTTTAACTGACATTTATCCGTACCATGGCCTGCCAAAAGTAGAATCGAGGAGACTTTACATGAAAAATTCTTATCTAGAGAGGGACCTCCTTACCCCGAGACAAATTAACGAATGTCAGGTAATTTTTTGCTCAAAACAAGCTTTTTCGTGACAAATTAACTAGAGGAATGTCGGGTGATTTTTTGCTCAAAACAAGCTTTCCGCAATGAAACTGGTTCACGCTTGAGTCGGAACCGATCAGGCTAACTCGGGTATTAAAACATGGCTATCGAATTCAACATTTATCATTGGTATTGATTCATATTATTGCATTAACAATCATGCACATGAACAATTTGACTTGGGAAATTAATTGACCATGTTGTTTCTTGCAAGTTCCATTGTAATATATACCCAATCAAACTTGAATATTGGCATATTTTCCTAAAACACAGGCTTTCAATGTATAATGTACAATGGTGTTTAAACAAGTAAAAACACACACACAGTAAACAAAGACATACCATTCTCACTAATCATAGAAACTGCTTAAACACCAACAAAGACATACCATTCTCAATAATCATAGAAGCTGAAAACCCAAATGATTGATTACTTGGCAAAACCAACACCAGTCACTAATCATAGAAACTGCTTAAACACCGACAAAGGCATACCATTCTCAATAATCATAGAAGCTGAAAACCCAAATGATTGATTACTTGGCAAAACCAACACCAGTGCATAAACAGAGATGCAGTATGTACTCGGCATAAAGTAGTAAAGTACATTAAAATATTTTTTGTTTATAAAGTACAAAACAAATTGGCTTTGCTAGCATACTACATCATCAAGTGTTACGCTCGTTCCCCATTGCCGATCCAAAGAAAAAGACAGGTCAGCTACTAATCTTACATAGTCATTAGGAGGGAAATAAACAAAAGAAACTTGCATTTACGATCATGTTTTCGCCAATATCTTGTTTGAATAACGTAGGTTGTGGTATTTTCTTGTATTGTGTGTTCAGGGATTTTTTTTTTTTTTTTTTTTTTTGGAATTTCGCCTTGTGTAGCTTATTGTAGATGGGGGGAAGAATTTACATGCGAAGCGAAATGAATCAAACAAGATCGTCTGCAGTTGTGTCCGCTCTATCTATCAGAGGTCTGTGGAGACTGAGTGATGAATCTGCTATAATAGGCAGCCCAGGCGACTCAAAATCTAAGCCATCTATCCCTCCATTCTCAGCCAGTGCTTTTTCTAGCGAAGCTTTAGCAACTCTAATGATGTAAGCAATCAAGATCGCTGTCATCAGATGAACCAACAAAGGCAAAGAAAAGTCATTAGTAATATTCCAAAAACAAAAAGAGAGTGGGGGTGTATGGGGCTTTTAAAATGCCATGTGGAGCGGGTAACAGGTAAAAATGGGCGTTATGGGCCATGTTTATTAGTGTGTTAATTATAAATTAGAAAAAAAATTATTATTACAAAAGATACTATACATTAACAATTTAGGATGTTGTATGTGTTCAAAATAGAATTTTGTCGTTTTCAACCTGTTTGACCCGTTCCCCTTTTTTAACTAAACTGTTTTCTCGGACAGAAAAACCCATTCAATAGTAAATGGGTCAAAACTGCCACCTCTAATTTTCCATAGATTTTGATTTACCTGATGTCACGAGCCCAGAAGCCATGAATATCTGCAAAAACAGTAACAATTGATCAGTATGGAAAACGAAAAACATATATCATGTTAAATGTACACTTCTTTATTTTTCTGTTTTTCAGAAGACCAGACTATAATCTAGCATGAACAATTGCTAAAAATTGATGTATAGCACATTGACCGGAGGTGACAATTAAATTTGTTAAAGAATTGGAACATTAATATGACAAACTGTTACCAAACATTGTATTCAATATTATTACTGAAATAATATAAACCTGGTAACCATGTTTGACACAATAACTATTTGTAAATAGTAATCTTACTTACCCAACGAGTTTTTGATATATCATGCCACCCATGTGTAACATCGGAAAGATCCTTGAGAGTTGTTCCAATATACACGAACACGAATGTGATTGGCTGCAAATAGCAAAAAGAAAAAGTCATCAACTGGCTAACCAAGAATACAAAAAAATAAAGGTCAATTTACATAATAGCTACGATCTCATAAGAGCTTACCATCATCCCCAGCCACGTGGCCAGCATATACTCCCACAAAGGAACAGGAGTAACAGACAACAGGTAATTTAAGACGTTAAATGGAAGCAATGGAACAAAGCGAAGCAGCAAAACAATCTGTGGAAACAATAGCCAATTTCCCATGTAAGAAATGCTGTCAAATACAATAAAAAATAAAATATTCTATGTCAAATGCTACAACATAAATAATATAAGCATCCACTGGCACTTTTCACCTTTTTACTATTAATGCCTCAACCTAGGTTATTTTTTATCTCTATCAAATCAAACAGGTACTGTAGAAAAAAGAGCTCAGATGAGAAGGTGATAGAACCCAACTATGATTTTTTTTTTTTTTTTTTTTTTTTTTTTTTTTTGTGAAAACGGATACAAAAGTATGGATAGCGAACACAACAAGTTTGATCAATTTTCAAGAACCTGTTTCGATGCAAACCAAAATTTACCAGTTTTGACTTAATTTACCTAAAGGGCTAAATGCCTAAACCCATTTTGACCATTAGCCAACCCGCCCTATTTCTCACCTTCACGACTGATATAGAAAATCAAAGAAGAAAAAAACTGTTATATATGCCAAACAAGCAATTAACCCAAAGCCAATGATCTCCTATAAGGGTTGCAAGTTATTGCAACAAACATGACCATATAAGTTTTATTCTTAGGCTTTGCGAACAAATGTATGAATCCCAAAGATGGAAAAAAAAAATTGCTCAATTCTAATTTGCTAGCTTTAACATTCTGATGTATCGTACCTTGAAGCCGGATCTCTTTATAGCAATAGCTATGGCCTGGAACTTGGGATATTTCCTTAACTTAGAAATAACGTACGACCGTCCTATCTGCATATGGAGCGTCAAATTACAAAATGAAATAGACATAGGTGCGCGAGAACATATGACAGAACGAAATTGTGATTTCTTAAGTGGGCCCATTTCGCAGTGAATGGCTAGCAATGCAAATTATATCATTCCACGTTACATGTGCGCTTGAAAGATCATGTCCGGTAAGGAAGCATATATGCATCGTACCAAATGCTGGACAAGTAACAAAAACTTACTGTTTTGCCAACAAGGAAAGCAGCCGTTGCACCAAGGGTGGCACCAATGGAATCAGCAACAAATCCGACTGGCAGTCCAAAGAGATATCCCCCTCCAAGCTAAAATATAGATTACAATTAAACACGTTTAGTCGAGATATGCCAAGAGCAGATAAGCATCAAGACTAAACCTTAAACATTGGCTGCAACCTATAATCAATGAGTAATATTTGAAGAATGAAAAATAAAAGCAACGACACTGCAACAGTGCAACATACAGTCAACTTATGCAAATAGCATGCAAGTGCTTCACTGGTATGTTGGTGCTCGTGACTAGCCATGTAGTATAATCCCAGACACCATCAGCAGATAAGATGGAATTATCAAACCTTGAATTACTCAGTAAACCTTATCAACTAGCAGAAAGACTACAATTATAACTCAAAACGATTGCTAAACAGGCATACCCCTCGTTACTTTCACAAAGCGATCAATGTGTTATCTAACTCGACACTACAGGCAAACACATTATTCTTAACTTTGACACACTAGTCATTATAGAGGAAGTCTGATAGATAATCCTCTTTAAAGTTCAAATTGATTAATGGACATATAACTCTTTACTTAGGCCAACAATACCTTACTTACAAGCTTACTTCCTTATAACTCAAGTATTTACAGTTTTACACCCTCCAGCATGCTACTTACAAACATTGACATATTCATCACAAGAGAGAAAGATGAACTTCCGAGTTCATACATCAATAGACTTATTCATAAGTACTCGTCATACCAAACAGGGAGAGGAAGGTGTTTACCACCATTTATTGACACAACCTTCTGGTAGCTTATGCAAAAATACCTAATAGAGGGACTAGAACATAGGATTACTAGATTATCATGGACCAACCATATGTTCACAGCTAATGTCATAACCAGCTTAACTTTAACGATTTTACATACAGACACTAAGTTATCTTATCTAGCAGAAGCTATGAAACAATACACAAAGTTTACACTATTCACTAATTATTTTCATGATTATTCTCAAGCATCTATATTCCCTTAAACTTTTGGCATATGATTTACTTCTTTGTCATTTAGAGAGAGAAGAGATTGCTTCATGTAAACAAAATCTCACCGTAAGCACTGAGGCGGGAACCACAAACACCGTAAGAGGGATATAAGCGATGGCACTACAAATTTGAAAGCAAAAGATGATATGAGATATAATATGTGCTTGGATGATGCACATGAACAATTAATAGGAAACTACTAATGCCTGTCAAAATAAAAATGTGAAGACATTTTATATATTCATTCGAACATAACCCAGTGAAAAATAATTCTAAACAGTGAGATGAATTGTAAACAGAATATCTTACAGAACAACTGGGCCCCAAGGACCCAACTCTTCCTTAATCCACACCAAGAAGTCCTTCAAAATCTGCACAAAAACATTACACCAAAATCAAAATGATGTACACATATATATGCTGCAATGATAATACATCATAGCATAAAGTTAATAAACTCTTTCAGCAATACCAAATCACATGAGTATTTGTGATTGGAAGTAGGTTATTTGAATATGCATAGAGTTTGCAAAAAGCTCATATCAGAAAGAAAAAAAATTAGATAAGCAGTTTTTAAGGGGTGTTTAAGACAGCTCATTATAACTGTTCATTTTCTTATTGCTGTCCAAGAGCAGTTTTTAAGTTATTCGAGATTGTTCATCCAATCCACTTATCTAACTATTTCTTACTAAAATAAGTCGTCTTGAATAGACCGTTTGAAGTTGTTAACTACAATTTCAAGTGCCAATAAACACACGATGAAGAATTTAAAGAGCGTCTGGTAAGCGTATTCAAATAGCTTATGCTTCTTCTACGAGAGAGCTTATTAGCTTATATATTATCAAAACACATTTAGAAATAGTGTTTGGGGTAACAAAAGGTGGTAACTGTGAAAAGAAACTAAAATGTACTAATGAAGTAAGAAGAACATAAAGAGTAAAGGTGGGATAAAACTGTAAATTAGCATTGGAGCTCACTTAGCAATCCAAAAAGCTAGTGAAGTGGAGCTTATCAAAAACAACAAACATAAGCTTAGCTTATTAGTTATTAATCTGTAGCTCAAAAAAACTGCTTTTGATAACCTCCTCCAAACCAACGCATTTGCTAACAAAAGTTTTTCCTAATTTACAGCTATATCCCCATCTTTCCTCTTCAAATTCGCAGTGAGACGTTAGTCCTTTTGGGTCATTTAACCATTACCTCGTTCAGATAATACCCCCATAAACTTATCCTAACATTGTCTCCTTCATTGTGTTCTAACCATCAACACAACAACAACAACAACAACAACAAACCCAATCCCGCCAAGGCAGGGTATGGGGGAGGTAAAATGTAGACAGATCCTACCCCTACACCAGGGTAAACCCGTGTGTAGAGAGACTGCTTCCAACGAGACCTCCGGCAAGTGCAAGTGTGCTAGTGCTAAAGGATAGATATAGCATACGACAAAAACAAAAGGCAAAAGCGAAGTAAAGAAAGCAAGCAAACAAGCAAACAGGGCATACAGGAAAAAGAATCACGCACAAGCACACGGAAAAAAGCAAATAGCAAAGCGCAACAGATATAAAACCAAAAGCCCAGGCACACCAAAAACAGACCAACAAAATGGGGCAACACATAGCAAAGCAAAGAAGCACACGAGGCATACAGCTAAAGTAAAAAAACACGTAGCACCAAAACCAAACGCAAGGGCAAGACAAAGCAGGCAAAACCTAAGGGGGCAACAACAGAGCAACGCAAACCACGCACAGGGCCTAAGACTACGGCAAAGCAAAATAGAGGCCACAAAACAAAACACGCAAGGAGGCAAAAGGGGCACCTAAAAGCCAAGCACCTAGCACCACTACCCGCAAAACAGACTAGCACCTAGCACCACTACCCGCAAATCCTAATTCTATCCCTCCACCCCTTCCTATCTGAGATCATGTCCTCGGTCAAACTAAGCTCCGTCATGTCAAGCTTAAGTCTATCCTCCCACCTGATATTGGGTCTGCCTCTCCTTCTCACGCCATCTACATCAAGCGCTTCGACCCTTCTAACTGGCGCTGACTGTGGCCTCCTCCTGACATGTCCAAACCACCTCAACCTTCCTTCTCTCATTGTGTTCTAACCATCCATAACCTAAATACCCAATCCCAAACACCCCCAAACAATCTCACATGTGTATTTCATCACACTCAATATCCAAACCATAAAATTAACAATATGCAATGTAAAAAAATAAAAAACAGATTTCAACAATAAAAAACAAGAAAGAATATAAAAAATGATGTGTAACTGCAAGAGTACTAGAAACAAATATAAAAGGTGGAATAGATTTGTAAGTCATCATAAGCACTTGCAAAACAAGCAAAAAAAAAATAGTGAACCCTAGCTTATCATAAACAACTTAAATAAGTTAATAAGCTTAGCTTATTAAGCTTAATGACACCATTTTTTATAATCTAGGCTCTATCCGAATTTTTGCTTATTTTGCAAGTCTTGATGACAACTTATAATTATACCCCCATCTTTCCCCTATGTTTATACCTAATTTTGTTTAGATCACATAAGCTTATTCAAATGTCTATTCAACCTAACTTTTAGTAAACGATAAAAACAAAGGAAAACGGTGGAGTAAAATGTAAGTCATCATAAACACTATCAAAACAAGCAAAAAAAAAAAATAGTGAAGCCGAGCTTATCATAAACAAATCAAATAGTAAGTTAATAATCTTACTACCTTATTAGCTTAATGAAACTAATTTTAATAATCTAGGCTACACTTATCGTTTCGCTTATTTGCAAGAGATTCTGTTAAATAATAATTATACCCCCATCTTTTCTCTTTGTTTTTACCTCATTTTGTTTAGGTCACATAAGCTTAGGGGGTGTTTGTTTTGGCTTATATAGCCGGCTTATGGCTTATTTGGTTTTGGGCTTATGTTTCATAAGCTCACTTCTTGTGGCTTATTTTGAAACTTTTGGCTTATATAACTTCATTACGTCATAAACAAGTCAAATAAGTCAATAAGCTTACCTTATTAGCTTAATGAAACTATTTTTAATAATGCTTATTTTGCAAGTTGACATATGATATCTATTATCAAACAAATCAAATAAATAAGTTAATACCTTTTCGACAGGTAATGAATAACAAGCGTAACCAAACATAACAACAAGCACAAACACCACCATAACTCTAACAACCGAAGACCACGTCACTCCAGACAACGACACTTTGAGTTTCATCGCCGACAGCAACCGTCGTCTCCATGGTCGGGAATCCTCGTCGTCTTCGTTCCCCATTAGATCTTGCTTTAACGATGATGGCCGTGCTCTTAATCCTACAACGTTCATTCAATTTTATTATTTAATAGTCCATTCATTAGATTTTTTGTTTTAATGGGGGGATCTAATCGGAAATTGTTTTATGACGGTGATCGGGTTTTTGTGTTGGGGTAGATTTTGACTTGTTTGTTAAGTTTGTTTTTGTTTGTTTAGACGTTTTAGTTACGTGTGGGCATCGATGTGTTTTTTTATCTAAACGAAAACAATTAATCCTTTTGTCTTTAAATAAATGTTCACTTTAATTATTTATAGTTTTTCTTTTTTAACTTTGACTTTAAATATTTTTATATGATAAATCACGAGTGACTTATAAAAAATAAAAAATAAACTTGTTCATAAAAACACACTTTTTCACACACATTCCATAAGAACCTATATTCCAATTCTTTTTAATCTAATTAATAATGCATCTATGCTTATCTATATATAAGTGTATGACGTTTACACTCCTTGTTCAGATAGTTGAAGCAAATAATCTTAATTTTCAAACAATAAGGGAAAACATGCACAACAATTGAAAGAGTATCTCGACACAAATAAGTGTGACATATAAAATTGATTTAAGATTATTTGAGGACAAAAACTTTTTTACATACTAAGGGATCAATCTCTACCATCCATTTTTATTAGATATAAAAAAAAACTCACTTTCATCCTTTTTTTCAAATATAAATATCTTTCAAACCGTTAATCGTCAAGCGAAAAAAAATATACCATTACGACGAGCATTTAATTATCTTTCTATATATATGCACTTTGATATACTTTCGACAATTTTTTTTTTCATGTTTCTCACCTTTTTTTTAAGTTTTTTTCCGTTTTTCGATGTTACTGAAATTTGCATGAAAAAATCATATATGACATGTGATATTAGTGTTAAATCATATATGATATGTATATCATATGTGATTTATTATATATGATTTAACACTAGTATCACATATGATATTACATATCATATGTGATTTACCAATAATATCACGTGTGATCTTCAAATTAATGTTAAATCATATATGATATTTCATGCAAATTCCAGCTTCGAAGAAAAACGAAAAAAAGACGAAAAACGTGAAAAAAACGATTTTTTTTTCTTTTTTCGAAGATATATCAAAGTGCCCGTCTATAGAAATATAATTAAATGCTCGTCGTGATGGTGTAATTATTTTTGCTTAACGGTTAACGGTTTAAGAGATATTTAAATTATAAAAAATAAGTGAAATAATAAAATGCTTTTAATTTCAGTCATTGATTTCTTTTTAGATGGATGGTGAAGATGGGTCCCTTGATATGTAAGAAAAGTTTGATATGTAAAATAACTCTCCTCTATAAAAAAAATCCAACATAAAAGTAAAGTTTTCATTAGACTGTAGAAATAAACAATGTTGGTCGGTTCAAGTTTTATGAAGCACTTCATGATAAACAACGATTCAACATACTATTGGATTCTTTATTGTTATTTTCATATATCGAACCTTTAAGCCTTTCCATTTAGATATCACAACATGTATGTCGGTTCATTTTGTGTACCAAAATATATAGAGTAAAACTTATACAAAACTAATTAGATATTATAGTATAATTAGGTATGCATGCCTTGCATATCCATTGGTACAACTTCACATGGATAATCCTACAATACATGCTTGCAAGTGCAGGTTAGAAGACCAAATAATAGTTTATGTAAGGATAAATTAACACAAAGTATTACAAACTTCAAAAAAAAGGACCATAAAAAGAGTGAGTTCAACCCCACTCGTTTAACATTCTTCCTATTTTGCTCCATTTTAGCCACACTGCAATCCATCCGACAATCATCATTTGCGTATAATATCTATTATAATATAATGAGTTGAAAACCTTCAAAAGGAATTCCTCAATAAATGTATGAGACGAGGTTTCGAGCCCGCGCGTTGCTACGGTTGTTTTCGCTAAAGATAGATGTAGACATAGATCGACACATATGTTTGCATTCATATCAATGTCGGTATATACAAAGGAGGATACCCAGGGTTGCATTTGCATAAATTACCAAAATATGATCATCTTGACACTTTGTAAAACACAACATAGTTTCAAAGCTAAGCTGAAAATAATAGGCACAATTGCAGCAGGCGGCAAAATAATGTGAAATACCATTGCAAAAAAGGCCATAATGGTTGGCAATGAGGCTTAGATAGCCTAAGAATTGAAGAAGAAGGATGTATTCACCATGGCTGCAACCATCATGGGTTACCCTGCCAAGGTGTGGATAATCTTATCTTCTTCAAAGTTATCCTCACCCATGACAACCAATACTACCAACGGCTGATCGAAACCGCAATAAGCAAATTATAACCATGATAATTATTGTACGAAACACATGTGTAACTGCAACTTTGCAGCATACTAAACAAAACAACATTTGAATACGGTATATCTGTGATGATACCCGTAACAACATATTCAATTTTCAGCGACACTCTCATGCTCCAGCTTCCCACAGTTTTATTGAAGGGCATTTAAGCCACAGAGAAACGACCAACATACATCATATTTGACTAACGGCTAATTTTTTTCCCCTTTCCCTTTTGACTCATCTTTGGCAAATGGTTTCATACCTATCTCTTGACAAAAATGAGCATTGGGAAGGCCAAGAACCTTGAGCCTGGATTTAAAAGCTTCTTTCGCAATCTGTTTTGCAGTTTTGGCCACGGTATCATCATTTCTTTGGGCAACCTGTTTTGGAGGTTTAACCCTCCTAGCATCTTCTTTTTTAGAGCCTGAGCCGCAATAACCAGGTGGAAAGTAGTTGTTCCATGCCATAGGAAGGTCAGCAGCTTCTGAGCTTGATTCATTAGCTTGAAATGTACATGGTCTCTGCACATAAAAAAAATGAAAAGTGAGTCTGTGTGGTAATGCTGTGTCTTTCTGATATCAAGATTGACATGAAAAAGATAAACCTTTTTTCTTGCTGGAATCCATGATGTGGTTTGTTTTAGATTATTGTTTGGTGAATTAATGTTTGGGGGAGATGCTTTTTATAGATGAAATTTCAAATGAACATGTGGTTTATGAATGGAATATGTGCAGACAATGTGCAGCTTTGGAAAAATGAATAGTTGATTAAAGCAGTCAATGCATACACTGTTGATGTCATTAAAGTAGAGAATATACAGCTTTCATTTGAGTTTTTGTATGATCAGATTTTAATATTGGAATATGCATAGATGTGCAGTCCATGTTTGAAGAAAAAAACATTGAACCAAAGATTTTTATTTCATTAAAATAAGCAGTGAATGTAGTATGCAGTGAAAGAAAGAGTGAACCCAATTTCTGCAATGCAGGCTTGAAAACATTGAATGTGCCATGACGCATTATGCATTGCATATCGCATGCGCATATTTTCAATCACAGTTACCACATATGAATGGTGGTGGCACTAAACATTTTGCAGTTTCATCCCTATAACTATTATGATTACCTGAATTGCAGCCTGAGCGACGTTGGCCTCTCCTAGATGATCTCCGTTTGTTGTATGAAGTTGACCCGAAAACAAACCAAAATCTGAACACAAATTTAGAATTGCAAATTAGATTTTCCAACCATAATGGTGTTACTTACAGGACAAAAATATAACTGGAATACCAATATTAAGACGGTTGCAGAAACTTGTAATTACCGGGTGTATTTGCTATTGCTGCAAACTGAAACATCAGCTACTTTCGCATCTTTTTGGCCTTCCTTCTTTTGTTCATTTCAACTTTTACATTCATGCTAATGAATCAGCAAGCGACGTTGACAAACCGGGGAAGAGTTATGCCCATGCTGCCACATAAACACCGCTATTCTTAGACACTGATTTTACTTAAATGCTCTCTAAAAATGAAATATCAAGAAGTGTGCAACAGTGAACAGAGCTTATTCTTGATGGAGTAGAACATACGTTGTTCCTCATGGCATACAAAGATTATAAGTATACTTAGCAAAACATTTATTGAAATCCATAAGTAAGTATGACAAAATTTGATGAATTTTGGTTATAGCCATATACCAAAAGGAAGTCTAAAAATGCATTCATCGATTATCGCTAGCAGTATGAACAGAATATAGATAAAGGTCACTCACCGTAGTAAGCTAAAAGATTGGCTCACGATAAGGCTGCTTATGTGCAGGAGGTCTTCCAACATGACCATCCACAAGTATCTCAAGAGTTTAAGAAAGTCCAGTTTCATAACGAATGTGAGTGGCTTTAATTGATAAGCATCCATTCATATTCATAGTGCTATGGATGGTGAGTTTCTGAATCTACAAAAAAAGAGCATAAAACCGATTGAAATGAGAACAAATAGATTAACATGTGATGATAAAGCAACTGTATTCTCATTAACAGTAGATTGCCGCGAATTCTGTAAACTATAGGATAATGGTATGTATGATAATTCACTCACCATGCCAGATTGTTGATCCAATATATATATATATATATATATATATATATATATATATATATATATATATATATATATATATATATATATATATATATATATATATATATATATATATATATATATATATATATATATATATATATATATATATATATATATATATATATATATATATATATATGTGTGTGTGTGTGTGTGTGTGTGTGTGTGTGTGTGTGTGTGTGCAAAAATCACCTTTGCTTTCTTTTCACCATCTTTCTGCACTGAAAAATTGAATATAAACGATCATTCACATTATAAGAAATTCTATTTTAGTAATCAAAAGGCGACTTTAGGTTTCAGGAATTAAAACGGTACTATGTAGTCGTACCTGCAGGCTGAGATACAATGACACACACCAAGCAGCTCACCACATATTGTTTCTTCAGTTGCAATTCAGGTTTGTTGATTCAATGGCATGTCAGATCTAGGATGATCTATAAATTGCATAAACGATCCTATGTTTAACATGCCATTCAATCAACAAAGCCGGATTGTAAGTAAAGAAATTATATGTGCTGGTTCTGTTGACATGCATTTAAGATATATCAGTTTTCATTCTCTATCTACAATAGTTAAATTCTTTAACTATTATGTTTCTAGTTTTTAGTACCCACACCCTTTTTTTCCCTTTTTTTTCTTTTTTCTTTGTTTCAGATATATAATTCTATATTTTTTATATGGTTAGAGTAGATTAGCTTTTTATGGAAGTTCATTTGAAAACAAAGGCTAACCATGTGAAAGGCTGCCTAATGCAGTCAAATCAAAGACCTTTATAAGTCATGTACCATCACACTATAGCAATCATAATTTAAAGAAAATCTATCCTTTAAAACACACAGAGAGCAAAGAAAATCTTTTTTAGAACATAAAAAAAGAGGAAAAAAAAGCAAGAAAAAAAAGATGAATACATGGATGCCTTTTTGTGAAGAGCTTGCTGCAGTTCTTTGGCTCTAGCCTTGTGAGGGATATGATGGTTGTTCAATTCCAGAGAGAGGTGGCTGTGACTATGGCGGATGAAGGAGAATTGATGAAAAAAGTCCAAGAGGGACTATGTGATCGGAGAGTTGGAGATTTTGTATCCATTTGATTCTTATGTGCAGAGTATTTCGGAACTTATTATGTATCATATCATTCATAATAGGTCAAGTTTAGAGATTCACGCTACATTTCGGTGTACTCACTTTTGCCATCGCATCATTGTCCATGAGAGTTTTCATAGCCCCACTTTCAATTGTTTTGTACTATTTTTGGGGGAGATACATGCTCAACTACTTGCTTTTATTTACACAAGTACTTTAAACTTTTAAGGATTACCGTGAGTTTCGTAGCCCCTACTTTTATACGTTTTGAACTATTTTGGGGGAGATACATGCTTAACTATTTTTCACAGGTACTTTAGATTTTTAAGGATAACTTCTATCATGATCACCATTGTTTTAAAACTGAATGTTGTACTATATCAATTGTTCTTGTTTGAGTGGTATAGTTCTACGTCGAATAAAGTGCTATGTCAGTTGACTCACGATACATTGAGTCATGTACTATTGATTATGTGCTATAGTTCTACGTCGTATAATGTTCTAAATAAGTTGACTACTGATACATTGAGTCAAGTACTATTGATTATGTGTTATTGTTCTACGTCGAGTTAGGTACTATTGTGAATTCATTTGACATCATGTGCTTGAACATAAACTATACATATTTTGGCAGTGGGTTGTGAACACACAGGTTGCAAGTTTTGTATGGGCGGAACTTGGAACTGAGTGGATTTACAATGCCTTTGCTGCATAAACGATTTTGAAAGGCTTTACATTTCAATGTAAACTCTATGAACTCACTCAACCTTTGTGTTGACACTTTTTAGCATGTTTTATCTCAGGTATCTAAGGCATTCACTTCATGGCATGCATGTGGACATATCATAGAGTCGCGGTGACGACGCGTCTCACTTGGGTTTTATGAACTTTAAAAACATCGTTTGACTTGTAAAAAACTTTATTCCGCATATCTTGACTTTCATTTGGGACCTATCTTTTGTAAACTCTGATTATTTTATTAAATCAAACGATGTATTTTCCAAACGACACTTTAGGTCGTTCAATATAACTGTGATTGTCATGCTATGACAGTCAACCCCCAGGAATTCCATTCCGCTGCAAAACAGGTAATTTGGGGGTGTGACAGATTGGCATCAGAGCTTCAGTTATAAAGAACTAGGTTGCATCATTGACCCTAGACTATAACTACATCATCATAGTGTAAAACCCTAAAAATCGTAAACGCGTTAAATGACCAATTTGCCCCTCAAGCTTAATGATTGTGGTATACGTAAAATATGTCAAGCTCGTTAATTAAATATTGACACCTAACTTAAAATGATTTATGCTAGAAAATAACCTTAACTCACACTTATGTTTGCAAAATAAATATAACACAATATAAAGTCACTTGGACCTAATAACATGTACAAGTTGCTAGGGATTTAAGTTAAGCATATAAACTAAATAAATATAAGAGATTGATTTGGTCACTTATTTTCCTAATCTTGGCCCAAAACTCACGCCCATAATTCCCCTATAATTCTCTCCTTATTGATGTCATTTATACACTAAATGGTAACTTACATTAATATGTATTTCGTAAAGTTGGAAAATATTGAATGAATATTATCTCATTCCCCTTTTGCTCGGACTAAGTGGAACGCCCACTCCCCTTTTTATTTTCCATTTAACTCTCATTAGTGACTTACCAATTACAAAATTCAAAACCCTAATCCTCTCATCAAAAATGACGGCAAAACATTTTATTCCCCATTCCATTCGAATCCAAGCAAGAAGATGGAAACTGTGATCGTGGGTGGTTAATACGTGGTACTGTGATCGTGTTTGGGTTCGAAAGATAGCTTGGTCGTGGGATTGGTGGCCTGGTCGTGAGGTCTAAGCCAACAAGGGAGGCTGTCGTAGTTTACAAGGCCATTTTGGAGGCTGTTGGATGCTGCTGGTCGTTGTGTACTAGGACAGCAAAGGGAGGTGTTGATCTCCTGGTTTCGGTCCTTGTGTCTTCCTCATCTTTCACGCTACAAGAGGTAACAACATGACCCTCGTCTCGTCTCCTTTTCATCGTGAATCTGTTCATGGAAAGTCCTTTCCATGCGCATGATCCTTGCATATATATGCCGTATAAAATGTTAAAACAAGTCTAAAAAAACTCGCTACATAAAATCATAGATATGCAATATATATGTTGACACCCATTTCTGTTTCGTGAGCATTTATTCTGTTATGTTATCCGTTTGATCTGGTCATTGTTAGACATCAATCTGCTCATTGACATGCGATCTAAGAAACTGATCTTTTTTAATCTTAAAGAAATAAAAGAGGGGCGTGTGTATTTGTTTCGGGAAGAAGGTCAAATAAGATATCAAAAGATAAATAATGGTTGTTCTTGGTCTTGTCGGGGGCCATGTTTAAGGGCAATCACGGGGCAAATGGATGAGCCGTTTAAAGTTTTAAAAAGGTGTCGGGGAAGTCAAGCTGGGGGTTTATCATAATATATTTTCACTAGGTCGTGAATGCTAATTGTTTGAACCGCGAACGAGCTTGAATATTGATCGAACATGCATATGGAGTCTTGTGGGGGTTACTTCAAAGTTGATCGCGGGATTCTTGGGTAAACCGTTTTATATGCTTAAAAGTGTGTCGGGAAGACGAGTCGGGGGTTAGTCATTAGGTGCGGTTACCGAGTCGTGTTGGCAAGTTTTATGAAC
This sequence comes from Chrysanthemum makinoi, assembly GCA_910596185.1. Taxonomy (NCBI): domain Eukaryota; kingdom Viridiplantae; phylum Streptophyta; class Magnoliopsida; order Asterales; family Asteraceae; genus Chrysanthemum; species Chrysanthemum makinoi. Next base: position 76,319,716 of record OU343221.1, read on the forward strand.
CGCGAGCGAGGGCAAATTCTTGAAGCAAGTTCGAATGAAAGTTTGAAAAATAACTTTGAATCTGAAAACGTTTTATGGGATTTACAATTTAATAAATTTTAATATTAAAGGCTATTTTCACTTTTAACCATTATCTTTGGAAATTCGTCACATGCAACCCTTGGATTTTATGAATTTGTCATTTTACAACCTTAAACTTGGACCTTGTCTCATGCAAACCCTAAGGTTTTAGAAATTTCGCATATCAAACCCTAAACTTTTATAATTATCATATTTAACCCTGGACTTTACTAATAAGTTATTAAAGAATCTAAAATATGATATTTGTTACATTAAACCCTTAAGTCTATTGAATTGTTTTCTGAATATAGAAATTTCTTAATTGAAAGGTTACATAATTAGGATAGACGTCTAATTTGGGAAGTATGTAACTTAGTAAACTTAATTATTGGAAGTTACTCATTCGGTCAACTTACTAAATATGGAACGTTATTAAAAATAGAATGAAACCATAATATGAACAATGAGGAATATAAAATAGTTTTCTAAAACTTAGACCATTATTCGTGTAGATTCGTTGAAGAAGATACGACGTTGCTTCCCGGTGTTACTTTCCGTTTGTTTTCATTTCGTTGCTAAGGTACAAATATTCTATCCCTTTTCAGTAGGGGTTTCTCACGATTCGTATTTCATCTTTCGATATTCGTTTGAACTGTTATGCTTTACTCTAAGCCTCCTTATTAGGGCTTCCCTATGACTTTGCTATGCTCCTCTCGATATGAACTCGATATGAACTCGATATGAACCTCGATTATGAACTTATGTTATGGAAACCTGATATGAACCTTTGACTTATGAACCTTTGATATGAACCCTTATGATATGATTATGCTTTGACCCGTCAGGTTTGATACGAGCCAAATATGTGTTCCTAGTCGGAAGGTAACTGACCGTGTCATTGATGCACCAATGGCATGACTCAAGTGGTAATACAGTGATGATACACACTGTCCCCTATTATGATATGATATGATTATGAGCTCACTATATGTATATGATTTGGCCAGGGGGGTATGGATGTATCCTAGATATGATATGTTCGAGGGATTTGATCTGATACGTTTGTTTATGATATGGTGAATGATGTCGTGTGCAATACGTCTTCACAATTCAGGAGCTAGCTACTCCATTTGTTACCGGGTCTCCCTCCTATTATGTATGGTATTCCGAGGTCACCCCTCAGAATACAATGGCTACTTATGATATGATATGATATGATATGTTTCCAGGGCTCGAGATAGATTCGATAAACCCTTACACTTTTGATAAACCTATATTGTACCTTCAGTATTCCCCAACGCACCATAATCTGTATTACTTGTTCATTACTTAATACCCTTATATGATTCACTTTTACCAAGATATAGATACTCCATTACATTGATCATTACACTTTCATTCTATTACTTCCAGGACTATGGTTCCATTCAAATTAGGGTTATTATATGCTTATTGAATTTGATTATGCTATTCATGTTTTATGTGACTCCTGATTATCCTGCTATGATGTGATTACTATGAGGTTATCTGAGTTACCTATTTTCATCTGACGATGTGATCTCACCTTTGTTATGTTACTCTCTCGATTTGCAATCCGGTGACCATACTAAGGTGTAAACGATAGTTTTGTGAGTTTATTATGTGTGCTTTGTTCGGTATCTCGTGGACTATGAATATTCCGTTGTATTCTTATCTGTTTATTGTTGACCCGCCATATTTACATTTACTCCTATCTACTACGGTTTGATTAGGTAAATGGGTCATATTGTGACGTCTGGCTTGTTAGTTTGTTTAGTTGCCTGATATGTCTTTAATTCATTTAATTATAAGGCTCATAATCTTGTATTCCTACTTGTTACGTGTATTTGCTATGTTTTGACCGCATGTTAAGTACTTCCACGTTATGATATTGGTTATGTTTTCAACTAAAGGTTTTGACCTGTGTGATTGCCATGCTCACTTACTAATTAATTGCTTCCGCTTGCCTTTAAATTCCTGTTTGACTAGTATGTCTTCTGATTTCCTGAATTGTTGGTATGCTATATGTATGTTATGTGGATACGACGTCTGCTATGCTTGCTTATGTTCAGTACTTGTATGCCTAATTTGTATGTGATTGTATATATGTCATCGATGCTTTGCTTTGCTTCGTTCTCCTTGTTATCCGTTCTGTTTGGATATCTGTATAATTGTGTTCTGCAGGATCCTCCTTGACTCATCGTTTCCCTTTCATTGCGACATTGTTATCAACTTCCTTATTTCATTTCGCATTTCTGATTTTATTTAGCTTTCGTTTCGTTATATCTGTTCACTGGACTTTTTAAGCTCAGCCGCATTTCTTTTCCTGCGGCAGGTTTTAGATTTGAAGATGGGCTTTGATGGGCTGAGAGTTAGATTATCTGAGTGGACCAACCCTAGTTACCTTTCTAGTTGGACTTATTTTGGCGGGCTATTGTTTGAAATTTTGGTTTATTTAAGACATTTGGATTTTGTAATTTTCCTTGTAAATCTTTTGTTTAAATGACTTGGTACGTTATTCTTTAAGACTTCCGCTTGAAGAATTTTATTTGTATGTTCTGATATGACACCGAATGTGACACTACCCTTTGTCGGATTGGGGTGTTACAATTATGGTATCAGAGCTAATGTTTCGTCTTGTTGACCTTAGGATTGACCTGTGAGGACTTGAGTAGACATTAGGCTTCCGTCTGTTCTGATCTTCTCCGATTCGCTTGATAGTCGCTCGTGATTTAACTTTGATATTCGTTTGTCTTCACTGATTTGGCCTTCTTCTTTTCGCATCGAATTTTGTTATTTTGTCTTCGCACATCCGTTTGTCGATCGTTAGATGGAGACTACCGGAGCCGAAGAAGATGGTGCTAACCCTCTTTGTTGCAACAGTCCCTCGAAGCCGAGAGGTTCATGAGCGAAGCCGCACCACCGCCTGGCCTGCTGGAGACATCGATGCTGCCGGCGGAGCTGGACGGATCAACCAAAGGCGCAAAGAAGGAGACAAGATTCAACTGGTGGTTGAGGAGTTCATCTACTTCATATGATTTGGCGCGACTTGTGTTACTCTGATTTGTTTGTCACGCGTCTAGAGGTGGTTTGATATTTTGCTATGTGCTTTTGATCGGTATTGCTTTTCTTTGATTTGTTCAGTTCGGTTTGAATCGGAAGTTTTTTTGGCACTTGGGAATCTCTCAATTTTTTTTGAATCGTCAGTAATGAGTCATGAGGAACCGTTTTGTGCAAGTTGGTGACATTCTTTCATTATGATATGGTAAGTTGCTTGATGTAGTTTATGCCGTGTATATAACCGTCTGCTTTTGGTATGTTACTTGTTATATGTATGTGATATGTTTTGTTGTGATATTGGTTATGTGGTTTGTCATGAACCGAGGCAAAATATGATGACCATAAGAACTTGTTATGTGATGCAAGTATTATGACGCCTGATTAATGTGATAATACCGAGATCATATAATCTGAACTTATTGAAATCGTACGACGTCTTGGGAAATGCCTGGGGTAGGTACGTGAATGGACAAGGACTTATATCCGTTATCTTTTGATCCTCATGTTCGATTGAAATTCTGTGCCTCCTTGTGAGATTCTCATCGACATCTGTAACGCCTAAGTTTTGTACGCTTTGTACCTGAAATTTGTTATGATTTGAATGAGACTATGGATGGCTACATCTGCCCTGAACTTGTACGTCTTCGTGTACCCTTGCGATTTCAATTTTCGAGGACGAAAATTTTCTTTTAGAGGGGAAGAGTTGTAAACCCTAAAATCGTAAACGCTGCTAAATGACCAATTTGCCCCTCAAGCTTAATGATTGTGGTATACGTAAAATATGTCAAGCTCGTTAATTAAATATTGACACCTAACTTATTTATGCTAGAAAATAACCTTAACTCACACTTATGTTTGCAAAATAAATATAACACAATATAAAGTCACTTGGACCTAATAACATGTACAAGTTGCTAGGGATTTAAGTTAAGCATATAAACTAAATAAATATAAGAGATTGATTTGGTCACTTATTTTCCTAATCTTGGCCCAAAACTCACGCCCATAATTCCCCTATAATTCTCTCCTTATTGATGTCATTTATACACTAAATGGTAACTTACATTAATATGTATTTCGTAAAGTTGGAAAATATTGAATGAATATATCTCATTCCCTTTTGTTTCTGACTAAGGGAACGCCCCACTCCCTCTTTTATTTTCCATTTAACTCTCATTAGTGACTTACCAATTACAAAATTCAAAACCCTAATCCTCTCATCAAAAATGACTCCAAAACATTTTATTCCCCATTCCATTCAATCCAAGCAAGAAGATGGAAATCGTGATCGTGGGTGGTTAATGTGGTACTGTGATCGTGTTTGGGTTCAAAGATAGCTTGGTCGTGGGATTGGTGGCCGGTCGTGAGGTCTAAGCCAACAAGGAGGCCGTCGAGTTTACAAGGCCATTTTGGAGGCCGTTGGATGTTGCCGGTCGTTGTGTACTAGGACAGCAAAGGGAGGTGTTGATCTCCTGGTTTCGTCCTTGTGTCTCCTCATCTTTCACGCTACAAGAGGTAACAACATGACCCTCGCCTCGCCTCCTTTTCATCGTGAATTGCTCATGGAAAGTCCTTTCCATGCGCATGATCCTTGCATATATATGCCGTATAAAATGTTAAAACAAGTCTAAAAAAACTCGCTACATAAAATCATAGATATGCAATATATATGTTGACACCCATTTCTGTTTCGTGAGCATTTATTCCGTTATGTTATCCGCTTGATCTGGTCATTGTTAGACATCAATCTGCTCATTGACATGCATCTAAGAAACCGATCTTTTTAATCTTAAAGAAATAAAAGAGGGGCGTGTGTATTTGTTTCGGGAAGAAGGTCAAATAAGATATCAAAAGATAAATAATGGTTGTTCTTGGTCTTGTCGGGGGCCATGTTTAAGGGCAATCACGGGCAAATGGATGAGCCGCTTAAAGTTTTAAAAGGTGTCGGGAAGTCAACCTGGGGGTTTATCATAATATATTTTCACTAGGTCGTGAATGCTAATTGTTTGAACCGCGAACGAGCTTGAATATTGATCGAACATGCATCCGGGGTTACTTCAAAGTTGATCGCGGATTCTTGGTAAACCGCTTTATATGCTTAAAAGTGTGTCGGGAAGACGAGTCGGGGGTTAGTCCTTAGGTGCGGTTACCGAGTCGTGTTGGCAAGTTTTATGAACCGTGAGCGAGGGCAAAATCTTGAAGCAAGTTCGAATGAAGTTGAAAAATAACTTTGAATCTGAAAACGTTTTATGGGATTTACAATTTAATAAATTTTAATATTAAAGGCTATTTTCACTTTTAACCATTATCTTTGGAAATTCGTCACATGCAACCCTTGGATTTTATGAATTTGTCATTTTACAACCTTAAACTTGGACCTTGTCTCATGCAAACCCTAAGGTTTTAGAAATTTCGCATATCAAACCCTAAACTTTTATAATTATCATATTTAACCCTGGACTTTACTAATAAGTTATTAAAGAATCTAAAATATGATATTTGTTACATTAAACCCTTAAGTCTATTGAATTGTTTTCTTAATATAGAAATTTCTTAATTTGAAAGGTTACATAATTCGGATAGACGTCTAATTTGGGAAGTATGTAACTTAGTAAACTTAATTATTGGAAGTTACTCATTCGGTCAACTTACTAAATATGGAACGTTATTAAAAATAGAATGAAACCATAATATGAACAATGAGGAATATAAAATAGTTTTCTAAAACTTAGACCATTATTCGTGTAGATTCGTTGAAGAAGATACGACGTTGCTTCCCGGTGTTATTTCTTCCTGTTTGTTTTCATTTCGTTGCTAAGGTACATATATTCTATCCCTTTTCAGTAGGGGTTTCTCACGATTCGTATTTCATCTTTCGATATTCGTTTGAACTGTTATGCTTTACTCTAAGCCTCCTTATTAGGGCTTCCCTATGACTTTGCTATGCTCCCTCTGATATGAACTCTGATATGAACCTCTGATTATGAACTTATGTTATGGAAACCTGATATGAACCTTTGACTTCTGAACCTTTGATATGAACCCTTATGATATGATTATGCTTTGACCCGCCGCTTGATACCCGGCCAAATATGTGTTCCAAGTCATGAAGGTAACATGACCGTGTCATTGATGCACCAATGGCATGACTCAGCAGGTACAAAGTGATGATACACACCGTCCCCTATTATGATATGATATGATTATGAGCTCACTATATGTATATGATTTGGCCACTGGGGGCGTATGGATGCATCCTAGATATGATATGTTCGAGGGATTTGATCCGATACGCTGTTTATGATATGGTGAATGATGTCGTGTGCAATACTGCTTCACAATTCGGGAGCTAGCTACTCCATTTGTTACCGAGGTCTCCTCCTATTATGTATGGTATTCCGGTCACCCCTCCGGAATACAATGGCTACTTATGATATGATATGATATGATATGTTTCCGCTCGGTAGATTTCTGATAACCATTACACTTTTGATAAACCTATATTGTACCTTCCGTATTCCCCAACGCACCATAATCTGTAGATACTTGTTCATTACTCAGTACCCTATATGATTCACTTTTACCAAGATATAGATACTACATTACATTGATCTGTCACACTTTCATTCGTTACTTCGACTATGGTTCCATTCACGCATCGGTTATTATATGCTTATTGAATTTGATTATGCTATTCATGTTTTATGTGACTAACGATTATCCTCGCTATGATGTGATTACTATGAGGTTATCTCGAGTTACCTATTTTCATCCGACCGATATGTGATCTCACCGTTATGTGACTCTCTCGATTTGTCCGGTGACCATACTAAGGTGTAAACGATAGTTTTGTGAGTTTATTATGTGTGCTTTGTTCGGTATCTCGTGGACTATGAATATTCCGTTGTATTCTTATCTGTTTATTGTTGACCCGCCATATTTACATTTATACTTACGGTTTGATTAGGTAAATGGGTCATATTGTGACGCCCGCTTGTTAGTTTGTTTAGTTGCCCGATATGTCTTTAATTCATTTAATTATAAGGCCATATCAGTATTCCTTTACTGTAGGTGACTCGCTATGTTTTGACCGGCCGTTAAGTACTTCCGCTGTTATGATATTGGTTATGTTTTCAACTAAGGGTTTTGACCTCGTAGATTGCCATGCTCACTTACTAATTAATTGCTTCGCTTGCCTTTAAATTCCTCGCTTGACTAGTATGTCTTCGATTTCGAATTGTTGGTATGCTATATGTATGTTATGTGGACTCGGCGTCTGCTATGCTGCTTATGTTCGGTACTTGTATGCCTAATTTGTATGTGATTGTATATATGTCATCGATGCTTTGCTTATACGTTCTCCTTGTTATCCGTTACGTTTGGATATGCGTATAATTGTGTTACAGGATCCTCCTTGACTCATCGTTTCCCTTTCATTGCGACATTATTATCAACTTCCTTATTTCCATTTAGCATTTACGATTTTATTTAGCTTTTAGTTTACGTTATATCATTTCGGACTTTTTAAGCTTCGGCCGCATTTCTTTTCTGCTTGGCGGGTTTTAGATTTGAAGATGGGCTTTGATGTTGCGAGAGTTGGGTTATCACGTTGGACCAACCCTAGTTCCCTTTCTAGTTGGACTTATTTTGGCGGGCTATTGTTTTGAAATTTTGGTTTATTTAAGACATTTGGATTTTGTAATTTTCCTTGTAAATCTTTTGTTTAAATGACTTGAGCACGTTATTCTTTAAGACTTCCGAAGAATTTTATTTGTATGTTCACGATATGACACCGAATGTGACACTTCTACCCTTTGTCGGGGTTGGGGTGTTACACATAAGCATCATCATTTCATCATAAATGCATATTCGCTTTTTACATCTTTGGTTTATCAGTACATTTTTTAGGTTGTTTACTTTCATTTCAAATCAATTGTCACATAGGTGCTTTCGAGATACCCATTCCATTATCCTTCCTTTAGACTCAATATGTGGAGAATGCCTCATCATTCCCTATCACAATTTTTGCATCCGATTTGATTCTACCACTAAGATAGCGTCGAATCTTCGAGAGATAAAACCTTTAAGTAGGGCGAAGTCACCTCACTCCCTTGATCATCACCAACATGTCGAAGTTACACATTATTCACGCTAGTCACTAAACCATCACTCATTTTGAGAAGTAACCTCAAACTTATCATCTCACATCACATCTCTTTTAGAAGCTTTATTCTTAACATATGACTTTTCTCACGTCTCATTTTTCTCTTATTTTGAAGAGTTATGGCGCCGAAAGAAAGTCGCAGAAATGACACCGGTACCGCTATCCAAAGGTATATAGGATAGTATAGCGAGAACCTTAAGGAAAAGCCGAACAGCGGTGGCTAACTGCTTACCTTGAGGACGCTGTTCTTCTTGAAATTGCTAGACTTCTGCTGCCACGGGAGGCTGCAGGAGGGTCTCGGAGTTCAAGAACTATTTTACTTAGGACTTTAAGAACGTGATCCCACAAAGTTCAAAGGCGTGAAGGAGCCACTGCTTATGGTTCGATGGTTTGAGAGATGGAGTGCTGTGTTTCTTCTATGCAATTGCGGATGACTACAAGGTGAAGTTTGCCTGATACACTCAAGATGGCGCAAATGTCATGGTGGAATTAGTATGCGGTACTATTGGCATCGAAAATTCTTACAAGCTCACGTGGGATCAATTCAAGAGGTTGTTGACAAAGAAGTATTGTCCGCCTTGCGAGGTGAAGAAATTAGAAACGGAATTTTAGGAGTTAGTATTTGTTTGGTTTTGACATGAGACCTACATTAGGAGGTTTTCAAGAATTGGTCGCACTATGTCCATCAATGGTTTGGGACAATGAAAAACTAACGGAAAATTTCATTGGAGGACTTCCACAATGTATTCAAGGAGATGTAACTTCTTAGATCACAAACAATTGAAACTATCGGGATAACTCAAAACTCATGGCTCAAGTTGTGAAGGGGAAATTACCAACAACAACAACAACCAAACTAGCAACAAGGAAATGGAAAAGCGACCGGGGTTATGATAACGACGACCAAAACGTAACACTAACCACCACCCAACAAGCTGAGACAAAGAATCGCTAGGGTCTATGTCATTTGCACCAACAAAGGGAAGAGCTTATCATGGAAACTTACCCGCGATATACCACAATGCATACATCATAATGGTCCATGTGGTATATGCTTTAGCCGTCACAAAGTGAGACACCTTGCTAAGGACCGCAAGGGCAAGGCCATAATTACATGTTTCGGGTGTGGGGAACAAGGACACTATCGGAATCAATGTCCTCAAAACCAAGGTCAACAAGTTGAAGGTGCTCTTGGGAAAGCATACATGTTAGAAGAGAGAGCTCAACTTGAGGATTTCAATAGCAGCGAGGAAGGCGAAGAAGTTGAAACTGATCTTATTTTCCTTATATTACTATGTCGTACTAAGTTTATGTCTTCCATCGTATCCGGATCTTTATAACTTAAGATGTTATTAGCTGTTGATAAACCACTCGTTGTAAAATATTCTCATAAAAGTACTTTCTTTTCACCGTTTGTTATCACTTACGGTGCACTTCCTTCTACCTTTAACGCCATTTTAACGACACGGTTTAAATCTTTGTAAACATTGAGAGTTATAACAACTAAACCGAACATCACATTATCGTTCCTTAATTATACATAGCCTAGCTAACTATGTCTAATTCGGGAGGGATCATGTTATGTTGGGAGCAGGATATTATAAGTCTTAGTGCAAGCAGGGTTTTCACATATGCATAAAAGTCAAAGTGTTACTCATGGGAGATTCATCCAATATTTTTTTTACTATGATGTTTTGTACGCTCTAAATCATCGATAACCATAACGACATCTCTTCATTTCTTCTCTCACGTTATTCATCACAAACTCAAAATTAGATAGACTAACATGGCCGAATTAGGGATGAATTCCTCTTTGAGTGGTGTGACAACTCTTGGTCATTTCTCAAATTTACTATTCATCTCGGAATTTACTATTCACCGGTTACTATTCAAAATTTTACTATTCACGTTTTGAAGTAGAGTAATATTACGAAGCGTATTTCAAAATTACTATTCAAAAACACTATTCATTCGGACAAAATCACTATTCAAGTTTCACTATTTCATCATTTATAAATGAACTAGGTTTATGAGTATCAAATTGTGCTTAATGGTTTTATGCGAATTCTTGAACATATCATCGAGGACATTTCATATAGACTAGATTTAGTCTACATATCATTAGTAACATCATCGTCATGTTAGTTCATGCATGGTTTTGCATTTTTCATTAAACGTATAATTTTCTATTAAATAAACGCTATCGCGTAATCATTTATTTTGAACGCTTGATCCGACACTTCCAAAAATTATCCTAATATATTTTTATACTCATTTTAAGACTATAAAAATTATATTGTTAGTTTACCCAGTGTTTTAAATTTATTTTGTATATAAATTGTTATGTATAAATATTCTGACGGTTTTAAGTAGAAATTCAACTCCGATAATTATTTATTCCTCTCAATTCTTGCGAGAAATGCATTTTTATAATTTTTATGATTTCAACATATTTTTATTTTTGTTCCGTTAAAATATATTTCTAGCTAATTTTTAACAATAATTAATTATAAGTATCAAATACACATTAAACTTAACTTAAAAAACATATATTTAACAAGAACACAAAATTTTGTTTCCCCATCTCACCTTGCCGACTTCCCTTCCCACCTTGTCATCTAATTTATTAAATATCTAAGTTATGGGACACATATTCAACTTTTGGATGGATATTTTAATGCTACAAGTACAATATTAAACCAAAAACACATAGAATGCATTTTCAAAAGGTGAAGGTAGCAAGCAAATATCTCCTTTCCTCCTTGTGGTTCGGCCAATATTAGAAGAAGAAGAAGAACACAAAAATTTTGCTAGTCAAGTTCAAAACAATCTAGACACACTCTTGATTAAGGTTGTGAAATAAAAACCTTGGGTGTTTAGGATTAAATCCTTTGTTCATAAAACCTCATCAAGTAACTAGTAAGCATTTCATATTCATCATCATCTTTCATATTCATGTTGTGTTCATTTTATCATGTTTGAGTAAAACATGCAATTTATATGGATGTTTATACAACTTAAATTGTTTTTAAGCACTATAAGTTTATATAAGTTATCCTATAATTACTCCTTGAAATATATCACTTTTGGTGATGTCTAGGAACCCATGACACCCTAATAAGGTGTATGGTAGGATTAGAATAGCTTCGGATTTGTTTTGAATTGGTTGGAATAGGTTTGGCGCGTGAAAAACTCATTTCGACAAGTTTAATTAAGGGTCTGTCCATATTTTTGAAATCTGGAAATCTCGACAGTAAATAAAAATTTTAGGCCTAGATATTTAGAAAATACACTTTAAAAGCAGCGTGGCAGCTTGAGCGGGTTAAAACGGAGCTATAACGAAAAAGTTATGCTATTTTGAAGTTTGACTACGAAAACTATTAATTTCAGAAATTTCAGCATGTTAATATCACTTTTACGGTAAAAATGAGGCTTAGAGGCGTTATAAATTGTGTCGATTTATCAAAAATATATTAGTATACTTTGATACGAAGCTAAGGACATATAAAGCGTGAAAGATTTGTAACGATTAATTATACACGTTTACACAAAGTTGCCGTAACTTTATTATATAAGAAAAATTAGTATATTTCTATTAGACAAACTTTACGTCAACAAGGGGCCATGTTGAGGGTCGTTTTTAACATGGATGTAGTACTTTTTACTAAATGATGTCTTCTAGTAAAAGTAAGTTCGTCAAGCATATTTTCCAAAATGTCCGACCATTTGTCAAGCGGAGTTGTAACGAATAAAATACGGTCACTTAAACTTTGCCGAAAATCACCCTTAAACGATATTTTGGACACAAGTACCATACTTAACCTATATTTATCTCCATGATCGAGACCTCTAGGATGAAAACTTAAATGCTCGACGTGCACCATTTTACGACTAGCTTTTCAAGGCCGTTTAGTCACTTTCATGAAAATTTCAACGACACTATTTTACGACGAAAAGTTATAATTTCACAATAAATCACTAAATGATTATCGTAGGATATCATTTCAATATAAATACATGTAAAGTAATTTAAAAATGGTCAAGACGTTACGAGATTATTTTTTTGACGATAAGTGTTATTTTCAAAAATTCACAAGTGGTATAGATATCATATGAATTGCATGCATAACATTACATCATAACTTATTATGTATCATATCATTCATAATAGGTCAAGTTTAGAGATTCAAGCTACATTTCGGTGTACTCACTTTTGCCATCGCATCATTGTCCATGAGAGTTTTCATAGCCCCACTTTCAATTGTTTTGTACTATTTTTGGGGGAGATACATGCTCAACTACTTGCTTTTATTTACACAAGTACTTTAAACTTTTAAGGATTACCGTGAGTTTCAGTAGCCCTACTTATACGTTTTGAACTATTTTGGGGGAGATACATGCTAACTATTTTTCACAAGTACTTTAGATTTTTAAGGATAACTTCTATCATGATCACCATTGTTTTAAAACCGAATGTTGTACTATATCAATTGTTCTTGTTTGAGTGGTATAGTTCTACGTCGAATAAAGTGCTATGTCAGTTGACTCTTGATACATTGAGCCATGTACTATTGATTATGTGCTATAGTTCTACGTCGTATAATGTTCTAAATCGGTTGACTTCGATACATTGAGTCAAATACTATTGATTATGTGTTATTGTTCTACGTCGAGTTAGGTACTATTGTGAATTCATTTGACATCATGTTCTTGAACATAAACTATACATATTTTAGCAATGGGTTGAACACACGAGTTGCAAGTTTTGTATGGGCGAACTTGGGCGAGTGGATTTACAATGCCTTTGCTGCATAAACGATTTTGAAAGGCTTTACATTTCAATGTAAACTCTATGAACTCACTCAACCTTTGTGTTGACACTTTTTAGCATGTTTTATCTCGGGTATCTAAGGCATTCACTTCATGGCATGCATGTGGACATATCATAGAGTCGTGACGACGGCAGCGTCTCACTTGGGTTTTATGAACTTTAAAACATCGTTTGACTTGTAAAACTTTATTCCTATATCTTGACTTTCATTTGGGACCTATCTTTTGTAAACTCTGATTATTTTATTAAATTAAACGATGTATTTTCCAAACGACACTTTAGGTCGTTCAATATAACTGTGATTGTGATGCTATGACGATTGACCCCGAGAATTCTATTCATTACAAAAGCAGTAATTTGGGGTGTGACATTGGCATCGAGCTTGATTATAGAGAACTAGGTTGCATCATTGACCTAGACTATAACTACATCATCATAGCATCTCATCATTTCATCATAAGTGCATATTCACTTTACATGCGGTTTATCGATACATTTTCGAGTTGTTTACTTTCATTTCAAATCAATTATCACATAGATGCCCTCAGATACCCATTCCATTATCCTTCCTTTAGACTCCAATGTGGAGAATGCCTTGTCATTCCTATCACAATTTTACATCGGTTGAGTCATTACGGATAACGTCGAATGCCGGATAAAACCTTTAAGTAGGTGAAGTCACTCTCTCCCTTGATCATCACCAACATGTCGAGGTTACACATTCCGCGCTAAGTCACTAAACCATCACTCATTTTGAGAAGTAACCTCAAACTTATCATCTCACATCATCTCTTTAGAGCTTATTCTTAACATATGACTTTGCTACGTCTCATTTTCCTCTTATTTTGAAGAGTTATAGCGCCGAAGAAAGTTTACTGAGAAATGACACATTTGCTATCCAAAGGTATATAGAGGATAGTATAGCCGAGGCACTAAGGAAAAGGCGAGCAACGGTAGCTCTTCTTTTGCCCCAGACTTCTTCTTGAAGGCTGCTAGACTTCTTCTTTACCCGCAGGCTGCAGGAGAGGTCCAGGTTGAAATTGTATACAAGGACTTTAAGAACTGTGATCCCACAAAGTTCAAAGGCACAGAAGGAGCCACTGCTATAGTTCGATGGTTTGAGAAGATGGAGTCTGTGTTTCTTCTATGCAATTGCCCGGATGACTACAAGGTGAAGTTTGCCACTGGTACACTCTTAGATGGCGCAATGTCATGGTGGAATTCGATATCTTGGCTTATATTGCATCGAAAATGCTTACAAGCTCACGTGGGATCAATTCAAGAGGTTGTTGACAAAGAAGTATTGTACGCCGCAGGTGAAGAAATTAGAAGCGGAATTTTAGGAGTTAGTGATTTGGTTATGACATCGAGACCTACATTAGGAGGTTTCAAGAATTGGCTGAACTATGTCCATCAATGGTTTCGGACAATGAAAAACTACTGGAAAATTTCATTGGAGGACTTCCACAATGTATTCAAGGAGATGTAACTTCTTCCGATCCACAAACAATTGAAGAAACTATCAGGATAACTCAAAAACTCATGGCTCAAGTTGTGAAGGGGGAAAACATTACCAACAACAACAACAACAACCAAACTAGCAACAACAAAAGGAAATGGGAAAACGACCCGGGAGGTTATGATAACGACGACCAAAACCGTAACACTAACCATCACCAACAACTGAATAGAAGACAAGAGTCGCTAGGGTCTATGTCATTTGCACCAACAAAGGGTAGAGCTTATACTGGAAACTTACCACGATGCCACCAATGCACGCTACATCATAATGGTCCATGTGGTATATGCTTTAGTTGTCACAAAGTAGGACACCTTGCTAAGGACTGCAAGGGCAAGGCCATAATTACATGTTTCGGGTGTGGGGAACAAGGACACTATCGGAATCAATGTCCTCAAAACCAAGGTCAACAAGTTGAAGGTGCTCTTGGGAAAGCATACATGTTAGAAAGAGGAGAAGCTCAAAGGTTTCAATAACGGGCTGAAGTTCGAAACAAGTCTTATTTTCCTTATGTACTATGTCGTACTAAGTTTATGTCTTCCATCGTATCCGGATCTTTATAACTTAAGATGTATTCTTGATTGATAAACCACTTTCGTTGTAAAATATTCTCATTAAGCATTACTTTCTTTTCCTTAGTTGTTATCACTTAAATTTTACTTACTTTAAGCGCCATTTTAACGACGGTTTAAATCTATGTAAACATTGAGAGTTATAACAACTAAATCGAACATCACATTATCGTTCCTTAATTATACATAGCCTAGCTAACTATGTCTAATTCGGGAGGGATCATGTTATGTTGGAGCTGATTATTTATAAGTCTTAGTGCAAGCAGGGTTTTCACATATTTATAAAAGTCAAAGTGTTACTCATGGGAGATTCATCCAATATTTTCTTTACTATGATGTTTTGTACGTCTCATTCGATATATAACTGACATCTCTTCATGTCTTCTTTCCTCGATATTCATCACAAACTCACAAAATTCGATAGACTAACATAGATTGAATTTGAATTCCTCTTTGGAGTGAAGAATGTGACAACTCGCAATTTCGGTCATTTTCAAATTTACTATTCATCTCGAATTTACTATTCAGTTACTTATTCAAAATTTTACTATTCACCGTTTTGAAGTAATAATATTAAAACATTTCAAAATTCTATTCAAGAAACACTATTCATTCATTGGACAAAATCACTATTTAGGTTTCACTATTTCATCATTTATCGTAAACTAGGTTTACGAGTATCAAATTCGCAACCTTAATGGTTTGTGCGAATTCTTGAACATATCATCGAGGACATTTCATATAGACTAGATTTAGTCTACATATCATTAGTAACATCATCGTCATGTTAGTTCATGCATGGTTTTGCATTTTTCATTAAACGTATAATTTTCTATTAAATAAACGCTATCGCGTAATCATTTATTTTGAACGCTTGATCCGACACTTCCAAACATTATCCTAATATATTTTTATACTCATTTTAAGACTATAAAAATTATATTGTTAGTTTACCCGGTGTTTTAAATTTATTTTGTATATAAATTGTTATGTATAAATATTTACGACGGTTTTCGTAAATTCAACTCGATAATTATTTATTCACTCAATTCTTGCGAGAAATGCATTTTTATAATTTTTATGATTTCAACATATTTTATTTTGTTCCGTTAAAATATATTTCTAGCTAACGCTACACTTAATAATTAATTATAAGTATCAAATACACATTAAACTTAACTTAAAAAACATATATTTAACAAGAACACAAAATTTTGTTTCCCCATCTCACCTTGCCGACTTCCCTTCCCACCTTGTCATCTAATTTATTAAATATCTAAGTTATGGGACACATATTCAACTTTTGGATGGATATTTTAATGCTACAAGTACAATATTAAACCAAAAACACATAGAATGCATTTTCAAAAGGTGAAGGTAGCAAGCAAATATCTCCTTTCCTCCTTGTGGTTCAACCAATATTAGAAGAAGAACACAAAAATTTTGCTAGTCAAGTTCAAAACAATCTAGACACACTCTTGATTAAGGTTGTGAAATAAAAACCTTGGGTGTTTAGGATTAAATCCTTTGTTCATAAAACCTCATCAAGTAACTAGTAAGCATTTCATATTCATCATCATCTTTCATATTCATGTTGTGTTCATTTTATCATGTTTGAGTAAAACATGCAATTTATATGGATGTTTATACAACTTAAATTGTTTTTAAGCACTATAAGTTTATATAAGTTATCCTATAATTACTCCTTGAAATATATCACTTTTGGTGATGTCTAGGAACCCATGACACCCTAATAAGGTGTATGGTAGGATTAGAATAACTTCGGATTTGTTTTGAATTGGTTGGAATAGGTTTGGTAGCGTGGAAAACTCATTTCGACAAGTTTAATTAAGGGTCTGTCCATATTTTTGAAATCTGGAAATCTCGACAGTAAATAAAAAATTTTGGCCTAGATATTTAGAAAATACACTTTAAAAGCAACGTGGCAGCAGGCGGGTTAAAATGGAGCTATAACAAAAAAGTTATGCTATTTTGAAGTTTGACGACGAAAACTATTAATTCCAGAAATTTCAGCATGTTAATATCACTTTTAGGTCAAAAATGAGGCTTAGAAGTTTATAAATTGTGTCGACTTATCAAAAATATATTAGTATACTTTGATATGAAGCTAAGGACATATAAAACGTAGAAAACGGATTTGTAACGATTAATTTACACGTTTACACAAAATTGCCGTAACTTTATTATATAAGAAAAATTAGTATATTTCTATTAGACAAACTTCGTCCAACAAGGGCCATGTTGAGGGTCGTTTTTAACATGGATGTAGTACTTTTTACTAAATGATGTCTTCTAGTAAAAGTAAGTTCGTCAAGCATATTTTCCAAAATGTCCGACCATTTGTCAAGCGGAGTTGTAACGAATAAAATAAGGTCACTTAAACTTTGCCGAAAATCACCCTTAAACGATATTTTGGACACAAGTACCATACTTAACCTATATTTATCTCCATGATCGAGACCTCTAGGATGAAAACTTAAATGCTCGACGTGCACCATTTTACGACTAGCTTTTCAAGGCCGTTTAGTCACTTTCATGAAAATTTCAACGACACTATTTTACGACGAAAAATTATAATTTCACAATAAATCACAAAATGATTATCGTAGGGATATCATTTCAACGTGAAATACATGTAAAGTAATTTAAAATAGTCAAGACGTTCTGAGATTATTTTTACGATAAGTGTTATTTTCAAAAATTCACAAGTGGTATAGATATCATCTGATGCATCGTAACATTACACCATAACTTATTATGTATCATATCATTCATAATAGGTCAAGTTTAGAGATTCGCTACATTTCGGTTAACTTTTGCCATCGCATCATTGTCCATGAGAGTTTTCATAGCCCCACTTTCAATTGTTTTGTACTATTTTTGGGGAGATACATGCTCAACTACTTGCTTTTATTTACACAAGTACTTTAAACTTTTAAGGATTACCGTGAGTTTAAGTAGCTCCTACTTTTAACGTTTTGAACTATTTTAGGGGAGATACATGCTTAACTATTTTTCACAAGTACTTTAGATTTTAAGGATAACTTCTATCATGATCACCATTGTTTTAAAACCGAATGTTGTACTATATCAATTGTTCTTGTTTGAGTGGTATAGTTCTACGTCGAATAAAGTGCTATGTCGGTTGACTCTTGATACATTGAGTCATGTACTATTGATTATGTGCTATAGTTCTACGATAGTATAATGTTCTAAATAAGTTGACTCGATACATTGAGTCAAGTACTATTGATTATGTGTTATTGTTCTCACGCGAGTTAGGTACTATTGTGAATTCATTTGACATCATGTGCATGAACATAAACTATACATATTTTGGCAATGGGTTGTGAACACACAAGTTGCAAGTTTTGTATGGGCGAACTTGGGCGGAGTGGATTTACAATGTCTTTCTTTATATCGATTTTGTAAGACTTTACATTTCAATGTAAACTCTATGAACTCACTCAACCTTTGTGTTGACACTTTTAGCATGTTTTATCTCGGTATCTAAGGCATTCACTTCATGGCATGCATGTGGACATATCATAGAGTCAAGCGGTGGCAGAGCGTCTCCACAGGTTTTATGAACTTTAAAAATCGCTTGACTTGTAAAAACTTTATTCCGCATATCTTGACTTTCATTTGGGACCTATCTTTTGTAAACTCTGATTATTTTATTAAATCAAACGATGTATTTTCCAAACGACACTTTAGGTCGTTCAATATAACTGTGATTGTGATGCTATGACAATAACCCCAGAATTCCATTCATTTGCAAAATTTGGGGTGTGACAACATTAAACCCCAAACCAAACTATGAAGCTCATTTATTGACCCCAACATCTAACCATAAGTAACATTTCAACAACCATAAGCAACATCTAATTACTCTAACACCTAAAATATGGATGAACCAATTTGTCGAAGGTAGCAATGACAAGAGTCATAAGATTGCAAGGATAGCTGATGCAAGAATGTGTAGCATAAAAAATTGGCCAAACCTTCTAAAACATACATTAGCTTCATATGTAGTAACTGCTGGAATGGTGTGCAAAATATGTTGCATCCATCCTTTGCATAGTTTTACAGTTATAGTGCAAGTTTGCCATATAAGAGTAGCAGTTTTATATGCTATTGCATACTTTTGTAGCCAGGCTGCAAGCGCGGCACAAAATAGGAGTTCTTGGTATGCAAACGTGCTACACCTTCTGTCTAAGTTTGACACAAAAGAATACTAATGTTTCAGCGTAAAACTTTTAATCGATTCTTCAAAATAGCAAATTTGTAGTTGGTTTTTTTGATAATCAATGATTGAAACACCTAACCTTAATTTGAGATTCACCAAACACACAAAATATATGGACCAAAGAGATACCCTGTGCGCTAACCATGTGGCTACTTGCGCATGCACAAACGAAAAAAATTTGTTTTCATAGTACAAATCACTGTATCCCTCCCACAAACTGGTATAACAACAACAAAAGGGCGTTTTTTGGATCAAAGCATGTTGGGTTTTTCCCCCGGAGATATACCCAGGCAGATCTAAAAAAAAAGGCGGTGTGAGTAGGGATGAATAGAACGGGTCGGTTAACCTAATGGGCCTCCACCAAAACAGGCTGGGCAAAAAAAATCCCCAAAAAAAAATTGTTCCTAAGGTATAGAGACGCTCAGGCTTGCGAGTATCGAAGCGGTACCAAAAGCCTGTCATGGCTGCAACCACAATGCGGATGTGGGTGCCATGCCAATAGACAGGAGGTGCTAAACTACGCTAACGAACCAGATCAATGCAGAAAGCTATCATCATTGCGTCAGTAACCTTATGACATGTTATATATTACTTGTATATTATAAACTTTTACATTTGTTGGGGACGCTTCTTTAGCCAGCTGTGAGAATTTTGCCGGACATACGGCTTAGATGGGCGAATATTCAAGCAAAGAGGATACACCCGCCATGGCTGAAACAACCGCGATCACCACCGCCAAGATACGTGCCATCTCACGTTTACCGAATAAACCCCAATTGATCACAGCCTCAAAAAAGGAATACAAAGGTCGACCATTTAGCATTGCAGGAACGCCAAAAAGTGAAATCGCAGAAACCAACATTCATGGAAGCCTTGTTTCTATCTGTAATCCGCAATAATGAAATCAAAGTTTCAGACAATGACATTTCACCAACATCAACATAAAAGAAAAACTAACAGAAACTAAAATAGGAAACATAATTTATATTATGCTCATACCTCATCGTCACAACATTACTGTCATAAAAGCACCAGTACGCCAAATTTGTTTAGGGTGCCTGAGTCATGGCTCACACTGGTCGTTTACCTTTTAGATCCAACCAGGTATATCTCCAAAAAATTATTCGACAATATATTGATCCAAACATATGTGCAACGACAGTCTGAAAACAATGGTTATAGTTAAAGCAGTTGCAACCTCAAACAGATACAAAAGTAACATGTTAAGAAAAAGAGTGCATCAACCATGGCCGCAACCATGATGGGTTGTCCCAACATCACGAGAACCTCATCATCTTCTTCAGGCATCCCCACCCATGACAACGAATACCACCAACCACTAATTGCAAGCGCAATAAGCAACCAATAAACACGATAACTATTATATCAAACACCCGCATAACTTCAGATGTCAGCAGATTCTGTGACCAAAACATCCAGTTACATACAACCATTATCGTTGGCTTAAACAAACACTTTTATTATGCGTTGGTCGCAATCAACGGAGGTTAACGGGAGGTTAAGGGGCAAGAACCGACAACCAGTTTTCCAGCCAAAGCGTCAAAGAAAAAAAAGGGAATGAACTGTTGCAAAGTTCCCCAGCAAATGTAAAACTGCACATTTTGATTTGTGGACAGGCGGCTCAGATGGGCGAAGCTTCGAGCAAAGAGGATACACTCGTCATGGTCGCACCGCGTACTGTCACCACCAAGATACGGCAATCTCCGTTTACGAAGAAACCCCAATTCATCACGACCTCGAAAAGGAACAAAGGTTCAACATTTGCTAGCTGGGCCCATTACGATAACCGACCAACTCTATTTATTCCCACTCATATCGTATCTTTATTCTGTAATCCACAATCATGAAATCCATTTTTCAGACAGTGACATTTCACCAAGACCAACATAAAGCGAAGTGTAGAAAAGCTAATCTCTGCGAAAAGCTCATGGCAGCCAAATTGAATTGGCACTCGAACAACAACATGGCTGCAACCGTATGGTTACCCTGCCAAGACATGTTTTTCGGCCAACCTAAGTTACCAATACAAACAAAAAAAGACAAACATCATTGCCCCTCAGGCTACACTACACATATAAATGACAAAGCTGCAAGCAAGCATGTCTCTACACATACTAAATCCATTACGGCATGTAAATTGGTGCATTTTGTATCGCACTTTCAGCAAAGCAAAGGCATGCAAACAAAAGTCATGGAAGACTTAATTTGCAGAAAAATTGATGCCATCCAAAGCGTAGTGGCACTAAGACAACAACATGGCTGCAACCATCTGGTTACCCTGACAAGACATGTTTTTCGGCCAACTTAAGTTACCAATACAAAACAAAGATGGCAAATATCATGGCTCCTCAACCTACATTGCACGTAAAAGTGACAAAGATGCAAACAACCATGTCTCTACACAGGTGAAATCCATCACGCCATATAAATGGCTGCAAACAAAAGTCACGGAAGAGTTAATTTGCAGAAAAATTCATGGCATCCAAATGGTAGCGACACTAAAACAACAGCATGGCTGCAACCATATGGTTACCCTGCCAAGACATGTTTTTCCGCCAAGTTAGGTTACCAATACAAAACAAAGATAGCAAATATCATGGCTCCTCATCCTACAGTGCACATAAAAGCGACAAAGCTGCAAGCAACCATGTCTCTACACACACCAAATCCATCACGCCATGTGAATCGCTGCATTTTGCATCGCACTTTCAGCAAAGCAAATATATACAAACAAAATTACATCGAACCAGGCATGACTGCAAACACCACATTGTTATGGGCTAGCAAGACACAGGGCACTACATGGCTGCAACCTCACCAGCGATGCGTAAGCGGTCCAGACTTTATCACACAAGCCCGCCATGAATGGCGGACCGTAACAAACTTAAAACGCTCCAGCATAATCAATGAAGATCGAGGAGAGTATAGAGTCTCCCCGGTCGTTATGTCCCAAAGAAGTCTGATGGATCACCTAGCATTATAGTGATCGGGAATTTGGATAAGGAGATCTGGAATTATTATAACTACGGAAAAAGGACATAAACTACAAGGGCTAAAATGAAAATTAAAGGAAATAAAAAAGATTAAAAATATTAAATAAACGCTATCACTATATTTAAAGTGATGAACGTTTAAAACCTAAAACGATACGTTTAAATTAAAAATAACGTAAACGTACAAAATAAAAAGTGAAACTAAAGCAATATTAACCCTAAAAATATGAAAATGATGTTTTTATAAACCTAATGATAAAAGAAACTTTTTAGAAAAAGAAAATTATTTTTAAGACTAATTATCTAATTAAAACTATTTTTAACTAATAATTAATTACCTAAAACACAAGAAATTAGGAAACAAAGCTAGAAAAATAAGATTAAGACTTGGAAAAGTCTAAAATATCAAAATAGACTTTTCAAAACTATTTCGTAATTCTACGATTATTTTTCTATTTTCTAGGAATTTTAGACTATTAAAAACTAATTAAATCACTAAAAATTACCAAATGAACTATGAAAAATATGGAAAATTACTTTTTCTACTTTTTATATTTATCTAAACCTAAGAAAAATGAAAACTTATTTTTTGGACCTTTTCTAATTTTTGTATTAAAGCTATTTAAAAGTACTAAAACTAATAAAAATCAAGAAAAATAGTAAAACAAATGAGAAAAATCTGAAAATTTCAGGAAAATTCTAAAATAATATTAAGAATATGAGAAAAATGGAAAAACAGACCCTTGTGTGGAAAATATGAATCAGCTATCCAAAGTGCTTATCAATAAGCACTAGAATTAAGCAAATGGACACCCAAGGTTACCTTTCGAAGCGAAAGCTACTAAGAGCTTAAAATGACTAAATGCAACTTAAATTAACAAGCTTATATCACAGAAACACAAGCTAGATCAGATTTGATGCTTATGAGATTAAGCTAAAAACAGAAAATGGTATCACTTTGCAGGCTAGAAATAAGCACACAAATGAGCTCTAAACTAAAAACCAATTATTGAAGTCTCAACTAGACCTGAGTGACTACTTGTAACCAAAATACCAGCTTCTAACAAGCCAAAATGAATCACATGCAAGTTGCACAAAAGTGAGCAAATACTCACTAATCGGAGGATTTGGTGCGGGGCAAATGGAGCTTACTTTAAGCCTCTGCACAAGCTCACCCAGAGAGCTTAAAGCAAAAACAGATATGGAAGCTTAAAGACAACCAAGAGGACTACTTATATTCCAAAAATCAGACCTTGAAACCCTTTTGAGACCTATGCAAGCTGGCGCATTTTCGCACAAAACAAGTTTTTTCACCATTTTTGACTTTTTGAAAGAACATGGAAAGTTGACTTTTGTGAAGTTTAGATCCAATTTGAGGACTGATAATGTTGTTAAATGATGTAATGAAGCTTTGACAACCTTTGTTATTGACTTTAAAACACAAAATGATGATTTGCTCTTTTAAAAATCTCAACAGTGGACTGTTGAGATTGTTTAAATTGGATTTTGACTTTTTTGAGTTAACAGGTACAAGATTATGACTCAAATGAGTTATCTAGAGCTAAAGAATCATGAATCAATAACTGTTAACCACTGGTGAGGCCTTCATCACAGAAAATGCAGTAATTCCAAACATCCCTTTATAAACTGCTTTACCAATTAAAATGATATAAACACTGACTAAGCATGAACCAATGATCAAAATGGATTAAATTAGCCTAATTAATACTTTTAGAACAGGTTTTAATAGTCTATAACTACAATTGCTACTTATGCTAAAAGATTTGAAAAGTTCTTACAACATGTCCAATGGCCACTATGGCCTGCCAAATTGAAACAGAGAACCCTACCCTAATTTATTCAACCCACTGGCTTCCTTTTCAACCCATTTTACTTTCTGAATCACCCCAGATCACCTCTGCATCATTTGCTCTCCAAACTTTGACTTTTGTTGACCAATTGCCCAAGTTTCATGAATTGTACAAACAAGCTTATACAAAGTTTTTACAAGCTTATTAGAGCTTGTTTAAACTTAGAAATAAACTACTAACAGTTTTAACATAGGATTTTTAGAGTGAAAAATTCAACAGTGGCATGGAAATTTGGAAACTGAACATAAACTGAATTGATACTTAATTTAAGTTGAGATACACTTAAATATCTTTGTTGAGTACAAATTAACTTTAAAACATAATTGAAACTTAGTTAAAATGCTACAAACTAAAAAACGACATACAATTTAAGAAAACTCAAAACTATATCTTTCTCTTGCTTCCTTCTTGGTTTATTTATGCTCCAAGTTGCTTGTCTCTCTCCTCTGGGTGGATCCCAGCAACAATCCAAGCCATTGGATGTGCAGAACTCATCCTGGCCCTTAATCTAGTTTTGGCGCCATTTTTCTGTTTTGATATGAGAGACAGGAAAGGGGTGCAATTAATGCAATGTGGATGGGTAGGTGAGGTGGGGGAGACAAAGGGTGAGGTAGAGTGGTTATGGGAGGTTTGAGGAGGGGGGAGGTGCAGACAAACTGGTCGGGGATAGCAGGTTTTAGGGGGGCGGGTTTTTTAGTTTAAACAATTGGGTTGGTCGGGTTGTGGGTTGAGGACCGGGTAAAGATTTTTGGGCCAGGGGTTTTAAGTTTGGGCTTGGGTTTATATTAAGGTCCGAATGGTTTGTTGGATTATTAATAAAAGGACCACAAGTGTAATATCTCAAAACCAAAGGACCAAACTTGTAAAACTGAAATTCCCAGGGACCAAACATGAAAATTATGAAGAGTAGTCAAAGGGGTTGGTCATGCCAAGTTTAATAATCCAAGGGTTAGTTTTTGACATTTTTGAAATTCCCAAGGACTAAATTTGACCAATTTGGATTTTCAGGGACTAAACTGTAATTTTCTCAAAACTTTTAGATTTCTCACCAAAGGACTAAATATGACAATTTGTAATTAAAAAAAACCTTTGGTGACTTTTCTTTTGAAATTTTGGCTCAGGGACTATTTTTGACAATTTAAGAAACTTGGGGACTAAAGCGCAATTTTTGCAAATTTGATATGTTTTTCATCTAATTTTGATATTTTTGTATTTAAAACACATAAAACACTGATTTGTGATATTTTGATCATTTTGATGTGTTTCGGTGTTTGATGATTTTGCGGTTTATTTTGTACAAAATGATGAGTATTTGAGCACATCAATCCCCCACACTAAACTATTGCTAGTCCCTAGCAATCTTTTAAGAAAAAACTTAATGGATTTGAAACTCTTTACCAAAAGCCATTACTTCTGGAGTAGCCAAATGTTTGAGTTCAAGCAAGAACCATGGTACACCGATAACCATGTGATTTTGAGCAAACCACCATCTTTCAACGGATTTGATTTTGTCTTTACGTAAGCCGCACCCTTGGACTAGCCAACTCTTAGATAAATTATCGAATTATCTTTGGTGAGTGATTACCAATTATGGTTTTTCCGCGCCTTTACCACAGCCATAACCTTAAGGGCTAGCCAACTCTTCACTTTTTAGGACATGGTGAGTTGAGAACCATACAATTTTGGGCAAATTGCAAGCCATATAAACGGATTTGAGAAATCTTTACCAAGAGCCGTTTGCTCTAGGATTAGCCAATCCTTTGTCTTACGTACAAAGGCGGATAATCCAATTGAAAAGTAAAAACACTCTCCAAAAAATGGCCAAAAAGCGGGGAATTGGTATAATTATATGATAAAATTCGTGAGAATTCCCCACACAGAAATGAATATTGCCCTCAATATTCAAAGTACCGCGGTTATGCGAAAACAAAGAACGTGAAAGGGAAATACTACGCCATTATTTAGAAAGAAGATTTTTTTTTTGAAACATGTGGCAACCCCACTAGGGTGGTAGAAAGTAGAAAGAAGTCAGACATATGGGTGAAAACCCATATGGCATGCTACTGTTTTTGATTACCGAGTCGCTAGCTTGACTCGACCCAGAATTAATTGGTTCATGGGGAAGTAAGTGGAAGAGATAACCTCCATCGGACTTTCATTCAAGATGTTTGGACAAACATTTGAAGCACGTGAAAGTTCCACACCGATGAGATCTAGAGAGAGAACCCGGCTCACGAGATGATACATGAAAATCAGGGATCAAAGATAATGTCTTCATTCGAGGAGTGAAGAACGGAGAAGTGACGAGAATATATAAGAAAAGAAAGAAAATAATGATAGAAATCATGACTAACTCTTCATCCTCAATAGGAGAATTCATAGTTTCATGAATCTCCTCAGTTAAGCTCAATTGGTCTAGACATATCTCGGGTGTGTCTAGATCAAAGTAGAAGTTATCATACTCCGGTAGAGATATGATATGAGTGAGTTCATCCGAGAACTCCATAAAGGTGAATGAATCATATTGAAATTGATATGAGTGGGTTCACTAGCGAACTCCTCAAAGGTAAATGATTCATGATCGAGGAGAGAATTATGAGAATGAGAAGTGAATGCGCCACTAATCTTCTCTCCCATATTATCAAAACAAAGAGGCTTTCATTTCAGGAATAGAATCATCGAAGCGAATGTCACTATCCTTTATGGGGATAGGGGATGAAATAGGTTTCTCTTTGAAAGCCTCGATTTTAGAAATGAGAAGGCTGACATTCAATAATGTTGCTCGAAGAGCTTCATCTTTGATTTCGATTGCGTTAACTTCATCATTCTCTTCTTCTAAGCTAACAAGCTCAGAAGGAGAATCTTCCACATAAGCGATGTCTCCACAAGATAACGAATCATCATCATCGAATCGAGGACATCTCAACATGATCATTTTAGAAGACAAGAGGAGGAGGGATATCACACACATGATCAAGAATTCCACAGTGACTCTCACGGGATTGGGACAAGGTTCTCAACACTAGACTTTATGACTTCGTCCGATTCCTTTTCGAGAACGATTAATGAGATGCTCGTCCCCTATAATAAGAGAGTGAGTGTGAATCTCGGGTGTGATAGCAGTTGTTTGAGATGGAATCTCAAGCTGGAATATCAACCATTGAGGGGTTGAGAAATATTACTTTTAAAAGGATAAAACCCTCCTCGTCATCGTCATAAAAGTCGCATTGAAATTGGAGCACGCTAGAGTGCATGCTCTAGGGCTAATAATTCTTCCTAGATTCTCGGGCCTTTCGCTTCCCGGCAAGTAATTCTCCTATGGTCTTTTCATCACTCACTTGATTCTTAAAATTACTCATCATATCCTCAAGTGTTTTCATTGCGGTTTCAAGATCCCGGAGATTTCATGAGACAACGGCTCGGTGGAGTTTGAACCGTATAGTCTTTGTGGAGGTTGGAAAGTATCAAACATGTGAGAGTCATGATTGTTACAAGGCGGGGTTCCCTATTTGACAATCGAGACGAAATGGGGACCTCCACGGTACTCACAACAAAAAAGCTGTTGAGTGCGGAATGGTGAATCATATGGATTTTGGTCATAACCAAAGTTCTGAGCATCAATGGGAAACTGTTCATAGACAAACGTGTTTCCGGATTGACACTCAAATCCTTGGTGAGGACCTCCACAAAATTCACAAGCATGTTGATCATATGAAGAATAGTCGGGCTGTGGTGGGTAATTGGAAAAGTTTGAGGGGTCGTTAAATGAGTTCCGATTAGGATCATAATCAAATGAATTCCTCGAACCACAAAACAAACAACTCCGTTATGGATATCATTACCACATTGTACACAAGTACACCAACGGCGGTGGTGAACCATAGGAGGCTCACCACAACCGACACAAGGAATAAACGATTGCATTTGAGAGTTATGAAGAGGAATCGGTTTATCCAAAGAATCAACAAAACCAACATGGTGATCCGGATGACTATCAAGTCTCGAAGAACATTGAAAGATCGAGGAGGTGGGACAAGTGGTGTGCTCGAGAGCTAGCAATTTCCACCACTTCGTTATGGTCTCGGTTCTTGAATGGGTTCAACGGGTTGTGGCGGATGGTCGGAAAAACTTGGAGAATCATCGAGAGAGTTATTAGATAATTCGCACCAATAACAATATTTGCTTGCACCCATCCTTCCACATCGCTTGCATAAACAATCCGGATTCGACAATGGTGATCCTCTTCCATACGGCTTTGCGGTGGAAACAACGAGGATAATCGATCGTCGCCATGAGAATTAAACATTTAGAGGATTAAGAAGAGAATCAAATGATTGAGAGGATCTGAAAGAATAGAATTAAAAGGCAAAAGAGGGTAAGAGAAATAGAATCAACGAATAAGAGGAATGAGAAGAGTGTTTTTGTATTTTTGGATAAGAAAATATAAACATATACTGGATGGATGGTATGAACAAAGAGTGAATATCAAATTACTAATCACGCTAAGCGTGAGATAATCGGCCTGACTCCGGCGTGGCCAAAAATTTGATCGCGCCAAAGCAGTCGCTTTATCGCACAAGCCGCCACTTGTGAATGGGGACCGTAACAAGCTTAAAGCGCTCAAACACGAAATCAATGAAGATCGGGAGTATAGAGTCTCCGGTCGTTATGTCCAATGAGTCATGCAATGGATCACCTCGCATTATAGTGATCGAGAATTTGGACGAAAAGGAGATCAGAATTATTATAACTACGGAAAAAAGGACATAAACTACAAGGGATAAAATGAAAATTAAAGGAAATTAAAAAGATTAAAAATATTAAATAAACGCTATCACTATATTTAAAGTGATGAACGTTTAAAACCTAAAACGTCACGTTTAAATTAAAAATAACGTAAGCATTACAAAATAAAAGTGAAACTAAAGCAATATTAACCCTAAAAATATGAAAATGATGTTTTTATAAACCTAATGATAAAAGAAACTTTTTAGAAAAAGAAAATTATTTTTAAGACTAATTATCTAATTAAAAACTATTTTTAACTAATAATTAATTACCTAAAACACAAGAAATTAGGAAACAAAGCTAGAAAAATAAGATTAAGACTTGGAAAAGTCTAAAATATCAAAATAGACTTTTCAAAACTATTTCTGTAATTTTCTGATTATTTTTCTATTTTCTAGGAATTTTAGACTATTAAAAACTAATTAAATCACTAAAAATTACCAAATGAACTATGAAAAATATGGAAAATTACTTTTTTCTCTTTTTATATTTATCTAAACCTAAGAAAAATGAAAACTTATTTTTTTGGACCTTTTCTGAATTTTTTTGTATTAAAAGCTATTTAAAAAGTACTAAAAACTAATAAAAATCAAGAAAAATAGTAAACAAAGAGAAAAATCTGAAAATTTCAGGAAAATTCTAAAATAATATTAAGAATATGAGAAAAATGGAAAAACAGACCCTTGTGTGGAGAAATATGAATCTGCTATCCAAAGTGCTTATCAATAAGCACTAGAATTAAGCAAATGGACACCCAAGGTTACCCAACTGAAACAGAAGCTACTAAGAGCTTAAAATGACTAAATGCAACTTAAATTAACAAGCTTATATCACAGAAACACAAGCTAGATCAGATTTGATGCTTATGAGATTAAGCTAAAAACAGAAAATGGTATCACTTTGCAGGCTAGAAATAAGCACACAAATGAGCTCTAAACTAAAAACCAATTATTGAAGTCTCAACTAGACCTGAGTGACTACTTGTAACCAAAATACCAGCTTCTAACAAGCCAAAATGAATCCCTTGCAAGGCTGCACAAAGGCGAGCAAATACTTCGGCTATCTGAGTTTGGTCTGTGGGCAAATGGAGCTTACTTTAAGCCTCTGCACAAGCTCACCCAGAGAGCTTAAAGCAAAAACAGATATGGAAGCTTAAATACAACCAAGAGGACTACTTATATTCCAAAAATCAGACCTTGAAACCCTTTAATGAGACCTATGCAACTGGCTGCATTTTTCGCACAAAACAAGTTTTTCACCATTTTGACTTTTGAAAGAACATGGAAAGTTGACTCTTGTGAAGTTTAGATCCAATTTGAGGACTGATAATGTTGTTAAATGATGTAATGAAGCTTTGACAACCTTTGTTATTGACTTTAAAACACAAAATGATGATTTGCTCTTTTAAAAATCTCAACAGATTGAATTTGTTGAGATTGTTTAAATTGGATTTTGACTTTTTTGAGTTAACAGGTACAAGATTATGACTCAAATGAGTTATCTAGAGCTAAAGAATCATGAATCAATAACTGTTAACCACTGGTGAGGCCTTCATCACAGAAAATGCAGTAATTCCAAACATCCCTTTATAAACTGCTTTACCAATTAAAATGATATAAACACTGACTAAGCATGAACCAATGATCAAAATGGATTAAATTAGCCTAATTAATACTTTTAGAACAGGTTTTAATAGTCTATAACTACAATTGCTACTTATGCTAAAAGATTTGAAAAGTTCTTACAACATGTCCAATGGCCACTATGGCCTGCCAAATTGAAACAGAGAACCCTACCCTAATTTATTCAACCCACTGGCTTCCTTTTCAACCCATTTTACTTTCTGAATCACCCCAGATCACCTCTGCATCATTTGCTCTCCAAACTTTGACTTTTGTTGACCAATTGCCCAAGTTTCATGAATTGTACAAACAAGCTTATACAAAGTTTTTACAAGCTTATTAGAGCTTGTTTAAACTTAGAAATAAACTACTAACAGTTTTAACATAGGATTTTTAGAGTGAAAAATTCAACGATGGCATGGAAATTTGGAAGCCGAATAAACTGAATTGATACTTAATTTAAGTTGAGATACACTTAAATATCTTTGTTGAGTACAAATTAACTTTAAAACATAATTGAAACTTAGTTAAAATGCTACAAACTAAAAAACGACATACAATTTAAGAAAACTCAAAACTATATCTTTCTCTTGCTTCCTTCTTGGTTTATTTATGCTCCAAGTTGCTTGTCTCTCTCCTCTGGGTGGATCCCAGCAACAATCCAAGCCATTGGATGTGCAGAACTCATCCTGGCCCTTAATCTAGTTTTGGCGCCATTTTTCTGTTTTGATATGAGAGACAGGAAAGGGGTGCAATTAATGCAATGTGGATGGGTAGGTGAGGTGGGGGAGACAAAGGGTGAGGTAGAGTGGTTATGGGAGGTTTGAGGAGGGGAGGTGAGAATAAGCTGAGTGGGGATAGCAGGTTTTAGGGGAGGCGGGTTTTTAGTTTAAACAATTGGGTTGGTCGGGTTGTGGGTTGAGGACCGGAAAGATTTTTGGGCGGGGGTTTTAAGTTTGGGCTTGGGTTTATATTAAGGTCCGAATGGTTTGTTGGATTATTAATAAAAGGACCACAAGTGTAATATCTCAAAACCAAAGGACCAAACTTGTAAAACTGAAATTCGGGGACCAAACATGAAAATTATGAAGAGTAGTCAAAGGGGTTGGTCATGCCAAGTTTAATAATCCAAGGGTTAGTTTTTGACATTTTTGAAATTCCCAAGGACTAAATTTGACCAATTTGGATTTTCGAGGGACTAAGCGTAATTTTCTCAAAACTTTTAGATTTCTCACCAAAGGACTAAATATGACAATTTGTAATTAAAAAAAACCTTTGGTGACTTTTCTTTTGAAATTTTGGCTCAGGGACTATTTTTGACAATTTAAGAAACTTGGGGGACTAAAACTGCAATTTTTGCAAATTTGATATGTTTTTCATCGATTTTGATATTTTGCATTTAAAACACATAAAACACTGATTTGTGATATTTTGATCATTTTGATGTGTTTCTGAGTGTTTTCAGATGATTTTGCAGTTTATTTTGTACAAAAATGATGAGTATTTGAGCACTCATCACTACCCTGCCACAGCAGGACCTGAAAGCATTGCAAACCCACAAAAAAAATTTAGAAGTTATACTATCTGAGCAAAATCTAATCCGCATAAAGTGTTTAAGCATAAGATATGACATCCCATTCGACCAACATGAGCACATAGGTTTTTTTTTACACTAACTAAATCAACATGAATTACGAAAGGAGGACCTAATTCTATCATCATTAAATTGATTTACAAACTCAAAATAGTTTAACAAAATAAAAAAAACTAAATGAAACATCAACACTCATTCGTATGAAGTGTTTAACTCAAAAAAACCCCTAAACCCTCATCATAACGAACCTAGGCAGAAAATAAAGGTAAAAACATCACACCTACTATCCAATCTTCAAAAGACAATGAAACCTAAAGACAACACAGCCCAGCAAGCATAGAGATCAAACAAAATAGGCAAAAAAGAAAAGGAAAAATCATCACACCTTGTATCGATTCTTGAAAATATCAAAGTTGCAGATCGGATTTTTGATGATTGATAATCGATATACCTAACCCTAATCTAAGACATGGCAAGCAGAAAAAAAATATATGGACCAAAAGATGCATACAACTGTAGCATTTACCATGTGGCTAGAGCGCATGTACAAACCCGATAACACATGACTGTAGCCCTCTCACAAACCGATGCACTAACAACAAACCAAGCATGGCCGGATTTTTCACCGGAGATCTACCCACTAGGATCTAAAGAATAAAGAGACGATGTGAGTGACAATGAATAGAACGGGTCGGTTAACCTAAAAAAATATAGAGATGATGTGAGTGAAAATGAGTAGATCGGGTCGGTTACCCAAAGAGGCCGGGTAAAAAAATATCCCAAAAAATGCACTGTTCATTAGTTCCCCAACAAATGTAAAGTATAATAATATGCCAAGATCATAAGATTACATGTTATAAAGTTGATCAAAGACAGTCGAACAAAGCTTTTCTTTACAATTTTGCACTAAGTAAATTTTCATGACTTTGTTGATGACCCTCCAAATTTCAATTGAGCCTCTTTCTTGCTACAATAGAGATGCAGAGAGTCTTCAATGAACTTACATGGTGTAGAAAACTAAAGCAGTTTTTGAACAATAATGCCTCCACAACACTATAACTTTGAGTTGTAAGTTCCATTTACCACATTAACCAAGTCCTGACATGACCAACATCAAGTTTGACCTCACTAAACATTTTAAGATTGCTCGATTAAATTTAAAAGAGGTTACAGTGACCCATTTATATAAGAATAGTCAAATCACATTATTATCTTTTTTCCTATACAAGTTCAAACATGTAACTTTTAGATAATATAGCTAAGTTAAAAAAGGGTAAAAAATCTTAGTTATATATAAAACACAATAAAAAATGGGTCAAAAGCCTTATTTATAATGTGCAAGTATTTACAGGTGGATTAAGATTGTAGCATAAGTTACATGATCCCTTCATTATTGATTGACGTGGATTGACTCTATGTTTAAGTTCATGAGATTGGAAATGCATCCCCTTATTGTGTTTATATTTATAGCTAAATCTATATATATAAACTAAGTGCTCAATAGTCATCACTCAATGTCATCATCAATTTATAAGACATAAATTCAGCTGTAATTGTCATATGCTATTTGAGACTAAATACTCCGGTATCCCTTTATGTTTTAACAACAGACAAAAGCACTAACGAACTTGAAAAATCATATTACCTTGCACCAAGACTCGATAACACATGTAAGCGCTGATCATGAACTTTGGGAATTTATTCTTGTTGGCCCAACCTTTTTTGGGTAAAGGGTTTTTACCCTGGTAAAAATGGTGTTGGCCCAACCTTTCTATTGGAAAGTCCCTTTATTATCAAGCAACCTTAGTTATGTTATTTTTATATATTAGCAACGATAAACATAAATAACAATACGGGGGTGATCATAAACATAAATTGAATGGGATCACATAATTACTGCAATAATTTCAAATTGGATTAACTTCCACTTTTCAATTTCGTGGTGACCTTAGAACATTTGATTCCACTGGAAAAGATCTTTCCTGCAGCTACAATTACACAATAACTTCATGCATAATTGCAGCAAGTTAAATGGCTAAAAGGCAATAACACAACTTTTTATGAAATGTGAAGTGAAAACATGTGCACTAAAAGAACAGCCTTATATTTGCCCCATTTTAGCACTAAATGACAAGTGTAAGTAATACGGAGTAACAAAAAGAAATAACCTGTATAAGAGAGAATTGTCACAAGCAATGTCAATCCCAAACATACACTGATGAATAAAACTCTACAGTGACATCCTTGTTGATAAGCAACCCCAAAGGCTCAAACAACCCAATTTGTAGCAATTAAGTAGTTTTAATAAGCTATTCCAAACAACCACTTTAGTATGTAAGGTTACCTTCCATGAACAAGTAGAAGTATGAAAGATTTATCACATATGTTAATCCGTTTCCACTTTCCACCATTTTTTTAGCCCACACTTTGTTAAATTTAATTGATTTGATCTATATCAACGTAAAAACCCCACACCATCTGTTCGAAAACATTAAAAATCAGATTGATTCTATCTTTGAGATTAAAAATGGAATGATATCAATTACAACTTCAAAATTTGAAGAAAAATTAGAATTTCAAACATATGAATTACAACCCTAAATTTGTTGCACTTCTGATAAAACCGATTAACACAAATGGGAAAACAAAAACTGTGAAGTTAACATACCTTATAGGAATTGAGATGAAAAAGATTGAGGAATTAGATGAAATAATAGACTATTAAATAGTGTGATTTGTAGTCTAAGATGAATTTTAGATGAGCGAACCTTGAAGATTATCTTGATGTAACAGGTAAAAAAACCATAAAAGTAGGCAGAATTACACGTGGAATAGTTGACGTGGCTTTAGTGACGTGGATGGAGTGCCAACATGGATTAAATGAAGTGTAAAGTTTCAAAAAGACCTTCTTTTATTATATATATATATAGATATAGATAATACTTGATGAAAAAAATATATAAATAGAGTAGGTTTACACGAATATTTAAGGTTAAAGTTGAATAAGAAATACTGCAAAAAATCAAAGTGAACATTTATTTAAAACAGAAGGAGTAGTATAATGTTCTTTTAAGAGACATGTACTCCATTTATTTAAACTAACTTATAAGCTGTCAAATTATTATATCAAAGTTATATGTTAGTTTTCCGCTTACACTAATTTCGGTCAAAATTAATTCGAGTAATTTTCAAACAGCAAAAATTAACTTCACAATAACATATTAAAATTATACGAACAAAAAATAGTCGCCAAATCAATTTGAAATAAGAGTTTTGTAGCATATAACTTATATTGCTTTCATAAGCTAGAGGTTAGTTCTTTAATTATGCACTATATTTTTTGGGCATACATTTGGACATAATTAATGTAAATGAAAACAAACACATAGTTGGACAGCTTATAAGTTAGTATTAACAAATGGACGAATTATATGTTAATACTTGAGTGGTATTCACATACATTATCCAAAGGAAAACTATTTCACTTTTTAATATTTTCTTTTGAGTAAACTCTAAAATACATCCATGTGGTTTACCCCATTTCGCACCATACATTACTCTCGCAAAAGTTTCAACAGATACATCACTTCGTTAGTAAAAGTTAACCTATATACATCCCTCAGTTAAAATAAGGACTAACGGTGCAAATTATTTCTCCGTTATCTCCTAACGAGATAGATAATGTTTACACCGTTAACCTCTGGGTTAACGGTATTTGCACCGTTAGTCCTTTTTTACTTTTACTTTCATTTTTTATGTTCTTTTCCATTTTTTTAAACGTTTTCATCCCTTTTTTTTATGTTTTCGCCCGTGTTTTAACGTTTTCGTCCGTTTTTTTTACGTTTTCGGCCCTTTTTTTTTACGTTTTCACTCTTTTTTACGTTTTCGTCCGTTTTTTAATCCGTTTTTAAACGTTTTCGCATGTTTTTTTTACATTTTCGTCTTTTTTTTACGTTTTCGGCTGTTTTTTTTATGTTTTCGTTTGTTTTTTTTTTTTATGTTTTCGTCTGTATTTTTACGTTTTCGTTCTTATTTCACGTTTTCATAAGTTTTTATCCATTTTCATACACTTTTATTGGGTTTCGTCTATTACTCTACGTTTCCGTCCGTTTTTCTTATGCTTTTATCTGTTTTCATTCATTTTATATATACATATATGTGTGAAAACGGATAAAAATGTATGAAATGGATAAAAACGTATGAAAATGGATAAAAATGTTCTGTATCGATTTTAATAACGATTTTGATTTTGACCCATTTCCGGTCGAATCATCAAAAGTGTAAAGCCGAAAGTTGTTGAATGATGTTTTACATCAAGACTCGCGAGATTTTAACCTGAAAATTCAAAATAACGGACGAAAATGTAAAAAAGGACGAACTAAAACGTAAAAAAAACAGACGAAAATGAAAAAAAACATACGAAAACGTAAAAAAAACATGCGAAAACATAAAAAACGCGAAACGTAAAAAACGGATGAAAACGAAAAAAACGGGCGAAAACGAAAAAAATGGCAAAAACGTAAAAAAGGGCGAAAACGTAAAAAAAATGGAAGAAAACGTAAAAAAGGACTAACGGTGCAAGTACCGTTAACCCAGAGGACTAACGGTGTAAACATTATCTATCTCGTTAGGAGATAACGGAGAAATAATTTGCACCGTTAGTCCTTATTTTAACCGAGGGATGTATATAGGTTAACTTTTACTAACGGAGTGATGTATCTATTGAAACTTTTGCGAGATGGATGTATGGTGCGAAACGGGGTAAACCACAGGGATGTATTTTGGAGTTTACTCTTTTCTTTTTATTTTTCTTTTTTCTTCATCAAAATACTGAATCAATATTAAAACGGTCATGCGGATTTGATTATCTAACGTAGAGGGGTGAATACGTTTTCGTTTAAAATCTATAAATCTTTCGTATCAAATTCCCGATCAAGTGCGGTTAAATATGAATAGTGGTTACAACAGTTATAACAGCTATATACATCGTAGATTATGACACAAACATAAATACAATATACTTACCAAGCCAAGACATACATATTATCAACACAAAATAAATAACCAAACACACAAACATAAGCAAGACATAAGCACAATAATAAGCAATAAAAGCGAATATAAACGTAAAACAATAAGTAAAAGAAAGCGCAAACCGAACATGATGATTTATAGTGGTTCGATCACGGAACTCCTCTTCGCCCTACTCCACTCTTCGAGTATCCAACTCGAGAGTTAGTTCACTAATCAACAAGCCCCCTTTTCGGCGGAGAAAACCATACAACGTCGCTTACAATTTTTTCGGTACAAAGCTAAATACCGAATCCTTCTTCAGGTACAACCAAACCTGTTATGTTTTATGGCCCAACATAACAAACCTTGTGTTTTATGGTCTAAACACATAAACCGGGTTGCTTACATTATTTTTCGACACTAAGCTAAATGTCGAGTTTTAATCTTAGCTAAACCAATATACCACATACCCTAGTATTTTGAGGACTAAAATACTAACTTGATCTCACACATATGTTCCGGACTAACACACTAGCCGGATCTAACTACGCCACAAGATTGGAAGATATGAATTCGATCTATATTTACAAATTGATCAACTATACTACATAACTTCGTATCTAGATAATAACGGCAGTTCTTCTATTACACTTGAGGAAAGAAAGAAAGAATCACATTTGAACAAGATTAAACAAGTTAAATGATCAAAGAAGGAAATGGATAAGAGAACAGAAAGTTATGTACTCAAGAGGTGTAAAAATCTGTTGGAAATGGTCCAATATTTAAAGGTTGTTGGAGGAGCATGGACGGCCCCATAAACATGAATGGTCTCATATATATTTTAGTCTAATTTTAGCCTGTTTTGTAGAATTTTGATCCATTTTGGCTGTTTTACTTCAACTTATTTATTTTTGTGTACCCATCACGATCTTAAAACTTATATATATATATATATAAATATATATATATATATATATATATATATATATATATATATATATAGTGCTTTATAGAAATATAATTAAAGAGAAAAGTGAGAAAAGAAGTTATAGGGTCTAATTTGAAACATCTCAAACTTCAGGGGCAAGTTTTGAAAACCACCCCACCCACCCCCCTCGGCACCCTACCCCCCTCCCCAGAAAAAAAATTTTTTCCCTCCAACATTTTTTTTTTTGGGCAATTTTTTTTTCCCCCAAAATTTATAACTGTGATGCACCTTTTTTTTGTGCATCCGAGTTATAAAAATTGGTGCATCATAGTTATAACTACTTTTTCTAACTGTGATTCACCAAAATAAAAAGGTGCATCAGATCGCATATGTTATTAACTTATTCCAGAAAAAGTTTTGAATTAGAACCGTCAACCTTTGTGTATAAAAGAGATATTTTTCAACTGATTCAACACGCTTATTTTATTAATCACATGGTTTAATATACAATGAAATCAATTATCCTAACATGTTTCAAAGTCATTTTATTAATCACATGGTTAACTTACTTTTCATCAATTCACGATTGTTAATATATGCCCTAGCGTTATCCCAATGACAAAGCATGCGACGCTACCATGGATACCATAGCTCCGTCTCTTGTTGTATAACTAATGCCCCTTAAAGAGCATAGTATACTAAGTTTTTGCAATGTTATTGAAACAAATAAGGTAACAATCGTTGGGTGCATCTCGGTTATAAAATTTGGTGCATCATAGTTATAACTAATTTTTGTAACTGTGATGCACCAAAATAAAAAGGTGCATCATAGTTATAAAAATTTGGCGGGAAATTTTGGCCCAAAATTTTTTTTTTTGCCCTCAGAAAAAAAAATTTTCCCAAAAAAAAATTTTGCGGGAATTTTTTTCGGGGTAGAGTGAATTTACAAAACTTCCTTAAAGAATGAAGAAAAATACAATTAGGTCCCTGTAGTTTGGTGTGAAAAAAAGGAGGGGAAGAGGGGGTGATCCAATGGTTGAGATTATTTTTCTCACTTTTCTCTTGAGATCAACTTTTTAAATGATCCAAGCTCTATATATATATATATATTTTGGTTCCATTAAAAAGGTTTTTAGATTGAGAAGGTTGAGAAGCAATTTAAGCCATTGAAATTAATTAGTTTTAATGCATTATAAAAGTCACTAATATAAGTGAAAAGGCTAAAATAGTAAATGAATCATTAAAAAATTAATTGGGGAATTAAGACACTTACCATAACTGTTTCAAAAATGCGAATTTGATCATATGAGTTTCACGATAATTTTTGTCCTTATCTTATTTTGTAAGAATCTACACTTTCGTAAATCATTTTTTTTATTAAATTTATTATTAATCATTAACTAAAATACAAACTTAATTGAATATTCAAGATGACTTCTAGAAATTGCAGAACCACAACTAAGCAAAATACTTTTTAAAATATATGATTCAAGTTTTTATAATGTAACATGTATTACACACGTTTTGAGTTTTGAATTATAAAACATTGTTGCTATAAAAAATGAATCTTCAGAAAAACTAATAGTTTAATTTTGCATCATTTGTCAATTTGTGAATCATGCATAATTTATTCGAGTTTATGAATCATAATCGAATTAGTGAATCAACAACGATATTGTTATTGTTTTGATTTGAATATTATTATTTTGATTTATGAATCAAAACTAAGTTGTAGTTTTATTTTATGAATCGATCCTTAAAGAAAAAAAAAAAAAAAAAAAAAGCTGCACTGATTTGATTAATTTTCTTTGACCTTTTACTAATGGATAGAATAGTGAATCAAAAAGTTGAGGGTGGTATTAAGTGTATAAAATATTCCTTCAACACTTGAAGGTGATGACCACAAAGAATTGATCGAATAAAAAAATGAACTCGTTAGTCATTTTCAGTTTAAATACGGAGGATGCGAAGTTAATGCATGCATTGAAGTAGTTTAATGAAAAGGAGATATAAAATTAATAATACCTATCATGCCCTTGTATTAGTTTAGTAAGATGAACGATCAAGATTGCTTCTCGTTCTTCTTAATCTAAAACTCTTCTCAACCGATCTGGACTATATATATATATATATATATAGTTATGATCAAATAAGAAGAAAAATTAAAATAAGAATGATAAGAAGAAACCACAACCACACATTTCAAATCTTACCTATTAAAATAGATCATCTCACCTGAAAAATCTCTCCCTTATTTGAAATGTTGGCTAAAAATCTTCTTATTCTTCCTATTTTAGTTTTTCTTCTTACCGGATCCCTTCCCTATATATATATATATATATATATATATATATATATATATATATATATTTGACATTAATGCCACCCAATCAATGCATTAATTGTTTTTAGTGTCATGTCATCACATTAGTCCACCTAAGCTATTAATAATTTTATTAAATTTCGTTTTGTCCACCTAAGCTATTAATAATTTTATTAAATTTCGTTTTTAATATTCATGTATTTTTTTTATTAATTTTCGAAAATTGTTTACAAAAAAGGAGTCTTGCAAAGATTCGAACCTGGGTCTGTTAGTTTATAAACAAACATGATTACTACTAGATCAACACAATTTTTTGATTATAACTTGGAAAACCAAATTTATAAATCTCTCCAACCAATTATTGACCATTTTTATTAATTTGAAAAGGAATGTATTTATCTACAAAAATATATAGCACATATCTAATTATAAATTTAGTCTAATCTTATATCACGTTTATTATTTTTTTGACATTCATAATATATTTTTTTCTCAGAAACCCTAATATCATATTTTTTTTTCACACAATCTCATCTACTGGTGTAGCCTGAATCAATCACAAACTCATAATGGTAAGCCTAAACTTAACAAGTGTATATAATCAGTTGCAATTTTCATGCAAGTACGAGTTCAGAGGATATTCCTGTTGCCACAACTAATTTAGATGAATATAAAGCAGATAACTTTTTATGTGAACAACGCTTATCTTTCGTGAGATATTTGACAGGGTTTGTAGATGTTCTGTTTTTAGTTGTCAGTTGTCGGTTTTAGTTTACTGAATTCTTCACCATATAACCTGTTGATGTGTTGTATTCCATGACAATGACTATCTCAGGTACGTTCAAGCTGACCCTTCAGTTTTCGGAAGATTATCCAAATTGATTTAGTTTTTATGCTATTTTGGTGACTTCTTACTAATGGTGACTTTTTGCTCGACTTTCAGGCTTAAAAGGGAGAGTATACATCTTATGACGAGCATTGGTAGCATTTCATATCTATCTGTTGATAAGGAATAGGTGATTTCCATCAGCTTTCCTAGACAATATACATTATCACATGTACAATTTGTACGTTTTTATTTCTGTAATACAATATTTTGAAACATGGAGACAAAAACTTTTACCCTTGAGTTATCATGGTTCTTGAAAGTAAACAGCTTTGTATTATTTTTCCAATCACTTGCTAGCATGCTTTTTGTGTGCATTTATGTGAGATGCTTATTATAAATATTTCAACCATTTTTTGCAGAAATCAATTGTATTTTGTATGCTAAGATACACAAGATTCATCGTGAGCATGGTTGGGCATTCCTAGCGCGTAAGAAGTGTGGATGTTCTGTGATTCAACTCGATTACCTAAGGTCAGAAATCCGTTGGGGTGCAGATTACATTGTCAAGGCGCATGTATCAGCTAACAAACTATACACACAGGTCTCGAACTGATTAAGATTAATGCACTCAGTAGCCGAATCAGATATTTTATAAACGGCTGCATATTATATACTATGAAGGTTTATAAAATCAAGATAAGTGAAAAACTATGATGCCACCGAGGAATTGGAAGCATTGTCGAGTGGAAAATTAAGGGGTAAAAGAACGAATAAACAAGGTCCAGTAGCAGCTTTTGATTCTTATGTTTTGGCTGCAGTTTGTGCTTTTGCCTGTGAACTTCAGCTATTTCCTTTGATTTCAAGGGCAAGTAATCACTCAAATTTGAAGGATGGCGCAAAATCTGCAAAGGCACTTGAGTATTAATTCTGCAGTTAATCAAATAACATACACAAAATAGGCATGAATAGAATTAAATCAACTTTGTGGGTTGTATCTACTTTCCTTAGCTATGAGCTCTGCACATTTTTGTTGCCTGAGTTTTTGTAAGGCACATAATAAGAGCAATGGTTATTATGTATGTAGTTGCTTTTCATATTTGCTCTTTTGCTATTTGAATCTCATTATCTGATTTGAAGACCAGATATCTCAAAAAGGGCAAAAACTCTGTTGTCTAGATGGAGCAAAATGTTTGCAAGAAGCCAAGCTATGAGAAAGTATAATGCCAAAATTTCCGCAGTCGATGCACAGAATGAGATGCTGCTAAGCAAAGGCAAGCCTATTTCTGTGTTTCTGTATGTTTATAAGTTTTTGTTATCGGTTTTATATCCATTGTTTTTATGATGGTGTAGCATTGGTGAAATTATGGAAAATGAATCTTTGGAAAGACTCGACAACCCAGTGAGTTCAAGACTTCTAAGTCATAGCCTCATAGGACTCCCGTTAAAATACTATTGATTATATCCGTATATAAATCTCCCTTTTTATATATGAGATTATATCCGTATGTTGACTGATGCTCCATGGGCAGATTCATCACTTTATATGGACGAGTCAAAGGCAAGCTCTACTTCCGAAAAGAAGCTTCTACCTGATCTTTATGATGTGGATGATCTATTATTTGATCCATTGGGTAAAGGTGCGAAGAGGGTTTGTTTTGATAAGAATTGTAGAGATGGGTTGGTTGCGAGGATTGATAAGCTTGCAAACGTTGTTTCTGTTACACTAGGATCGAGAGGTGTTTTCTTTTTCTTTACTTGGTACATGTTTATGGGATGTTTTTGTTGCGTGATGAAAGTCGTTATGTGATATGAAATTGTTAGAGGCGGTAAAATACTTTAAACTATAGTAATGCGGGTGGAAATTTATTAGTAGGTACATGCATATTGTAAATTTTTAGCAACGTAGTTCCATTGCTGTTTTGTCAATTATTGGTTTTTAGTAAAGCCAAAGTAAGCTTTCATTATTGTTATACTTTTACTTGGTGTTTTGTATATGATTGCGGTGCTTTGTATATAACTGAATATATATGTTGTGCATGTTGAGGCTGTATCAGCAGGGTATCTTGGGTCTGCAGTATACATATCACCATCTGGTCTTATGACACATCTACACTATCACATATCATTATCACAAAACTCGGTAAGTTCATGATGCTGGATGATCACAGTTATTGTATATAAAGGTATCCAGGGTGCATAATGGTATTTACAGAAAAAACCGTACTTCCATGGCAAAGAAGCAGGTGCTCATTAGATGTCCAAATGCCATGTTTATGTGACCAATCATAGTTTAGGTTGTGCATTGGCAAACTTGCTTACTCTTGAACTATCCTTTAGTCAATTAACAAAGTCAGTGTTGTTTATATTGTGTATGATGGATAATCTATTCATCTATGTGATATATTCT
The DNA here is from genome assembly GCA_910596185.1 of Chrysanthemum makinoi. Taxonomy (NCBI): domain Eukaryota; kingdom Viridiplantae; phylum Streptophyta; class Magnoliopsida; order Asterales; family Asteraceae; genus Chrysanthemum; species Chrysanthemum makinoi. The sequence continues at coordinate 76,363,599 of OU343221.1, forward strand.
GATGAAACATATCTTGCAGGTGTAGGGCGATTTCTGTAGCTATGTATAACTTTGGACGTCCAAGAGATGGAAACAAATTATTCGTGAAAGTTTATAACGAGGTATGATGCTTGGAGACTTTGATTGTCATATTCAAGCTCTTTATTTTATGTTACCAATAATATATAAAAATTCCAAATTCTAAGTACTTATTTATGGCTTTTGTAAACATGTTTTTCATATCGTTCAAGATAAGATGAATCTTGCTGCAATGAATGTTTGGTTTTAAAATAGTTCAGTAGAAGGCAGTGTTGTTGTAGAGGTAAAAGCAACTGAAGAATATACTTTCTTGAACAGGTCATATATTCCGGTTTTTAGGCAATTAGAGTCTGCAAAGCTATAGAAGTTTTACTTTTAGAACAAAGCAGAGTCTGGTATCTAAATGAATTGTTATGCCTATTCAAAATGGTTGCCTATTGGCCATTCCACTCCCCTTTGTTGAGCAGGTATGCCTCTTTTCTATTGTAATAACAGTGTGGCTATTTAAAATATCGTTTGGCATAGGCTAAAATGGTTCTTATATAAAGTTAAATAAGTATGTAATTCCTATGATCCTCGAACCGTCGTCACTAGCTTATTTTGTCCAACCTTTCTCCTTTTGAATGATTATCACGTTTTTCTCGGGATCAATACCACTAACCCATAATATGTTTTATTGTGAATTTGTAATGTTACAGATTTCAAGTTCTTTTTCTTTTGTACAGAAACAACGGATGCTTCAAGTAATGGTATAGTTGTTCTTGATTCTGAATAAGTTATATCAAGCATCGAATACCAGGCAAAGTTCACACCATCATTCTCTCTTTACAAATCAGGAAAGGGCGACGATTTGGCACGAAAAAATGTTTCAAACTCCTGTAAGACGATTGAAAAACAGTTAAGCTTTACCTGTGGGCTATGCCTATTGCAGACTTTGTGAAAGTAAACACCAAAGAATCAAGATTAGATGAAACGTGTCTGGTCTTTAGTGACCCCTTTGGATAATTTGTTACAGGTATGAGAGCCTAAAAGGAGTAAAAGCATTCCTGTAATGGAGCCTTTTTCATCTTTTTCGTTATTGAAAAAAAATACTCATTCAGCAGAGCTACTCTCTAGCCCAATTTACTCGAGTTCATTGAATCTATTACACTGATCTTAGCCCATAGCTATCAATTTATGGATGGTGTTGTCTCCGAACCTCTTATTAACTCCCTAAATTTAGAAATACAAATGTTGCAGATTATGATACAAAAGTGAATGTGTTGAGAGGTCAGATTGATATCGCTTTCCAGAATTGTTTCTACAAACTGCTAGACCAGCGGAGCTTGAATTACGCCATGAAACTAGGACAATCACTATTTTATAAATGCTTTTGGGAATGTGGCTGACACAGCATCTGCTGGCACTGAACATTACTATACAAAGGTACTTTCGCTACAATTTATAACTTCCGACATGTGTTTCAGTCTTCATGAGTTTCAGTAACATGCAAAACACAGCGTGTTGGATTCTAACTATGAAGAAACAAGCTCAAGAACCCAATATTAGGTCAATGCCATTGTGTGTATTTTAGTTTTCTTAGTTCTATAGCTACTTGAACCATTTAAGCTCCAACTATATACCTCTTATTTATGGGATGTTTGGTTATGGCTAAAGTGCCATATAAATTGTTGTTTCTTAATGCGTGCTATAACAAAATTTGAAGAAATAACCATTTTTTGAGTTAGCTGCTGGTGCTTTTTACAGGCGAGACACCTTGGACAATGGGTCAATCTGGGTAATTTTTTTAAGCAATAACAAACGACCAACTCGAAACACTTTCAGTGTCTTTTCTTTCATCAGTTTTCAAACTATCAATTTTAAAGGTCAAAAAGTGTACCTATATTAATGTCGTTATGTCCTTTAAAATGAAGGTTTAGATCTTTATTTAGTTAATTTTTAGTTAGTTAATTGAGTACGTACTAATGTAGGCCGTGAATAGACAGTGGTCATGAAGATATTTAAATCTATGGCAGCAAAAGGAAAGATGACGGATTTCGTGTTGGGCATTGTAGACAATACAAAGGAAGGAGACATGTATACAAGTGACAAAAGACATGTTTTTGGCTAGCAGTAATGTGGTTAAGGAGGTGGTTAATAACAATGATTCTGCACAACCATTAAATCTATATCATATTTGGTGATGCTAAAGGTGTGACTAAAGATGTACTACGTACCCTTTCACACCATAGTATAAGCAACAGATATGTCATTCCTTAAAAATTTATATAATACAAATATATTTCACATTAAAAAGATGATTGCAGTTTGTGAGCTTAGTTGACAACAAGTGTTCATTGCATTGGATACTTGGAGTTGTATGTTATTTCGACAATATATACCGTACCAATACATGACAATGGAACACCTTCTTCTTGAAGCACCTGGTTTTTAATGTTTATTAATTGATACATTCATACCTAAAAACGTATTTACATAAGATAAATTATTTTTAAACCCGCATGTAAAAGCATATAGTTTACTTTTTTCTACTTTATAGTCCATGTATTTGAACCTCTATAGGCTAACCTCCCCAACCTTACAAACACTCACCACCAAAGGATACCATTAGCACAGGCACGGGCATGAGCACGAACATGGGGAGTATCATAGAAGCAGAACCTTCAAAAGCAGAAAACAGTGAGTCCTATGCTGCTAACCTATTTACTATATTTTTTTAACGTACATCATCCAGCCGTAATATCTCAATACTTAAAGCTTTGCTTAACGGGTAGTTTAAATTTTCTTTTATATACCTTCTGGTAAAATACAAATTGTAAAAATAGTAATACAAATCAAAGCTAAATAAGCCGTCGTTAATGGGATTGAGTGGTCTGTATCTAGGCTTTCAGCTAAAAGCATATATTGGCTTAAAATTAACCCTATAAGCTTTTGTTTTGTCGGATAACAATCAGACCAGAGAAGTAATGAGAGAGGGATGTGAGATACATAAATACTAAAGTTTTTTCCTTAACAGACTACATAGGAATTGTTAGGAACGTCGGAAACATAAAAATTCGGTGATGCAACATCGCTACACTTCAACAATGGAACAACCAATCGCCATTGCCGTAAGTTCATGTTGGGCAAAATGGTTTGCAGGTACGTGCATTGTGAACATATCCTGTCAGGTACATACAACTACTGTCGAACACTTTACTAACAACACTCCAAACAGGGGGTCTCAACTATCGGCAACGCCCGCAACAAGCTACTATCTCAATCCATCTTTACCAGAAGCGAAACATATCCGACAACTATAAAGACCAATCAAACCATCTAAAAGACCATAAATGCCAAGAATACCTAATGCAAATTCTATGTGCATTTCTTTGTATCAGGTACAATGAACTACTGAGCCCGGAGATCCCTTTGGCACTGCCACCACCAGCTTTCGAAAGTTTACAAATGGCTACAGCACAACCATTAGCATCACTAAGCCGCCTGATGGAAATAAATCCAGAAACACACATGGTACGCACCATGTCCATATATTAAATTTTATTATAAGCTAACCCAAACACCCTCTAAGTACAAGCTAGACCTTATTTGGTACATGGGCCCCTTTCATATCAGTAGGATCCAACCAACAATCTCTTGATGTTTACTTTGATAGCTGCTCACACTAAATAAATTTCCTGAACAAAGACGTCGGGACTGCACCTTTGGTCATATGTGTTTGTTATCTACATGTGTGATCATATGTACTTCTGATGTATTGTACATACTACTACATTTTGTACAAAATTTTACTTATTACATTCATTTAAACCACTAATAGAGTAACAACATTTAATGGTTTCTTGGATTATATCTAAGATTGTTTATCTATTTTTGTCCTTAATTTTTATCCTTGAACAAGTGTTGATGGTAAGGAGTTTTTAAGAAGTTCATCTTCATATTTGTATATATATTTTAAAACTTTACTCTCTTATCTTTGAACAAATGATCAATTTCCGCTATTTATTTTTTTAACACATAATGTTCATGGGTCAATAAACCAAATGTATCATTCACTTACAAACAACAATAAAAACTTTTAACACTCTTCTTTTGCTAAACATAAATATGTTAATGATCTTTATAAGTCATGCCTTGTGTACAAAGAAGCCTTACTACGCATCACTGACAAGCCTCTTCCAGTGTCGTCTTTGTTAATTCAGTGAAGATTCCATCTTTCAAATTGATTGGTTATGTTTTTTTACATGTATATAATTGAGAGCATGATTGGATACTATATAAATTTTCTAATTGTAATCATGAATGAATATATAATTATGTATGCTCAGTAACATATTGTTTGATTTTTACTATTTGCTATTAAGAATTAGAGATAGGAGTAAAAGTCTATAAGATCAAGTTAAAAGAAGGAAAGTTAGTAATGTAATTCCCCATTTGATAGTCATATTTGTTGCGACTATTATGAAAATTTTGACATAGCATAGATACTTATCGGAATTGAATTAAAATTTACACTTGTGTTATGAAGTAATTGAGCCGATATTGTAATTTTATGGTATGATTAGCATCTAGCGTATGAATATGCAAGCAGAAGAGTGTGCATGGCTCTATCTTCACGGAGAGAGGATCGTATGCCAACAATAAGTCTAATTCAGTATTTTACATTTTACTTTTTAGACATGTTATATAATTTTACTTCTTTACGATTACCCTCCTTCTTTCGCTATAGCAAATTATATCAACGATAATTATAATACATGCCCGCCCATTGGGCGGGCTTCGAATACTAGTATATATATATATATATATAAAAAACAGGAGGCATGGCACGTAGATTATTCCACAAATGTCCACCTCAATGCCATGTAATTCTTTTTAATGCCATGTAATCATTAGTTGTCCACCTAAGCATTTTTTTTTAAATTTAATTAGCTTTTATTTAATTTTCGGATTTTTTTATTAATTTTCGAAATTTGTTTATAAAAAAGGAGCCTTGCAAGGATTGAACCTTGGTTATTTGGTTGAATAACATGTGTGTTTACCACTAAGGCAACATGACTTTTTGGAATATATGTTGCAAGTCCAAAATTATAAATCTATGCAACCAATTATGTAGGAGAATCCCTACAACTTAGGTAACCCTAAACAAAACATATACGTAAAAACTTATATACGGTTCATTATATTTTTTTCTCAAAAACCCTAATATCCTTTTTCCCTCACAATCTCATCTAATGATCGTTTATGTGTTTTCTTGATCACAGGTTTGTAAGAAAACATTGATGTTCGCGGACAATCTCTTTGAAGACTCGAAATCACTAAGGTATGCGTTTGAAATTGTTAGTTGTTACTTAAATAGTAATTCAGCTGATGTGAATCACCTTGCTAACGATAGTGAACAACCGTAAATCAGTTGGCAATAGATTTTTAATTCACAATTATTAGAAGAGATATATGCTGTCTAAACTCCTATGATTTGTAACGTTATGATATTATCGTATGATACGCCAATGTAGTCAATAGGATATTACTATCAATTGCAGCTCTTTCTGGAATATACGTATTCATCATGCTTGATTGTGTGGTCATCCTTCCACTTATTGCAGCTCTTTCGGGAATATATATGTTTTCACTGTTTTTCCTTAAACTGTTTTAGATATAAATGTTATGGCTTAAAAGTTACAAAGATTACCAAGTTCGATGCTTTCTTACCATGGAGATACATTTTTTTTCTTCATATATAATGTATTATATTGTTGAGGAATGATATGATATAAGTTCTTGTAGTTATTATTTAGATGGTTATAGAGCAATATATTTATTAATATATGTTGTACGAAGGGTTCTGTTCTATGTATCCTTAACTGTTGTCTGTCATCAGGTATGAAGAATTGAAATACTTAGTTTGCTGGAAAGCTATTAGGATTGTTGCTGATGGTATTGGATGTCTAAATAGAAAATTTGGACGCTGGTAAGAGGCTTCTCATTCTTTCGGTCACTACCCATTATAATCATTAATATCGATATGCGTTCTTAGTGGGTGTGTTTGCATGTGCCTTTGAAATGGGTCATTTGATATTAAAGAATTTAAATTCTAGAATCTGTTGCAATAACTAGCAGCCCTAGCTAGGGATTTTTTATTTTTATTTTTTTTTTATTTATTTTTTTTTCCTTTTGAGAAAAGCTTCACAAGCTAATGAAATTGCTATTTTTATTTTTAAAATTTTTTTATATCAAACTAAAATGGATAAAAATCTGTGCTAAAAGTACTGAGTTAAGACTAATTGTTCTGACCCATTTGAAGCGAATGGTCAAGATTGAGCAACTTTAGACCTACAGCAGCCTAATCAAAACAGTTTTTTTGAGTTTTTTCCTTTTGAGAGAAGTTAAAAAAGCTATTGAAATTGTTATTTTTATTTTTTAATTTTTTTTATAACAACTAAAAATGAATTAAAATGCTAGGCTTAAACTGAGGAAACCACTATTTGGGACAAAACCACCAACTTTGAGCTACTAGCAGCCCTAGCTAGGGATTTTTTTGATTTTTTTCCTTTTGAGAAAAGCTTTACAAGCTAATGAAATTGCTATTTTTATTTTTAAATTTTTTTATATCAAACTAAAATGGCTAAAAAACTGTGCTAAAAGTACTGGGTTAAGACTAATTTTTCTGACCTATTTGAAGCAAATGGTCAAGACTAAACAACTTTAGACCTACAGCAGCCTAATCAAAACATTTTTTTTTAATTTTTTTCCTTTTGAGGGAAGTTAAAAAAGCTATTGAAATTGTTATTTTTATTTTTTAAATTTTTTTATAACAACTAAAAATGAATTAAAATGCTAGGCTTAAACTGAAGAAAACCACTATTTCGGACAAAACCACCAACTTTGAGCTACTAGCAGCCCTAGCTAGGGATTTTTTTGATTTTTTTCCTTTTGAGAAAAGCTTCAAAAGCTAATGAAATTGCTATTTTTTTTTTTAATTTTTTTATACCAAACTAAAATGGCTAAAAATCTGTGCTAAATGTACCCATTTGAAGCAAATGGTCAAGACTGAGCAACTTTAGACCTACATCAGCCTAATCAAAACATTTTTTTTTAATCCTTTTAAGCAAAGTTAAACAAGCTATTGAAATTGTTATTTTTATTTTTTAAAAATTTTTATAACAACTAAAAATGAATTAAAATACTAGGCTTAAACAGAGAAAAACCACTATTTGGGACAAAACCACCAACTTTGAGCTACTAGCAGCCCTAGCTAGGAATTTTTTTTGATTTTTTTCCTTTTGAGAAAAGCGTCACAAGCTAATGAAATTGCTATTTTTATTTTTTAATTTTTTTATATCAAACTAAAATGGCTAAAAATCTATGCTAAAAGTACTGGGTTAAGACTAATTGTTCTGACCCATTTGAAGCAACTGGTCAAGACTGACCAACTTTAGACCTACAGCAGCCTAATCAAAACATTTTTTTTGATTTTTTTCCTTTTGAGGGAAGTTAAACAAGCTATTGAAATTGTTATTTTTATTTTTCAAAACTTTTTATAACAACTAAAAATGAATTAAAATGCTAGGATTAAACTGAGGAAAACCACTATTTGGGACAAAACCACCAACTTTGAGCTACTAGCAGCCCTAGCTAGGGAGTTTTTTGATTTTTTTTCCTTTTGAAAAAAGTTTCACAAGCTAATGAAATTGCTATTTTTATTTTTAGAATTTTTTATATCAAACTAAAATGGCTAATAATCAAACCATGTGATGCAATATCTCTAATGAACCATTTGAGTTTGTATTATTACAATAGGTAAGATGGGTGATTAGGGTTGAATTAAGTATGGGTCAAAACGGGTCCAAACCGAAACAACTCATGGTTTAGCACGGGTAGGCTCACAAACAGATTTTTGTAAATTAAATTTGGCCCTGGCACTTTCTATAACTTTTCAAATCTTCTTAAATCCAATGATGATTCAGTTATAAATTATGACTGTAAGATAGACTTTGAATGTTACGGTTTCGGAGGTGTTACTCATTAAGATAGACTTTGAGTTACTATGAAAAACTCGACATTTACTTCCTTTATCTAATTTATTTCAATAGTTTTTTACTCATTTATGCTTTAAACTGTGATGAAATTCCTAATACCAACATTACAGGTAATTTTATTTTTCAAAAGGATTGGGTAGAAGGTTTCTCTAACTGATGATAACAACCTTCTAACAATAAAGAAAAATATGTTAACAATAATTATAAGTCATGCCCGCCCATTGGGCGGGCTTTGAAATCTAGTATATATATATATATATACTAGTTTTCAAAGCCCGTCCGATGGGCGGGCATGACTTATAATTATCGTTGACATATTTTTCTATTGCGAAAGAAGGGTGGTCAAGATTGGCTGAAAAAGTGGACATGTTGAAAGAAATGGTTATATTTTCCGAAGAAAAAAAAATGAATACACATAAACGAAACTTATACCATTAATGATTACAGGTTCAATAAGAGGCTTCAAATTAATAGTCCTAAGATTCGATACGACAGTTACAAAATGAATCCACAATCTCGATCTTTATTCAACAATTAAAATATAAAAAGTTCTTTGTAAGAACGTATTATATGATTTAAACTCAAATGCGAAATAAGCTTCTTTATATAAAACATATATTTTTGATTTTGTGTAATAACCATCCTTATCACTACAAAGAATTTTCAATCCCCACTCTAGAGACAATCACATAAAGTTGCACATGGGTGAAAATTGGCCTCTAGAGAAACAACTCAACTTGTGACAACGTTTAGCCTTAACTTTTATTAATAGTCATCACAAAACACATCGAGGAACTAAGAGTAGCATAGTAGCATAGGCCGCCCGATAGGCGGGTGAGCCTTATAAATATCGTTGAAAAAATAAGTTAACGAAAATTAAACTATGAAAATAACAAATTATTTATTGAATGAATTAAGAACGAAAAAAAAAAAAACGAAAAGAAAATGTTTATCTGATATGAGTAAATAAAAGTTAATATCCGAAATCAGAAAATATATGTTATCAATTCAAATAAACGCGAATGTAAAATAAAGCTTCAACGCCTGCTCATTGTGCCACATGTGATAGACAATTATAAAGGACATTAAGTAACATATTCTCTAAAGTACTACTATGACACCATATTTATTTAATAGTAGGTAAATAATGAACCTTCCATAAGCCATCACTTGGCGGTATCACAAGCTCCAACATTAAGAATTCTCATGCTGCGACAACACAAGCAAGGTCTCATCTTGCAAAAGCATCAAAGACTCAAAGATCCAACTCTTCCATGGTAAATTTTTTCTGTTCGCTTTTCGTTTTCTAGAAATGATATGATATTGTTTGATAGATTTGGTTTATGACATCAACTAATATCTGAAACTGTGTTCAAGACTTGAGACTACTGTATATTTAATCCTATTGATATATCACCCTCAAAGCTGTTGTATTTGTTGATGATTATAATAAACATAAATACCTTATGTTTATTTATACCTTTAAGATTTTACATTATAACTTAAGAATTTAACAGATCTCATTTTGGGTAACAACTGTAACAATCTTTTTAGTGATATTTCAGAATGTTTTTTTGCCAGTTAGCAATTGTTTCTAGATCTTTAGTGACTTCAATTTTGGTTCACAGGTTTTCTCAATTCCGTCATTAATAATGGGTAATTTAGATATTCGATTATTAGTCCAATTATTATTATAGACACCATATCCGTCACTCTACGCACTATGTCATTACCTCGTCTTCCAGTTCCTATGATGCTTATTAGTTTCCACTCTTGTGCAGACTTGTTTACTTCTGGTGATACTGGGAATCGTACTACTCATCGTGATCATAGTTCTTGCAGTTTGAGCCCAGATGTTTGCCAACATAAATAATACAAAGCTTGTTTTTTGGTTTGATAGCAACCTTCAAGATGACCATTTGAGCATCTGTTTCCGTAGTGCGCGGTGGCTGATTTTAGCCATTGGGCCATGAGCAACAACAAGTTGACCATTAACTCCAGGAACATCACCTAAAGAATAATTACAATTTCAATATACTTTAGAGCTTGTTAAAGCTATAACACAGTGACCTAAACCAAAATAGGAAAATAAACCAAAAATTTTGTCAATTTTGCTGTCATTTACTGGTGTAAGGTAGACGTGGCGATTTTGGCCCATGTACACGTACTCCTAAACGGGTCAAAAAGTGAGATTTTAATATTAGCTAAAAAAAGGGTCCCAACGTCATTTATTGAAAGAGCCAACTAATATTAGTAATAACATACTATATTTGACATATAAATATTCTTAAGTAACGTTTGACAAAAAAGGTTCAGGTCAACCATATTTACCAAAGTGACCCGTTTTGACATGTAACTTGTTCCACCAATGTTACCACCTCGCACGTAACACCATAGTGTCATATTTTTGAAAAGTGAAGTTTTATGGAAGATTTTTACCTGGAAGTTTAGTCACAAATCCAAGAAGAGGTATAATGATGCAAAGGAAGCCTAAAATGACGTAGCCAAGGCCTAAAGAACCAGAGTTTAAAAACAATGAGCGTGTTTGTTTCTGTTATTATTAAGAGTAAAAGTTAAGTTCAAGATCTGAATCACGAATGTATATTTTGATTTGATTATAACGAAGTTTGCTTTCCATGTACTTCAATGGCATGTTCTTTAGAGGACCTAAAATTATCTTTCTTTTAATGAATCGAGTAAAATATCTTAACTTTTAAGAGAAAATGACTAATTATATGTATTTTGATTACATGATAGTAAAAAATTCAAGTTATAAAATTTCCAAAAAAGTGAAGTGGTTTTAAACTTTAATGATATCAAATGTACATAGAATGTGGTCTTCATTTAAGTATGATAACATGAGCTTTCTGTCAGTCCAAATTTATCAACCATGACCATTTAACATGACAAAATGGGTGGGTTGAACGGGTCTAGTCAAAATGAACACTATTTCGGCCATTAATGTCGCATATTTTCTAATGATTACTTAATTTGTTTATGATAGAAGTTACACAACCTTAATATTTTTCATTTATCCGCATTAGAAAGACACTTTTTAGTGATTAAGGTTGTTTACTTTTAGGCATTTTAGTTTGACTATGTTGAATTGACGTGTTAGTAGTATAAAAATAGCCCTTTGCCCAAACCTACCTGTTAATAAATAAATGTTCCATGACTGGCATTATATATAACAAAACTACACTATATTAAGCTTAGCATTTTAAATATTAGCTACTTGTATTGTAGTTGATGACAACATTTGTACATTAGATATGATCAAACAGTTGATTGGTTACCTTGTACATCCAGATGGCCGTTGGGTTAGATAGGGCGCGGGTTGCAGCATCCGTCTTCTCTACACTGTTCTCTACACCAGGCGTAAAGATACCACCTTTTAACTTGTATCTCGAAACAGGTTTCCTGGAATAATTGCACAAAGTCACGTTAAAAAAATATAACGTCAAGAAATTACATTACAGGAAAGGGCCACATGATTCATCTAAACACTAAATCGTCACATTAAGAAAGAATCCACATGATATTGAAACTTTACCAAAAAATATATGGTATGCATGACTATCATTTTTTGTCATAAAACATGTGACATTAAGAGGGTGTTTAGGATTGCTTATTTTATTGTGGTTAAAAATGGTTTAAAATCCTGTCACGTATATAATTAGAATACAATTAAGCCCGCTGATCAGGGTGTCGTACCATATTCCCCCGTCTAAGGATTTTCTGATAAGTAAGACGACTCTTGATGAGTATTTTTGCTATTAGAAGGCAGCACCAGGGCTGCGTTTGATTTAGTCAAATAGTCAGTCAAGATTATCGTCTTTAAATAAAAGACTAATTTAGTCAAATAGTCAGATATAGCTCTCATGGTTGATTATCGTCTTTAAGTAAAGAAAACTACCTGACTAATTTTTGATTATCTTCTTTAAGTAAAAGACTAAACTGATTACTTGACCCCTATCTGGGATTACTAATCAGACTGCTTATCTGATCATTCATTCGCAAGAAGTAGTTGGAATAAAGCAGCTCCAAACTACTTATACTTAAAACAACTTATTACGTTAGCAAATAATTTGATAAGTAGTCAGATTAATCGATTCCAAACACGCTCAAAACTACTTATCAGCTGTACCAATAGACAATTAGCAGGCAAGCAGTTCAAAAATAATCCCAACAACCCTAAAACAATCAGTATCGCTCTAAACGAAACACATACACTATGAACGGATTATCTACTACTTAAAGACGATAATCATGAATTCATATATTCCAACTTTGAAAAGGGCTGAGAAGAAGGCTCCTTATCAGTGCTAGCCTTATTTTTGAAATATGGATCAAAAAGTGCCTAATACAAGTTACAAAACATACATTTTATATAGAATAAATTCTTTGATAAATGTGAGGAGTAGATAAATAGGTGCGATATTACCTCCTCAACCGTTGGACGATCCCTAGGATCAAATGCAGTCAATCTTTCTAATAAATGAAGAGCAAGGGGGTCTGCATTTGGGAAATTTTGCGAAAATGGAATTGGTTTTTTCTTCCTCAAGATAATTAAGTATCGTCTGGCCTTCTCATTTGCAATCTGCTGGCATCAGTTAAACATTCACACACAAGAAAAAGATCACAAACAAAGTGTATATACCCATCATTACATCAATGGCAATTTATACCAACCCTTAGCTATATTTTCATATGATGGCGTTCCTAGAAGATCAATAATTAGGTCCAATAGATGAAGAAAATTTTTCCCAGGAAATAAGGGTCTTCCACTTAATATCTCTACAAAAATGCAACCAATACATATGTCTATAGCCGGTGTTTGCTACCAGGAAAAATGCTATTTAATACACGAATTTTAGATGGCTTGATTCTTTATACTGAATCAAAGACATTCGTTCAGTGTTGAGATTGGCACTGAACCAAGTTTATGTCTGACACACAAAAGCGGCCGGTCACTACAATACCAAACAGAACATAAAAACACTACATACCAGTTAACTGATAGCATCTAAGCCTCTGTCCTTAATGCAATGAGCCATTAGAGACTTTGGTGAAGATTAATGACATGCAACTTTGGCATATTGATAGCAACTAAGCCTCTATGTCCTTACTACAATGAGCCATTAGAGACTGTTGTAAAAATCAATGTCATGGAGGTCCTCAGTGATCATAAGAGCCCCAACTACCACCATCTATGTCACCATATCCACCACCTGAATACGTCATATCCTTACTGCCAAACAATGTGCCATAAACTTAGTGAGTCTTTTAAGAGGCTCAGTTTTTACTTTATGTCCTTTTAGATATTACATATTAGATATCACATTAAGAAGCTTAGTGAGTGTTTTACTTTATGTCCTTACTGATATTAGATGACATGCATGGAACATGGTCATTTGTTGGTCTAAAGATTGCATCCCTTTGTTGTTTTTGCTGACGAAGGGCAGAAACAGTTTACTACATTATTGTAATCTTCAAATGTAAAGGAGAATCCCTTATTTGTACATATATTGTTGTAATTGGTGACTGCAATTTATATAAAACATGCAAAATAATTATAATTGAATATATATTAAAATTAAAAATGCAATAACTTTTGCTGCCAATTCTAAGAACCGGTATTACTTATGTGCCAATGTATAAAAAAACATTTAACTTCAAATATTAAAAATTACCTTGTCAAATATAGGGAAGTCGGCTTTCAATCTTGCGCCATTGTTTCCTGAATTTCTTCGTTTGTTCTAGGCTCTTGCCAAAGGGATTCGTTGCAAGGAAAAGCCAAAATTTCAAAATCTGGACATCAAATAAAAGTAGGCTGAATTAGAAACATGTAACTATTGAGGTAATAGAAAATATGATTCTACTTCGAGCACATTATGATAAGCATACCTCGATCTTTGTATTTTTGCTACAATATATTCAATTCTTTGTAAAAGGAACTGGCCTACAACTACTGAAATATGACTTTGTAAACGTTTAGTCCGAAAGACACCAGTTGTGAGAACATTGTCAACTGTTTCTCTAGTTCAGGTTTAGGATTGGGGTTCAGACTACGCTGCTTGCCCTGGCCTATCTACTAAGTAATTTCATATTAGTGAGTGATTTCGTTATCACTTAAAAGGCCAAACATCAGCCTTCAATACCCCTAACTTAACACTATCATTTCAACCAAAATGGAGATCCTAGAGAACTTGTATCATGAACACTCCTAGCTGATTATGGGTTATCAGGTTTAATCTTTGATTGAGGTCATGTGATTGAGGTTGTGGAGATTCTACAAGCCTAGAAAACTCCTAGCTGGTTGAGGTTATGGGTTATTAGGTTTAATCTCTGATTGAGGTCATGTGATTGAGGTTGTGGAGATTAAGTGGTTGGGATTAAGGTTGTGGAGATTAAATGCTTAATCCTCTCCCTCTCAAAAACTGCAACGTTAACTGTAGTTTTTTAGGGTTAAACATTTAAATGACAAATTCGTGTAGTGAATTCTACCACAGAATCCAAACCTCTGATCTTCATACCATGATTGATTTAATTAGCTCTTTGTAAGAACAAAAGAGCCCACCAAATGATTTTCATATCCACAATAATAATCTTATTCGTACCCTCTGATCTTTATCCCTGTCCAAGCTTTGCCCAACATAACCATCCACTTCTGATCTTTGTCAATATTGAGGGTCTGGTATTGCTTTAAAACAGCTTATGCTTAGCATAAGTTTCATACCCCGATTCAGGTTTAACCCGAATTGCGCAGCTTATGGCAACAGTGCCTGTTTGATCCGGTTAAGTGTAAAATATGAGAAGGCTGGAGTTAAGTATTATTTACATACTCTAGCTGTACGAAATGACAAATATTCTGCGGTTATATGGATCTGGTCAGTGGATCTGTAGTATATGGGTGTTTGGGAAAGTAGGTCTGCAGTTATATGGGTGTTTGGGACAACAGGTTTGCAGTTATATAGGTGTTTGGGACAATGGGTCAGCACAATTTCTATCATGGGTGTTTGGTTCAGTGGCTCAAAACCTGGCTGCAGCTGTATGTTTGGTTTTTATCTCTGTTGTATTCCCATAAGTAAATTCCAGAGACCATCACCCCGAGTTACTTAATATTGTATCCTTATCTACCATAAAATTTTCAAGAAATTCAAAGTTAATTAAGAATTCAAAAAAGTGATTTAAGCTTAACACAATCCGACCGATACCAAAAATACTAATTTTGGACCATTTTACAAAAAATTTATGGTACGTACCAGATACTAATTTATCACTATAGCAACTTTCAGAATTCTGATGATGAATTCTATAATTTATCACTACATCAAATCCCACTTAGCCTACAATTCTGTGATTGTAATCATTTATAATCGAATGGAAAGCTTGTCTACCTAGAGAAATCAGATATGTGCTTAGTAAGGTCATAAGCCCATCAAAGTATCAAATCAAAATCAAATCCAAACAACCTTATGTTGTGGTTAGACGTGTACAAAGCTAAATATACACTTGAGGTGAAAATTGTAAAGCATGTATATGAGTCATGTGGAAGTGGCAAGGTACTTCTAAGTCATATCTATAAAGTTTCTTTTTAGACATTCTTCTAAAGATTTGAATATGCGACCGTGTTCTCGTAGTTGCAAAAGTACATAGGCTACTAAAACTATTCTAGTAAATTAATACTTAGTTATGAAAAATCCTTGAATACCGACATGAAACAGATGTAAAAGATTCTGATTACCATGTGTATTTGTTTCATATGCAACATTAGCTGCCTTTGCTTTCCGGTCTGCTTCAGCAAGGGCTAATAAATAATGTCATTAATGCTGAGATTGATGAAACCCGGGAAATGGCTGCTAAGTATAATTGAGTATTTCACATCTACAACTATCTATAAATACATGCATATAAGTATATGTAATTAACCCTTGGACTCTAAAACTTTAAGGCCTAAAATATAAAGTCACGCCACTATTAAAGACAGGACATGAGACATAGATTCCATTTCTGTATTTGCACGTGTCTTATCCCTTGCTCAATGGCAAACATAGAATTAATTTAAGGAGCAAAACAGTTAGCAATGGAAACAGTCTCAAAACTTGAAAGCAGTTGGAAGGAATGTGACCATACCATTTGTCAAGATCTGTTAAAGGTGTCAACTGCAAACCTTCCAGGGTAAGTCAACAACCTTATGATCCTTATCAACCATATTTATTAATTCGTCAATCGGATAAGACATGTGCTCTCTTGCTTCCTGTCACACGCATGAAATATGTGAAGAAATATTTATTCGCCAGAATCGTGGATGTAGGTTTATATAGATGAGAAGAGAAAAAGAGGGGTGAATAACTAATACATACAACTGTATCTTTCATACTAAACTCATTCCAGACGTCTTTCGCATAACAACTGTTCAACGGATAACTGCCGTGGTAATTAGGGGATTTCCTTGAATAAGAAACACATAACCACATTCTCATAGATTAGAAACTTGGTCTTTGTTTTCCTCATAATACATGAGGAATTGTATGGACTTAGCTTATTAATTATCATATTGCAATAATAATAATAAAAATGTAATTGCCAATGGTAAATTGAGGAAAATGATAAAAGGGAGAAAATGATATTACCTAAGAGCTCACAGTTAGCTATAACAGAAGCACATACCATATCATCGCATTCCCAACTTTAGATATGTAACTTTATATAAAAGAAAACGAACCGGACGAACACGAACGGAGCCTTGTTCATGTTCGTTCATTTAATTTTAACAGGACAAATAAACGGACACGAACGCTTAAACGGACGAATTCTCTTGTTCATGTTCGTTTATTAAGAAAATGGGTTGTTCATGTTCGTTTATGTTCGCTCATTAAGATACTAAATGAACGCTACACGAACATAAACGATCGAACATAAATGAACATAGACTAACTATCATAAACTTTATTAAATTATACACAATATATTGTTTTATAAGTTTTTATTTGTTTAAACAAACAAATTTTAAAATTATATAATTAAAAGATATGATATACGAATATAAATAAGTAAATGAACATAAACGGATGTTAATGAACGCATAATCGGACGTTCACGAACATAAATGAACGAACGCGACTTTTGTTCATGTTCGTTCATTTAACTAAACGAACATAAAATATTGTTCATGTTCGTTCATTTAATAAATAAACGAACTTTTTACCGAACGGTTCATGAAATGTTCACTGAACGTTCAGTTCGTTTACAGCCCTATAAAAGACTCACTGTGATAAAAACAATATAGTAGATGGATGTTATAACTCCATACTACCTTCAGAAGTATCAAGATTGAGTTCATCTATATTGAAAGGATTATATTCAGTCTGTTGTATCATAATATCACAAAGCAGTAATTATATGCTATTACAATACTTTATAAGGTTGCAACTAAAGATGCATAGAATCCGCCTTCAATATTGATTAGATCATCATGCTTTCCTTTCTCGATGATGACTCCATTTTTCACAACCACAATCAAATCAGCTCCTTTAATAGTTGTCAACCGATGAGCAACCACAACTGTTGTCCTGTTAACCATCACCTTATCCAACGCATCTTGAACCACTTTTTCCGACTCAGCATCCAATGCACTTGTAGCCTCGTCTAGCAATAGTATCTTGGGACTCTTCACAATCGCTCTAGCAATCGCCACTCTTTGCTTTTACCCTCCTGAAAATTGCACACCTTGTTCCCCTACCTTTGTATCATAACCTTCGTGTAGCCCACTAATGAACTTGTGGGCATTGCCTAGCTCTGAAGCAGCTACTATTTCAGCCTCGGTTTCTTCACCGTCCTTTCCATAACTAATGTTTGCTCGGATGGTTTCATTAAACAGCGCGGGTTCTTGACTCACCAGACCCATCTGCTGCCTAAGGCACTTGAGTTGAAAATTTTGTAACTCGACTCCATCGATTGTAATACACCCTGAATCCGGTTTTCCGGCTCCCACTCTCGCCAACCAACACAAACGTTTTCCCACTATTGATTGTTAAACATAGATCATGAAAGCTCGATTTCCCCTCTGACCGTGTCTAATGTCATTCCTGATTCATCACTCTGTTCAATCTCTGACTTCCGGTCTAGAAAGTTAAATACCAATACAGCAGAGCTAGCTCATGACTTTGCCTGTATCGGTTGCAAATGAGCTTGATTGAGAAACTGCATATGCTGTCATTGTTAGAGCAAAATATACCCGAAAAATGTCGGAATATTTAGTCATTCCCGCCTCAACAAACCAGGCACCAGCATAAAAACTGGCTGCATACATAATAAAAAGTAACGAATTCGATACCAAACCCGAACCCACTAATCAAACCTTGCTGTATCCTTTTTTTCTTAGGAGTGTCACATTTATTTATGTACTCTTTGACTAATTACTCTTCTGCACAAAAAGATGCCACTGTCCTTGTACTCTGAACTGCATCACTCGCCACCTGACTGGCTTCCTCGTACACAACCTTAGCATCATTACTAAACCCTTTACGCTCAGTTCTCGAGTTTTTAAGGAAGGGAAATGGAAAAGAATAGGAAAGGGAAAAGAAATGGAAGAGGAAAGTAAGTGTTAGTTGTTATGTTCTTGAGATAGAGGAAAGGAAAAGGAAAGTAATCATACTCATGTTCTTAAGTGAGAGGAAAAGGAAAATAACTTGGTCAAATTACATATATGCCCTTTAATTATTAATGTCAAATGTTTTAAAAAGGGTATATTAGTCTTTACACAACATATGGTTCCGTTTCCTTTCCCTTTCCTCCCAAAAGTGGGAGGAAGATTTACTTATCAAATCTTCCTCTCTATTTCCTTTCCGTTTCCCTTTCCTCCTTTAAAAAGGACTCAAGAACACAAAAAACTTTCTGTTTCCTTTAATTTCCTCTTCCTTTTCAACTCGAGAACTGAGCGTTAATGAATTTTACCTGAACATATTCGTTAACACCTACTAACGGAGCAAGAACATGAATTACAACGGCTAATTGCCAGCACGTGGAAAGAGCTATGGTCAAAAAAACAACAGCTTGGTTAGATAAGCAGGAAAACTCGAGTGGTGCAATTGGTGCAAGGTTGTCAGCTGACAAATATACGGAGTATATACGTAAAAAAAGATACAATAGCAAATTAGTAGAATATCTACCAGATTCTCCCTTAGAAATGTATCCACGGTAGTTCCAGCATGCAAGAGTGCATTTGCGTATATTGTTGCACTGTGGCAAACATTGTTCCTCATCTCGATCGATTGCTTGATAGTCTTAAGAATAAGAAGATCCGACCTATTTGAAGAATCAGAAGTTTATAAAAACCTTTAACGGATTTTAACAAAAAAAGGTAGCAAGTGTATCTAACAAAAAAGGTACTCACTTGTTGTGACTGTATATAGAAACTGAAGAGTAAGCTGCATTGAAGCTTCTCCGGACAAAATTCCTTTCATTTTGGTCAACCTCTTAGCATAGGTCACTTCAGCTGGATCAGATTCCGGCACAACAGCCATAGGTGCTTCGGTTTCTTCAGCCATTTGGGTGTCCTCTGACACGGATGTGTTTACACTTTGAGCAACATCTTTCTCGAGAGCTTTTGGTTGTTCAGGTCTCATTTAGGTAATACACCTGAAATATTTAACGAAGAGAGAAAAAGACATGTAAGACTTGGAACCTGTGAAATTAAAAAATGTAAGAAAGTAAAGCATGAATACTTATTAAGCATTCTCTCGACTATTGCTTCCAGCCTGGGGTCCACATCAGCAGATTCCTTCGATTCAGCTGCCTTTGTTCTCAGAGATGCATACTCGTCAATTGCTTTGGCTGAGAAAAAAAAGCATGTGTTATGAGTACACTCGACCAAGCTTTTATATACTATTTTTGGTAACTGACACTAATATCAAAGCTTACCAAGAAGTGTGTGAACGTAATCTGAATCCTCAGAAACATCAAATAACTGCCTGCGCCAAGGGCATATGATAGCAAGTCATTATGTTCTCCCAAGAAATAGAAACATTGCAAGAAAGAAGGAATTAGCTGTTTCGACATATACATAAAACACACATCCTGCAAATCTAATTCCACAAGGAACTTAACATAAGTAAAAGAAACCAGGAAACCAAAAGAAGTACCTTTGAAACAACTAAAGCAACCAACTGTCTTTGTTTCTGATCAAACCCTTCATCCTCGTATAAACTCTCTCTGGATAAACAAAAGCCAAAACATCAGTAAATCCACTGGAAACAAATTTCTTTGGTTTCTCATTCTTAATGGTTTATAATTTGTTATATTGACCTAGCCAAGTTAAAGAATGAGTGCATAAGTATGCAATCGATCATCTATCTAGGGTAATTAGAGTGCCATGGTTGTTTAAGTTGCCTCTACTGATACCTAAAACTATATTATATCCTTCAAATGGAACTTGTTTTCAAGTTAGCATCACATGAAGGAACATTGCAGATATAGGCAGTTAAAGTCAATTGCATAGTTATATTAAATTGGTAAATCCATTGGAGTAATATGTAAAACCCATTCAACACGTTAAAAAGAATGCAGACTTACCACAATCAGCTTTCCAGCATTTTCTGGCCTCTTTGCAATCTTAATTGCAGCTGCAGCTGCAGCACCAGATGATATTCCCACCTGCAAGTCTGCAACAGATGTAACCGACATCAGAATCTTATACAGAAGATAAGCTTATAGATGAAGAGCAGCGCAAATGGTAGATGTGATACAGTATATGATGAGTAACGCTATGAGGACGTGCAACCTTGACCTGAAACAATTAGCAAAACAAAAGATAACAATTATTTTGAATGATCAAATTATTGAAACACAGATATGTTATAATTAAGCACAAAAGAATTACTGGTCGGGATGATGATAGGGATGTATTGGTGACACTTTTCATCCTGCTTCTCCTCCTAGTTGATACTTTTTGTTTTTTCTCGATTGTACATACCATATACGGTGGTTGCAAAAAAATTATGATGATGGTGGTGGCTGAATATCGTTTGTTTTTGGTTATGGATTTTTGTTTTAGGGTTTTGTGTGGGTTTTGCTTGAAGGAATGGATAAAGAATGATTTCTTAGATTAATGTAGACGTTGTCCTACTTAATATCAATTATGTGTTTCAAGTTCTATCACGACTGTTGGATTGCTCAAATGGTTAAGTTGACATGCTTTTCTTTCAAACAACCATGGTTCGAATCATGAAAGTGTCATTTTTTACAATTTATTTCGAAAATAATTTATTAGGTGGCATTAAATGTGATGACTGTGCATGTGTTGCTTAGGTGGAATTATGATGTGGCATTATGGGATGCCAAGTGGCATTATGACGTGGCATGCATCCTCTTATATATAATGTATAGATATATATTGTAACATATTGGATTTCATAAACACATCACATAACACAATATGGTTCGAATAGTTTAAGGTTCTAGAGACAGAAAGTGGAAGATGGGAGCCTTTCTAGAGAGAGAAAGTAAAACAAAAGAAAGAATGTTTGATTGAGTGAAAGGTCCAACCCTCTACCTGTATTTATAGATACATACTACACATCCTCCTTCGAACTGTGGATCAGGCATACAGTGGGTAAAGACCCGTCCTTCCTCCACGGTGTTACTTAAACTAATAACTAACTAATAACTACTAAATAACGTATAGTCTACGAGCTAACATATGCTGGACTAGATTTGGGGTGACCGACTCTTCCTTATGAAATTTCCAATTCCTAACAATCTCCCCCTAAGGGAGGTCACCCCATGATTTACATTTCGAATCCTAGCATTCTTTCTTTGTCTTCTGTTCTGAGCTCGTAGACTTCAATTCTTCAATTCCGCAATCTTTGTGCTTTTGTAGTGACTCTTCATAGTCCGATTATTTTGTACTTTCAGTGGAGGCCTTTGAACTGATCCACATTTTGATGATCTTCGAACTTTCATTGAGATCATCAGCCACAATAAATCTCTGGATCACCCTTTATTGCGTTGTATCACTATCATGTGAAGTTGTGACTTTTGGACCGACATGCTCACATTTTGGATCATGATATCTTCTCATCAGAGTTGCGGAAGCTTTTGTTGATTCATAATATTTCCAGCAGCGTAGCAGAAGCATGGATTGAAAATATCAGAGTCAGTTGATGAAGATATGCACTTATCATGATTTCTTTAGATTGTGAAAGCGATGTGTGAGCATGCGGCTATGGATTGACTCCTCAATTCTGATCAGCTGCAACCGTCGGGTGTACCTGCATACAACAGTTAGCAATAAAGCGCACGAAAGTGTCTTTGATCACTTTCGTTGAATTGAGGTGCACGGCCCACGGTTCCCCGTTGATCAGTACAAGTACTGCCTGTGATCAGGTATAATTCCGAAGAATCTCCTTGACAGGGTTTCGCAGCTGTTCTAGCAGTTCTCAAACCGGAACGTCTCAAAGAAGACAACACGGAGTGAGTGAACCAGCGAATTGAGATTCACTGATTGATGAAAAATTGATTTGAAAACAATCGCTTATTTCTTGAAGAAAGAGTTTTGCAATACGACGAAGGTTTTATGAGAAAGATCAATTTTCAATCAAAAATACTTTTTGAATTTGAAAAAGAATACGCATTCGATGTGCTAGAGAAAAGAAGAGATTCGCACATTGAACGGTTTTTCCAAAAGTATTTTTTTCAATCAGAGATACTTTTTGTGTTTGAAAACATGAATACACATTCGATGTGCTAGAGAAAAGAAGATTTGCACATCGAACGGTTTTTCCAAAAGTATTCTGTTAGGAATTAGAAAATCCGTTAGTTAAAGTATCGGTCATCTCAAGTATATGTATTTGTTAGAAAGCTCGTAGTCGTAGTCAAGTTATGTTATTTAGTATTTAGTTAAGTAACACCGTGGAGGACGGACGGGTCTTTACCCACTGTATGCCTGATCCATAGCCCGTAGGTGGCATTTTTTTGTAAGATACTATAAATACCCTCTACCTCCCAAGGTAGAGGGTTGGAGCTCATAATAATACTTTTACTTTCTCTCACTAAGTTCCCAAACCTCTAACTCTTTCTCTCTCTAAAACCTTATATTGTACGCCTATATTGATCATGGTATGATGTGTTAGTGAAATCCATTATGTTACAATTGGTAACAAGAGCCATGGTTTGATCATCTCTCTTACATGTTCTTGGATTTCTAGTGGTTTTATATGGTTTTTGGGTTTGAAAAAGTTTAGTCGTATTTGCATCATTTGGACCATTTCCTGTGTTAAAGTTTGGATTTTGATTGTACTTTTGTGTTTAGGATCATCATAAGTGCTTAGGTTTTGATTTGGAAGGCTTGAATCACTTTGGTTGGATTGTTTTTGGAATTTAAAGTGGCGTTTTGT
The DNA here is from genome assembly GCA_910596185.1 of Chrysanthemum makinoi. Classification (NCBI taxonomy): domain Eukaryota; kingdom Viridiplantae; phylum Streptophyta; class Magnoliopsida; order Asterales; family Asteraceae; genus Chrysanthemum; species Chrysanthemum makinoi. The sequence goes on from OU343221.1 coordinate 76,387,054, forward strand.
GTGCTTTACATGTTAGCGATTTGAGTCTCGGTAAACTATTTCAGTTGAGCGATTTGTCCTAATTTGGAAGCGATTTGTGTCAATAACAAATCAATTGTTTAAGCGATTTGTCAGGATATTGTCTGTACTTGCGCGATTTGTTCGGAGAAGCGATTTGTCACTTTTTCAGCGACTTGCTTATTTAAGCGAGTTGACAGTGTTAAGCGATTTGTCTTATTTGTGCGAGTTGTATCATCAAGCGATTTGTCAGTTTAAGAGGTTTGTTGGATTATGCGACTTGCTTATTGAAGTGACTTGTCTTGATCAAGCGACTTGTTTTGGTTAAGTGACTTGTCTTGATCAAGCGACTTGTCTTGGTTTAAGCGATTTGGTAGTGTATGCGACTTGTCACTTTTGAGCGATTTGTGGTCTGTGCGATTTGTCTTCTTGAGCGATTTGTCTCTTGTCACTTAGTGTTTTTCTTCTTGATTACATTCTACGGTTTTCTCTTGATTTAGTAAAATCCCGTGAAAAAATCTATTTCCCGGTTTAATCCAAGAGTTTTAAAATCCCGTGAAATCTGTAATCATGTCTACCAACATACCTACAATCATCTCTTCTGTTGCTGAGGACGTTCAAGCAGCTGGATCAGATACTCGTCCACCTATGCTTGACAGAACTGACTATGACTCATGGGCTCAACGAATTAGGTTGTACTGTTTGGGAAAAGAAAATGGAGTCAACATTCTCAAGTCAATTGATGAAGGACCGTATCAAGTTGAGACAACCAGAGACATACTCGATACTGCTGCTGATGGCACGATGATATTAGGACTGGACAGACCTAAAATGTATGATGAACTGACTGATAAGGAAAAGAAGAGATACGATGCAGACATCAGGGCTTCTAACATCATACTTCAGGGTTTACCTAAGGACATTTACAAGCTGATCAATCACAACACTGAAGCTAAGGCAGTTTGGGACAATGTCAAGATGCTTCTCTCGGGTTCTGAACTAACCAAGGAAGACAGAGAATCACAACTGTATGATGAATTTGAGCATTTTAAGATGAAACCAGAAGAAAGTATATATGAATATTACGTGAGATTCCACAAGCTTGTAAATGACATGAGGAACATCAAAATGACCATGCCAAATATTCAGCTGAACTCAAAGTTTGTAAACAACATGAATCCCGAATGGCACAAATTTGTCACCTCTGTGAAGCTAACCAAAGGATTAAAGAACACCAACTATGAGCAACTGTATGCCTTTCTTCTTCAGAATGAGAGACATGCTATGTTTGAACGAAGGATTCTTGAACAGTTCAAATCTAAACAGGGAGAAACAAGTTCATCAAATGATTCAACAGCCTTTTACACCAATGTTGGAATTACCACCAAAGCTTCTCAAGTCATACCCACGGGAAATGGTAACTACAAACTCATTCCAGATCCATCATACAAGCCTCCTGATTCAAACACATTCATGGAAAACTTCATCAATCAACTATCTCTCATGGTCAGTCAAAATATGAATTCCCTCCCACACACCAACAATAACCTCAGAACAACATCCAATCCACATAATCAAGCTACCGTCAGAGATGGGAAGGTTATGGTGCAACCTGTTCTAGGAAGGCAGTATGAACAAGGAAGAGGTGGAGTTGGTGGAGGGTATGTAGCTAATCAGAATCGTGGAAGGAATGTCAATCAAGGACAAGTAAAGCCAATCAAGTGCTACAACTGTGGTGGTGATGGACACATTGCAAGGAACTGCACATCTCCAAAACGCCCTCAAAATGCAGAGTACTTCAGGGACAAGATGCTGCTAGTGCAAGCTCAAGACAGTGGAGCGGTTTTGGATGAGGAAGAGTTGCTGTTTCTTGCTGAGGGAAATGCCAAGACATATGATGCTGATGTGGATGAACAGCCAGTGCAGGGCATGGGACAGAATCATCCAAATGCATTTCAAGTAGCTGATTGTGATGCATATGACTCAGATGTCGATGATGAACCTACTGCCCAGACAATCTTCATGGCTAGCATCTCACCTATGGTCTCTCCAAAGATCTCATCACCACAACAGGCTGGTCCATCCAAAGAATCAATCATCTCAGAGGTATTAAAACTATATGATGAAGTTGATGAGCAAAAGATACATAACGAAGTACAATCTCTTGAAACTTATGAATCAGATATTGATAATGAGGGTAATAGTAACATTGTCCCATATGATCAATATGTGACACAAAGTGAAAGTGAGATTGTACCAAGTGATGTATCTTCTGCAGTCAATGATGACTATGTTTTTTATGAATACACTGCATGTACCCCTGATGATTCTGTTATCTCTGAACTGAATGCCTATAAAGAACAAGTTGCTATCTATGAACAACGTGCTAAGTTTGAGTTAACTAGTCATGAGCAGGAAATGGATGACCAAATGCGTACAATTATTAGAAAAAGTAATTTTAGAGAAGAAGTGTTAAAACAAGAGTTAAACTCCTTATAAGAAAAGCTTTCTAAAACTATTAAGCAAAAGCAGGAGCTTCAAGATAATGTTAAAGTGCTTAAACAAGAATTTAATGCTAGGGAATCAAAACTTTTGAATGACTTTTCTAATCTAAAAACTTTGAAAAACAAGCTTGAAAATAAGTTGTACGTACAAGGGAATACCATTCAGACTGCTCACATGATCACTAAGCATAGAGTCTTAAGCGATAAGCACAGTATTCCCCTTGTTGATGAACCAAATCCCAAGATTGGTAAAAAGGATAGAGCTGCTCATAAGGTACTATATGATGGAAATGAAATTCTTAAGCCTAGGCAAACACCATCATGTGTTGGAAGCATGAAAGAGGATAGAAAATTAGATTATGCCTCTAGGGAGAAAATGGACAAGAAGCTTAACGATCCTGAGTGTAAAAAGAAAAATATAATGATCAAACCTCATGATTACACAAAAGAAAATTGGATCTCCCTAAACAGGTTTAAGCCTCGAATTCAGTTAATCCCAGAACAAATTTTTTGGAAGAAAGATATGGATAAGCAAAAAGCAAGTGAACTTGTTGAAATAAACCCTCCCCTTAGGAAAGTGCCTGCAGCTACTGTGTACCCTCCCAATACACCAATGCACTTAGTTCCGAGAACTATTTCCACTAATAGCAAGACCATAATCAGCTTGTATGTTGTTTATCAACTGTTTGTTGATTTTGAGAAAACGTGTAAGAAAAGGATCACACCCACTGGGATTACTGAAGGGGAAAGGGGTTTTGAGCAAACTAAGGAATGCTATTTAAGTAAGGTCATGCCTTTCTTTAAACAATTAAAAGGTCAATTTGAAAGTCTTTAAAAAGGAATAAACTCGGATATTAAAGAAATGGAAAAGGAATTTGATGCAATGATTGTTGAGGTAAATGACTATGAACGGGAACTCAAATATAATGAAATTGAAAGGAAAAACCTGCATATCTTAAATGAGAACTTAGTGTTGAGTTGTGTGGCTCAAGATGTGTTTTATACTGTCACTAAGCATTCTATTACTGCTTCTCAATTTCATGAATTATCTGTTGCTTTGAAAGTCTCCCATGATCGTGTCATTGAGCTTGAAACAACAAATTCAAAACTGCATGATAAAATTGAAAAGGATGATCATGATAACTTGGTCAAACATTTTTCTAAATTGGAAGTGGAACATTTTAATTTACAACTAAAATACCAACATCTTAAAGAAAATGTTAAAACCTTAAATATCAAGACATCATCAGATGCTCCTGAATTTGATGCAGTTTTTGAAATAAACAAACGTGATGAACAAATTCAAGCTCATTGTAACACGATTAGAAAATTGAGAGCCCAAATCTCACAGTTGAAGGGAGAAAGGAATAATGTGAATGGCACCCAAATGCCTCCACCTTTAGATTCTCAATTTTCTCAAACGTTTCATCTTTAAAATTTCGTTAATGTTTTACAAAAGGAAAATGAGTGTTTTCTGGAAGAAAATGAAAAGGTTAAACTACACTTTAAAGAGTTATATGATTCAATGAAAGTCACTCGTGACAAAAACAACGAAAAAATAACTGCTTTACAAAAAGAAATTGAGAATCTGAGGAAACAGGAAAAAGGGAAAATGCCACTTGTCTTTAATGAGAATGTTGCATCAAAGTCATCTGCAGACTGCAAATATACTGTGACTGTTAAATACATTCCTCCTCATCTTAGAAATAACGAACTTGTGTTTCATAACTATTTCGCTCACCTTAAGGATAGTCTAGAATGTCTCCGTGAGATTGTAGAAGAGGATTTCATAAATAAGCCACTTGATAGAGAAATTAGGTTTGCTTGCATTCAGGCCAAACGATCTCAGGAGCTGTTAGAATGTTTAATAGCAACATGTCCTAAATCCTTAGGTGCGAAAGATAAAGCTGTGATGCCTTGTTCTATGCCTAGTATTAAGAAAGTGAACTCTAAAGTGCCTTCAAGTAGTTCAGATCCCTGCACGTCTAGTTCAGGAATGCAAAAAGTAGCTCAACCAACTAATGTTCCCATAATTCCCTCTACAGGAGTAATCAGTGACACAAAAGCAAGCGGGTCAAAGCCTTCAGGCAATACAAAGCAAGATAGGACCTCGCAAGCTAACAATGTGCATTGGAAGAGAGTAGAAGACCACCCTAGGAACACTAAGTTTGAGTTGAATAAAACGAATCGTGTTGATTCTAGTATTAGCTATAAGCGTACTGTAATTAATTCGAATTCTGCTACTATCTGCAAACCATGTAATGATGACTGCTTGATTTCTGTTACTAATCATGAATGTGGAATGAATGATGTGATTAATGTTGCTAAAAATCCAGTTAAAACTGTGAATGCCATCAAACATGTTAAGAGGACTAAAAAGCAATTGTGAAAGAAGGGTAGAAAACAGTGGAAACCCACAGGAAGAAAACTCAGTAATGTAGGTTATCAGTGGATACCAACTGGATGGAAATTTAATCTTAATGAGTTGTGCCCTAGATTATCTAGACCAATGCCCATTAGGAAATGGATGCCTACTGATAGAACTATTCCTTTAAGAAGTGAACATACTTTGAATAGGTCTAATTCACACACTAGCACAGCATCTAACCCTAATGATTTCATTGTTTCTGCTTCTGATGTGGGTGTTCCAATCACTGTTACTAACCAAGTGGAACCCATTCTTGCATGGGGATCCCAATTATCCAGTTATCCATTCTTGTCTGTGTTCAACTGCAGATCGTTCAAATCGTTCTGTGGTACCTGGACTCAGGCTGTTCCAAGCATATGACTTGAGACCGGTCGCGACTCTTGAACTTCGTGAGTAAATTTATCGGGACTGTTAGATTCGGGAACGATCATTTCGGTGCAATTATGGGTTATGGAGACTATGTTGTTGGTAATAGTGTAATCTCCAGGGTATACTATGTAGAAGGTCTTGGTCATAATCTGTTTTCTGTTGGACAATTATGTGATTCCGATCTAGAGGTGGCTTTTAGAAAACATACTTGTTTCGTTAGAGAACTTGATGGTGTGGAACTTTTAAGAGGAACACGAGGCTCAAATCTATACACCATCTCTATCGAAGACATGATGAAGTCTTCTCCAATCTGCTTGTTGTCAAAGGCTTCAAAAACAAAGTCATGGTTATGGCATCGTCGTCTCAATCACTTGAACTTCGACACCATAAATGATCTTTCCAGAAAGGACTTAGTTATAGGCTTACCTAGACTAAAATATGAAAATGATCATCTTTGTTCAGCATGCCAATTGGGAAAAAGCAAGAAGTATGCCCACAAACCCAAACCTACAAACTCAGTTATGGAAGTTCTTCATACCATTCACATGGATTTATGTGGACCCATGAGAGTGCAGAACATTTTCGGGAAGAAATATGTGTTAGTTGTGGTTGATGATTACTCTCGATTCACTTGGGTTAAGTTCTTAAGGACAAAGGATGAAACTTCAGATATCGTTATCAAACTTATCAAACAGCTGCAGGTTCGACTTAATAAAACTGTCAGAATTATTCGAACAGACAATGGAACTGAGTTTGTTAACAAAGAACTTAGTGAGTTTTATGAAAGTGTTGGAATCAGTCATCAAAGAAGTGTTCCACGAACTCCTCAACAGAACGGTGTAGTTGAAAGACAAAATTGAAATCTTGTGGAAGCCGCAAGGACAATGCTGATTTACTCAAAGGTTCCAATGTTTCTCCGGGCTGAAGCCATTGCCACTGCATGCTACACTCAAAATCGGTCCCTATTCACACATCTCATAGAAAAACTCCATATGAACTTGTCCACAATCGAAAACCTAATCTTTCATTCCTTCGTGTGTTTGGTGCATTGTGTTATCCGACTAATGAGGGTCAAAACTTAGGCAAACTCAAAGCTAAAGCGGACATTGGAGTATTTGTAGGATATGCACCAAGCAGAAAAGGATACCGAATCTACAACAACAGAACCCGAAATATCATGGAAACAATTCACGTTACGTTCGATGAGCTGTCCGGTCAAATGGCTCCAGGACAACCCAGTTCTGGACCCGCATCTCAACCCTCATCAAGTAGTCCCATCAGTTCTACTCTTGTACTAGATCCTTCACCAGAAACTCCTTATGTACCTCCTTCGGAAGATGACTTAAAGAAATTGTTTGATCCAATGTTTGATGAACACTATGAGCCAATTGCTAAT
>OU343221.1:76393847-76481385 GCA_910596185.1 Chrysanthemum makinoi
TACCAAACCTATACTAGTTCCTATCATCTATTACAAAAGCGGTGGATATGCATGACCATCTGACGCATCAAGAAGAAGCTGAAGATGAAAATGGAAAGAATGGATTGATGAAAACGACGATGAAGATGCTCAAGAACCTAGTTTTATATCTTTGGCTCTTGGCATGGTAGATGGATTTGTGATATGAGAAATCTTCGTTGTTCCATCTACTCGTTCCACCATAAAGCATCACTCCATCTTCCCTTTTCCCTTTCCCTTCACCTCTGCCATCTTGCCCTTTCCCCTACTTCCATGGTATGAAGTACCAGTTCCTGGAGCAGGAAGTGCAATCACCACAGACTTGGCTCTAAATGATCCGAGGAGTCATCATAATCACTAGAAGACTCAACTTGGATCCTACTACACTATCATCTTCAGAAGAAGGGAGAAAGGGGGACTTCAAAGGTCGAGGTTCATATTGATAAGGATATCGAAATAATGGGCGTGAATCATCACGGCTGGCGATGATGATGATGATGATGATGATGATGGAGAGGAGGTTGGATCAATAACTTCGGCTTGGTAGACATGGTTATTGTTGATTGAGGAGTTTTGGAGATATTAGGGTTTGTGAAGTTAATTTGGGGTAATTGATGTGTGTTAAATGTGCATTGGGACTATCTTATAAGCGGATTCAAGGCTTCATATGAAATTTAATGCGAGTTGGGTGTCACAGTAACACTCAAGATATTTACTGAAGATAATAAGTCACTTGAGTTGTTTCTGCTGATTGACCTTCTTCAACAGATTGACCTTTAGTTTCTCTGAAGTGTTAAGTTTGAATTTGGATTGAAGTTATTTTACACGCGTTAGATATGGTCAACAACTTGTTCCGATATATTTGACCAATAAATTGGGTAACTTTCTACTAATACCTTCTTCTCATATCTTAGCCTAAACTTAAGCTGATTCCATCTTCACTTGCGATTTAAACACACTTCCAGGTTGCATGAATCATAATTCATTATCCACAATTTCTCACATGGCGCTTCAATTTAAGAAAGATCATAACAAGGTTGCTTTTCTAGGAAAAGCAAAGGGTCATGAATTATATGAACCAATGGTGGAGTTCTTGAAGCAGGTCCAAGATTCATTATGCTTGACGCATTCTCCTAATGTGATATATGAATCGTTGGTTACACAATTTTGGGCATCGCTACGAAAACGGAGTGACACGAGATTGTTGCTATGATTGATGGAACAAAGTATGTTGTGATGGAAGGATTTGATAAGGAGACAACCGTTTGGACGATGTAGATGGGGTTTATCACTCTAATTCCGTGGCTAAAGTAATACTTTGGGCTTAAGAGCTGTGGGTTATCAAAGTACTTGAACTGATATGTGGCACAAAAACAAGCTTTGCCCCATGTGGAGATTCTTGGTGCACACTTTACTTCAAAGCATTAGTAATAAGTCAGGGGGATGGGACCAATTTTCTACTCAATTGGGTTATGGGATTGTATGTCTGTCACAGGGTTTAACTTATAATTTTTCTAAGTATACCAAAAACAAGTATTTTAACACCTCAAAACATTGAAAGTACAAGAATCTTGGATTAAAAAGTGTAAAAAACGAGTATTTAAGATAACCAAAGGGACTGGCGTAAGTCACAAAATCAAAACTTCAAAAACAAACGAGTACACCCAACTATTTGTCGATTGATACCACTGTTAGGTCACTAGTTTTACAACACAAGCTTATAAGAAAGGAGATGAGGCGATTGAACAAGTATCAAACACATACACACACAATATAGTATACGGTTAAGAAGAGAGTGTATGTGAAAGAAAATAACTTGAACAACCAACCTTCAAATGAAGGTTATTACATGGTATTTATAGGAGGGAAGCTAGGGCAACACTCCTAGTTCCCTTCCTATCCTTATTGGGCTTGGGTCAAGCTTATGGGCCTTCTACATAAGCTTGACCTTAAACAAACATAAAGGCCATAATAAAGCTACCTATTACATATGAAATATAAATACTTGAGATACTGTTTAGGAGTGATTCCAACAATTTTTGATAATATGGTTGAAAATGTTCAAAGGAAAAAGCATAAGTTTTTAATGTACCCTAGGTTTTTGCAAATGATTTTAGACATTACAACCCAAGTCCAAGTCTTTTGTCCCATAGGAGCTCTAACTGCTAAAGTGTTTGCTTCAATGAAAACTCATTTTGAGGGGGAACATCATCCTTTGCTAGCAGCTATGTTGCCTCAAGGCAATGAGGCTGCTGATGAGGGTAATGTTGTTGGTACTCCACCCTCTACTACTGTTGCTGCTGATGGTAATCCATCAGTTGCCATGGATGAGGGCCCTTCCACTACTGCTGAAGCATCACATGTTACTCCTGACCAACCTCCACCTACACCTTTGCCCACACCTAGTCCTAGTCTACCACCTACTCATGTTACTCTTGATGAGTTTAAGCATGAGGTTAATAGACATGCCTACATCTAGTCCTGTTAGAGAGACTTTTGATGACAGTTATCCTATCTTTGAGCATGACCATATTTCTCCTGAAAGGTCCAATGATGCTCCTATTACCACAGAGCAATCTGCTGGTGGAGCTGAGGACCCTATTACTCTCACATTTGTATATGCTTTGCTTCAACAAGATTGTGAAAGAGGTTGCTTGATCTCAAAAAGGAGCTTCAGACTAAATCTACACTTGGTGATGAGATTGTGGGAGTTAAAGAAAAAGGTTCAGGATTTAGAGGAACAAACTTAGGCAAACATAGCAAAAGGGAGGCTTGTGGTTTCTTCTGATGAGGAGCAAGAGGATGCTAATATGGATTCACTTGAAATCTTGGCTAATGTTGCTCAACAAACTCATGCTTCTACTCTTCAATTGTCTTGGATCCTCAAAGAAACAAGGAACCTATTATGTTTTCTAGAAGGAGAACAAGAAAATATTTGAGCAAAGGATTCCATGAATCATCAAAGGATTGCCAAAGTGTTGGACAATGTTGGAAACCATGATGAGAATGTTGATGCTCAAATGGATGGATGTTGCTTCCGAAGCTTGGTCAATCTTCATCGTGCAAGAACAACTCACTTCTCCACCTTCGCAGCTCATGATGAAGTGTTTGTTCTTTGGAAGGAGTTTTAATTTGGATCCTCATGCTAATGTTACTGCTAAAGATACTCCTCAACAATTTACTTCTGATGCATACATGGGTGTTTCTTCTGAAGTTCCTATTGTTGATTCTCCACATGCTTGATTACTTATGAGACTATGACAAAGGGAAAGGAGCAATGATTGATGAAGAGCTTAGTTCAGATCTTGTGAGTGAACAGGAAAGGCAAGAACAAGAAAGGATGCTGGCTAATTTGAGTATGCCGATATGAAGAAGAGTCATGCCTTGGCTCAAAAGCTTGAAGCTTCGCTTTTCTACCAATTTGCCACCGAGAGACAAAGAGAAATTGATGAACTATCCACTCGGTTCTAGTGATGAGCAATGGGAACACTTACACTCATCAAGCTGCATCCAATCCTACTCTTGCACAAAGTATTTTAGGAGCAAACTTTGATAGTGAGAACTTTCTTTGCACAAATGATGGCTCTTGGTGAACAAAGGAAGCAAGCTGCAGCTGCAAAGGAAAGCCATTGCCGCACAGAAAAGCTAAACCAAAAGGGAAAGACCACCAACCCAGCTCGAGAAGAAAAAGTATATGAGGATTGTGGTGTATAATCAAAGTTCTAGCTTCTATCAATCTGGTTTGACAAAGAAGCAAGTCTGGGCTTTGTCTGATGATGTCTTACTCAATATGTACAATAGGATTATGAAGCAGATTACACCACCTTCTAACTTGAAGAGGATTGCTGGTGCAGATGCTCCAAAGGCCAAAAGAATCAAGACAGTTGAGATTGTGGATTCTTTTGAGGATGTGACACCCAAGATGAGTTTTCATGCTGTATCCGCTGAGGCATCTACTGAAAAGGATCATTCTGCTGCACCTCTTGTTTCTTCTGAAGCATTACCTAGTGTGGGTCATTCATCTCTGGATTCAAAGGATATAACTACTTCTATTCCTCCAGTTGCACCTGTTGATAAAGAAGGATTCGATATGGGTAGGAAAGCTGAACAAGCAGCCGCTAAAGCTAAGAGAGCCAGAGAGGTGCTTGAGAAAATGTATGCTTTGCGTGGTGATGTTCCAATTTCTACTTCTACTTCTTCCATTCCTGTTAAAGATGTCTCTGATGAATCTGAGAAGGTACCATCTTCTGTCTCTATGGAGATTTACATACCAGGTAGGAGGAAGAAAAGGATGTCTAAAAGGAGACACATTGCTCTAAGGAGATCTGTGAGATCAGCTGGGATACACACCTCTAGGATTCATAAGTCTCTCAGAGATAGTTCTTTGGATCTAAAGGCTGCTGATTCAACTTTCATTAAAGAAGGATCTGCTGATGCTTTTCCTGAAGGGTCTCATGGTGTGTTGACTGGTTGGACTTTGACTGATGGACAACTTAACACCATCTTTATGTTGGATAATATTTCTATGCAGTTTAACTTCTTGAAGGATATACTCTATATGGTGGATAAGCAAGATTTTATTACACTCCATGGCCTTGTCACAAAGCATTATGATAATCATTCACCACAGGGTTCTGGTTTATACTTGTTGGGTGATCTTCAAGTTCTGTTTGACTCTCAATCTCCAAATGGTAAGGGATATTCAATTTGGAAAGATTCACATAAGTGGAAGGTTGAGACTTGGAAATTTTATCCTCTTCCCTGTGTGCATGTAGTGGAGACACAGAATGGGATGACTGTGTGTATGTTCTCTGATAAGATTTATCCTTTGTCTATGAACTTGATGAGAAGCATGCTTAGAGAGAAGTTGGAGGTTCCTCCTGATCCAGTGGGAAATGATATGCTACATGCTGAACAATTGGTTGGTTTGATTAAGACTCAACTTCAGCAACATCAAGCATCTTCTTGATTCTGGTATCTTGTATTATATGTATTATTTGTTTTCTTTATTTGTTTGTTTCATTCTTAGTTTAAAAAAAAAAAAAAAAAAAAAAAAAAAAAATCTATTTATATTCTTTGTTTGTCTAACTTTTCTTGCAGATTTGTTGTACATTTCTATGTTCATGGTTATTAACTCACCAGATGTGCCTTGTGTATGTCAAAGAGTTGGCTAGTCCAAAGGGTGCAGCTTTGGTAAAGACACATCAAATCTGTTGATAGCTGTAATGGTTTGCTCAAAATCATAGGGTTTGCAACTCACCCATGCTTAATTGCTGAGGGTTGTATGGTCATCAATTCACCATGGTTTATTCCTTTTTGGAATCCAAGAATTGGCTAGCCCACAAGTATATGGCTTGTGGTAAAGGCAGTGGAATACCATATTTGGTACTCAATTCACCAAGGGGATTCTTTCTACCTAAGAATTGACTAGTCCTGAGCAAACGGCTACAGGTAAAGACATTTCAAATCCGTTCATAGTTGCTGATTTTCTAGTAAATCAGATGGTTATCAGTGTACCATAGTTTTCGAACTCAAACATATGGCTACTCCAGTAGTAATGGCTATTGGTAAAGAGACATCAAATCCATTATTTTCAATGATTCACCTCTCACAGGAGTTAACACACCTGGATGTGATGAGAATAGTATGAAACTAATATGTTTTGATGTACATTTTGTCATTTGTTGCTGCAAAGATCTGGCGATTTAAAGGTTTATCATCATAGAGATGTAATTGTTTTGGTTCTTTGCTGCTGGTGTTCGAGTACAATCCTCTTGTTTTGCTGTGTTAAAGATCTATCAAAAAACTGGAACTTAACCTAGTCAAATTCCAGTTTAGGGGAGGATTGTTGGGAATTCTACTAAGTATGAATTATGTTGAAATTACTGCTGAAGGATTCTGCTAAAGTGCAAGGATTCTGCTGAAGATGTAATTCTGCTGAAGTTATGAAACCGTGTAGATGGTTTCTCCGGAGATAGTTGTTCCGCGTATTCTATAGTTAGTTAGGATATGCATGAGCTTTATTAGGAAGTGATAATGTATATCTTATTTAGTTTTATGTTTATACGTTTCATGGGAAACGGGTTAGGGTTCCTTGTGTATAAATGGAACACAATAGTATGAATTATGTACGATTTGAAAAACAAAGTTTTAGTATTATTAAAAGATCCATAGAGGATCAAAGAGTTCTTAGTTATTTGTGTTTGCTCTTGTGTTTAATTTCCGCTTAAATACAAGTTATAGAGACTGTCTTTTAGTGTGTTTGTGATTACATAAGCATTACTAACGATCTACGAGTGCTCCAAGATCTATCAAGGTCTTAGGTTCTACAAATAAATAATTAACTATACATTGACCATTTTACCCTTATTCTTCTTCAATCTCATCTTCTTGGGCACATGTATACAAGACAGTTATGTTTTTTGTTTCTTCTTCACATGCCAAACGTTACTCAACAAATATTTCATTTTCATTCTTTTCTTTACGTCATATACTATCTTCTATCAAGCACCATTTTCATTTGTTTGTCACTATTTTTATCTTAAATCAACAATTATGCAATATAAATTCTTAGTGTTATTGTCTTAAGCCCATTTCATTCTTCATAAGATACCATTAAAAAGAACCCACGAATTCAATTTCAATGTCTACCCAACCCCAGGTTAATAAAACTTTAATCTTTACATATAGTTGATTGGTTTTTGCATAAGATGTATGTGGGTTGTGTATATGGTTAGAGGTTTAAGTTAAGAAGCTAATTAAAGTTTAAAAAAGAATGTGGGTAAAATGGTCAAGGTATAGTTAGTTATTTATTTTTTGCTTTAGATATATATAATCTTGTTATTTGGATATATATGATATTTATAATGTTTTAGAAGGATATATATGCAATTATGAGTTTGGTTTGGATATATATACAATTTTGAAGCTTTATAAGGATATATATGCAATTCCCTCTTTATTTTAATTGAATGAAATGAATTTAATTGTGTTTGAAAAATATGGAAAAGAAATAAAATGAGGATGAGTGAGGCCCAAATGAAGATAAGTGAGTAAGTTGTGATTGGGGGGTATTTTTAAGTAAGTGTGTTGGAGTGATGTGTAGGTGATGTGGCACACGTGAGGCCCAAATGAAGTGAAGTGGGCAACCCACGACACCCCATGCTCTAAGTGCACGAGGCTTTCATGGGAAAAAATACAAGGAAGTTAGGACTTTCATGATATTCAAGTAGTCGCAACTATATATGACATTGCTATGGGCACATAAAACATACTATAGGAGTGGTGGGGATCGAGTTTAGACATGAGAGGTGACTCGATCGAGATCCGTGAATGTAGTTGAAGTCGCCAATGAATGTGGCCATGTGGGTGATGGTGGTTTTGAGGTTACTTACTACAAGGGTGTCGGAACGGATTTCATTGTGTTCACTGAAATATATTGTTATTTTTCTTATTTCAGTCAAAAAAAATATACTAATTGATAAGATTGAGATAGTGGCAACTTTAAGCCTTTAAAGAGGGTATTTGTGTGCCTTTTATACATGTCACATTTAGATTTACTTATACTAATTATTACATTGGTAATCAATCAAAATTAAACTCCGTAATAAAAATTCATGCATGTCATCAGTTTTAAACCTTTTAGACATGTTTCATTCACATAACTATTACTCGTAATTAGCATATTCCTAAACCTCGGAAATTTATACTATTTATAATGCATCTTATACATTCACTCATATTAATTTTTTAAGATTTCTTAATATAAAACTTTTAAGCAAATACAAGTGAAAAAGCATAAGTTACAACTATATAAAGCACAAATAAAACTAAAAAAACACTATTCAACATATACAATTAATACATTATTTAATTTACCCTTTCACCAAAATATACAACAATTTAACCACAATATACAATCTAATCAAGCTACTAAGCCAAGCACTTAAAAATAAAGCCATTAAGCTGCCCGCAGTGGTCGATCGACCGATTTGGTCGCCATTGCCTATACGACCGAAGTCACTGCCATTGCAGCATGAGGGTTGAACTGGGTCGGTCGGCTCCAAAATTGACGAAGGGTTCATCCCCTCGACCGATAACTCACTTGACTAAAAAACAAAAAAGTGAACCGTTACATTATTGAAAAAACATTTTTAAGATTTTCTTTTTTGTTGTTGTTGTTAGGCTACCTACTACAGTGTTCTCTCCAACTCACATGTAAACTAATAACAAAAGATCTACCTAGACTCGAAAACGAAAATGAAACTAAACAAGATCTCCGTTATTATTATTTCTAAAATAATTGTTAAAAAAGTATGACCGCATAACATCACATTACCAGAAAATTCAGTCACAGGGTACCCGCCGCCGCATCGCGCGGGTACCCTGCTAGTTACAATAATTAAACAATGTGACCAACAATTAATTTAGATTTAGATAATAGATTCATTTAAGATTAAACTAATGTAAGAATAGTTACATATCTTATATAATTTATCATGTTATAGACCGTTAAGTAAAAGATTTAATAGTCAATATAGTTTTTTTTTTCTTTTCGTTTGCTGGTTTCTTTTTTAGAACAACAAATGTTCACAAGTCATGATCTACACTACCTATTTCACAAATTCTATCTCACATGTCTTCGACAAGATTTGAACCCACAACCTCTAGGTTGATGAGTCACTCACATACCGCTAGGTCAAGAAGCCTTCGGTGTAAATATATAGTTTATATACTACTATATAATAGTCCAACAATTAGGAATTCAACAAATTGACCAAAATTATAGTAGGTAACAATATATTGTGTTCAGATTATATAGGGAGGGTTCGCGCGTCATCTATATATACTTGGATGCTTTTTCTTGCTTAAGCACATTCATCATCATTTCAAAGTTAACCTGATTAACCATGGCTGATATCAAAGCCTACTTGTCACTCTTTTTCATATGCCTTATCTCTACTTTCTTGATCTGGTCAAGATTTTTCAAATCTACTAGTACTAAATTTCGACATCCACCAACACCATTTGGCCTTCCGATTATTGGACATCTCCATCTCATATCTCCTATACCTCATGAAGCTTTTCACAAGCTTTCTATACAACACGGTTCATTTTTTCGCATTTTTATGGGCTACATACCTAGTTTTGTCGTTTGTTCACCAGAAATAGCGAAAGAATTCCTTAGAACCAATGAAAAAACCTTTTCTAACCGAACCCAAAGCTCAGCCTCACATTACCTACTTTATGGATCAAAAGACTTTATATTTGCTCTACATGGACCTTATTGGACGTTCATGAAAAAGATAATTATGTCACAGCTTCTAAATAAAACAACACTTGATTTGCAAGCTACGGTTAGGCGTGATGAGATTGATAGATTTTTGAAAATGTTATCTCAAAATGCTAAAATTGGCAAGTCATTAGATCTTGGTGGGGAGCTGATGAAGTTGACGAACAATGTGATATCAAGAATGATTATTAGAAAAAGATGCACTGACGATGAAGGCAAGGAAGATGAAGTGAGCAAAATGATTTCTGAGATAAGTGAGGCCCTGGGTACCTTTAACCCCTCGGACTTCATAAGGTTTTGTAAGAATATAGACTTCACGGGATTCGGGAGAAAGTTGAAGGATATCCGTGCGAGATTTGATATTATGATAGAGAAGGTCATTAAAGAGCATGAAGAGGCAAGGCAGCACCATGATTGCGGAGAAGTGAGGGACTTGCTTGACATGTTACTAGACATCGAACAAGATAAGAGCATGGAGATAAAGCTAAGTAAAGAGAACATCAAAGCCTTAATCCAGGTAACAACAGTCTAACTTACAACTAGGCCATTTGGTGGTGGTTGATGTACATGTTTCTATGTGCAAAAAATAAATAAATCATACCTTCTCTCTTTTCATTTCAGGATTTATTTGTTGCAGCAACAGACACTTCATCACGTACCCTGGAATGGACTATAGCAGAACTTATCAATCATCCAGATATCATGAAAAAAGCAAGGGAAGAAATTAATCAAGTTGTTGGCAAAACTAGACTAGTACAAGAATCAGACATACCAAACCTTCCATACCTCCAAGCGATTGTCAAGGAAACATTTCGTCTCCATCCATCTACTCCGATGATTCAAAGACAATCACCACAAGATTGCACAGTGGCAGGTTACCATATTCCGGCAAACACTAATGTTTTGATCAATGTGTGGGCTCTCAACAGAGACCCAAACCATTGGGAAAAGCCACTTGAATTCAGGCCAGAAAGATTTGAAGATAACATGTTGGATGTGAGAGGACAACATTTTCATTTTTTAACATTTGGTAGTGGGAGGAGGATGTGTCCTGGGATATCGCTAGCACACTTTATGGTACAAACAACACTTGGTGCTATGATTCAGTGCTTTGATTGGAAGGCTGGGAAAGATGGGAATCTAACAACTGTTGATATGGAAGAGGGAACCGGGCTCACGCTTCCAAGAGCTAACCCTTTGGTTTGTATTCCTGTGGCTCGTCTTGATCCAATCCCATTCTCACTGTAACATGTTATCTATGATGTTTATATGATATATGATATATGATATACAAATAAAATCATATAGAAATAAAATATATGATCCAATCCCATCCGCTGTATACTCTGTGAGTCCATCCGGTTCGTCAAAGGATCTGCTAGGTTATCATCTGTGTGAACTTTGAGTAACTCAATTTCACCTATCTCGACTTGCTCTCGAACTTAGTGATATTGTCTAGGATAGTGTCTGGTGCCCTTCATGACTCCAGGTTCATGGGCAAAATTAATTGCAGCATAATTGTCACAATATACTTTAATAGGATTTTCAATCGACGGCATAACACCAAGCCCCGAAACAAACTTCCTTATCCAAACAACTTCCATGGCAGCCTCAGACGCCGCTATATACTCACTTTCTGTAGAAGGCATATCACAAGAGTTGTCTGCGTTTCTTGCTCTTCAATCCACAACACCTCCATTGATGACAAATATGTAACCCGTCTAAGACTTCGTATCATCTTTGTCACACTTCCAGGATGCATCGTAGTAACCTGTAACAGCAGTTCGCCTGGATTTCCCCATACACTATGAACATATCTCTTGTAGCCTAAGTACTTGAGAATATGTTTAACAGCAATCCAATGAATTTCACCGGATTCTGTTGATATCGACCGGGGTTTTGAGCAAACGCTATATCAGGCCTTGTGCATCGCACCGCATACATGATAGATCCTACTGCCGAAGCATAAGTAACTTTCTTCATACGCTCCACCTCTGCATGTGTTGAAGCACAACCTTCGCTGCTCAAACCATGGTTTACTTGCATCGGCAAAAATCCCTTCTTGGAATTTTGCATATTGAATCTCTTCAGTATTTTGTCAATGTAAGCACTTTGGCTTAAACCAATTAGCCGCCTTGATCTATCCCTGTAGATCTTGATTCCGAGTATGTATGTTGCTTCCCTAAGTCCTTCATCGAGAAACATTTACCAAGATAGGCTTTCACCTCATTTAGACTTGGTATATGATTTCCCATGATTAATATGTCATCGACATACAGAACAAGGAAAGTAACATGACTCCCACTAGCTTTGTGATATACACATGGCTCATCAAGATTCTGAGTAAATCCAAAACTTTTGATTTCTCCATAAAATCTTTTATTCCATTGCCTTGATGCTTGCTTTAGTCCATAAATGGGTCTTTTAAGCTTGCATACACGGTTAGGAAATAGTGGATTCACAAACCCCTCAGGCTCTGCCATATAGATGTCTTCATCTAGACGACCATTCATAAAGGCGGTTTTGACATCCATCTGCCAAATCTCATAGTCATAGTGTGCAGTGATCTGCGCAAAACCGTCAAGTCAAACAGACTTAAAACAGCTCAGACACAAATGCAATGAAGTCCAGGAGAATATAGAGAATTCCCGGGTCGTTAAGTCCCACGGAGACTCAATGGTGTGTGCAACACTGATTCAGACGATAGAATGATCACTAATGATAGTGATCAGAAAGGATTTGGATAGGATAATTACACTAAAGAAAAAGTTTATAAAATAAAGCGACTTAAATGCAAATTAAGAAAATTAAAAAGATAAAAGATATTAAATAAACGCTATCACTATATTTAAAGTGATGAACGTTTAAAATCTAAAACTTACGTTTAAATAAAAATAACGTTAACGTACAAAATAAAACGTGAAAATTACACAAGATAAATCCTAAAAATATGAAAAATACAATTTTACAATCCTAATGATAAAAGAAAATTTATAGAAAAAGAAAATTATTTTTACAACTATTTAATTAATTATTATTAAATAAAAACTATTTTAAACTATTTAATAATACTCTAAAATAAAAGAAAATATGAAATAAGACTAGAAAAATAAATTTAAGACTTAGAAAATCTAAAATATGATAAAACTTATTTTAAAACTGAAAATATATTTTTAGACTTTTTATGTATTTATTATTAATTAATTACTATTTAAAACTAATTTAAATTGTGAAAAATACCAAATAAAAGGAGAAAAATAAGGAAAAATCTTTTTAAGCTTTTATATTTATCTTAAACTATTAAAATTGAAAAATTATTTTTTAGAACTTTTTCTTAATTAAATGCAATTAAAGCTAATTTAAAATGATTAAAAACTGATTTTAAATAAGAAAAATACTAAACAGTGACCAAAATTAATGAAAATTGCAGGGAAAATCTAAAAACTTATTCTACAGCTGAGAAAAATATAAAAACTAGGGCCTATGTGGAAGATTATAGAGCTGTAGTGTAAACTAGTGGGAAATAAGCACTTTTTAATAAGCTAATAAGCAAAAGAGTGAACCAAATGGAAACAGGAGCTAGGCTATACTATAACTACTCTAAAGCAAGCATCTAAATCTAATCCTAACACCTAATAAGCATACTACTATTGATTCAAGCAAACTGCTCACTTAAGCTACACAGGAAATAGGACCCAAGTTTAAGCAGTTACAACTACTTATTTAAAAAGCTACAGAGCAAACCAAAAGTAAGGCCCTCAATACCACCAACCAGAGACTATATAACCCAAATTTCAGATCAAGAGGACCAGTAATGAAGACAATAGAGATCAAACAAAAACGGGCTAAGATGGACGATCACTGCTGATGCACGAACAGTTAAACAGTCCGATGTTTAAGCTAGTCTATGAGCTTATCAGAAAAGCAAATGTGAAAAGCAAAATTGCAATCTTAAAGATCACCCAGCTGACTACTTATAGACCAAAGATCAAGCCTTAGCTAGCTAAAATGAACAGATCTGCAGCAATGCAAGATCTCGCATAAAACTAGTTTTAAAACAGTTTTGACTTTTAAAAACAAATACAAAGTTGACTATAATGAGATTTGAAATCAAATGAAGGACAGAGATGGATGAAATGAGATGTTATGAGACTAAAGCAAGCTAGCTTATCAACTTTTTAAACCATATGCAAGATCCCACAACCGATTTCAACAGTTGAGAACACTAGAATAGCTACAAGCTAATTTTTGACTTTTAGCTCAAATGACAGCAAAATAAAGACAGATATGACTGCATATATCTATAACAAGACTCAAGCAACTTTTCTAATCCATATCTATAACCTCTAACTCAGTCTAAGTAAGCAATCCAAACACCCCTTCAAATTCATGAAAATGCATAAACACTCAAATCCTTACTGAGATTAAATTTACCTGATCTCATAAGCATAAAACTTAACCAAAACACAAATCTAAACCAGAAATTGACCATAAATTGATTGCCTTTTAAACTTTGACAAAATTTGACTTATGTTGACTTTTTCCAAAACTGCTTAAAACTTAAAGGTAAACTTATAAAAAGCTAAGATAAGCTTATATAAGCTTATTTGAGCTTAAAAATAAGCTGCTATGGTTTTGAGCATATGAGTTTAAAAATCACAATTGCAACAGTAAATAAGAAAAATGAGAAATGAACACAACTTTTAATTGAAGCTTAGAATTAGATTGAACTGATAAGATTACTTGAAAGTGATACAATAAAACAAAAAATAACAGATTTGGAACTAAACTAAAACATTTAATCTAAAAACGATATTAAAGAAAAAAAATAAAACTAGCTACTGTTTTTGCTTCCTCTTTTCTTCTTTCTTTTATACCCAAACAGCTTTCACTTGCACTCTGAATAGTTCCCACTTTCATTTATAGCCATTGGATGAGTCAAGACACTTCTTGGCCGTTGATTGTTTTGGCGGAAAGGTTTATCAACAGGTGGAGGGGTAGAGTAAAGGGTTGAAGGGATCATTAAATGGTTTTTGTAGTTGTGTGGAGGTGGGGGGACAAGGGAGAGTGATATGGGAGCTGGGGGGATGGTGAGTTGAGTGATTTCAGGGATGTTGTTGGGGAAGAAGGGGGCGGGTTTGTTTTTGTTTAAACACTGGGTTTGGGTTGGTCGGGTTGTGGGATTGGACCGGGTACAAGATTGGGCCGGGGTGTTAATTATTTGGGCTTGGGGTTTAATTAGGGTCCGGATGGTTTGTGAAATTATTAGCATAGGGACCAAAGATGTAAAGCTCCAATTTCCAAGGACCAAACATGTAACTTATGAAAAGTAGTCAAAGGACTAGTCTTGCCAAGTTTAATAATCCCAGGGTTAATTTTTGACATTTTTGAAATTCCCAAGGACTAATTTTGACCAATTTTGGATTTTCAGGGACTAAATTGTAATTTTCTCAAAACTTTTAGATTTCCCACCAAAGGACTAAATATGACAATTTGTGATTTTAAAAGGACCTTTGGTGACATTTCTTTTGAAATTTTGGCTCAGGGACTATTTTTGACAATTTAAGAAACTTGGGGGACTAAAACTGCAATTTTTGCAAATTTGATATGTTTTTCATCTGATTTTGATATTTTTGCATTTAAAACACATAAAACACTGATTTGTGATATTTTGATCATTTTGATGTGTTTCTGAGTGTTTTCAGATGATTTTGCAGTTTATTTTGTACAAAAATGATGAGTATTTAGACACTCATCAATCCCCCACACTAAGATATTGCTAGTCCCTAGCAATGTTTTGAAGCTTTAATGGATTTTAAAAACTCTTTACCAAAAGCCATCACTTCTGGAGTAGCCAAATGTTTTAGTTCAAGTAAGAACCATGGTACACCGATAACCATGTGATTTTGAGCAAATCACCAGCTTTCAACGGATTTGATTTTGTCTTTACCAGAAGCCGTACCCTTCTGGACTAGCCAACTCTTAGATAAATTATCAATATTATCTTTGGTGAGTCGATTACCAATTATGGTTTTCCACTGCCTTTACCACAAGCCATAAACTTGCGGGCTAGCCAACTCTTCACTTTTTAGGATATGGTGAGTTGAATACCATACAATTTTGGGCAAATTGCAAGCCATATAAACGGATTTGAGAAATCTTTACCAAGAGCCGTTTGCTCCTGGATTAGCCAATCCTTTTGTCTTACAGACATGGCGGACTGATAACCAAGCTGAGTGAGTGTAAAACACTTACTCCAAAAAAATTTTTGGCCAAAAACGGGGGAATTGGGTGGATAAATATGATAAAATTCGTGAGAATTCCCCCCCACACTTAGAAATGAATATTGCCCTCAATATTCAAAGTACCGGCGGTTATGCCGAAACAAAGAACGTAAAAGGGAAATACTACGGCCATTATTTAGAAAGATTTTTTTTTTTTTTTATTTTTTTTACTTGCATATATACACAACATGTGGGGCAACCCCCCCACACTAGGGTGGTAGAAAATAGAAAGAAGTCAGAAATATGGGTGAAAACCCATATTGCATGCTACTGTTTTTTATTACCGAGTCGCTAGCTTGACTCGACCCCGAATTCATTTGTTCATGGGGAAGTAAGTGGAAGAGACAATCTCCATCGGACTTTCATTCAAGATGTTTGGACAAACATTTGAAGCACGTGAAAGTTCCACACCGACGAGATATAGAGAGAAAGAGACAGACCCGGCTTACAGATGATAAATGAAAATGCCGGGGTCAAAGATAGTGTCCTCACTCCCGAAGGAGTGAAGAAGAGAGGAAGTCACATCATATGTGAGGAATGGAAGGAAGATGTTTATAACAATTAGGATCCATTCGTCATCCTCAAATGTAGACATATCGGGAGGAAGGGTGAGGGTAGTATCAACAATAAGCAAACTCTTATGATAGAGTACACCTTCCTCCAAGCTAATATCATCCTCAAGATCAAAGTAGAAATGATCATGTTCCGGAGGAGATATGTCATGAGAGAGTTCACCGGAGAACTCTTTATGAAGAGAATCATTCACATGAAGTGAATTTGTGAACTCTTGTTCCATTGTGGGCTCATCACTATCCTCAATCTGAATATCAAAGAGTGGATTCTCGAATTGAAGTGAATTGAGTTGAATTCAAATAGAGGATTGGTGAAAGTAGCTTTGAATGTTTCGGGAACAAAGTGATCAACATTCTCATTTGACTGTTGGGATAAGAGTGAGTGAACGATCATTATCAATGAGACTTTCAGTCTCTCCCAGATCGGCTTCGAAGTCAAAGAGTGGATTGATGTGAGTGAGTTCACCGGAGAACTCCTCAAGAAGGGGATCAGCATCAGATTGTGGAAGTGATGCCTCAACGTACTCGATGTCTCCATAAGAAGCACAATCTTCGCTAAGATCAGAGAAAGTTTCAAAATGATCTTGAGAACACTCAAGAGGGAAAGAAGAATCACACATATGATCAGAAATTCCCTGTGACTCTCTTGGGATTGAGACAAGGTTCTCAACACTAGACGATTCCATTTCTGGAATAGTGCTAAGAAGCTCATCCCCCATGTTTAGAGAGTGAGTGGGAGCTTTGGGTGTGATAGCAACAGACTGAGGGAGTTTAGAAGGACTAGCATACATATGTTTAATACTTTCCATTTGTTCTTCTGCTAGTAATTCCATCATAGTCTTTTCTCCCTGACTTTTCATGGAAGGAGTCTCAACTGATGAACTTGATGAACCGTTATAAAATTGTAAGATATCAAGGATATCTTCATCATCATCGTCATCAGGAATGAAACGGAATCGAGAGCTAGATTTGGCCGCTTTTTCTTTTGCGATTGATTCCCTAATAGATTGTTCAAAGGCAATTTGGGAATCTAATTTAGCAGCCCGCTCTTCGGCTAACAACACTTCCATGGATTTTTCATTTGGATTATCTTGGGAGGACATAGCCGACTCCTCCTTAAGTTCTTTTAATAACTCCAGAGTCTTCAGTAGAAGGTCTGTCGTAGTTTCATGAGGAGTCGCTTGAATCATTTGGTACTGTGGAGGTTGGTCTTGATACGAAGAGTCGTAATTGTTACAAGGAAATGGGTTCCCTGTTTGACAATCCGAGCTAGAGTGAGGACCTCCACAATACTCACAACAGTAAAACTGATGTGGCTGTGAGTGGTATGTGTTGTAGTCATAATTGTTATCAGGAACCTGCTCATAGAAAAGCGTGTTTCCTGATTGACAATCAGAACTGGAATGTGAACCACCACAGTACTCACAACAGTAAAACTGCTGAGTCTCACAGTGTGGTAGCTGATGGAATAAATCAGTCGTGTTATGGTAGGAATAGGGATCTTGGTTATAGACAGACCCGTTTCCTGATTCCACCACGCTACAACTGGGGCAATTGCCACCATTATAAGGACCACCACACCATTGACAACCAAGAAGGTGAGGATAAGACATAGAAAGAATCAAAGGTTAACAGAGGGTAAGAAATGAAGAATCAAAAAGGTGAGAGGGTAAAGAGGAATATTTTTGGTATTTTTGAAAAACATTTTGATAAAAACAAAGAATGAAAATATTTTTGGATGTTGATAACACTTCAGAAAAAGTGTTAAAGAACTTTTTGGATTTTCAGATAACTTTACAAAAAACTTTTTACAAAAGGTGGGGTATGCACAAGAATGGGTCTGAAAATGGCTTAACACACGCTAAAGCCTCCCCGGCAGCGGCGCCAAAATTTGATCTGCGCAAAACCGTCAAGTCTAACAGACTTAAAACAGCTCAGACACAAATGCAATGAAGTCCAGGAGAATATAGAGAATTCCCGGGTCGTTAAGTCCCACGGAGACTCAATGGTGTGTGCAACACTGATTCAGACGATAGAATGATCACTAATGATAGTGATCAGAAAGGATTTGGATAGGATAATTACACTAAAGAAAAAGTTTATAAAATAAAGCGACTTAAATGCAAATTAAGAAAATTAAAAAGATAAAAGATATTAAATAAACGCTATCACTATATTTAAAGTGATGAACGTTTAAAACCTAAAACGTACGTTTAAATAAAAATAACGTTAACGTACAAAATAAAACGTGAAAATTACACAAGATAAATCCTAAAAATATGAAAAATACATTTTTACAATCCTAATGATAAAAGAAAATTTATAGAAAAAGAAAATTATTTTTACAACTATTTAATTAATTATTATTAAATAAAAACTATTTTAAACTATTTAATAATACTCTAAAATAAAAGAAAATATGAAATAAGACTAGAAAAATAAGATTAAGACTTAGAAAAATCTAAAATATTATAAAACTAATTTTAAAACTGAAAATATATTTTTTAGACTTTTTATGTATTTATTATTAATTAATTACTATTTAAAACTAATTTAAATTGTGAAAAATACCAAATAAAAGGAGAAAAATAAGGAAAAATCTTTTTTAAGCTTTTTATATTTATCTTAAACTATTAAAATTGAAAAATTATTTTTTAGAACTTTTTCTTAATTAAATGCAATTAAAGCTAATTTAAAATGATTAAAAACTGATTTTAAATAAGAAAAATACTAAACAGTGACCAAAATTAATGAAAATTGCAGGGAAAATCTAAAAACTTATTCTACAGCTGAGAAAAATATAAAAACTAGGGCCTATGTGGAAGATTATAGAGCTGTAGTGTAAACTAGTGGGAAATAAGCACTTTTTAATAAGCTAATAAGCAAAAGAGTGAACCAAATGGAAACAGGAGCTAGGCTATACTATAACTACTCTAAAGCAAGCATCTAAATCTAATCCTAACACCTAATAAGCATACTACTATTGATTCAAGCAAACTGCTCACTTAAGCTACACAGGAAACAGGTCCCAAGTTTAAGCAGTTACAACTACTTATTTAAAAAGCTACAGAGCAAACCAAAAGTAAGGCCCTCAATACCACCAACCAGAGACTATATAACCCAAATTTTAGATCAAGAGGACCAGTAATGAAGACAATAGAGATCAAACAAAAACGGGCTAAGATGGACAGTCACTGCTGATGCACAGAACAGTTAAACAGGTCTGATGTTTAAGCTAGTCTATGAGCTTATCAGAAAAGCAAATGTGAAAAGCAAAATTGCAATCTTAAAGATCACCCAGCTGACTACTTATAGACCAAAGATCAAGCCTTAGCTAGCTAAAATGAACAGTCTGCAGCAACTGCAAGATCTGCATAAAACTAGTTTTAAAACAGTTTTGACTTTTAAAAACAAATACAAAGTTGACTATAATGAGATTTGAAATCAAATGAAGGACAGAGATGGATGAAATGTGATGAAATGAGACTTAAACAAGCTAGCTTATCAACTTTTTAAACCATATGCAAGATCCCACAAACTGATTTCAACAGTTGAGAACACTAGAATAGCTACAAGCTAATTTTTGACTTTTAGCTCAAATGACAGCAAAATAAAGACAGATATGACTGCATATATCTATAACAAGACTCAAGCAACTTTTCTAATCCATTTCTATAACCTCTAACTCAGTCTAAGTAAGCAATCCAAACACCCCTTCAAATTCATGAAAATGCATAAACACTCAAATCCTTACTGAGATTAAATTTACCTGATCTCATAAGCATAAAACTTAACCAAAACACAAATCTAAACCAGAAATTGACCATAAATTGTTTGCCTTTTAAACTTTGACAAAATTTGACTTATGTTGACTTTTTCCAAAACTGCTTAAAACTTAAAGGTAAACTTATAAAAAGCTAAGATAAGCTTATATAAGCTTATTTGAGCTTAAAAATAAGCTGCTATGGTTTTGAGCATATGAGTTTGAAAATCACAATTGCAACAGTAAGTAAGAAAAATGAGAAATGAACACAACTTTTAATTGAAGCTTAGAATTAGATTGAACTGATAAGATTACTTGAAAGTGATACAATAAAACAAAATATAACAGATTTGGAACTAAACTAAAACATTTAATCTAAAAACGATATTAAAGAAAAAAAATAAAACTAGCTACTGTTTTTGCTTCCTCTTTTCTTCTTTCTTTTATACCCAAACAGCTTCCACTTGCACTCTGAATAGTTCCCACTTTCATTTATAGCCATTGGATGAGTCAAGACACTTCTTGGCCGTTTGATTGTTTTTGGCGGGAAAGGTTTATCAACAGGTGGAGGGGTAGAGTAAAGGGTTGAAGGGATCATTAAATGGTTTTTGTAGTTGTGTGGAGGTGGGGGGACAAGGGAGAGTGATATGGGAGCTGGGGGGGATGGTGAGTTGAGTGATTTCAGGGATGTTGTTGGGGAAGAAGGGGGCGGGTTTGTTTTTGTTTAAACACTGGGTTTGGGTTGGTCGGGTTGTGGGATTGGACCGGGTACAAGATTGGGCCGGGGTGTTAATTATTTGGGCTTGGGGTTTAATTAGGGTCCGGATGGTTTGTGAAATTATTAGCATAGGGACCAAAGATGTAAAGCTCCAATTTCCAAGGACCAAACATGTAACTTATGATAAGTAGTCAAAGGACTAGTCTTGCCAAGTTTAATAATCCTGGGTTAATTTTTGACATTTTGAAATTCCAAGGACTAATTTTGACCAATTTTGGATTTTCAGGGACTAAATTGTAATTTTCTCAAAACTTTTAGATTTCCCACCAAAGGACTAAATATGACAATTTGTGATTTTAAAAGGACCTTTGGTGACTTTTCTTTTGAAATTTTGGCTCAGGGACTATTTTTGACAATTTAAGAAACTTGGGGGACTAAAACTGCAATTTTTGCAAATTTGATATGTTTTTCATCTGATTTTGATATTTTTGCATTTAAAACACATAAAACACTGATTTGTGATATTTTGATCATTTTGATGTGTTTCTGAGTGTTTTCAGATGATTTTGCAGTTTATTTTGTACAAAAATGATGAGTATTTAGACACTCATCATGCAGCTATGGCTATGAGAATCCTAATAGCTCTTATGTCTGCTACAAGAGAGAATGTCTCCTCGTAATCAATGCCATAGGTTTGAGTAAAACCTTTAGCTACCAGACGAGCCTTGTAGGTGTGTACATTGCCATCCATGTCAGTTTTCTTCTTGAAGATCCACTTACTTCCAACGACTTTAGCATTGGGAGGAAGGTCAACTTCAATCCAGACATCATTATCCTTCATGGATTGCATTTCCCCATTCATAGTAATCTGCCAATTATCTTTTTCAGGATCAGCCATGGTAGCCTTATAGTTGGCAGGTTCATTAAGATCCCCAACCATATTTTCCTCCACCTCTACGTTAAGACATAGACGGTCAGGTGCACGTATAGTCCTTTTAGACCTACGAATGGGAACAACTTCAGGAGGAGCGCCTAAGCTTTCAGGCTCTTCTTGAAGTTGGCTAGTATTATCAGAAGGTGTTGTATCTTCTTGATCATATTCAGATCATATACTCTCCCACTGACTTCTTAAGATATGAGATTCCTTTCAAGAAAGTCTCCATATCTAGCCACTATGACTTTGTTCTCAGCTGGGTAGTAGAAGTAGTAACAGATCTGGGTTGGAGCTTATCTGGTGAGTCACGTTTAACAAACGCCTCACATCCCCAGACCTTTAAGTAAGAAAAGTTGGGAGCTTTTCCTGTCCATATTTCATATGGAATCTTAACAACCTTCTTCGTTGGAACCATATTCAAAATGTGAATAGCAGTTTCAAGGGCATAATCCCAAAAAGTTAAAGGAAGAGTCGTAAGATTAAACATTGATTGTACCATGTCAAGTAAAGTACGATTTCTCCTTTCAGATACACCATTTTGTTGTAGAGTATAAGGAGATGTGAGCTGCTGGATAATTCCACACTCAACTAAGTAATCTTTGAACTCTTGGCTTATATATTCACCACCTCTATCAGATCGAAGAGCTTTAATCTTCTTACCGAGTTGTAATTCTACTTCACTTTTGAAAACCTTAAATGTTTCAAAGACTTCATTTTTATGTTTAAGTAAATAAACATAACCATAACGACTGAAATCATCCGTAAAGGTTAAGAAGTAGGTAGCACCATGTTTTGACACATGTCTAAGTGGACCACACACATCAGTGTGTATCAATCCAAGTAGATCTGAAGCCCTTAATCTTGCTGTGAAAAAGGTTTCCTTGTCATCTTCCCAGCTATGTAAGACTCACATTTGTCAAATGATTCATCATCGACGCTTTGTAAAAGCCCTTCATGTTGCAGCTTTTCCATGCGTTTCTTGCCTATATGGGCAAGGCGACAATGCCAAAGATAAGAAGAGTCCCAGTTAGACTTGCTCTTCTTATTGCTAATGCTATACAACGAATTATTTCCATTGGATACACAACCATCCATATCAATTTCAAACACACCAAGTATAGGAATTGCATTAAAATAAAAAACATTATTAAAAGAAACTAAAATTCCATAACTAGTAAAAGTGTGCATAAAATCAATATCTTTTAACAAAGAAACTGAAATAACACCCCTAACAATGGAGGGTGCATAATGACAATTATTTAGTTCAAGAATTAAGCCCGAAGGCAACACTAAATCAAAAGTCCCTATGGCTTCAACTACTGCACGCTTTCCATTGCCAACGTACAAGTATCTTTCTCCACAGGTCAGCTTCTTCGCCCCTCTAAGTCCCTGCGATGTATTACAGATGTGAGTACCACATCCTGTATCATAAATCCAGGAATTTTGCTTATGAGGAAAAGAAAATAATTCAAACATAAAAATACCTGATGAGCTAGGCACCATCTTATTTTTATTCTGAAGGCACTCATTCAGAAACACTGGACAGTTTCGCTTCCAATGACCTGGTGAGTTACAGTGGTGGCAAGCCGAATCCTTCTTAGGATTCTCCTTTTTCTTTGCAGGGTTCTTCTTAGGAGCTGGTGGGATGACAACTTGTTTCCCCTTTCCTTTTCCTTTCCCTTTCTTATCTGCTTGCGGCTTTGGCTTATTCACCCTACCACCTTGTATTGCTAGTACGGCAGGTGTAGGAGCCTTCTTAGGTAATCTCTTCTCGAAGTCTACAAGCATTGCATGTAACTCATTCACTGTCTTCCCCGTGCAATGCATGTTATACTGTCGCACAAAATCACCAAATTGTTCCTGATTAAGGGAGTGATTGATGAGGCCAACACACACATCTTGGGAGTAACCACAGCCGAGCTTCTCCAATTGGTCCAAGTGATGTTTCATCTCGAGGACGTGGTCGGAGACAGATTTACCAACCTCCTACTTGCAGCAATGAACCTTTTCAATTAGTTTATACAATTCAATTGTTGGTGGCTTCTCAAACATACGTTTGAGTTCATCTAGCATGCTCATAGGCGGATAGTGCTCAAATTGTTTTTGCAATTGAGCAGACATCCCCGAAAGCATAAAACACGCCACATCATTGTGCTTCTCATATTCAACATGATACTCCTCTTTTTCAAGAGCAGTAGCCGTATCAAGAGGAGCATCAAGCAGAGGTGTAGTCAAAATCTCAATTCTTTTTGCAACACGAAGGATGATCCTAAGTGCACGATGCCAATCATTGAAATTTGGGCCAGTCAGCTTGTCTTTTCCAATCATATCTTTGAAATCATCACTCATTAAGCTCATAGTGTTATTAGGTTGATGAGCCATCTACATAAAAAGTTCAAAAAACCATAATTAGTATTTTGATAATTTTCCTTTTCAATAAAATTAAATACCCAAGGTTCATATTCATATAACCAATTAATTATTATTGAAAACTAGGATCCAAATTGTCATAATCTCATCACGTCAGTTGATCTGCTAGTAATGAATTTATACAAAATGGTAGAGCTCTTGCTCAATTGCCAATTTCAATTGCAATTCCTAGATTTATGGGATTTACATTTAGTCAATTTCAATTGCCATGTAAACATGTTTTATCCCATCATATGCCTTGAGTTGCCAGTTCTCACCGCCTAACTCAATTAAGTTGTCCAACTTAAGAAACTGCAAAATCATCCAAGCCCGTTCTCACGTCACGTGGATATTTTACCCTTTGATTACGATCTAAATCACGTTCTCACGCAAATAAAAGGTAATATCAGGTGTTTCCGTTTCGTTGGATGGCATACAACTTAAATTAAGGGTAATAATTTTGATGACAAATCAAATATGTACAAAGATGTCATGCATTCATCTTCGTGGCATAAGTTTTTATTAAAACATTTATATCTTTGTTTTAATGTTTAAGCTTTTCATCATCAAGCTTTAATCGAGGTATTGGTTGACCAATTAAAGAATTACCTTTAATTACCATTATATCCTACTGCTGCATGAGTCATAAGACACAAGTTATTCGGATAATTACCACAAAAGTGGCGTGTAGAATTTAAGGTAAATTCACCCGTAAGATTTTATGCACATTCATAGGAATACTTGGTAGCTCCATTAAGACGCACAAACGAGCAGAGAATTAGGTCAGCGCAAAGCATATTACATACCCTCATCTTTAAGGTCACAATTTAATGCGTACCAACCTTGTACCCATCACACAGTTTGTCTTAATGGGTGAGCCGTTCTAACTATTTTGTGAAAAAAATCAATCAATTAAACGATTACAATTACTATGCTTAAAAAATACATGTTTCACCATTGTTTAGGTCAGTTTATTTTTCTTACAAAAATACCCTTGTGACACATAACAAACAAGCAAGTATTTAAAAAATAAACATATAAACAATGAATACATAACTTAATAATTAGTCATGCATATCAAATAGCCACATGCAAACCTTTTGATAAATCCTATTAATATCAATTCTAGATCTGTCAACATGTATATGTCTAATTAAGACTTTCACCCGTTTTCAGCAATGTACAAGGTGAGCCACATGCATCGATTCATCGATTGCGTAAGTCAAAATTAAAAAATATACCACATAGCACATAATTTATTTAATAATAATGATTGAGGTATTCCCCAATTTTAGATCTATCAAAATTTTAGTGTATATCACTTAACCAAGTAAATCATACAATAAAAGCAGATCCATGACTAAACATGCATGTATTTATCATGGATATAAATCACACTTAACAATTAATGCAATTAATCAAGAGTTGCGCAATTTAACACACATAAAATTGCATGCAACCTATGGTTTTCTAATCCAATTAAAAACAAAAGTTTACAAAACCCTAATTAGAGCACAAAAAAATACGCCCCCCCCCCAAAAAAAATTAGGGTTTAGGTTTTGCAAACCCTAGATCTAAACATACAATTAATAACACAATCCATTTATTTGTTTTATGTGTTTCAGTAATTAATTACTTATTATACAAGGCTCGTGATGCCACTGTTGAGTTTAAGATATATGATATACAAATAAAACCATATAGACATCACAGAGTACACAACGGAAGACTTAGAATATAACAGTAATTAACTAACTGAAAATAAATGCGTAACATACCTCTTGCAATTGGCTAGATCTCTTAAATGAATGTGACAAAGTGGTTTAATGAGTTATCCATTACCGTTTTATAACTCAAACCAATTGATGTAACAATAGTGTGTTACACCACGTTCTTGTACACACGAATTAACAAACGAATTAAAGAGATTGCTAGATCTACAAAACCTTGTTTTAAAAAAACAAAACCAAACACCATAATAAAAGGGTTGGCCGATTTTTGCAAGAGAAAAACAAAGAAAAGATTTAGGTTAATGTGTGTGCACAAAAGTTAACCTAAACCTTTAACCTTGATTTGTATATATAGTGAATGAAAATCTTAGGGAACAAGTTAGGGTTAAGGGTTGTGTAACCCCCCCCCCCCCATGGCCGGCCACAAGAGAAGCTACCCAAATCTTTTCCAATTTAAGATTTTTCACTATTAGTCATTCTCTTTACATTTAACGGTCGTTAGTTATTTCCCGTTAAATACTTAACGATCGTTAGTCGAGTTTTGTATTATAATTAATCGTAATCAGTTAACAATAATTATTTAACTTTAATTCTCATTCGTAATGTGTGCAATCCCGTGGTCACGAGTTCGAATCCGGACATGCACGGTTTTATAGATATATACATTTCCAACATAAACCATATAGAAACTTCAAGCGAACTAATTAGTGAATGGATCACTAACAAACATATCCATCAGTAGTTTAGGACATGTCGTAAAATCCATTGGTAAATATAACCGATGAAGATATCATCCACACTAATTTTTCATTAGTAACGGCTGTTACCAACGGATTTGCCTGTAGGTAAAGCCCATTACATGTGAATGGGACATAGTTAACTAAATTATGTTTTATACAATCAATCAAGTGAAGGGAAAAATAAAATGAGAAAAATTCTAGTCATACAATTCAAATGAGGACGGAGTAATTAAAGGGAGATGCATCTATTTCGTAAATGTATCTCAAATGTGTAGTTCTCATTCTTCTATTTTAATTTAATTTTTTTCATTTAATACAACTCGGTTAAACTACTATATAGGAAAGTATTTATTTTGGTTTCATAAAATCCCCTAAAAAGAAGGGTGGTTAGATTGCCAGATATTTTGGGCCTTATATAGAAGCATGGTGTATTATAATTTTCAACCAATGTTTTAAAACCTGGGTTAGATTGCCAGATATTTTAAAACCTGAGTTAACTCGGCCGGTTCAACCGATTGAACTGAGAAAAGACTCGGAGATCGGGTCGGATGTGATCGAGTTTTTGCTTATTTGAGAACCGGATTGAACTGCTAGTTTTTAGTAGATCCGGGTTGACCCGGTTTGATAAACCGGACCGAATCATGATTTTTTATCAAAACATCTTTTTTCCCATCAACATTTCTAAGTTTATTTGACAAGTTAAAGTGACGAGAACTAATATTAGTTAAAATTTTATAAAATAGTAAATTAGAGTTATAAACTATCTTAGAAACACTATATAATATAGTTTTAATATAGATTCTTATAACTGAGAATCATAAGTTGATTGTTGCATTCAAATCTTTGCTATATTGTTACAAATATAGAACTTAAAAACAAAGCTTCTCGATATGGTTTCAATCTTTTTTATTTGTTCAAACGAATGTAGGAATAAAGTCGGATAAATTATGAGATCATGCAATACTACATATTAAATACAGAAAAAAATACATAATTATTAAACCGATTTGACCCGACGGTTCAACCGGTCGAACGGGTGAACCGGCTACTAAACCGGGTCGATAATAACACCGGTTTTTAAAACATTGTTTTCAACTTCTCCTTAGCTTTTTCCTCTATTGTAAAAATCGCCCCAGGCGGCCGATTAATCCTCACATAATCACTGATCGCTCAGTAAGCGCCTTGATTTATTATAGTCGGCCTATTTAATCGGTTTGGCCAAAAAATCGCTTAAAATTGGGTCAACAAACCGATTAATCGGACAAAATCAAACAAAATCGGTCTAATCGGACAAAATCGCTTAAAAATCGATCAACAAAATCGTTTAAAAATCAGACAAAACCGCTTAAAATGGGTCAAAAAACCGATTAATCTAACAAAATCGGTCAAAGCTCGCTTAAAAATGGTCAACAAACCGAGTAATATTTATTTTGACTTTGAATTTTGAATAATTATGTATTATGTTTATATTTGAACACTTGAAATATTTTAACTTTGATGCATTATGCTTATCTCATACATATAATATAATACAATATCTAAAATTACAATTTTGTGCATAAAAATTCTAATCCGATTAATCCCGCTTAACCGATTAATCGCTAAGCATTACCCGACTGCTTCACTAACGCCTAGCGATTTTTACAACCGGCTTTTTCATGCCTGCGTCTTTTTCATGCCTTGCGTGTCCTGTGTAGATTATGCAGAGGCGCAAGCAGACCGTTACTTCCTTTCTTTGACGACACAAGCCCGTGGTTGTAATTTTTCTATAATATAGAATTTGACTTTTAACCATAGAGGGGCACATGGCGTTTTATTTCAAGACCAAGAGATAGTCAGCAGATTAATTTATTTGATTTAATGGGTATTTATTACTCCCTCCGTCCCAAATTATAAGTCCACTTCCATTTTGAACAAAGTTTAATGAATTCCCATTAACTACTCTACTAACCAATCAAAAATCATTTTTCTCCACTAAACTCTCTTTTGATTGGTGGGGATATAAAATGGACAAATATTTTGAGACAATAAAAAATAACATTATGGACTTATAATATGGGACGGAGGGAGTACTTAGCATGGATTTTATATCTTATTTCAAGAGTTAAAGTTTCTAAGTATTTACTATTTAGCATGAATTTACTTAAACCTTCTAGATTATAGGTGATTGGATATAAGGCTGGGCTGATGATCAGACACGATTATGTCACATCTGCATTTTTTCTCCCATGACTTGACGACGATTAAATTGTCACAGTGACGGCCAAGATATTTTTTTTTTCTTTTTCAAATATTTTAAAAAACAAATTTAAACTTAATTAAAAATTAAACATTATATAAATTATTCAAATAAACATTAAAAACATTACATAAATAATTCAAATAACATTAAAAACATTACAAAAATTCTTCATCGTCATCATCACTTGCGTCTTCTTCTTCACTCTCTTGAGTGACTTGATTTCCAAGATTTTTCCAAACATGTTCGATTAAATCAGATTTTAAGTGTGGATGAGTTGATGAGTCCATTATCTCCTAAGTAATTACTAACGATTCTTCATGTGATCTTAAACACTAAGGACTATCTCACCAAGTTTGATCCAAAATCTTATGAAAGTGTATTCCTAGGATATTCCCAAAATAGTAAACCCAATGTAGTCCTCAATAAAAAAACCATGAAAATCGAAGAATCACTCAACGTGACATTCGATGAAAGTCCTCCCCCAACTAAGAAATCACCCTTGGAGGATGATGATTTAGTTGAAGATGATGCCATTAAAGAAAGTGGCAAGAAAATTTTAAAAAAATGACATTGAGGATGAAATAGTTGAAGTTGATGAAGTTGTCAATATTAAGGAATCCAGAGCTCATCCTTTAGAAAATGTCATAGGAAACCTCAACCAAAGAACCCTTAGGTAACAAGCTCAAACAAAAGCAACTCCTTTTGTTTCATATCCACCGTAGAGCCTAAGAATATCATTGAAGCTATAAAGGACGAAAGCTGGGTAGTTGCCATGCAAGAAGAACTTAATCAATTCACCATAAATCAAGTTTGAGATTTAGTACCACGACCTAGGAATCAAACCATCATAGAAACTAAGTGGGTATTTAGGAACAAACTCGATGAAAATGACGTTGTGTCCAAGAACAAGGCTAGGTTAGTGGCACAAGGCTATAATCAACAAGAAGGAATAGACTATGACCACACATATTCCCCGATAGCCTGATTAGAGTCTATTAGGATACTTCGTGCTCATGCTTGCACACTAGATTTTAGACTATATCAAATAGACGTGAAAAGTGCGTTTCTAAACGGTTTCATCAACGAGGAGGTGTATGTTGCACAACCTCCGGGATCGTTGACTGCGAGAAACCAAATCATGTTTATAAACTTAAGAAAACACTATATGGTCTCAAACAAGCTCCTAAACCTTGGTATGATAGATTAAAAGCTTTCTTACTTAACAATGATTATACCATGGGAATGGCAGATAACACACTCTTCACGAAAAAAAGAAATTCACATCTCATCATTGCTCAAATATATGTCGAAGACATTATTTTTGGCTCAACATACTTGTCAAGAATTATGCGACGATTTTGCGAAAATCATGCATGACGAGTTTGAGATGAGCATGATGGGTGAATTAAATTTCTTTCTTGGTCTACAAATTAAACAAATGAAAGATGATATATTTTTTAATCAATCCAAATACATAAAAGAAATGCTTAAAAAAATTGGATTAGAAGAGTCTAAGCCAATGAAAACGCCCATGTCCTCGGATACGAAACTCATGAAGGATGAAAATGGTGAGTCCGTGGACAACACTAAGTATAGGGTCATAATAGGTAGTTTATTATATCTAATGACAAGTAGGCCCGGTATCATGTTTAGTGTCTGCCTTTGTGCTCGTGATTCGTCGGGAAACCAATAATAGAAGAGTGTAGTATACGGGTAACTCAAACGTGTTAGGTTTGAGCACCGAGATCGTTCCGAACGAGGGTTGAATGGAATTTCCAACTCACGTCGCGATTATCGGGATTTGAATGGGAAAAGGGGATAATTTGAAGTTTTCTAAACTACGGGGCAAGGGAAGCATAAAAGGGAAATTACACTACGGGAAATCCTAAATACGCAAATTATACTAAAACGTATTAAATGAAACGTAAATAAAATGCAACTACGTCTATTCTAAGTCCTAAAAATAATCTAAAATTACTTTTAAACTAAAAATGATATTTGAAAATCAACTAAGATTTAAAACTAATTTTTATGATTTTTCTGGAATTTATTTGAATTAAAAACTAATTTTAAACTTTAAAAACTAATTAAAAATACTAAAAATTATAAAAATAAAAGGGAAAATTATGAAACTATTTTTCAAAAATCTAAATTAACTCAAAAGACTTTTCAAAACTAATTTTGTATTTTTCTGAAGATTTTACGAATTTCTATGAATTAAAAACTATTTAAAACTAATTAAATGGCTAAAAATTACAAATTAAACTAGGAAAAAGCTGGAAAAATTATTTTTTTGCTTTTTATATTTATCTTAATCTAAGAAAAATGAAAATTTGTTTTTTAGAAGCCTTTCTGATTTAATTGTAATAAAAGCTATTTAAAAAGTCCTAAAAAGAGATTTTAAATAAGAAAAATAACAAACAATGTAAGAAAATTATGAAAAATTCAGGGAAATTCTAAAATATTACTCTAAATCTATAAAAAATGAGAAAACACATGCTGTTGTATGAGAAATAGAAGCTGTAGTGAAAAGTACTATGAATAAGCTAAGCAAAATAAGCTATAAGCTAAAACAGTGGACCAAAGGATTCCAGAACCTATGATATACTA
The DNA here is from genome assembly GCA_910596185.1 of Chrysanthemum makinoi. Lineage (NCBI taxonomy): Eukaryota > Viridiplantae > Streptophyta > Magnoliopsida > Asterales > Asteraceae > Chrysanthemum > Chrysanthemum makinoi. Next base: position 76,425,160 of record OU343221.1, read on the forward strand.
AAACTACCTAAAATCAACTAAAAGCAACTACTCTACACCTAAGATTAACCAGCTACTGAGATTAAGGTGAATTAAGCACAAGATTCAAACAGTCCTAACTAGCACACTTTGGGCTTATGCACAAGCCTAACTAATAAGCTAAAGTGAAATCCAGAAAATGGAATCTCAAGATAACCTACCAGAGAATACTTGTACCAAATTTCAACCAATAACAAGTTAAAATAAACAAGCTATGCTAACTGCAAAGTTCCTGTGCACACTCAGTGACTGCTGAGAGTGTGCACAGGGCATTTATGACCTAGAAAATAAGCCGGTTAAGTGCTTTTAGAAATATCTAAAAATTCAGCAAAAATATTGTTTACAAACTCAACCAATTGAAGTTTATAAATCCAAAATTTCAATCACTATAGACCAGAAATGAGCTTATTAAAAATCTACAAAGTTTGTATAAAAACTGGTTTTGATGATATTTTGACTTTTGAGATGAAACAAAAACTTTGACTAAAATGAGATTTAAAATAAAATGATGAACTGATTTAGATGTACTAAGGTGTAATTAAACTGAATTAAGCTAAATTAACCTATACTAAACTAGAATGCAGCTTTTGATCTCTAAATTCTTTAACTGATTAGAACCTAGGACAGATTCAAAAAGATTTTGACTATAAACTGCTCTAGTATGCAAGTGAAAGACTAAACTGAGTGCAACTAACCTAATTATGACTATATAAACTAACCTAGACCTCTGAATAAGCTTCAACCTCAGATTGATGATCTGATCCAAACACACCTTAACTGGACTGATATGCAGGTTTCTTACATCAATTTGTAAATCCAAGCCTAATCAATCATTAAACCAGATTTATCTAACCTAATAATGACTAAATTAACCTAAACTAACATTACTCTTAACATTAGATTCATTACTGATCTCATTATGCTGAAACTGATAAAAATGAACATATAATAACTCAATTTCAATTCAGAGATAAAATACAACTTAAAACTACTAATTAAAGCAACATTGAACTAATCAAAACACAAATAAGTAAAGATTTAGAACAAGCAATCAACTGAATCAGAGATTTGGACTTACATTTGTCCTATCACAATGACATGTAAACTGAAATCACTGATCCACTATCCTAAGGCTGATCTTAACCCCAAATCAAATCAACATCAACCCATAACCATAACCATTCAGCAATGCAACACCATTCAACCTCTGATTCTGAAAAGTTGACTTTCATTGCCCAAAGATTAATTGTGAGAGTAAATTCTGAGTAGACAACTAAATTATATTTGGAATAAGCTCAAGTAATTAGTAGAAATTTAAACAATAAAACAGTGATTTAAATCTGATGAGAATTAAAGCTAAAATAAAGACTTGTATTAATAAAATTTGAGTACAAAAGAGATTACAATAACTGGATTTAAGCTATTTTATAGAAAACCATTGAAAAATACTCAGAAACTACTTCCTAATCTATTCCTACACTACTTGAATACAACAGTGAAATGAAAGGGCTATATATAGCCGAGCTTGAGGCCTTGGAAAGATCTGGAAGGTGCAATCTGTGCTTTCTCTTGGACGTTTTGAGCCATCAGATCAATCCCACATGTATCTCTTTCATCTTACACCCTTGGATCATATTACCCACGTATGAGTAGCCAATCAGAGGAGAGATTTTGAGAGAATCACACACGGATCAGTGACCTGGCACTGATCACATGTCAGGTTGTCAGATAAAAGTACTATGTTACCCTTAATTGGTATAATTTGGCTCAATTTATGAAAGGGCATATTAGGGTTCTTATAAAACTGGGTTTGGGGGAATTTTGGGCGCCAACGAGTTTTTTAATATATTTTGGATTGTGTTGACCGAGTTTTAATTGGAGTTGACCTGGGTAAATAACGGGTACCGGGTTTGGGTAAGAGGCTAGTGGACCGGGTATGTTACTATTTGGGCCGTGGGTTTGTGTAGATATTGGACCATAGGTTTATTTAATGGACTTAGGATTAATAATAAAACCAAGTGAGAATTCAAGGACCAAAAGTGTATAAACTAAAAATCCAGGGGCCAATATTGTAAATCTGAAAATATAATCCAAAGGCCTTTCTTGTCCTTCTCAAATAATCCAGGGACCACTTTTGCCATCTTATGAAATTTTAAGGACCAAACATGTCAGTTCTGAATCTTCAGGGACTAAAATCGCCATTTTGAGAATTGATTGTCCAAACTTGCAAATTCCTTTCCCAGCCTCGGCTTTTAGCATTCTTCTTTCTCTCGTGCTCGGTTTTCTTCTGTTTTAGCTTTCTTTTGTCTGTTTTGTCACATCCGTACCTGCACATGCAAAAACTCAAGAAACACGCAAATGTTAACAATAAACGGCTCTTTCTTGGTTAATTTGGGTCAGTTTTGATTAACAAAAGATATGTGTTTAAGCACATATCAAAATACCCCAGACGAGACCATTGTCGTGTCCCCACGCAATGCAATCAACTCACGCTTCTAAAACAAAGAATTTCAATCTCTTTCTACTAAACCTATGAAGAAGTAGCAAAGATTCCTCAAAAGAGATTAAGAAACCCTAAATTCTAAAAACGCCCCGTTTACCTTTTAATTCACATATAGATATTATGATTAAGCACATTCTGATTATGAGTGACGGTTTGTTGAACTTTCATGTCGATCAATAACTCCAACATTTTTCAAACGACACGTTAGGATCACGGAGTAGGAAACACAACACAGCGTGAAGTGACCATACGGATAGAATACATCGTCCCTGATTTTTCACAAGTCCCCAAACTAAGCGTAAAATCGAAATCATTGTTAAATATGACTCTAGATGCTAACACTACCCATGGAAGTTACTTGTGTAATTACCGTTTTCTCCCATTTTCCTCTAGATTTTTTTATTTTTGTGAGAAATGAATTTCTTCAAATTTCTCGTTTCGATAATTTTTATTCCGATAAAGATATAAAGCTAAGTCGCTAATTAGTTATCCATCTTCCCTCGAAAACCATTGCACACAAGAATGAGGTCCACATCAAGGTCCTAATTTAACATGATTTAGAGAAATATCTCCCGGATTCAAAGTTTGGCTTAACACTATTTCAGCACATTTTCATTTTTGCAATTCAGGCCCTTGGTCTTTTCAACCACTAACTCAACGGGATTACCGTTTTATCAGAAGTCTTATTATGACTTTGGATTTTTCCTCTGCCTTTTTGGAAGTCTATGACAACTTTTATGGCTTTGGATTTTTCAACTTTAATACATTTGGGCTTTATTTCATGTTAATTTTTGTGCCAAACTCCGAATCCTACGGCTTTTATAACAATAGAAACAATAGCAGCAAACTATCAGGAATCAGTTGTCTATTACACCGCAACACTGACAGTACCTTGATGTGTACCCAACTCTCATGGGCAAGGATTCTCTAAAGAAGATAAAGAACTAACTATCGCCAAAAACTCAATATCTCTAATTATTATTAGACATATATGGGGTGAAACAATTTTGTGGGAACAAAAAGCCATAAGTACCTTCGATGGGCTCTAAAGAGAACCAACTACTCCACGCTTAGCATCTAAACTCATAAGTAACTCTATCATTTCTCGATCTCCGCAAATTTAAAATCCCAAATAATGAGATCCGCGGATGCTTAGCCGATAATTATTAGATTATCTATGGTTAAGGGAACAAGCTAGGGCTCAACACGCCCGGTCAAGTCAGAATTCTATTCCTACTCTCACCAGCGGAAAGTCAACAAGGTGTCAAAACATATATTAACTTAGGAAATGCTTCGTCAAATAATCTCAAGTCTCGCATTTTTAAAGTCACTTATTAGAAACTAGCAAATTCTTGTTTAAGCTTCGCATATTTGAAATCACTTAGGGAGACTTGCAAATTCTTGGCCTTGTGAGCTAGAATCGCATTTTATAGCCTCTTGTCTAAGCAATTAGCAAAGACTATATCAAGAAAAACGCATATTTAAAGAAACTTCTAAGAAACTCGCAAAGACTTTTCGATCATAAAACTAACAAAAGCTTACAATTTTTTTTTAAATTTTCTCATTTTTGCACAATTTTTTCATTTTCTAAGGAAAAACGGGGTTGCGAGAGTATACGACAAAAAACAAGCAAGTGCGGTTAAATCAAATCGAAGATTACCCTACCCCAGACTAAAACGAAACATTGTCCTCAATGTTTAAAAGCAAGGGTATCAACGAAAATCTAAAAGCCGTTTATTAAGTATGCTAGAAGATAAACGTTAGTCGATAAGATTTCGGATATCGGATTTCCATCAGCAACGAACATGAAACTCGAGTAGAGAAAATGACAAACTTCGAGCACGAGAGTCTTCATATCGTCGAAATCCTAAACACAACATCACAAACAACCAAACACGAGAAATCGAAGAGGCTAACCCCTTCACGTCACTTATTAGAGAAAATAGAAAGAAGATAGAAGGATAAGCATGGGGTGCCTCCCACGAAGCGCTACTGTTTTTGGTCACCGAGTCGCTAGCCTGACTCGTCCCCGAATTCATTTGTCCTTGGGGAAGAAAGTGGTAGAGATACCAGGGTCAAAAACGGTGTCCTCATTCCTGAAAGAATGAGACTGGGTGGGTTGGGTGGAGAAGAAAATGGGTGGATAAGGCATATCATGTAAGAAGGATCCATCATCCGGTGGTTTTGCGGGCGGACGAAGGGATGACGGATAGAAATGAGAAAACTCCAAGAAAGACGGGAGCTCATGGTAAAAGATAAGAGGTTTAGGCTCACAAATGAAGGCATCCATCCGAGGATCCTTATCTCCAGAAATGATTTTAACAAAAGGCTCATCAATGCATATCCCGGGTTTAAAGATTTTGTCTTCACATGTCGGCTCAACGGGATAAAGGATGGTGGACTCGTCAGAGAAAGGGGAGTCAATAAAACCATCAAGAACAACCATATCCTCATCAAGATCATTCACAATATCCTCAATACCCGGTGGTATTGGGTCATCAATCGCATCCTCAATGATCGGGTCATTAGTCGGAGTATCGGAAATATCGTTCAAAACCTTGCTCATATCATCCTCGAAGTAGAATCGCTCAAGAATCGGAGGATAAACATCGACAATAGTGGGACTGCCACTAATCTCTTCATCAAATCGGAAAGTCTCAAGTTCGGGAGAGAAATCACTATCTTTAACGGAGATAGGATGCGAACTCGAATTATCGTTGAGGGCTTCAATCTTGGAAATGAGAAGATGGACATTCGACAATGTTTCACGTAATGCTTCATCCTCGATCTCTATATCATTAGGCTCAATCTCTTCAACTTCTGGCTCAAAATCGTTTTCTTCTTCAATAATGACGGGCTTCGACGGTAAATCGTCGACGAAATCGATGTCTCCATAAGAATCGTTATCGGAATCGGAGAACATCTCAACATGATCGCTCGTAATATCAAGAGAAGGCTCATCATAAATATCATCAACAACCCCAGACTCTCTTGGGATTGGGATAAGGACCTCAACATTAGACGCTTCCGTTTTCGGAATGGTACTAAGATGCTCATCCCCCATTATGAGAGAATCAATGGGTTCAACAATTTTTGAAGAAATAGAATCATCGACCTCTTCCAAAAGGACGTAACTTCTATCGACCGGTGTGAGTGAAGGGGAAGGGTCGGAAATTAAAGGCTCAGAAACGGGAGTGGGATTGCCACTTGGAGGAGTATAATCGTCATCAGAATCAGAATCGTAATAATAGGTAGTTGGACGATGTTGGATCACTTTCGCGGCTTCTTCAGCTAATAATTCACGATAGGTCTTCTGAGGAGGATCTTCTTTTCCGTGGGTAATTTTATCAAGAAGATTCTTAAGATCACTCATTATTTCCAGATATTTTGGATTAGACATTAGTGAAGGTTGTGGTTGAACTTCTTGGTATTGTGGAGGTGGGTTATAAGGATAATCGTGATTGTTACAAGGAACTTGCTCGTAAACAATCGGATTTTGCATCTGACAATCGGAATTAACGTGCGGACCTCCACAATACTCACAACAGTATGATTGTTGTGACGAATAAGGGTAAGGTTCATAACCAAAGGTTGAGTTGTTAAATTGAACTTGACATTGAAAACCTTGGTGAGGACCACCACAGTACTCACAAGAGTATGATTCCGGCTCATGGTACAGAGGTTGGTTAGGAAAATCGGTTGTCTCATAGTAAGGATTGTGGTGAAACTCGGTTCCAGATTTTCCATTGCTACAACCGGGACAATTCCCACCATATTCGGGTCCTCTGCACCATATGCACAAGAGCTGATAAATCGAAGAATTATCCGGATAAGAGTTAGCTATTTCCACCATTTCCGTGATAGGCTCTGGTTCTTGAACGGGAGTCATCTCGGGCTCAGAAACATATTCCATTTCCCTCACCGGAGAAGAAGTAGGAATCGAAGGTTCTCCAATTATGTCAGTATAAAGAGCACTCTTTTGTTCTAGCCGTGCATAAAGACGAGCGAGATCTGGATTTGGACTGATAAAATTCTGGCATACATCACAAAATCCATTCCGAAAATTATTTCCGCACCAGTCGCAAATACATTTCAAACATCGATATTGATTTTCTTCCTTACGGCTTTGGCAATGAAGGCAACGACGATAAGAACATATCTCGGGTTGTGGCGGATGGTCAGAAATACTTTGAGAATCATCGAGAGATTGTTTGTCGGCTAAGTCGCACCAATAGCAATATTTTTTAGAACCGGGGTGTCCACATCGCTCACATACACATTCTGGATTCAAACAACAATACTGATCTTCTTCCATACGGCCTTTGCAATGGAAACAATGACGATAATTGATTGTTTCCATGAGAATTAAACATATAGAGGGTTAAGGAGAAAGAATTATCGGGTTCAGAGGATAAAAGAAGAATATTTTTGGGTTTTTAAAACAAATTTTGAAAAGGAAAATCTTTTTGGGTTTTTATAATTTGAAAACTTTGAAAACACAATCTTTTTGTACCCTTCACGTCAACCGGTGCTCGGTAGCTCTCAAAAGTACGCGCAGCGGAGCGGGAACGAAGAGTGGATCGTTCTTCAGTCTGCAATTTAATGTCAAGACTTTCCTTATACCCCGTGTATAGGTTGTACTTCTGAGGTGAGCCGACGTAACAATTAACGTTCGGGTTTGTTTTGTTGGTTTTTTTTTTAATTTTTATGGTTTTGTAAACACTCTAGGAAGAATGTTTTGGTTTTTTAAATGTTTTTGGGTTTTTGAAAAATATATATATACAAAAACGACGGTAACTTCACTCGGGGAAGGATCTTCAAATGCACGCGATTCGAGACGGAATACGAAAACTCGCTACAAGCCCTCCCCGGCAGCGGCGCCAAAAATTGATTCGTCGGGAAACCAATAATAGAAGAGTGTAGTATACGGGTAACTCAAACGTGTTAGGTTTGAGCACCGAGATCGTTCTGAACGAGGGTTGAATGGAATTTCCAACTCACGTCGCGATTATCGGGATTTGAATGGGAAAAGGGGATAATTTGAAGTTTTCTAAACTACGGGGCAAGGGAAGCATAAAAGGGAAATTACACTACGGGAAATCCTAAATACGCAAATTATACTAAAACGTATTAAATGAAACGTAAATAAAATGCAACTACGTCTATTCTAAGTCCTAAAAATAATCTAAAATTATTTTTAAAGTAAAAATGATATTTGAAAATCAACTAAGATTTAAAACTAATTTTTATGATTTTTCTGTAATTTATTTGAATTAAAAACTAATTTTAAACTTTAAAAACTAATTAAAAATACTAAAAATTATGAAAACAAAGGGGAAAATTATGAAACTATTTTTAAAAAATCTAAATTAACTCAAAAGACTTTTCAAAACTAATTTTGTATTTTTCTGAAGATTTTTCGAATTTCTATGAATTAAAAACTATTTAAAACTAATTAAATGGCTAAAAATTACAAATTAAACTAGGAAAAAGCTGGAAAAATTATTTTTTTGCTTTTTATATTTATCTTAATCTATGAAAAATGAAAATTTATTTTTTAGAAACTTTTCTGATTTAATTGAATTAAATGCTATTTAAAAAGTCCTAAAAAGAGATTTTAAATAAGAAAAATAGCAAACAATGTAAGAAAATTATGAAAAATTCAGGGAAATTCTAAAATATTACTCTAAATCTATAAAAAATGAGAAAAACACATGCTTTGTATGAGAAATAGAAGCTGTAGTGAAAAGTACTATGAATAAGCTAAGCAAAATAAGCTATAAGCTAAAACAGTGGACCAAAGGATTCCAGAACCTATGATATACTAAAACTACCTAAAATCAACTAAAAGCAACTACTCTACACCTAAGATTAACCAGCTACTGAGATTAAGGTGAATTAAGCACAAGATTCAAACAGTCCTAACTAGCACACTTTGGGCTTATGCACAAGCCTAACTAATAAGCTAAAGTGAAATCCAGAAAATGGAATCTCAAGATAACCTACCAGAGAATACTTGTACCAAATTTCAACCAATAACAAGTTAAAATAAACAAGATATGCTAACTGAAAAGTTCCTGTGCACACTCAGTGACTCCTGAGAGTGTGCACAGGGCATTTATGACCTAGAAAACAAGCCGGTTAAGTGCTTTTGAGTAGCCAATCAGAGGAGAGATTTTGAGAGAATCACACACGGATCAATGACCTGGCACTGATCACATGTCAGGTTGTCAGATAAAAGTACTATGTTACCCTTAATTGGTATAATTTGGCTCAATTTATGAAAGGGCATATTAGGGTTCTTATAAAACTGGGTTTGGGGGAATTTTGGGCGCCAACGGGTTTTTTAATATATTTTGGATTGTGTTGACCGAGTTTTAATTGGAGTTGACCTGGGTAAATAACGGGTACCGGGTTTGGGTAAGAGGCTAGTGGACCGGGTATGTTACTATTTGGGCCGTGGGTTTGTGTAGATATTGGACCATAGGTTTATTTAATGGACTTAGGATTAATAATAAAACCAAGTGAGAATTCAAGGACCAAAAGTGTATAAACTGAAAATCCAGGGGCCAATATTGTAAATCTGAAAATATAATCCAAAGGTCTTTCTTGTCCTTCTCAAATAATCCAGGGACCACTTTTGCCATCTTATGAAATTTTAAGGACCAAACATGTCAGTTCTGAATCTTCAGGGACTAAAATCGCCATTTTGAGAATTGATTGTCCAAACTTGCAAATTCCTTTCCCAGCCTCGGCATTTAGCATTCTTCTTTCTCTCGTGCTCGGTTTTCTTCTGTTTTGGCTTTCTTTTGTCTGTTTTGTCACATCCGTACCTGCACATGCAAAAACTCAAGAAACACGCAAATGTTAACAATAAACGGCTATTTCTTGGTTAATTTGGGTCAGTTTTGATAAACTAAAGATATGTGTTTAAGCACATATCAGCTCGCTTCCAAGAGGATCACAAAACCTCTCACCTTGAAGCGGTTAAACGTATCTTCCGATACATTAAAGCCACTATGCACTTGGGATTATATTATCCTAAGGGGACCAGTGTAACTATTGTTTATGCCGACTCCGATCATGCGTGTGGAAAACTAGAAGGGGGTTGAATACTTTTACCGATTTTAATTTAAGTTTCAAAGATTTAGATTTGATCTTATGTGAATTCGTATGGATGGATAAATGGTACGAAGCAATAAATAAAGTAAGTAAAGAAAGCAAGTAAAGTAAAGGATAGAAAGTAGCGACACAAGTGATTTATAGTGGTTCGGCTACAAGGACACCTTCCTTGCCCTACTACACTCCCCGAGTACCCCACTCGAGAGTTCAAGCACTATGTCAACAAGCTCCTTCAACTTGGCGGAGAAGCCTCACAACGTCGCTTACACTTTTTCCGGTACAAAGCTAAATACCGAGTTCATCCACGAGGTAGAACTAAAACTTTACACAACTATTACACAACAACTATGTGAAATATGAATTACAATATATGCTACAGTAATCTTGTGGATGGACAAATCAATCAAGGACCTTTTGCTTGGATGACTTGTAGAACAGCGTGATCTCGCCTTCGTGAAGGACCTAAATGAGAATCACAACAAAATATAGAAGAACTACTAGAATGATCAAATGATCAGAGGTTAGGAGAGTGAGATAATATATGATAGAGTTGTAAGAAGAAGGGTGAGAAACAATGAAGAAATGTCTCACTATTTATAGGCAAAAAAACCTTATGTCCCACAGTTTCGGCGGATTCCTCACCCAAAGGATCCGGCCAGTGCATTTCCAGGGATCCGGCTGTCTGGGTCAGATTAGTCTAGATTTTGGGTTGCAAACTAGGTTATGGGTTATGGGTTATGAGCCATGGGTCATGGACCTTGGATCATGGATACCCAACAAGATACAATGTATCTAGACAATGGGTCATGGATCTTGGGTCATGGGTCATGGACATTGGGTCATGGGTCTTAGATAATACCCAACATGATTCCATGCATGATGTCATGTAATGGGTCATGGGTTATAAATTAGCTCCATGGGTATGGGTCATGGGTCTTGGATATTACCCAATGATAAGGTTTTAAAATGTACCTTTTTGAGGGGTCATTTAAGCCCTTATTTGAAAGCTTTTGTATCCGTTATTACTTAATATCGTTCCTTTTCACTTTTTAGGTCTCTTGAACGCAAATTGCTGTAATGGCACTTATTTGGACGAAAAGGCGCGGATATACGAAGAAAATGGCCAAAGTCAAGAAATCGAGACACTCAAGCTGCTGAAGTACAAGGTTACGGCGTCACTGCTTCTGCGACGCCGTCCGGAGCATTTTGTGACGACGAAGCCAAATTTCTTATTTTCAAGTGCGTGTCAAGCTTTAAAAGAGTAGGCCGTCGCAACTGCATCGGCCTAGATTTGATCCGACGGCGTCATAAGCTGAAGAGGACGGCGTCACTAGCACAAGGTGACCCGTCGCAAGACTAACGTGGCCAAGACGAAACCCTAATGACGGCGACCCGACGGCGTCACAAATCATAAGGTGACGTCGTCGCACTTGTAATCTTATATATAGAATTCGAATTTTTCAGTATTGAAGTGTAGTCTTTTGGAGTAAAAACCTAAACCGAACCAAGGCTGTCTTGTGCAGTATTTTAGGGTTCCAAACCCTATCTTACATCAAGATAAGTGTTTTACTTCATTAATTCAAATATGTCTTTGATTATTTGTGTGTATGCTTGCATGTTCTCCATGTCCGGCTAATTTACTTGTGTGTTTGCTTAGGGAATATGAAACTTAATTATTGAATATTGATTGGTTGTCTCTTATCTTAATTGTTAATGATCTAGTAATGCGATAGGTCATTCGTTGTGTAGTTAATACTTGATTAATCTTTGTGAACTTAGACTATGACTATGACACCTAGAGTAGTTGTAGGCTAAACCATACAAAGAGTGCCTTAGAGTTAGAGTGTATAAATCCTAGAGATTTTGTAGACGAGACCTTTTGGTAAGTTCAAAGAGTTAGGGATAAACGCATACCCTACGACTTTAGACACACAACGCGATTAAGAATAAGGACGTGACAATTCAACCATCAATAGGAGATAATTAAGGAGTAATAAAACCTAAGTGAACACATTTTTAAACTATCATACGAGCACACTATAATTAGACATAGACTACCCTCACCTTAGTTAATTAGATAATTAGATAGTAAAGTAATCGGTAGAAATACCAACCCCCAAATCCAAACCCCGAGATTCGTACCTTTCCATTTCCTAAAAAACATAAAAAGATAAAAAATAATCTTCCTCAACCCCAACCTTAGCGTAGTAACTCCTCACTAGCATTCCTATTCCCCTAGAGAACGATATCAATACCCGTGGCTTACCATAATACTACACTACAACGATTAGGTTCACTGCCTAGGGTGTTATAAAACTTGCTCGAAGAAAAGGAAGTTCCTTTGACCCCGAACGACGCGTGTAGTGTTATCACCCAACCTATTACATATTATATTACAATAATTTATTATTACAACATTTATGTAAATGACCAAATGTCTATACTTTGCAAAACAACATGTATTCTTATAATTTTACTTATTATAACTTTATATTTGTTATCAACAAAACATAACGAGATCACTAAATATAAACAAACATTTTTACGGTTTATTTGTATTAACAATCTCCCCGTTTATGTTGATGACAAAACATAAAGTTATGGTGAGTAAAACTTAAGATTAGTTGTACGTTTTGAAAGTGTATATGTGAGTTTTACTCTCTTCTCCCCCTTTTTGTTGAAACAAAAAGTGAGTCGAGTAATGAAATAAATGGTGGAAAAAAATGATCCACAAAGAACTAACTCCCCCTTGACAGTAGCTCCCCCTAGAATAGGGCGTCAAGTGAGAAAAAGTAATACCTACAAAAAAATGTTAGTGATAACATGTAATATAATCTTGTAGAAGACGAGAAACAAGAGAGAAAGCCAAGGTAATAACACATCCTTTTAATAAAACATCAAAATATGTAGTGGTATATATGCTACATACAATTGTAAAAATAAGAACAAGGGTTTGTTCTTTAGAAAGACCCAAAAGAAAAAAAATAGAGAAAATATTATTATCATTCCTTCCATGCTTGCATAGGGTCTAATGATGGAAGTTTTGGTGAGTGATAATGTTGATGCGATCACGGATATGGTTGAGAATGAACCGCATTTCGTCCCTTATTTCTATTGCGAGATCCCTAGTGGATTGGAAATGTTCGCAAAATAGATAGTGAGGGAGGTGTGGGTGGATGGTATCCGGCCAAGTTTGATTTTTGGAGTGCGGATTAGGTGGTGGAAATGTTGATAAGTATGGATCAAAGTCCATGATGTTGGTGATTGGTGGTGGTATAGAACCTAGATGTTCTTGTAAGGTGATGGGTGATAGAGGTGTTTTCAAGCTCTTTGAAGAAGGTATTTGGAGATGTTGGAGGTGTTAAAAACAATAGCTCTTTTGGGTTTATATTTGAGGCTAGTTGGGTGGATTTTGATGGTTGAGATGGAGCGGGTGGTGGACAAGACAAAGGTAGCGGAGCGGTTGTTAGATTCCTAAGGAGTTCCGCTAGAGTGATTTGAGAGTCAAGTTGAGACTCGGTTGGGGAATATGGTGGCGAGTTTTTAGGAGATGGTGGGAGTTCTATATTGTAGTCATTTGGTGGTGAAAGAGTAGTTGGTGATGAGCTATTTGACAAAGGTTTAGCTAAACAACAAGGTCGGATGCTAATCCGAGCGGTTTTCCTAGTTTTGGGTGGTGGTGGTATTACGGAAGGTGGTAGGATAAGGTTTCGAATTTCTTGAAAGGGATTGTTTTCACTAGAGAGTTCATCATTATTTGGAGATCTTTTGGAAGACATGATGAGGGTTGTTTGTGAGGTTGAAAGTGATGGATCTGCAAGCATCTTGGAACCTTATTTATAGAGCAAATAATGCATTGCAATGAATGCTAAAGCCAAAAATATGGACTAAAATTTAAAGAAAGTGATCATGAGAGCACAAGCATTAAGGAAAATATTCATTAGTGATAAAGGTAAAATATTGAAAATTTGAAAATTTCAAGGCAAAATAAGAAAACGGTTTGATAAAAGAAGCTACTGTGACACGGTTCCCACGGATCCGATCCATCAGGGATCCGTCCAGCGTAAATGTTGGGATCCGGGGAACTGGTGTTCTCAGGCAGTAGAAAAATATTGTTTTTGGAAACAATAGTGCCTAGTGTATGCCTATATGGAAACCATATGGAGTTGCGGTTATCTCGACTCTTCAAATAAAGAAAAATAAACATAGAAGTGAAAAAATACGTATGTATATATATACGTGAGATAACCCAAAGACTCCTTAATTCATTTTTTCTTAGTTGAATGTACCCGGAAATACATATTAGTTATGTATTCTCTTTAGCATTCAAAAGACATATGAGATGCAATGAAAAAGGCTTTTAATTTGTATTAACGATGAGTAAAAGAATATTTTTCCTAGACGTGAGAGTGATTTTAAGACAAAATGATACGGGGAGAAATATCTTTTAGAAAATATTTTGAATAGTTTCTTGTAGAGAAAATATCATTTTTTTTTAAATCATCATATTGTTTGTGAATCGTGTGAAATAGAGATCCTAGACTCAGGAGAGGAGGTAAAGCAAAAGTTTACGTACCTTGTAGAGAAAAAGTATTTCAAGACGATTGTTCTATAAGACCAAGACCTAGACGAAGTAAGTTGAATTGCTCCCCTTCCACGGTTGGTGAGGACGTCGTCTATGTTGTCTTCAGATGACACTTTCTTAATCGAAATGTTCCCTTTTTGAAAATTGTCTCTTAAGAAGTGATGGCGGATCTCTATATATTTGGTACGATAATACAACACTGGATTTTTGCTAAGATCTATAGCACCTTTGTTGTCGCATAGAATCTCAATGTCACTTAGATGGATGTCGTAATCAACTAACGCTTGTTTCATCCATAGTGCTTGTTGGCATGCTTTGCCGGCGGAGACATATTCGGCTTCGGTTGTTGAGATGGCTAATGTCGTTTGATTCTTCGAGAACCAAGATGTTAAACAACACCCCATGAAAGTGCAAACACCATTTGTACTTTTTCGGTCAACATAATTACCTGCATGGTCAGAATTTGCATATACAATAGTTTCTAAACCCGTCCCCTTAGGATACCATAATCCCAATTGAGTTGTACCCTTAATATATCTAAATATTCTTTTGACGGCTTCTAGGTGTGAAGTTTTAGGGTCTTCTTGAAACCTAGCATAAAGACATACACTAAACATGATATCCGGCCAACTAGCCGTGAGGTAGAGAAGACTGCCAATCATGCCTCGGTATTTGGTGTTATCAACAGATTCACCGTCTTCATCTTTGGTGAGTTTGGTATCAGAGAACATTGGTGTTTTTATTGGTTTTGACTCTTCTAATCTGAATTTCTTTAACATTTATTTTATGTATTTAGATTGAATAAAGAAGATACCATCTTCTAGTTGTTTGATTTGTAGACCAAGAAAGAAACTTAATTCTCGCATCATACTCATTTCAAACGCATCATGCATGATTCTTGAGAAATCATCACACATGTCTTGACAAGTTGATCTGAATATAATATCGACCATATATATTTGAACAATAATTATTTGTGACTCCTTTTTCTTTGTAAAAAGTGTATTGTCAACTAACCCCATGGTATAGTTGTTTTTAATTAAAAATGCTTTGAGTCTATCATACCAAGCTTTTGGGGCTTGTTTAACACCATAGAAAGCTTTCTTTAGTTTGTACACGTGATTAGGTTTTTCTAAATCGACAAAACCCGGAGGTTGAGATACATAAACTTCTTCATTTATAAAACCATTTAGAAAAGCACTTTTAACATCCATTTGAAAGAGTTTAAGATCACCAGCATAAGCATAAACAAGAAGGATTCTTATAGACTCTAATCTAGCTACGGGAGCATAGGTCTCATCAAAGTATATGGCTTTTTGTTGGTTATAACCTTGAGCAACAAGTCTAGCTTTAATTCTAGATACGACGCCATTTACATCTAACTTGTATTTATATACTCATTTTGTTCCAATTATAGTTTGGTTTTTAGGTGGAGGGACAAGTGTCCAAACGTTGATAGAAACAAATTGATTTAATTCCTCTTGCATAGCCATAACCCAACTTTAATCTTTTATAGCTTCTTGGGTGTTTTTAGGTTCTATAGTTGACACGAAACAAAATAGACTACTTTGGTTTTGGACTTTAGACTTTAGAGTTCTTTCGTTTAATTTTCCTATGACCTTTTCTACCGGATGATCTTTAGACTCTTTAACATTGATGATTTCATTGTTTAATGATTCATCTTCTTTGTTTACATTTTGTTTTATTTCTAAGACTTCACTTTCGATTAACTCGTCATCGACAAGAGGTAAGGTAGTTTTAGGTAGACTCTCATCAAATTTGAGATTTAAAGATTCTTTAACTTTCATGGTTTCTTTATTTAGTATTACGTATGCTTTACTATTAGGAGAATATCCTAAGAAGATACCTCCGGTTGATTTTGGATTGAATTTAGTTAAATAGTCTTTAGTGTTAAGTATAAAACATTTACTACCAAAGACTCGAAAGTGTTATAATGAAGGCTTTTTGCCTTGTAACAACTTGTATAACGTTTTTCCTAAGAATGGTCTAATCAAGACTCGATTTAGTATATAGGTTGATGTGTCGACGGCATTGCACCAAAATTTTTGAGGAATAGATTGCTCATTAATCATGGTGCGACTCATTTCTTGTAGGGTGTTATTTTTCCTTTCAACTATCCCATTTGATTGTGGAGTGCGAGGAGCCGAGAAATTGTGGGTAATACCATTAGCATCACAAAAAGCTCCAAATTGCACTTTATTATCAAATTCCCGACCATGATCCGTTCGGATTGACACAATAGGACTTCCTAGTTGTCTTTGGATTTTCTTACTTAAGATTTCAAAGTAATCAAATGTTTCAGTTTTATTCTTTAAAAATTTAGTCTATGTGCACCTAGAGTAATCATCCACTATAACCAAGGTATAGAAGTTACCTCCGTAACTTTGGATAGCGGATGGACCAAATAAATTCATATGCAGTAATTCTAGACACTTTGTTGTAGAAACCATATTTTTAGCTTTATTACTAGCATGGACTTGTTTTCTGATGTTACAAGCATCACAAAAATGATTTTTCGTAATTTAGTTTAGGTAGGATTCTTACAAGTTCTTTGGATGATAGCGATTGAAGAAGTCGCATATTGGCGTGACCCAATATTCGATGCCATAAGGTCGAAGTATCATCCATAGAGGTAAGTCAAAGATTGTCTTTTGGTTCGTTTCTAATTTTAATAACGTAGACTCCATGTTTTCTAATGCCTCTTCCTATAGTAATACTATTTTTCAAGATTTTACTACCGGTTTCACTAAAGAGTACGTTGCACTTTTTATCACATATTTGACCTATACTTAGTAGATTAAAGTTTAGGTTTTCTACGTGACATACGTCGTTAATGGTCAAATATTTGTGAGAGATTGTACCTTTTCTGATGATTTTTCTTTTACTATTGTCGAACACCACATTTCCTCCATTGAAGGATTCGTATGTGGAGAACAACGCTTTATTACCGGTCATATGGCTTGTGCACCCGCTATCCTTGATCCATTCGTCCGGATCCAAGTCAACCTTTAGGCACACCTAAGAAAACAATTAACTCAAAATTTTGGTCCCCATTTGTTCATGGGTCCATTGGTGTTATACATTTCATTCATATGAGGCATATACGAAAATGGTGAAAAGGCATTCCAAGGTACATAATTTTGAAATGTAAAACTATTTTGTGTGTTAGGAGTCCAGCGTATTTGATGGTGGTTACTTCTAGGATAAACATTGTTTGGCCTTCTTATAGTTTTGTTCGGTTTAGAGAACGATGGGGTTTTGTTTTTCATAAAATCTTGACCTTGTTTAGGGAGGGTGGTTGTTTGACATTTCTAACAGTAACATGGGTTGGTTTCTTTTTGTTAACGACAACAAATTTGGTTCTAGAAGAGGTGGTTGCATTATTTTTACTATTTACTGTTGCCGGTGCCCGGATCCCTACATTTACACTAGCCGGATCCCTTTTCAAGGGATTCGCCGGATCCGGCACTACAGTGGCTGCTTTTTCAATTGCTTTAACGAATTGTGTTTCTTTAACTTTGCTAGTAGACGAAATATGTTCCTGAATACCTAGACGCTTTTAATTATTACCCGTTTTAACACTATCAAGTATTTTATCAAGGTAATTAGTACTTAGTCTAGCAATTTTAGAATCAAGGTGATCAACTAGAGTTTGAAGTTCTATACAAAGCTTGCATTCACTACTTACTTCCTTTCCCATTTCTAGTCTCTTTAATTTATCTTTTAGTTCAAAAACTTCCTTTTCTAAAAGTTCATTTTTATTTTTCAAAAACTTGTTTTTGCTAATTACCTTGAGACTAATTTTACAAAGCTTGTTATATTCAAGATGTAAGGTATCATCATTTAAAGATGAACTACTATAATATAGAGAGTCGGAACATACCTCGTTGGAGTCTTTTGCCATAAGACAAATTTCTTCCTTCTCTTCCTTACTTATTCCCCATGAACCACTCACGAACGCATTTTGTTCGTCGCGTTTGGGACATTCACTAATGAAGTGATTTGGATCCTTGCATTTAAAACATGTGCGTTCATCCTTCACTTTCTTGTCGTATTTGCTTTTCCGCAACCCTTTCTTGTCGTCATAGGGTTGTTTGACATATCTTCTTTTCTCTGGAAGAACTTCTTGAAGTCTCGTACCGCCATTGCATACTCTTCGTCTTCACTTTCCGAAGATGAGGTTTCTTCATCACTCGAGACTTTCTTGGCCTTTAAAGCGAGAGATTTATGTTTCTCTTTCTTTTCTTTCGAGACCTCGGAGTCTTTGGCGAGTACGAATCATAAACTTTTAGGTTGCCTATGAGTTCATCGAGAGTGAGGATTGACAAGTCTTTGGATTCTTCAATGGTCGTCACCTTCGGTCTCCACTTTGATGGAAGCGCCCTTAGAAATCTCCTGACATGATTACGACTAGAGAAAAGACTCATCAAGTGCTTGTAATGAGTTAATAATAGTATTAAAACTAGCAAATGAATTATCTATACTATCCTCATCCAATATTAAAAATTGTTCAGATTGTTGAACAAATAAATTAATTTTGTTTTTTTTAACTTGTTGATTTCCTTGGTGTGCTACAACCAAAGAGTTTCAAATTTCTTTAGTGGTTTTATGCATAGATATTCTTTAAAATTCATTTTTGGGTAAGGCATTATATAAAACCTTTTTTGCCTTACTGTTTTTGGAAAGCTTTTTCTTTTGGTCGTCAGTGAGATGATCATGAGAAATATTTTATTCATTTCCGGTTTTATCATCTTTTATAGTTGCTTGAAAATCACCTTCAACAATAATATACCAAAGATCAATATCTTTAGATTTCACATAAGTTTCAAATCTATTTTTTCAATAAATAAAACTATTAGTTTCAAGTAGTTGAGGTCGTTGCATAGATTTCCCTTCTCTATAGTTTTCAAAACTCATATTGATCGAAAAGTTTTTAAAATACAATTTACTTTAAAACTTTTTGAAAACCTTGCTCTGATACCAATTGTGAAAAACTAGAAGGGGGATGGGGTTGAATAGTTTTGCCGATTTTAATTTAAGTTTCAAAGATTTAGATTTGATCTTATGTGAATTCGTATGGATGGATAAATTGTATGAAGCAATAAATAAAGTAAGTAAAGAAAGCAAGTAAAGTAAAGGATAGAAAGTAGCGACACAAGTGATTTATAGTGGTTCGGCTACAAGGACACCTTCTTTGCCCTACTACACTCCCCGAGTACCCCACTCGAGAGTTCAAGAACTATGTCAACAAGCTCCTTCAACTTGGCGGAGAAGCCTCACAACGTCGCTTACATTTTTTCTGGTACGAAGCTAAGTACGAGAGTTCTTTCACGAGGTAGAACTAAACCTTTACACAACTATTACACAACAACTATGTGAAATATGAATTACAAGATATGCTACAGTAATCTTGTGGATGGACAAATCAATCAAGGACCTTTTGCTTGGATGACTTGTAGAACAATGTGATCTCGCCTTCGTGAAGGACCTAATTGAGAATCACAACAAAAGATAGAAGAACTACAAGAATGATCAAATGATCAGAGGTTAGGAGAGTGAGATAATATATGAGAGAGTTGTAAGAAGAAGGGTGAGAAACAATGAAGAAATGGCTCACTAGTTATAGGCAAAAAAACCTTCTATCCCACGTTTTCGGTGGATCCCTCACCCAAGGGATCCGGCCAGTGCATTTCCAAGGATCCCGCTGTCTAGGTCAGATTAGTCCAGATTTTGGGTTGCAAACCGGATTATGGGTTATGGGTTATGAGCCATGAGTCATGGACCTTGGGTCATGGATACCCAACAAGATATAATGTATCTAGACAATGGGTCATGGGTCATAGACGTTGGGTCATAGGTCTTGGATAATACCGAACATGATTTCATGCATGATGTCATGCAATGGATGGTTATGGATTAGCTCCATGGGTATGGTTCATGGGTCTTGGATATTAGCCAACCTATTACATATTATATTACAACAATTTATTATTACAAACTTATGTAAACATCAATTAAACGACACATGAATGTCCCCTTTATAGCTGCAATCAACAATTACCACTGCCAACAACCACCACCGGCTTATTCTTCTTTACTAGTATCATATATCAACATCAATTAATCTTGCTTTATGTACTTTTTATGCCGTCACCGAATCATTGCGCGGGTACGATGCTATATAAACAAACGCATGTACATGTAAATCTAGTATTGATAAACATATTGTATACAGATGCTTGGCTACCCAATGACCCTACTCAATATTCCTAGATGAATTCTACAAGCTAGCCCCAATCAAAGACCACAATACATTTGCATCCGGTTCCAATTCTAACTTACTAATCATCTCTACTGCCTCATTTATCAGCCCAGCTCGACCAAGAAGATCAACCATACATGCAAAGTGCATTTGTGTTGGTTCAATCTTATGTTCCTTCATTTCTTCGAAGTATCTTTTATCTATATCAATTAGTACTTCGTGACTACATATGGATAAAACCGCTATAAAAGTAATTGAGTCACGTTTCACATGATCATCTGTCATGGCTTCAAATAGACTAATTGCAGTGTTGAGTTCGCCCCACATCCCATACCCCATAATGATTGTGTACCATGAGGTTGTATCCTTGTTTTGTAATTAATAAAACACTAGTTTAGCAAGATCCATACGTCCACATTTGGTCTAAAGATCCAAGATGGAATTTGAAACAATGAGATGATTATCACTAAAGGTTCTTACTCAAACCTCATGAATCTCTACCTTTCTTGATTTTTGCCATATTATGTTGGGTTTTTGGTTCCTTGAATCATGAATTACTTTAAGTACTGGAACCACGTACAGGTTTGATATAACCCGCGAGACGAAAGAATGTAACGATAAGACAACCACGGCTAGTAGTAGTGGTAACCACGGATGATATATTGTAACCACACTTTAGTGTTTTTGTATAGTCGGTTTAGTTTATTGTATTAGATAAATATGGTAAAGATATTTATCTTGTAGGTTATGTATTGTATTATGTAAAGGACTCCTTAGTCTATAAAAGGAGGTCCTAGGTTAGATTAGAGATGTAAGTTTTATATCTAAGGTCGATACACTTCAAGGTTGCAAAACCATATCTTGTAAGAGTATTAGTATTAATAAATAATATTGAGGTGTTGAATGTTAACTGTTCTTCTTCTTAAGATTAAGTGTTAAATTCTGCGTAATACTTAATAAATTTTTATTCTAAGTCAGTTTCTATATTAGATCGTTTGCTCAACTAGGATCAATAAGTGGTATCAGAGCTTGTGATCTAGAAACGGTAATCAAGAAGAGGTCAAGTTAAGTTTTGTTCAAGGAAGATAAGATGTCTGCCCGAAACTCCATGGTAACGCCCAAAGGTACCCATGCTCAAGCATGGTGAGTATCAAATCTGGAGAATGCGAATGAGGCAATACATTCGTATGATTGATTATGCTCTCTAGGATGTCGTTGAAAAGGGAGACACTCTTCCTAAGAAGGGTGAGGATGGTCAAGAGATAGCTATTGTTAGTGAAATTGATAAAGCAAAAAGGAGAGCTGGGTTCGACAAAAGCAAGATGGAGTGCTTTAACTGTAAGAAGAAAGGGCACTTTGCTAGGGAATGTCGAGCTCTTAAAAGAATTGAAGGCATAAAGAAGACTACAGAAGAGCCTGCTGCTTCTTCAGCTTTGGTTGCTCAAGATGGGATTGGTGATTATGATTGGAGTGATCAGATTGAAGAAGGTCCCAATGCAGCTTTTCTTGCTAGTGAAGCTTCAAAAGAGCATAACTTTGCTTTCATGGCCTATGCTTCATCTTCTGGTTCAGATTATGAGATATCTAATGATTCTACTGTTCTTTTTAAATCATGTCATGATAACTTAGAATCTCAAAAAGCTATCACTGACAGTATGAGGAAAGAAGTAGAAAGACTGACTATGGATAACTTAGGTTATAGAGTTGGTCTAGAGAGTGTGGAAGAGAAGCTTAAATACTGTATTAAATGTGAGTTTGAGTATGTAGATAAGATCAATATATTAGGTGGTGAAATTGATCTTAAGAATAGAGAGATTAAAATGCTTAAAGAGAAACTTGAACTGGCAGAGAGTGCAAAACAAAAGGCCCTAGATGAAAAAGAAAAACATGTTGTTAGGGTAGCTAAAATACAATTTGCTTCTGATATGGTTCATAAATCTATAGAGAGTCATCTAATGAAAAAGGGTTCTGGGATAGGATACAACAATATGCTACCACCCACTCTTATGCAACATGCACCACCTGCTAAAGAACTGTCATTTAGTAGTGAATTCAGTTTTAACAAACTGGTTGAAGGAATAAGTAAGACTGAAACACCTAAGATAAGTTCGATCGTCATCTGATGCTCCCATCATTGAAGATTGGGAATCAGATTCTGAGGAAGATAGTAAAGTATCAACACAGTCTGAAAAGTTAGAACCTCTTAAGAAAGTTGATACTAGACAAGCTAACCTTGTACCTAGATTTGGAGCTCAAATTACTAAGAAAGTGGTAGAATACAAGGAAGTACCTAGGAACAAATGAAAAGATATATACCTAGGGGCAATCAGAGAAACTTTAATGGCCTAATATCTAATAGGTTAGGTAATGAGTTTCAATGTGTCAAGAAAGCTTGTTATAATTGTGGTAGTTTTGAGCACTTACAGAGAAATTGTTATAAAATTAGACCACAAGTGTGGAATCATTGGAGGAGGGTAAATCACCAAAACTTTTCAAACAAAACAAACCCTCATCCTAACAAAAACATGATTCCTAGAGCAGTGTTAATGAGGAATGGGAATACAAAATCAATTGTCACTGCTTCTCCCAAATGGGTTCCAACCACTGCTAAGCAAAGTGTAATCACGGCTAAGCAAAATCAAACCACTGATAAGCCCAAAATCACCACAGATAACAAAGAAGTTTTAAAAATTCCAAAGGTGATAACTGATACAGTGGTTGGAAATCATTTTTATATTGTTAAGGCCTCAGCTAGTTGGCAATGGAAACCTAAGACCAAGGTTTTACATCATGTCAACTGTGCATCAATGGACCTAAACAAATATGATTATATTGATGCAGGCGGAGACCAAGTCAGTATTGGCTTGGGTCCACAAAAGGAACTAATTTGTTTAATTTCATGTGCAGGGCAATCTACAAGATGAGCTAAAAGACAAAGGAGTTTTTGATAGTGGTTGCTCTGGGCACATGACTTGGGATGAGAGCAACCTGGAAGATTTTGAACCTTTTGATGGAGGATATGTGGCATTTGGCAATGATCCAATGGGAGGAAAGATACTTGGAAGAGGCACCATCAGAACAGGGAATTTGGACTTTGAAAAAGTCTACTTGGTACAAGGACTTAAGTACAATTTATTCAGTGTTTCTCAAATGTGTGATAAGAAAAACTGGGTACTTTTTGGTGAAACTGATTGTGTGGTGTTGTCTCACGAGTTTAAGATGCGATGAGAAGTTTATACAACTTAGGGTACCTAGGAAGGAAAATATATTTTGTTTTGATCTTAAAGATGTAATTCCTAATAGGTCCTTAACTTGTTTGTTTGCTAAAGCATCTGTGGATGAGTCTAAGTTATGGCATAGAAGATTAGGTCACCTCAATTACAAAACAATCAATAAACTGGTTAAAGGGAACTTAGTGAGAGGGTTACCTTCTAAGGTTTTTGAGTGTAAGGAACAGTGTGTGGCCTGTCAAAAAGGAAAACAACATAGAGCTTCTTGTAAGTCCAAAACTGTCAACACCATTACACAACCCCTGTTTATGCTTCATATGGACTTATTTGGACCTACTTTTGTCAAGAGTTTGAACCATAAGCCGTATTGCCTAGTTATCACTGATGATTATAGTAGATTTTCTTGGGTTTACTTTTGGCGCTAAGAGTGAAACTAGTGAAGTTCTCAAGAGTTTCATTACTAAGATAGAAAATATAGTAAATCATAAAGTAAAGATAATTAGATGTGATAATGGAACTGAGTTTAAGAATGCTTTGTGATGATCAGTTTTGTGTAGATAAAGGTATAGAAAGACAATTTAGTGTTGCTAGAACACTACAACAAAATGGTGTAGCTGAAAGGAAAAATAGAACACTAATTGAGGCTGCTAGGACTATGTTGTCAGAGTCTAAGCTACCAACTACCTTTTTGGTGAAGCTTGTAGGCAGCATGTTATGTGAGAATAGAAGTAAGGTAGTGAAGCCTCATAACAAGACCCCTATGAGCTGTTACATGATAGGAAGCCAATGATTGCATTCCTAAAACCTTTTGGGTGTCCATTTACTATCTTGAATACCATAGACTACCTAGGCAAGTTTCAAGAAAAAGCCGATGATGGATACTTTTTAGGCTATTCATCAAATAGTAAAGCCTTTAGAGTATACAATAGTAGGACTAGAATTGTTGAAGAAAATCTACATGTTCAATTCAGTGAAAAGACTCCTAGTGTTGAGACCAAAGGACCAGACTGGTTGTTTAACATTGATATGCTAACCAAATCTATGAATTATGAGCCTATCATTGCAGGAACTTCCACTAATGTTGATGCAGGTACTTAAAAGAATTCTGGTGAAGAAGCAATTTCTAAGGAAGCTGATTCTCCTCAGAGTTCTATCGTTTGAAAAGTGGAAAGCTAGTTCTATCTCACCCATCATTGATAAGCAAGGTCCCACTGATGATGATGTCTTGAATACTGGAGGCAATGGTGATCATCATCAAGATAAGGATAAGTTATTGACAGATAATTCAGTGTTGGTAGAAGAAATTGAAAAGAAGAAAAAGAGCTGTAAGCACGGATAAGCCAAAAATAAGCACGGATAGAGTTAATACAACCACTGCTAAGCCAACAACTTCTACCACTGTCATTACAAGTGAAATCACGGCTGTAAGTACTAATAGTAGTACTTTCTTTGGACCACATGCAAAGCCATTACATGGTGAAGAAGAGTATCCACATGATTCTGATATGCCTGCTTTGATTGAAATTGATACTCCTACTGATGATGAAGACATGGATGATTTCTTCAATGCTGATTTAACTAATTTGGAACATGTCATTCATGAAAGTCCTGTTACCTCAACAAGGATACACAAGATTCATCCCAAGGAACAAATACTTGGAAACTTGAATACTTCAGTTCAAACAAGAAGCAAGGTTAATAACACTGAACCCTTTCCTGAACATGGGTTCTTTGCAAGATCACTTCACCAAAGAAACAGTCATAAAGATCTGCAAAATTGCCTTTTACTTGTTTTTCGTCTTAAAAGAGCCCAAGAGAGTTGAAGAAGCATTATTTGAAGAAGGATGGGTAGAATCAATGCAAGAGGAGCTTCTTCAGTTCAAACTTCAAGAGGTTTGGACATTGGTAGAACTTCCAAATGGTAAGAGGGCAATTGGGACAAAATGGGTGTTCCGAAACAAAAGGGATGAAAGAGGTATTGTTGTGAGGAACAAGTCAAGGTTGGTTGCTCAAGGATATACACAAACTGAAGGCTTGGATTATGATGAAGTGTTTGCTCCAGTTGCAAGAATTGAGGCTATTAGATTGTTTTAGCTTATGCTTCATTCAAAAATTTTGTTGTGTATCAAATGGATGTTAAAAGTGCATTTTTGTATGGCACAATTGATGAGGAGGTTTATGTTTGTCAAACTCTTGGTTTTGAAGATCTGATCATCTGACAAGGTCTACAGGGTGAGGAAGGCTATGTATGGTTTGCATCAAGCTCTAGGGCATGGTATGAGTGCCTGTCCACTTATTTGATGGACAATGGGTTTAAAGAGGACTGATTGATAAAACTTTGTTCATAAGGAAGCACAAAGATGATATTTTATTGGTTCGGGTTTATGTAGATGACATCATCTTTGGCTCAACCAATAAAGAGCTATGCAAAGATTTTGAGAAGCTTATGCATGATAAGTTTCAGATGAGTTCTATGGGAGAACTCACTTTCTTTTTGGGGCTACAGGTTCAACAAAGGACTGATGGTATCTTCATTAGTCAAGATAAGTATGTAGCAGATGTTTTGAAGAAGTTTGGGTTTCAGGATGTGAAGAGTGCTAGTACACCAATGGAGACTCAGAAACCATTGCTACCTGATGATGGAAGTACCAGAGTTGATCAGAAGTTGTACAGGTCCATGATTGAATCTTTGATGTATCTCACTGCATCTAGGCCAGATATTATGTTCTCAGTATGTGTGTGTGCAAGATTCCAAGTCACACCTAATTCATCACACATGAATGCTGTTAAGAGAATCTTTAGGTATCTTAAGGGTCATCCTAAATTGGGCCTTTGGTACTCAAAGGATTCTCCTTTTGACTAGGTGGCCTACACAGATAGTGACTATGCTTTGCGTACTAGTTGGATAGAAGTCTACACGGAGGATGTCAGTTTTTGGGAAGCAGACTTATTTCATGGCAGTGTAAAAGCAAACTATTGTGGCAAATTCTACAATGGCTGAATATGTGGTGCTGCTAGTTCGTGGTCAAGTTCTATGGATTCAGAATCAATTGCTAGATTTTGGGTACAATTTTATGCATACTAAGATTTACATTGATAATAACAGTACAATATGCATCATTAAAAATTCTGTTTTACACTCTAGAACTAAACATATTGAGATAAGACATCATTTTATTAGAGATTGTAATGAGAAAAGGTTGATTCAAATGGTAAAATCCATACTTGATTTCAATGTTGCTGATCTTCTCACCAAAGCTTTTGATGTGGGAAGGTTTGGTACCTTGTTGTTAGCATTGGAATGATTAATCTCTAAACTCTCAAATTGTTTTGTATCAGTTTGTATAAGTATTGGACTGTTATTATGTAATCTTAGTTTTGCTATTTTTTGTTTCTAACCAACGATAGTTTGTTTCTAACCAGCGATAGTTTGGTTCAAACTACGCTAGTTATTGTCTATTTTTTCACTAACCATTTTGCATATACAAGAAAGATCATTATAGAAGTAAAAATGCGAAGTTCATTGTTCATTCATTCCAAAATAGTTTACCACTTACGATATTACCATGCAACTCTCAAGTGCAATTAAAGACTACCATGATTTCCTATTACTATACTTGCTCACATAGTTCCTTCCAATGGTGGATATGCATTTGTGATATGCATGACTAGTAACGCACTAAGAAGCTAAGGATCAAAATGGGAAGGATGGATTGATGAAAACGAAGATGATGACGATGACCACGATAGATGAAGCACAAAGGACATAGTCATATCACACTTGCATTCACTGGTTTCACCAAAAAGCATCATTCCATTTTCCTTTTTCCTTTCCCCTTACGATATGTGAAGCACCACAACCTGGTGTTGGTAGACCAAGAACCACCTCTCTGTGGTTTGGGAGTGGTGGTTTTTGCTCGTGGTCTTGTTTGGGGTTGGGATGATGAAGGTAGGGGGTTTGTTCTCTTCGAGGATTCATCGAGTCCTCAGATGCATCACTTGGATTCACCACACTATCATCTTCTGATGATGGAAGAAATGGGGATTTTCTTGGTCTTGTTTATTGTGGAGGGAGGTAACACCGCCATGGGTTGTCTTCATTTGATGATGATGAGGATGAGGAGGATGTTAGATCAACTACTTCTGGTTTATTCCAACTAGGGTTCCACATGGTGATTGATGTTGATTGAGGATTTTGGAGTAATTAGGTTTTGATTTTGGATGTGCGTATATGAGTTTGGGTTCTTTATATAAGCAGAGTAATGGGCTTTGGAAGTAAATGAGTACGTTAAATGTGGTTGAGGAGTTAATGAGATTCGGTATTGGACTGATATTAATCCAAAAGTTGACCATATTGACTACCTGTTCTAACCAGGATAGGTCATTTGGATCCCCTGATGGCTTTTTCTAACCACTGATAACCATAACCTTCTTCTATGTGTTTGTTTTGTGTTTTTATTTTTG
Organism: Chrysanthemum makinoi; assembly: GCA_910596185.1. NCBI lineage: Eukaryota > Viridiplantae > Streptophyta > Magnoliopsida > Asterales > Asteraceae > Chrysanthemum > Chrysanthemum makinoi. The sequence continues at coordinate 76,453,365 of OU343221.1, forward strand.
AAATGAAGGATTTATGTACATAGGAGCCGTGTGTTAGTGCTTGTTTGTTGTTAAAAAATTTGTAATCCTTCATATTTTTGTAAGATCTCTTTCATAATAACACAGATTTGCTTGCTATAATTCTTGGTAGTTTGGTTGAAGTGTTACTATGTATCCATGGATGGTTTGCGTCTAAACGCGGATAGCTGTTCAGAACCGCTGATAGCATTTTGTTAGAGTCGATACTGTGGGTTGCTTGGTAACTTTTGCAAAAGCATTTTATTTCCCCAAATCACGGATGGATCATTTATTTGATCTTCAAAACACTTCAATGGCGCCACTACTAACCCTAATCACTCATTCATATAATTCACAAAACCCACATCATAACCATCATTCATCACAATGGCTGAAAAGTATTCCACTTCACATAACCTTGTTGCTATTCTCAAAAAGAATGATCGATCCAAGGTTTCATCAAATGATTGATTTCCTTGTTCACACCCTATTCACTATGCCTTAACTGTCACACCAACCATTTTTAAAGCCTACATACATCAGTTCTTGAGGAATGCTAAGCTTGAAAAGGTTGATAAGAAGTGTTTCGACCTGTGGATGAGAATGCTATTTCGCTTTCTCGAGGAGATCATTAGGGATGTTTTAAAGTTTGATGATGCTGATGGTGTTGATAATCTTTCTGATGTTGAGATTGTGGTGGTTTGGAAGATTAGGTTATACCCACAGAGGTGATAAGGCATGTATTTTAAGAGTTTGTTTTCAAAACAATGGAAGTTTCTTATTCACACCTTATTGATGTGTATGAGTAATAAGACCACATGGTTTAATGACTTTCCTTCCAAAATTGCTGCTGCTATTATTTGTTTGTTCGATGGAAGAAAGTTCAATTGGTCTAAGATGATCTATGAGGGGCTAGTTCAAAACATTAGGAAAAAGGGTAAATACTATTTGTATCCTAGGTTTGTTAAGTTGCTTGTGGAAAGTCAAATAGAGGAGCTCTGTTGAGCATACTCGGAGTATGAAGTACATCATATGCTTTGGTGTTTTGCACATGAGGAATCGACCACAAAATGTACACATTATAGATGTTCCTTTATTTCATATGATTACTTTGCCCATCGATCATGAGTTTGATGAGGATTTTGCACCAACCGAACCATCACTGATGCATCTCTAATCCCCGATAGAATACTCAGAACGCCGATAGTGTATTACAATCCACTTCTAGTCAACCTTCAACCACTGATACACCTATTGTTTTCACTAGGAGATTGAAGGGCACTGAGCTACCTCAAAGCTAGTGCTAGGTGTTGCTTCATGAGGCTGCCAGGTGGTGAAGGTGACATGATTGAAGGGCTTCACCATCGATACATGCTTAGATGCTGGTCAGGATAGTGGAAACATTAATAAGACCCAACCTTTGGCAACTCCTAATGTGGAGAGTTCCTCGGAACTTAACACAGGTGGAGGAATCCCTAGCCACTTGGCTACACAGTGCATAGATGTTCAGCTCTGGCCTGATGCTATGTTTTCTATATCCAAGGATTCCTCTCTGAGCAGCTTAACACAAATAGGTGATGAGGATAGGTTGGAACCCGAACATGAATTGACGGATTCTGAGTTTGTACATGATGACTTTTCCAATGTACCACCTCTCGGACCGCTCTCACAAAGTCAAGGGAGGATATTCTTGAACGATTAAATGAATTGACGGCCAAATGTACCAAGATGGAGGAGACGATTTGGCCCATGGAGTTGGCTGTGTTTCAAGGTAGGATATTAGGAGATTGAAGCAAGTGGTTTTGGTTTTGGAGAAGATGAAAAGGCCTAGGATTGCTGCTTTAAGGAAGCTACGGAGACAGAAAGAAGGACTCCTTCCACTAATATGGAGGCTGTATCCAAACAGGGAGGAATGAAGGCAAGAATTCAGAGGAGGCTGTTAATGTATCTATGGAAGAAGATGTTGATAGTGGAGATCAAACATTTTGGTATCTGATAAAGATGGGAATGAGGCAGTTCTTGAAAATGTGAAGAAAGTTGTAGAAGATGTAGTACATAACACAAACACTGATGGTATGTCTGAAACCACGGTTAGTACTCTTCTAACCACCGCCAGAATGACATGGCACTATAACCACTACAACTATACCTACTACTATCATACCCATGCTATCATAACCACTTCCATCGTTGTCACAACTCTCTTCAGATCACCACCTAAGTCTAAAGAAGTTGAGAAAGAAGCTGCAAGTACTTTGATAAATCTAAGTAAAACTTCATTTATTTGTACACCTATCATTCTGTGTTATCTCTGCTCAATCCATGCAACTAAACCCAAACCCAGATGAAAAAGTTTAGTTATTGGTGAATCTTTGAAGAAGAAAGTGATTCAATCTCGATATTGGAAAGGTAAAGGGGTTGCAGCATTCGAACTGAAGTTTAAATCTAAAGCAGAACAAGAAGCTTATGATGCAGAGTATGCAAAGAACATAATAGTTGAAGAAGAGGTAGCTTTAGAGAAAAGAAAGCAAGCCAAGAGGAAGCTAGTCGAGATGGTTAGCTATATGGTATGAATCACAAAACTTTCTTGAAGCTTCTCAATAAATACATGATGAATTTATCGACAAGAATGGAATTTGTTGGATGATGAGGAAAAAGCTAGGCTTTTGAGTGAATGGGCAAGGAAGGTTAGTAAAGGAAGGAAACAAGTTATAAGAAAGAAACCTCCTTCAATGGCAATGATGAGGAATGTACTAATGAAAATTATTAAGAATTCAGGCATTCACATTTCTAAAAATCTTAGTAAATGTTCATTTGAAAGAATTCTTGAGATTTATGAAAGATGTATGAAGATTAATCATGATGATTTATGTCCAATGAATTCTAAGAAGGAAGAAGAGTGGATTAAGAAAGATGATGAATGGATTCAAAGTAAAAGAAAGAGAAAGTCTGAAATTCAAGAGACATCTGATCCTAAAAGATTAAAAGAAGTTGAAGATATTAATCAAATTGTTTCTTATGAGTTTAAGCTTAATGATGGAAGTGAAGGAGTTTGGAAAATTCAAAGACTCAATAATGAAGTTTATGAGTATAACAAATTTTCACAAATGCTTCAGTACTTTGAAAGGGATGATTTGATGAATCTTTGGAGACTTTACAAGAATAAGTTTGGTGAAGTACATCCAAATGATTATCATGAGAGATTGGTCTATTATAACTTGAAGATTTTATTTGAACCAACTCATGATGAACCTGAGTGGAAAGTACTCTACAATGGTAATGTAACAAGATGGTTTTTGTATCAAACTTGTGGAGTTCATGTTTTAACCGCTCGAAAGATTATTCATATGCTTGTAGAAGGTGAATATCCTCACTGAATAAGTATCCGGAATTATTGCTCGATGTTGAAACCTGGTATTATCAAGATGCTGTTACCCTATGATGGTCAAGCCTATGATTTGTTGAAGAAATATGAGACAATTCTTAAATCTCATAAGTGTTTGGCTACATCCTCCATTTCAGATGTTTTGAGCTTAAAGGAAACTTGAGAATTTCTGTTGGAATGTATCAAGTTTAGGGGAGGATTGTTGGGTTTTGGTTCCTTGAATCATGAATTACTTTAAGTACTGGAACCACGGACAGGTGTGATATAACCACGGATAAGAATGTAAACCACGATAAAGACAACCACGGCTAGTAGTAGTGTGTAACCACGGATGATATATTGTAACCAATGCTAGTGTTTTGTATAGTCGGTTTAGTTTATTGTATTAGATAAATATGGTAAAGATATTTATCTTGTAGGTTACGTATTGTATTATGTAAAGGACTCCTTAGTCTATAAAAGGAGGTCCTAGGTTAGATTAGAGATGTAAGTTTTATATCTAAGGTCGATACACTTCAAGGTTGCAAAACCTTAATACTGTAAGAGTATTCATATTAATAAATAATATTGAGGTGTTGAATGTTAATTTTTCTTCTTCTTAAGATTAAGTGTTAAATTCCGCGTAATACTTAATAAGTTTTTATTCTAAGTCAGTTTCTATATTAGATCGTTTGCTCAACTGGGATCAATATATTAGTACAAGAAGAATGTGCGCCAGAAAATGAGATAGTGTCGGGTTTGAGTCCTTTAAACAAAGAACGAGATAGGACACATCGAGAACGATATGTGCAAGACCTAGAAGATGCATTTCACATACATGTTTAGGGTAAGGATCCAGTAAGAACAAAACTTCAAATGAGAAGAATGAGAAATAACTATAACTGCATATTTGAAATGCATCGACTTGAATTAGATACAACTCTATTCATTTAGATGTATCACAATTAGTTTCGAAAGTGATTCTGAAGTGAAAATGTTGGAATCACTCCTAAACAGTATTAGCAAGTGCTAGTTAATTTATTGTAATAGGTTGCATATTTATGGCTTTTATGTTTATAATTAAGTGCTAGGCTTATGTAGAAATCCCATGAGACTATGCAAAGGCCCATATGGCCAATGAAGGGACTAGATGTGTTGCCCTAGCTCCCTTCCCCTATAAATACATTGTAACCTCTCCTTGGAGAGGTATTGTCCCTTAATACATTTACGCATAACTATTCTCTATCCATACGTGTGTGTTTTGTGTTCAACCTTCCCTTCTTCATCTCATTTCTATCATTTACATACTTGTGTGCACTTATGGTGACCTAACAGTGGTATCAATCGTCATCTAGTTGGGTGAAACGTTGTGTTTTTGAAGTTTTGTATACGTATGCGTGAGGCTTCTCGTTCTACACTTTTATTTTGCTTAAAAGCATTGATTTTTACACTTTAAACCTCAAGATTCTTACATTTTTAGGTTGATATAGTGTCTTGAATCATTGTTTTGCAAAAATGTTTGAAGCTTTATGTGTTTTACAATGTTTTTAAACTTGTTTTTTGGTTCGTACACTTAGTTTACGCTTATGCTAAAATTTCATCTTGGTTCATCAAGTTTAAAACTTTCTTGTTATTTTGGTGATTTTGAAGCTGGTTCATCCTTAAAAACAAGTTTACAAAACGTTTAAGTGCATAAAAATAAGTTTTGGTAATTTCTGTCAAAGCTACGCCTAAGAAAACCCTAACTTTACGCCTAAGCTTCTACGCCTAAGTCAGCAGTTACGCCTAAGCTTTTACGCGTAAGGAATTTTCGTCACGATCTTCAAAGATGTTGGTAACTCAGTGATTTTCTTGCTTGGATAAGCCTGAAAACACTTCAACTTGTGGATATCTTTTACACTTGGACAAGTGTAAAGGATTTTGGGTAAAACCCTAAGTTTATGCCTAAGCCTAAAAGCTTACGAGTAAGCACTTTACGCCTAAGTTCAATCTTACGCATAAGGTACTTTACTTCTAAGAGTTTTGTTTACGCCGCTTACGCTTAACCTAAAGCTTACGCGGTAAGAAGATTTACGCTTAAGATTTCAAATACGCAGAAGAGGACTTTTACGTAACTTCATCAGCCTATTTCTGCTTGCTTGTTTACGCCTAAAATTACTTCATCAACAACATCAAGTTTCATTCGACTACAAAGATCCATCATCTACACAAGTTTAAAGATGTCTAAACCACCATAATATAACTACTTTCCTCATGAATATCCTCAACAACAGCAGCTACAACAATATCCTCAACAACAATTTCAACAACCACAACAACTTTGAAATTATTTTCCTCAATTTGCACAACCTCTTCCACAACAAATCCCTCAACCAAACCCTCGTCAACAACATCAATATGCTAACTACTTAATATCGTCAGCTAAGTATGCTATGAATGTCACAACGCAAAGGAACCCACTTGGTTTGCAAAGATGGGTTATAAGTAGCCAACAATCCATTCATGAAGCCGATCCCTTGATAGACCTCCAATGCTTACTCCCTGGAATTATGATCAATGGGTGATGCGGTTCTTTAGGTTCTGTGATCTCAAGAAACCACATGGTATGTTTTTGAAGAAGGTCATTCTTGAAGGTCCTTTTCAAATGCCACTCCACGAAGAGATGACGTTACTTCCGCTCTCAGAGTAGATCAACTCACTGTTGAACAACTACTTCACTATGAAGCAGATGACATGGCAATGCAATATATCCTTTTGGGACTATCCAATCCGATTATTCGCAGTGTTGATGCTCAGAAAACTGCTAAAGCAATGTGGGATCACATCCATCTTCTAATGGAAGGCACAAAACTCAATCAAGAAGACATGGAATCAAAACTTTACTTATCATATGAGAACTTTATGATTGAACCAAGGGAATCATTAGAGTCATACTATCATCGGTTTACAGACATCATCAATGACTTGGACAGACACAACATCATTATGCCAAGGATTGCAATCAACACAAAGTTCCTAAGCCGTCTTGGTCCTGAATGGGAAAAATATGTTACATTCATCCGTCAAGCTAAAAATCTTCACCAAGAAAAGTACGGTTTGTTGTATGACTACTTGAAGCACCATCAAAAGGAAGTAGACAAAGATAGAGCTCTCCGTGGAGTCACTGCACCTTTACCGGATAATCAAACTCTTACTTTGTTTACTCAAGCTTGTTATCCTCAATTTCCACAGCTTCCAACTGTCTTCACAAATCCACCACAACCAGCCCAGATTACACCATATGATCCTTCACAGCAATCACAAGAAACTCAACTGTTCCTCATAACAAGAACATGATTTAGCACTTACAATGAGACACTAAATGAGGATGCGAAGCTTTCGATACGTTGAATCAAGGATTTTCGTAATTCTAGAGCCTTCGAGATTTGCTAACAAATCCAACAACCGATTCATACCTCATCTAACACAAGGAATCAAGCATTGTTAACAATGGAAGGGTTGAGGTTCAAATCGAGGAAATGGTCGTTAGATGGGTAGTGGTCAAGGATTTAATGCTAATGGAAGGAATAACATGGGTGCTCCACAACAACGGGTTCAAATTGTTGATCAATGTCCGTGAATGGATTAATGGTCTCCGATGCAACAACTGCAATGAAAAGGGTCATTTGGCGAATGCTTGCCCAAAGTAGAGAACAAGAGGCAGTGCTTATCATAAGGAGGCTTTACTCTTGGCTCTCAAGGATGAAGCTGGTGGAACACTTACCAACAAGGAACAGAGCTTCATGGCTAATGCAGATTCTGATTATGACATGGAGGACTCAAAAGGCCAAGTCTGAGTTGTTATCATGTCAAAAACAGTTTTCAGAATACAAACAACATTCAAAGAAACAAATAGATCTCTATCTCGATGAAATTGTCGATTTGCAAAACAAAATCAAAGAGTTTCGAAATGTTATTTATAAACATGGTGAGTCAATCACAACGATTCAAAAGTTCACATTTAAGCCAAATCCAGATGGATATGGGCCAAATCTTGCTGATTACAAACCATGTTTTTTCAATAGAGCATTCAATGCACATCCAAATAGTGTCAAACATATGCTTGATGAATTTGTTGTGCGTGTCGTTGAATATAATTGTGAAGAGGAATTGGATGCAGAAGAAGAGAGTCGATTAAAAATGGAAAAAGTTGAATACAATAAACCATTTGATTATTCAAAAGGCCCTCTTGTAACTTTTGTTAAACAACAGGATAATACAAACACACCTAGGGTTATCACACCAATTCTTGAGTCCTCCTCCAATGTTGGTCCCATCCAACAAGTTGCACAAATTAATGGCCCTTTACCTTCTTTAAGTGAAATCACACCATTACCCGAAAGATGTCAAATCCTTAAATATTTTGATACATTTATGTCTGACATTGATCTTTTGGAACAAGAAATTGAACTTAATTCGGAAATAAAGTTGAAATTTTCAATCGCCTTTATGCTAAAACAAGAGACATTTTTCAATAACAACTTTTACCCCATGTTCGAAATCTTTGTATGTGTGCAAAATATTAGGAACGGGATCTTCAGAAGGAGAATAGGCACATGAAAACAATTTTCAAAGCAACAGAGGCATGGACTTTGAAAACCAAAAAGAATAACAAAATTTTTCGAAACCATGTCGATCGACTCTTGGAAGATGTTATCTGTGCTGATACCATGTCAATTGTGTTGTATTATACTGCTGCTTCTACTTCTGATAATATTGCTGTTACTTCTGTTGATATTGTTGATAATGTTGAGATTATTGATAATGTGTCTCAAATCGAATATTTGAAAGCCGAAAACGAGCGTTTGTTAAATGAACTTTTAACAGTAAAATGTCGTCTTCAATGGTGTCAAAATGATTGTAATAATCGAGAACTTGCTTTGCAAAACAAACTCAAACAAATAGTGCTCAAACTTTTGAACCAAAACTCCGAACGACTGGATGAGGAAAACGGTTCTTTAAAGTGTCAAATTTTCAAATATGAACAAGAGATTGCCAAAGTCAAAACGAATATGGTGTCATTTAATTTGCTCAAAAAGACTCGTGCAAAAGCATCAAAAGAACTTGATAATCATCTTGCGTACACTAAAGAGGTCTTAAACGTTAATGGAAACATTCACTCTGAAAACCAAGATTTGTTACACACTATCATAGAGTTGAAAGAGGATTTGGTGAAACTTAAGAAAGATAAATCTAGTAACACAAATGTCCTTGCACCTTGAATGTTTAAAATTGACACTAGGATGCCTAATGACAAACCACAAGATACTAATGTGATTCCTTCCACTTCTACAGAGAGGCTGCCTCTAATCCTAGCGCTAGCACTTCAGCTTAAGAGCACAAAGGAAGAATAGGAAGTTGCAACGAGAAGATCGCAGACCCCAAAGTAGAAGAACACACTAGGACTTTGAATAAAACACATGTTGACCACTTTTAGACATTAGAGAAATGTAATAGACAAAGTGATGTAACGCATGTTGAATCTTCAAGTACTTTGAATGTTTTGTTTGAAGCATCTTGTATCGGTTGTCGTAAAAGCATGTTTTCTGGTTGTCATGATAAATGTGTTGCTAAATCTATCTTATCTCGTAAGCGGAAACATAGAAATGGAATTACCTCTAGGCCCATTAATGCTTCTAAGTCAGGGCTAGGTAAACCGCCTTATAGTGTTTCTGCAGATATCATTGATGTACCCATAGAACCCACTTCACCTCCTAGGAAGAGAATATCACTTAGTGCATTCACTAAAACCAAAGCACAAACAAGTTGGACTTGGCAGAGATGGTTACAAAATACACCTGGATTTAAATGGACTCCAAAAATTATAAGCATGTGTGTTTCATCTATAACCATAACGGAACCCTCTAACTCTTAGGGTTCCACCTCTACTTCTATTCCATATGTGTCGTCCGTGTGTATTGCAGGTGATACAGATCATCCTGGATTGTTGATAGCGGATGTTCCCCGCACATGACATGCAATTCAAACTTCCAACAAACTTTGTTTCAAAGTTCATCAACTGTCGGTTCGAATGATCACTTCGCAGCTATCATGGGCTATGGAGACTACATCAATGGGAACATCAAAATTAGTAGGGTTTATTATGTTGAAGGTCTTGGACACAATCTTTTCTCAATCGGCCAGTTTTGTGATGGTGATTTGGAAGTTGCTTTTTGGGAGAAAACTTGTTTCATCCGTGATCTACAAGGAAACGATCTAATGTCTGGAAACCGCACTTCAAGCCTTTACACAATTTCAATGCAAGACATGATTGCTTCTGTGGAAAAATAGAAGGGGGGTTGAATAGTTTTACCGATTAAAACTTGGTTTTAAACTATTTAGATCGACTTATGTCAATCTATTTGAACATGTGTGTTGGATGTTGATAGACAAGCATATAGATAAATAAAACAAAGATAAAGAGTAAGAAGCACAAAACCACAACGCGAGTATTTATAGTGGTTTGGCTACAAGGAAACCTTCCTTGCCCTACTTCACTCGCCGAGTCACCTACTCGAGAGTTCGCAATCACTACACAACACAAACTCCTTGTGGTGGAGAAGCCTTCACAACGTCGCCTACTCTTTATCCGGTAGAAGGCTAGACACCGGGCTCTTCCACGAGGTATAACCAAACCTATCACAAAGTCTCCTACACTTTATCCGGTACAAGGCTAGATACCGAGTTCCATTACAAAGGTGGAACTACTACCCAACACTACACAACTCCTGTCCAAAGGAGATCCACTCCTTATGACAACATCAACAAGGATATCAATATCCTTTGACCCAATACAAATCTATCTTGTACATCGACACACCATATCGAATGTACAACTTAGGCACCGTTCACTAATGCCTTTGAGTCGACTTCTAGGCACCTTTCACTAATGCATTTGACACGAATCTTTGGCACCTTTCACTAATGCCTTCAATATGACTCTTCGACACCTTTCACTAATGTCTTCGTCTTGACCCTTTAGACATCTTTCACCTGTGTCTTTGACACAACACTTCTAATAAGAAAGAAAAGAACTATCAACAAGATACCATCAGTATTATTGATGATGACGAAGCTTGGCAACTCATGGACTTGAGCTTGCTCGACTTCAAGAGGTGGTGATCTCGCCTTTAAGAGGAACCTAAAGAATCACACAAACACAAACTACATAGAAAGATCCCTTGGGTCTGAGGTTAGAGAGTTTACAACATTAAGAGAAAATGTGTGTGAAAGGGGTGGGTCACAATGAAGAAATGGCTCACTATTTATAGACAAAATATGCTACTATTCCACAGATCCCACGGATCCCTTATTGAAGGGATCCGTCTAGTGTATCTTGAGGGATCCGTGAGACGCTCCTCATTACCCATGGGTTATTGTTGGAATCACTCCTAAACCTTATTCAAGTGTTAGTTACTCATATGTAATAGTTAGCTTATTATGGCCTTTATGTTTGTTTTTAGCCTTAAGCTTATGTAGAAGGCCCATGAGCTTAGGCCCAAGCCCATAGGAGAAAGGAAGGGAACTAGGAGTGTTGCCCTAGCTTCCCTCCTACAAATACCTTATGTAAACCCTCACTGAGGTTGGTTGTTCAAGCTCTCATTACACTCCTACGCTGTAAACCGATTACTATTATCGTGCTACTGTTTGTTTACTTGTTCAATCGCCTTATCTCTTTCTTATAAGCTTGTGTTTGTACAACTAGTGACCTAACAATGTATCAATCGCCTACTAGTTGGTGAATCGTGTTTGTTTTTGAAGTGGGTTTCGGTCCTACTCTAAAACGCATTAGATACTTTGGTTCGCTAAAAAACTTGTTTTTTACACTATTTAATCCAAGATTCTTGTACTTTCAATGTTTTAAGGTGTTAAAATACTTGTTTTTGGCAAAATGTTTCAAACTTTATGCCGATAGTTGTTTTAATCGAAGTTTTTGAACGAGGGTTCTATCCTACTCGTAATCGCTTTTAGAGGCTTTGGGTTCATCAAGTTTCACACTTTTGTGTATTTTGGTGTTATTGAAGCTATTTTATCACACAAAAACTGGTTTAGAAACACTTTGGACGAATCAAAAATTTTCGAAAGCATTTCACGATAGTAAAACCCCAAAACTACGCCAGTGCTTCCTTGGTTTGATCTTCATTTTCAGAGTCTATTCCGTGGTTTTCTTACTTGGATAAGTCCAATACGTCGACTTTGATATCTTTCAGCTGATAGTGTAAACGATCATTTGCAAAAACCTATTACGCATAAGCAAGCTTACGCCAGAAATCTTACGCCTAAGATTTTCCTACTTGCCTAGTCTTACGATAAGAAAATCCTACTAACTTTCTACGCCTTAACTTTGTCTACTAACTTTAGTGTTTTTCCTACTTACGCAAAGTTAAATCCACGCAGAACTCCTTATTGTTACGCGTGAACTTGGTGTTTTTACGCATAAGTGCTACTTGGTTCTTGTCTTTTTCTACGCTTAAGGACACTTCATCAACAAAGGTTCATTCGACTACAAAGATCCATTTTTACCAACACAAGTTTTCAACATGTCACAACCACCATACTCTAACTATTTCCCTTACACTTATCCTCAACGACAATAACAACATACTCCACATCTTGCTGCAAATCCACAACCTCAAATGGTTCAACCACTACCAAGTCTTCAAGCTCAACCGTACACAAATGACTTTAATCAACATCCATCAAGGATCACTATGAAGGAACCCACTTGGTTTGCAAAGATGTTTGAAACTTTAAGCAGCCAACAATCAATTCACAGTGTTGTAAAATCGGCCTCAAGGCCGACATGTACGGGCGCCTAGGGGTTGGCGCGGTCCAACGCCACGATTTTTAGCATATCGGTCTAATTTGGCTGGGTCAAAATCGGTCGAATCTAATAAACGAGCTGGCTCAAAACGTACTTTGGTGGCGGCTAATACGGCCAACGGTGGTCAACGGCCAACTTCAGATCAAGCCAAATTCACTGCATTAACTCCGATTTATTGATTTTGTTCTAATTTAAGCTAGTTTATAATTATCTTGCTAATATTCATTTTTAATAAATTTTGAATTTGGGTCACCGCCATGGCGTCGCTTGCATACGCTTAAATGGCGCAAGCATTGGGCCATGGGTCAACCGCCACGGTATTCCAGATGTTTTTTTAGAACCTTGTCAATTCATGAGGCCGATCACTTGATAGACCTCCAATGCTCACTCCACTAAACTACTATCATGGAAGGATAAGGTTCTTTAGGTTTTATGATCTAAAGAAGCCACATGGAAAGTTCTTAAAGAAGGTTATCTTGGAGGTCCATTTGAGATGCCTATGCATTGTACCCGAGATCCAAATGCCATTCCACCAAGAGATGAACAAACTAACATTGCTATCGTTAGACTTGAACCAAGAACTTCTACACTATGAAGCATGAGCTTGCAATGGAATATATCCTCCAGATTACCAAACCTAATTCTTGAGTGTTGATGCTCAAAAGACTGCAAAGAAAATGTGGATCATATTTCTTATGGAAGGATCCACTCAATCGTGAAGATTTGGAATCCAAAATTTACTTGGCTTATGAACACTTCATGATTGAACCTCGAGAGACACTCGAGTCCTATCATCACCGATTTTCAGACATCATCAATGATTGGGATAAACACAACATCAACATGCCAAAATTGCAGCTGAATACTAAGTTCCTAAGTAGTCTTGGTCCTGAATGGGAGAAGTATGTCATTTTTCTCCGCCAAGCTAAAAACATGCATCAGCCTACCTACGGATTGTTGTACGATTACTTGAAGCCTCATGAAAAGGAAGTTGATAGGAAAGGATTCTCCGTGCTCAAATTGCTCCACCGACACATCCCGAAAATCAACAACTTGCCTTATATGCTCAAAACAGATTCTCAACCAAAGAACTCAACCAATCGCTACAATCACACCACATGATCCTTCACAACCTCCATCTCAACAAACTCAATTGGTTCCATACAACAACAACAATGCTCAAGTTGAAGCTAATGAGGAATCGACCGCTCGGGCAATCGCAACAAGGATTTGCTATGATTGCTAATGCCTTTAGCCGTTATACCAACAAATCCAACAATCGTATTCGCTCCTCATCTAATACAAGGAATCAAGTCAAGTGAACAATGGACGAGTTGAAGTTCAATCGCGGGTTATGGTCGCCGATGGGCGGTGGTCAAGGGTTTAATGTCATGAAGGAATAACAATCGAGCCCTGGTGGGAACAGGAAATGCTCGAATGGGTTGAATGGTCTTCGATGCTACAACTGCAATGAGAAGGGACACCTGCTAATGCATGCCCAAAGCCAAGGACTAGGGGCAGTGCTTATTTCAAAGAGGCTCTTCTTTTGGCTCTTGGATGAACGGTGGATCTCACGACAAAGAACGAGTTTTATGGCAAATGCGCACTGATGATGATATGGAGGACTTGCGTGCCAATGCAAAGAAGTATGTTGATGGCTAATATGCATGAGTTACACAGTGAGTGAAAGCCCAGCATGACACATCGATGGTTTGTCTCAAATTCAACAAACCATTTTCATCTCGATCTCATATCTACGCCAACATCCAATCCGGCAGTACTCGAATGTTCAAAATGCGCCATCCACATCTCATTCCGACGATTTCAACTAGACCCCAGAGTTATATTTGACGATCAAGATGACCAACCGGTTTCCTTGATAATCAAATTGACTCGGTTATACTGAGGATCTCAGAATGATCATGTTGAGACTCACGCTGAACACGCCGAACTTTTGCCTCATCCAGATTTTGCTCGTTTAATACAAGACCAACTGACCATAGTGGAAAAATGTCATGCCATTAATCAGGACTTGAAATGCAAAATGCACTGTTAACCAAGGATTTTGAATGTCTACAAAAGCAACTCAACTTTTTCAAAACTCAAGAAAAACGTGAAAACGGGTTTTGAAAGCTTTTGCCAAATCTTATCAAAACTAAAATATTTAGAAAGACAGATGTGATCTAGCCGCTTCAAGAATGCTTTGTTGTCCAAATAGAACAACCTAAACATGAACATAAAAAGCAAATTAACGCCTCACCTGGAAAATCAAAAAGCTAAGGTCGAAGTTGTTAACTTGTCAAAAACAGTCAATACAAAAAGCATTCAACGAAACGAATAGATGATCATCTTAAAGAAATCATCGGCTTGCAAAACTAACTTAAAGAGTTTAAATCATGTTTACAAACATGGCGAGTCGGTCACAGCCATTGAAAAGTTTACTTTAAAACCCAATCCAAATGGATATGGACCGAATCTTGCCGACATAAACCTAAGCTTTCAACAAAAGCATTCAAACCAAATCTTGAAGTGCGTAATATAAAGTTGATAATTTCATGAGTGTTGTTGAATATCATCGCCAAGAGGAATTAGATGCGTAAGACGAGAGTCAATCAAAATTAGAAAAGTTGTTTACAACAAACCTTTAAATATTCAAAAGCCACTTTCACACACCAACGGATTCTTCTAACACACCAAGGGTTATCATCAAAACACCTTAGTCTTCTAATGTTAATCCCCAACCGATTATGCACAAGTTTATGGTCATTTACCTTCCATCGCTGAAGTAAACTCAAAACTCGAAAATCGAAAAATTCTTAGATATTTTGACATTTTCATGGTTGACCTCAAAATTTTACAACATGAGATAGAATATCGCTCAAATCAAATTGATCATTTTCAATCGCTTCGGGCGCGAGAACAAAGAGACATTTTTCGTAAAATCTTTTACCTAATGTTAAAAATTTGAAAATTGTGCATTAGCCTGGGAAAAGGATTTTCATAAGGAACTTGGAGTGAGGAAGGTCGTTTTCGAAAACAAACATCTATTTCAAACACTAAACGAAAAAGAAAATGTTGAGAAAAGATGTTGATCGACTCTTGGAAGATGTCATCTATGCTGATGTCCATAATGCCGTGTTATTGAATTTTGTCATATGCATTTGATCTCTCGCGATAATGTTGATTCCGTGATAAATGTTGAGAACACCGATAATGTGCCTTGACGAGTCCCCAATTGAAAACAAACTGTCAAACTAACTTTCAAATGCAATTCGCCGTCTTAATTGGTGTCAAAAAGATATTCATGATCAACAAATTGCTTTTCAACACAAAATCGCCTGGCCATGCGCAAAATCTTCTCGATCCTAAAATTGAGCAATGGATGATCAAAACGCGTTTTAAGTGTCAAATCTCAAAATATGAACAAGAACTTGTAAAAGTTAAAAGGAATATGGTGTCATATTTGATTTACTCAAAAGACTCGTGATGAAGCATCAAATGAACTTGATCATTATCTTGCACACACTAAAGAAGTTATGCATTTTGCTCGAAATGTTCGGTCCAAAATCAAGATCCGATTCACACTATCCTCAAGTTAAGAGAAATGTTAGGAAAGTATGAACAACTTCCGCCAACCATCTATAAGAGATTAGCCCCAAGAATACTTAGTACTCATGAACCTCGAATCTCTACTGCCAAATCACAAGTAGCTAACGTGCTTCCTTCTATCAAACAGAATAGTTGAGCCTTTTCCAAACGTCCGCACTTCACGTTCCTAGAGCACTCAATCAAGAATAGGAAGTTGCGACCTAAGAAAAGATCAATCATGAATGCTAAAGTAGAAGAACACCCTAGGACTATGAATAAGACTCACGCTGCTCCACTATAGATATTAGGCCCGCAAATGTAATAGAAATAGTGATGTAACGAATGCTAAACCGTTAAGTACTTTTGATATTCAGTCCGATGCACCTTGTGTTACTTGTGGTAAAAGTATGAATTTCGACCATGATAAATGTGTTGCTAAAGCTATCATCTCTCGCTTAAGGAATCCTAAGAACCGGAATACCTCTAGGCCCACTAATCTTTCTAATTTCGTGCTTGGTAGACCGCCTCTTTAGATTCTAAGAAACCATTGTTGTCCCCAGAGTCTAGCCACCTCCTAAGAATGTAGTACCACCTAGTGCATTCACTAAGACTAAAGCAAAGAGTAGTTATAGATGGCGGAAATGGATATATAACACACTAGGATTTAAGTGGATACCTAAAGCTATTGATGTGTGTATATCTACTATATTTTGCTACGAACCCTCTAACATTTCGGTTCCACATCTACTTCTATTCCATCCGTGTCGCCTGTGTAATGCGTGATACGATCATTCTTCGATTGTTGATAGCGGATGTTCCCGCATAATACGACGTGCAATCTTAAACTGTTATCAAACTTTATTGCAAAGTTCATTGGCACCGTCCGTTCGGGAATGATCACTTGCAGCCTATCATGGGCTACGAGACTATGTCAATGGGAACATCGAAATCGCAGGTTTACTATGTGGAAGGCCTCGTCATAACTGCCAGAGGTCGGGCTTTGTGATGGAGATTTGGAGGTTGCTTTCCGGAGAAAACTTGTTTCATTCGTGATCTACAAGGAAATGACCTTATGTCCGGATCACGTAATTCTAGTCTCTACACTATCTCTATGAAAGACATGGTTGCTTCATCTCCCATCTGCTTACTTTCAAAGGCAACATCAACAAAATCCCGCTATGGCAACCGCTGCCTCTCACATCTAAACTTTCAAACCATCACCAACCTTGCTCGACACAAACTAGTTGAAGGACTCCCACGGTTTCGGTATTCTAAAGATCACCTTTGCTCCACTTGTGAACAAGGCAAAAGCACTCGTGCTCATTTTCCTTCAAAGGTGGAACACAACTCAAGATGTGCTTCATCTTCTTCACATGGATTTGTGTGGCCCGACGCGCTGCAAACGATCAATGGCAAACGCTACATCTTAGTAATTGTTGATGACTATTCACGCTGGACTTGGGTCTACTTTCTTCAAGCAAAGACCAAGCTCCACAGATGATCATCACCTTTCACGAAAAATACAAGTTCAGCCTACTTAAAACAATCGCTCGACTAATCGTAACGCATAGAGGCACCAATTTGTTAATCAAACTCTTCGTGAATTCTATGAGAAAGTGGGAATTCAAAGATCGACATCTATTGCACGCATACACGTAACAAAACGGAGTTGTCGAAAGATCAAACCTAACGCTAGTGGAAGCCGCAAGAACAATGTTAATCAATGCTAAACTTCCGATTACTTATGGGCGAAGTCAGATCTACTGCGATGCTATACTCAAAACCGCTCTATGATTACAAAACGCCACAACAAAACACCTTTCGAGCTTGTCCACAACAAAAAACCGAATCTAAAACACTTTCATGTATTTGGATCTCTTTGCTATCCTAATAATGATCGTGATGACTTTGGAAAGCTCAAAGCCAAAGCCGACATTGAGTCTTTATCGGATAATGATAATTCAAAAGGTTTCCGAACCGAATCGCCGTACAAAAAGGTGATGGAAACGATTCATGCTCATTTTGATGAACTTACGGAAATGGCTTCGAGTATAACAGCCTTGAACCCGACACAACCGCTTAAACTTCCCCAAACCCCATCATCACCAACAAAGCCCCCGCCTTACTCGCCAACAAATGGAAAGGTTATTTGCTCACTGCTCAGGACGATATTGATGAACGTTCGTGTGTATCCATTGCCGCTTCAACCGATAATACTTTATACCGATACACTGCTACAACAACTACTGCAAGCAGATGCACCTACACCGCTTGACTCCACACAACATTGAACAAACCGCTTCCAACAATGATGAAGCCGCTGATGATATTCTCAATGTAGTACCCCACCGCAGATTTTGATCCAAATGCTCTTCAAACCGCTTGCTAATGAGACTGCCGCACTGCATGTCGCGAATCTTCAACAAACCATTTGAATCCTCGACCGCACAATGTATACCAACATCAACCCTCCACACATAGATGGACAAAAGACCATCCTCTCGAAAACATTATTGGCAACCCAATCAACGGCCGTTACAAGACAACGTCTTCACACGACGTGAACATTGCATTTATGCACTCACCGTCACGCCAATCAACCTAAAACATCAAAGACGAATGACAAAAGACAACTGATTGAATCCATGCAAGAAGAACTCAACCAATTCAAACGCCTTGAAGTATGGGAACTGGTTGAAAGACCAACAGGGGTCTACGTCATTGGTCTTAAATGGATTTGGAAAACAAATTGATGTCAAGGAAATGTTATCCGAAATAAGTCACGCCCCGTGGCTAAGGGTTATCGCCGTGAAGAGGAATAGACTTTGAAGAATCTTTTGCTCCTGCTGCTCGCCTTGAGGTCGTTCGATATTTTGCTTCATGCTCATATGAATATGACGGTCTATCGATGGATGTCAAAACTCGCTTCTCAATGGACAACTTAAAGAAACGGTTTATGTCAACCGTGATGGATTCGCTGATCCCGAAGTTCCAATCACGCCTACAAACCTAACAAAGCTCAGATGGTCTCAAACAAGCTCCTCGCATGGTAACATAAGCTATCATCCTTCCTCATTGCTAATAATTTCACCAAAGGTTCGGTTGACCCAACTCTTTTTATACAATATCACGGGCACATATCTTAATTGTTCAAATTTACGTGGATGACATCATTTTTGGGTCTACACATAAAAGTTTTCAATCGCTTTTGCAAAACTAATGATGAAAAATTTTGAAATGTCCATGATGGGTGAACTCACGTTCTTTCTAGGACTGCCAGTTCATCAATCACCCGGTATTTTCCTCGACCCAAATATGCCCTGAATTGTTAAACAAATTTGGAATGAAAACCTCGACACTATGCCACACCAATGGCTCATACCAAGAAGCTAGACCGATTTACATGGGAAATTAGTGGACCCTACAAAATACCGTAGTATTATTGGGTCTCTCATGTATCTAACACCTAGCGCACTGATATTGTCTTTCCTTATCTATGCTCCCGCTATCGTCGAGACCAATGAAACCCACCTCTGAGGCTAAAAGAATCCTCCATACATCAAGGGAACCATTAACTTGGGGATCCGTATCCGGGATTCTCGGTTTTGAACTAATCGCTTTTCGCATGCCGATCACGGCAGATGCTTAGACTCACGAAAAGTACTTCATGAGCACTACAATTTCTTGGTGATAAACTAGTGTCATGGCAATCAAAGAAGCAGGATTGTACATCGCTGTCATCAATCAAGCGAATATGTAGCCATGTCCGCGCGTTGTGCTCAAGTCATCTGGATGAGAACACAACTCAAAGACTATGGTTACATATTTGACGTAATCCCGATGTATCGCGACAATCGGAGTGCCATTAATCTCGCAACTCGTTCAAGACTCAAAATCAAAGCACATCGATCTTCGCTATCATTTCATCAAGGATCACGTGGAACAGTAATCGTTGAATTATATTTTGGGTACGTATACCAATTGGCGATCTTCTCACCAAAGCCTTGCCTCCCGCTAGGTTTAATGAGTTGGTCCCCCGGATTGGTATGAGGTGTTTGACTCAAGAGGAATTGGATGACTTCCTAAAACAAGTTTTAAAAACTCGCCAAACACCAAAAAAATTTGTAAATATTTTTCAAAAACAAAATACAAAAGTATAAAATCTGATAAAACAACAAAAATATTCTTCTATCTATTTTCTTTCAACATTGCAAGTACGTTTCTTCCATCAACACTATAATCTTTCAAAATTCAATATTTTTCGATCTAGTGTTGAGGGGAGAAAATTAATACTTAACCGTTTCAAATCATCCGTATACTTGCATGTGGTCATATCCTGTTGTTTTTATCAATGGTGGTAAACTTTTCTCGTTAAATGACACCTCTGACTAAATTTATAACCTTTCATTATTTCTAAGTCGAGGGGAGTGTCGTCAAGTTTCTTTCCTAAAAACTTTGTTTGGTAACCAAAATGGAAGTTAATTGGCTTTGTTTGAAAAGGAAAAGTGGGGACCAAACTGTCAAAATGTTAAAGTTAAATTTAATAAAACACTCCACCTACTATTCACTTCACATTTATTACTTTCAACTTTTAACATCTACCTAAGATTCATTCGAACTGCTACTTTGATCATCATTTGTAAGTGGTTTAACGATCTTAACATGTTTTTAAGCTAAGGTTTTTAATTTCATGCAAATCCTACGCTAAAAATTGTGTTACGCGTGATTATGTGTTCTACGCATAAGCGTATGAACACACAATCATTGTGTGTGTTTTTGGATTAAATGGATTGTGTCAAACGCCTAATACATCAAGGATATCATTTTAACCATCAAAACCCGTAAACACGATTAATGATTTTTGAAAATTAGGGTTCTTGAGTCAAATTGGGTATTTTCGAATGTGAAGTGTTTTGGTCTAAAAGATTTTTGGGTTATGGTCATATGTTGTTGAATTGATGATTTCCATGGTTGTTAACCACCCAGAAACACTAATTGTTTAACAAATTGGAATTAGGGTTTAATGTTCATGACTTTGGGTAATTTTGATTCTCAACGAATTAGATGTTAATACTTGGCTTAAAGACTCTAACAACACTTAGACCTACAGAATTTATATGGTGCAAATCCTATGGTTAAAAATCATACGCGTAATTCTTAACCCTTAGGGTTTTGACCTACGTGTATGACTTTCTACGCGTAACTATTAACGAATGATTCATGCCATGTTTTGTTGATAAAATGAAGTTTTGTGTTAATATTAATGATTTGATGAACTTATTTCAGGCTTTGCTACGCATAATATTCATAATCAAGGTCATTTGAAACTCTACGCATAAGGATTACCTTACGCCAGTCGTTATGCGTAAGAATAATTCTACGCATAACTATTACGGTAAGGTTCTACAATGGGACTACGCGTATCCTGTGAAGGATATGCGTAAACAGTGACTCTACGCGATAAGGTCTACTATTTGCCTTACGCTGAAGGTATATATACGCCACGCCGCAAGCTCCACGCATAAGGTCCCCTTTTCTCAGCGCAACATTTTTACGCCGTAGTTAGATCCACGCATAAGCTTTCACGCCGTATGTAACTACTGCTTACGCTTAACTTTGCCATTCTACGCCTATGCCTTGATTGACCTTCATTATGAATTGTTACGTGTACAAACTTGTTAATAAACTTATCATAACGTCACGAATCCAATAATGTCACTAATAAACTTAAACGTTTGATATGTTGTGAACAATAAGTGATAACATAAACTTTAAAACTTAAAGTTAACTAACTCACGTACATTTCACGACATCATTGGACTATTGGACAAACAAGTGACTTAGGACTCGTAACAATCATTGACACCGTACATTCAATAACTAGACAATAAGACCTTCTGTTGACTAACATTATGTCTCTCGATATGTTGGTTCTTTAGGCTAATGTTATTTCGATCACGACATGGTCAACAAATGAATGGATGCATCTGAGGTTCTCACTATTGCTGATATCTTTCCAAAGGGTTATCCGAGAAAGATTGGAAAGAACAACCTTAGGGTTGACTTTGATACCCTCACATGCTCAGAATCTTCTTGTCTCATTGCAGTGGATATTCTCAGGAATCATCCCTACCAGAACATGCTCTCACACTCTGCCACAGTTCCAGAGGTCTACATTCAACAATTCTGGGATTCTATGCAGAGGATCACTGTCAAAGTACAGTGAATGTGACACTTAATCACAAACAAGTCACTATCACTCCGCTGACTTACGCTGTACTCATCATTCCTACATCGCCCAACCGACTTCTTTGCTACCCCTACTGAAGAGACAGTCTTGAAATTCTTGATAGATATTCGTTATGATGAAGCTTCGTGAATCATTACTAACACTCTCACGTGAGTGAAGAATATTCCTCAACCATGGAGAACACTCTACATGATCATCACCAAATCGGTCTCTGGTCGTGACAGCGGCTATGAGCATCCCAAGCTCATGGAACTGAAATTTTCTGGTCTGATCAACAAGAAGGACATTGAAATCGAAGCACTGATATGGGAGGACATGATGCTATTTCACAAGCTTGGCTCCAAGATTCCCTATGTCAGATACACCAAAATGTTGATCCAGAGCACTGGACTCTCTCTTACATCCCCATGAGGCTCAATGACCCAGATAATCACATATTGATGAACCCATATTATCTGTCAGAATCAAAGAATCGCCAACAAAGAAACAGGTTCGGTATTACCCGATCACCTTCTGACTACCGAAATCAAAAAGCTTGAAACATGGTATCTATGAGTCAGAAAGAAGGGCAAAGGTCATCTTGATGAAAAATCTTCTGGTATTAACCTACTCGGAGGACTTCAAGAGGCAGTATTTGGAAGGAAACGTAAGATATTATAAGCTCCTTAAAAGCGGATCCTCCTCGTTGAAAAGGAGTTCCTAGAAGGAAGGTGAACTTACCACACCGAACTCCGCTAAGAAAGCCGAAAGATCTGCCTGAGTACCTGACAGGATGAGAGATGACGATCTGACCCCAGAATCACCTCCTCAAGCTAAACTCCAAGTCCATAGCTGACAGTGGAAGACTTAGATTTAGGTAATGAGATGAAATCGGGGACATGTGACAACAAAATGGAGGAATGGTACCGAAACCGAGAAGTCCAAAAGATAAAGATGTTGATTATGATACGCTTCTTCTAGATAGTCCCGCGACGACAAAGGAAGAAACCTTCGAACCTCCGGGATCCGTAGTCTCCTCATATCTCTTCATCATCGATTCGCCTTCTCACCTCGCCACCACCATCAAAGAAGTCAACCAAATCATCATCCAAATCCGTGAAGAAACCATCAAAATCTTGGATTTCTGCCTATGAACGGATTACCAAAGTGCCAAACAAGTCGGAAAGAAAACGCAGCTCAACAAAAGTTGAATTTTCTCGATCACATACAAAGATTCAGATGACGAGTATGAAAAGATGCAAGGAGAAAGGAAGTTTGTTCAGGAATTCATGAAAAATCACCGCCAAGAGGAATCGATCTAAATGATCGGCTACATAAAAAGTACCTTCCGAGTAATGCCTAAAGTCACAAAGGAGTTGTTCACCAAACAACTTTATCCAAATCTTATGCAGATCGCAAAGCAAACTATTCGATCAATCTTAACCGCACAATCAATCCAACCGATCCAGATTTTTTCTAATAATGAATTGCGGCCAAGATTGTTACACAAATGTTCCCATCGACCGGGACATTTACTTCAATGGCGAAAGTCAAGTTTCTATTGCTGGACTACCAACTCAAGAAGCTTGTAGATTCGGCCGAAAAGTCTAAACGTCCTAGAGGATGAAGACAAGGATAAGGATAAAGACTCGCACCTAAACGCCAAGAAGCGGTGAATCTTCTATGATGCAACCTCCTCCACAACGGCCTCCTGTTCAACAAAAATCTCCTCCTCGCTCTTCTAATGAAAAACCTCCGAAGTTACCACCCCCGACTGTAAAAACCGATGATCACTTTGAGTATACAGGTGGTGACGATGAAGAGGTCCTTGAGCCCATACAACAACCCACCTCTCCCAAACAAGTTCAGAAACCAGAATCATCATCTAGGCCTTCGAAAAAGATGAAGAAGAAGACGCCAGACTGACGTCGATCATGGCTAGATGACGATAAAACAGAGGAATTTGAATGGTTTGCTACTCTTGTGAACAACACTCCCTACCCGAAGAAGGTCAACTTGGTAGACGGTTCTACATTGGAGCATGCTAAAATTCTGCAAGAAAAGTTCCATGTGAAGAAAATGACGAAATCTGAGTTGAAGCGAATCAAGAATGAAGCGTTACAACTTCTAAAAGACAGCTCTGAAAGTGCCCTCGAGGTCGAATATCACCTTGAAAACATTGCTCGAGCTATGTCTAACAACATGGATTGGCTCAACCCCGAAGCAAACATTGACTTCACACAAAGGGACAACCCTCCATACTACACCGATTGGACCAAACTCTACCCAACACTTGGCCAACCACTGAACCAAGGATTCCTTCGATATTTCTTCAACAAAGACTTGGATTTTCTTCTACACGGCTGCGATGATTCAAGAAAATATGCTACATCGTTGACACTTCCATTCCCAGCAGCTGTCTACTCAAACCGCATAGCCATTGAGGAACGTGCCAATCACTTGTTCTCCAACACAGTGGAAGCATACGACCAAGATGCAGTGTATGGGATTCATCAACGCCGAACGCCGACGAATCTACTATAGAAGCCGCCAGTTCGTCTCAACATGCTGTATAGTTCTAAGGATATCGTTGCCATCATACACGTTGACCTTTCGTCTAAGTGGGACTACACATTCCTAAAGAAGATCGTAGTCAAACGACAAGATGAACGGGACTATGCTTTCTCTGTAGCTGACTTTGAGAATTTGTCTCATGACATCGACATAGTGTACCTTGCCAAAGTATGGGTCGCATGAGACAATTCTCAACTGCAGCAGACAACGCGAATTTATCAAGTCACTCTCATCTTCATAAGACGCATTGTCATCAAGGAACGTAGAAGATCTCCACCGGCCGTTGAATCTTATCGACGATGCGTCAACTTCACTCCTCCAAAGCTTGATCTTCTTCCGATATCAACCAGCCTATCTCAATATACACTCATCAGAAACCTTTCGCGTTGTTTACCGTAGTGAACTTCAAAGAAATCAAGCATGGCGTAGCGAACTCCACAAGTTTGGGGATCATACTTTGAAGCTGGTTAGATGGATTGGCATACGTGTTGAAGGATATACGTAAAATTGGGTCTCCTAAACGCTGGAATTCTCGTGAAAGGAGGGATGTGAGACGGATCATCACAATGATTGATGAACGGTTGTTTCAAGGGATCAGCTCGTGACGATTGGAGAGTTATGTCGGTGGTCGACCCAGGATTAACATAACCGCTTTCAACGCCTCGCACACTCCCGGGAACATCACGCACTTCCTGTACCCCTTGAATTGTTTCCTTCATATAATTTTGGATGTTTGATTGATTATGTCAATGGCTTGTGCACACATTACAATGTACAACCCGTACTTGTAAATAAAGGACCCCGTGGTACGCGCAGCTGCCACAATCCTTATAAAAGGAGCGAAAGCTTTTACTTTTGAGTAAAACCTATCAAACCTTTCATTTTTCAAGGTTTTGCTCAAAAGAACAAGTACTTTCCCTTATGATTTTCAAAACCTCAACCGTTTATATCACTCGTTGAGGGGAGTACTTGAATTAAAACTTTGTTCAAAAATTGTTCACAGTGGTCATTCTTCCGCAACACTCGAAATGGTCATATTTATTCTCAACTTTTCAAAAATAACATTTATATGCCATTTTTGAGGGGAGAAAATACGTGATAAGAAATATGTTGTGTAAATGCAAATGAATCTTTGTGCTATACTTAACCCATGAATTGACGAGATCTTAACTGTTAGTAACTCGAAAAGACTTGTCCGGGACGGGTAATAATTTCAAGCTAGTTCGCTAGTGATGTAAACGTGTCTCTCAAAGGACTTGTCTGAGTAGAATGTACCATTCGAGAAACTCTTGGTAGACATGAACTCTGACGGGTTTGACAACCTTCGAGGATTGTCTACACCTTCAAGGTAGTTATTAGAGCTAGTTGTCACCTAAAAGTTGACAATGCAATTCTTTAACTATGCCAACGAACCGGTTCTCGGGGATTGTCTATCTTGAGTGAATCAATTCAAAAAAGTCTTTTCCTCATGTGCATTTTAACCGTAAAACTCTTAAGCACATGTGAAGGGGGAGTATTTATGCAAAATCTTATCTCAACAATGGTACTAAAATGTTTTTCATTCATAAACACTGTGAGAGATTTTTCACATCAGTGGTTTTATGGCAACATAGGTTAGTCATGGAGTTATAAGGTGACTAAGGTTAGGAATAACCGTCCTATGATCCGCCAGAGTCGGAGGGATCTACCCAAGGACACCACAAATAGTTAGTATTTAGAAGTCCTTAGGTATGAGTGTAAAAAGGAGAAAATGAGAATTGGAGAAAGAAGGAGTTGAAGAATTAAAAAGAAATGCAAAGAAAAGGGTGAAAATAAATAGCCCTCTAAATTATTCAACTTAGGCGCATAACCGGGTTCAATTCATATGCTACGGGTTGTCACTTAGTGACGCCGGTATTGAAGATTAAAAGTCGTCATGGACCCAAGGACGCATGCACTAAACCTTCTTAGCCACTCAAGTTTCTCTCAACAGAAGCTTGTTTCATTCTCATAAGGAACCCTACGTAAACTATCGGCTTTCTCTTAGAGATTGCCGGTATTGAAGAAGGAGACCCTCTCCCTAGTCTCCGCTCCAGAAAACCAAAACGCACTATTGAGTCTAGAGCCACGAGATTCATCAAAAGATCTCTTAGGTACACTTGACATTTCATCACTTGATATTCAACAATAAGAATTTCTGTGATACATTATCGAGTCCTTCACAGATCTTAGCAAACTGTCGAGAACATTTATGAGAGGTTCACATTTGTGATCCTCAGTGATTGAATGGAAACTCCTGCCAGGGTCAACATCAAACACCGCCAGTGGCTTCGCAACTCCCCGTGGATTGCGCTTAGTGGTCTCAAACGGTCTACATCGTGAGGTGATGCTTCGTGTACCTCAACGACTCATCAATCGTAGGTGTACTTCGTACATCGTGTTATCTCACTTGTGGGACCGATTCAGAACGGCCTTTGTAAGAATTAGAGTTGTGTTTTCACACTATGCTGTTAACACTCTTGAAGTTCAAACTTGTAAGTGCCGGAATCCGCTTATTACTAACCGCTTAAATGTTTTCTTCTTATGGAAGCTCTGAGCGGAATGATCGTGCAGATTCTTCTCATGCTCACGCCAACATCATCACTAATGGAAGTTATATCTTAAAGCAACACAACAAATGTAATGATTCTTCGTCAATACAGAGAATCTACAAAGTTAAAGACTTAAAGAACTCCATCAAGATGAATTCCAACGCCAAAAGAGCGTGAGCATGTTGAAGAATGACGGAGACACCGGAGCAAATAAGGCACTGAGACACTTGATGCGCATACAACAACATACTATCACTTTCATCACAAAGAACAATGATCAAAGAACAAAGTTAAAGATGACGCCAAAGCATAACCGTTCAAAGTAAACTATCTCTCTACACTCGGGAGATTGTTCAAATCAAGGCAATTCTTCTCACAAGAAAGAAGAATGTCAAACGACGTCAAAGCTACTATTACATCAACGCTTCTTTCACTTTCATCACCAACACTTGAGTGTTTGTTACTCATATGTAATAACACTTGAGAGGGAGATTGTTGGAATCACTCCTAAACCTTATTCAAGTGTTAGTTACTCATATGTAATAGTTAGCTTATTATGGCCTTTATGTTTGTTATTAGCCTTAAGCTTATGTAGAAGGCCCATGAGCTTAGGCCCAAGCCCATAAGAGAAAGGAAGGGAACTAGGAGTGTTGCCCTAGCTTCCCTCCTATAAATACCTTATGTAAACCCTCATTTGAGGGTTGGTTGTTCAAGTTTTCTCTCATTACACTCCTACGCGTAAACCGTATTACTATTATCGTGTGTGTGTTTGTTTACTTGTTCAATCGCCTTTATCTCTTCTTATAAGCTTGTGTTTGTAAAACTAGTGACCTAAC
>OU343221.1:76481485-76848973 GCA_910596185.1 Chrysanthemum makinoi
CCACTCAAACATGACACGCCTACTTGTCATTAGATATACATAAACTACCTATTATGACCCTATATTTTAGTGTTGTCCACGGACTCACCATTTTCATCCTTCATGAGTTTCAGATCCCAGGACATATATGCCATTGGCTTAGACTCTTCTAATCCAATTTTTTTAAGCATTTCTTTTATGTATTTGGATTGATTAAAAAATATACCGTCTTTTCATTTGTTTAATTTGTAGACCAAGAAGAAATTTAATTCACCCATCATGCTCATCTCAAACTCTACATGCATGATTTTCAAAACGCGCATAATTCTTGACAAGTTGAAAAAATAATATCTTCGACATATATTTGAGCAATGATGAGATGTGAATTTCTTTTTTTCGTGAAGAGTGTTATCTCATTCCCATGGTATAATCATTGTTAGTAAGAAAGCTTTTAATCTATCATACCAAGCTTTAGAGCTTGTTTAAGACCATATTGCGCTTAAGTTTATAAACATGATTTGTTTATCGTAGTCAATCTAATCCCCGAGGTTGTGCAACATACACCTCCTCAGCCTTAGAGAAAACCGCTAAAACGCACTTTCACGTCATTTGATATAGTCTAAAATCTAGTGTGCAAGCATGAGCACGAAGTATCCTAATAGACTCTAATCGTGCTATCGAGGAATATGTGTGGTCATAGTCTATTCCTTCTTGTTGATTATAGCCTTGTGCCACTAACCTAGCCTTGTTCTTGGACACAACGTCATTTTCATCGAGTTTGTTCCTAAATACCCACTTAGTTTCTATGATGGTTTGATTCCTAGGTCGTGGTACTAAATCTCAAACTTGATTTATGGTGAATTGATTAAGTTCTTCTTGCATGGCAACTACCCACTTTGCCCTTATAGCTTCAACGATATTCTTAGGCTCTACGGTGGATATGAAACAAAAGGAGTTGCTTTTGTTTGAGCTTGTTACCTAAGGGTTCTTTGGTTGAGGTTTCCTATGACATTTTCTAAAGGATGAGCTCTGGATTCCTTAATATTGACAACTTCATCAACTTCAACTATTTCATCCTCAATGTCATTTTTTTAAAATTTTCTTGCCACTTTCTTTAATGGCATCATCTTCAACTAAATCATCATCCTCCAAGGGTGATTTCTTAGTTGGGGGAGGACTTTCATCGAATGTCACGTTGAGTGATTCTTCGATTTTCATGGTTTTTTATTGAGGACTACATTGGGTTTACTATTTTGGGAATATCCTAGGAATACACTTTCATAAGATTTTGGATCAAACTTGGTGAGATAGTCCTTAGTGTTTAAGATCACATGAAGAATCGTTAGTAATTACTTTAGAGATAATGGACTCATCAACTCATCCACACTTAAAATCTGATTTAATCGAACATGTTTGGAAAAATCTTGGAAATCAAGTCACTCAAGAGAGTGAAGAAGAAGACGCAAGTGATGATGACGCAAGAATTTTTGTAATGTTTTTAATGTTATTTGAATTATTTATGTAATGTTTTTAATGTTTATTTGAATAATTTATATAATGTTTAATTTTTAATTAAGTTTAAATTTGTTTTTTAAAATATTTGAAAAAGAAAAAAAATATCTTGGCCGCCATGTGACAATTTAATCGTCATCAAGTCAGTGGGAAAAAATGCAGATGTGACATAATCGTGTCCATCATCACCTGACCTTATATCCAATCACCTATAATCTAGAAGGTTTAAGTAAATTCATGCTAAATAGTAAATACTTAGAAACTTTAACTCTTGAAATAAGATATAAAATCCATGCTAAGTAGTAAATACCCATTAAATCAAATAAATTAATCTGTTGACTATCTCTTGGTCTTGAAATAAAACGCCATGTGCCCCTCTATGGTTAAAAGTCAAATTCTATATTATAGAAAAATTACAACCAAGGGCTTGTGTCGTCAAAGAAAGGAAGTAACGGTCTGCTTGCGCCTCTGAATAATCTACACAGGACACGCAAGGCATGAAAAAGACGCAAGGCATGAAAAAGCCGGTTGTAAGTCGGGTAAGGCTTAGCGATTAATCGGTTAAGCGGGATTAATCGGATTAGAATTTTTATGCACAAAATTGTAATTTTAGATATTGTATTATATTATATGTATGAGATAAGCATAATGCATCAAAGTTAAAATATTTCAAATGTTCAAATATAAACATAATACATAATTATTCAAAATTCAAAGTCAAAATAAATATTACTCGGTTGACCATTTTAAGCGGAGCTTCGACATTTTGTTAGATTAATCGGTTTTTTGACCCATTTTAAGCGGTTTTGTCTGATTTTTAAACGATTTTGTTGATCGATTTTTAAGCGATTTTGTCCGATTAGACCGATTTTGTTTGATTTTGTCCGATTAATCGGTTTGTTGACCCAATTTTAAGCGATTTTTTGGCCAAAACGATTAAATAGGCCGATTATAATAAATCAATTTCATCGAGCGTGACGTTGATTATGTGAGGATTAATCACGCATTTTACAATAGAGGAAAAAGCTAAGGAGAAGTTGAAAACAATGTTTTAAAACCGTGTATTATCGACCCGGTTTAGTAGCCGTTCACCCGTTCGACCGGTTGAACCGTCGGGTCAAACGGTTTAATAATTATGTATTTTTTCAGATTTAATATGTAGTATTGCATGATCTCAATTTATCCGAACTTTATTCCTACATTCGTTTGAACAAATAAAAAAGATTGAAACCATATCGAGAAGCTTTGTTTTTAAGTTCTATATTTGTAACAATATAGCAAAGATTTGAATGCAACAATCAACTTATGATTCTCAGTTATAAGAATCTATATTAAAACTATATTATATAGTGTTTCTAAGATAGTTTATAACTTTAATTTACTATTTTATAAAATTTTAACTAATATTAGTTCTCGTCACTTTAACTTGTCAAATAAACTTAGAAATGTTGATGGGAAAAAAGATGTTTTGATAAAAAATCATGATTCGGTCGGGTTTATCAAACCGGTCACCCCGATCTACTAAAACTAGCGTCAATCCGGTTCTCAAATAAGCAAAAACTCGATCACATCCGGCCGATCTCCGAAGTCTTTTCTCAGTTCAATCGGTTGAACCGCCGAGTTAACTCGGTTTAAAATATCGGCAATCTAACCCTGTGTTTTAAAACATTGGTTGAAAATTATAATACACCATGCTTCTATATAAGGCCCAAAATATCTGGCAATCTAACCACCCTTCTTTTAGGGATTTTATGAAACCAAAATAAATACTTTCCTATATAGTAGTTTAACCGAGTTGTATTAAATGAAAAAAATTAAATTAAAATAGAAGAATGAGAACTACACATTTGAGATACATTTACGAAATAGATGCATCTCCCTTTAATTACTCCGTCCTCATTTGAATTGTATGACTAGAATTTTTCTCATTTTATTTTTCCCTTCACTTGATTGATTGTATAAAACATAATTTAGTTAACTATGTCCCATTCACATGTAATGGGCTTTACCTACAGCAAATCCGCTGGTAAAGGCCGTTACTAATGAAAAATTAGTGTGGATGATATCTTCATCGGTTATATTTACCAATGGATTTTACGACATGTCCTAAACTACTGATGGATATGTTTGTTAGTGATCCATTCACTAATTAGTTCGCTTGAAGTTTCTATATGGTTTATGTTGGAAATGTATATATCTATAAAACCGTGCATGTCCGGATTCGAACTCGTGACCACGGGATTGCACACATTACTTAATGAGAATTAAAGTTAAATAATTATTGTTAAATGATTACGATTAATTATTATACAAAACTCGACTAACGATCGTTAAGTATTTAACGGAAATAACTAACGACCGTTAAATGTAAAGAGAAGGACTAATAGTGAAAAATCTTAAATTGGAAAAGATTTGGGTAGCTCTTGTGGCCGCCATACACAACCCTAAACCCTAACTTGTTCCCTAACATTCTACTATATACAAATCAAGGTTAAAGGTTTAGGTTAACTTTTGTGCACACACATTAACCTAAATCTTTTCTTTGTTTTTCTCTTCCAAAATTCGCCAACCCTTTTATTATGGTGTTTGGTTTTGTTTTTTTAAAACAAGGTTTTGTAGATCTAGCAATCTCTTTAATTCGTTTGTAAATTAGTGTGTACACAGAACGGTGTAACACACTATTGTTACATCAATTGGTTTGAGTTAAAACGTAATGGATAACTCGTTAAACCACTTTGTCACATTCATTTAAGAGATCTAGCCAATTGCAAGAGGTATGTTACGCATTTATTTTCGCTAGTTAATTAAGTTATATTCTAAGTCTTCCGTGCCTACTGGATGTCTATATGGTTTTATTTGTATATCATATATCTTAAACTCAACAGTGGCATCACGAGCCTTGTGTAATAAGTAATTAATTATCAAACACATAAAACAAATAAATGGATTGTGTTATTAATTGTATGTTTAGATCTAGGGTTTGCAAAACCTAAACCCTAATTTTTTTTGGGGCTTATTTTTGTGCTCTAATTAGGTTTTGTAAACTTTGTTTTTAATTGGATTAGAAAACCCTAGGTTGCATGCAATTTTATGTGTGTTAAATTGCGTAACTCTTGATTAATTGCATTAATTGTTAAGTGTGATTTATATCCATGATAAATACATGCATGTTTAGTCATGGATCGCTTATTGTATGTTTTACTTGGTTAAGTGATATACACTAAAATTTTGATAGATCTAAAATTGGGGAAGACCTCAATCATTATTATTAAATAAATTATGTGCTATGTGGTATATTTTTAATTTTGACTTACGCAATCGATGAATCGATGCATGTGGTTCACCTTGTACATTGTCAAAACGGGTGAAAGTCTTAATTAGACATATACATGTTGATGATCTAGAATTGATATTAATAGGATTTATCAAAAGGTTTGCATGTGGCTATTTGATATGCATGACTAATTATTAAGTTATGTATTCATTGTTTATATGTTTATTTTTAAATACTTGCTTGTTTGTTATGTGTCACAAGGGTATTTTTGTAAGAAAAATAAACTGACCTAAACAATGGTGAAACATGTATTTTTTAAGCATTGTAATCGTAATCGTTTAATTGATTGATTTTTTGCACAAAATAGTTAGAACGGCTCACCCATTAAGACAAACAAACTGTGATGGGTACAAGGTTGAAAATTATTAAATTGTGACCTTAAAGATGAGGGTATGTAATATGCTTGCCGACTCCATTCTCTCGTTTGTGCGTCTTAATGGAGCTACCAAGTATTCCTATGAATGTGCATAAAATCTTACGGGTGAATTTACCAATTCTACCACTTTTTGTGGTAATTATCCGAATAACTTGTGTCTTATGACTCATGCAAAAGAGGGATATAATGGTAATTAAAGGTAATTCTTTAATTGGTCAACCAATACCTCGATTAAAGCTTGATGATGAAAAGCTTAAACATTAAAACAAAGATATAAATGTTTTAATAAAAACTTATGCCAACGAGATGAATGCATGACATCTTTGTACATATTTGATTTGTCATCAAAATTATTACCCTTAATTTAAGTTGTATGCCATCCAACTAAACGAAAACACCTGAGATTACCTTTTATTTGCGTGAGAACGTGATTTAGATCGTAATCAAAGGGTAAAATATCCACGTGACGTGAGAACGGGCTTGGATGATTTTGCAGTTTCTTAAGTTGGACAACTTAATTGAAAGGCGGTGAGAACTCGCAACTCAAGGCATATGATGGGATAAAACATGTTTACATGGCAATTGAAATTGACTAAATGTAAATCCCATAAATCTAGGAATTGCAATTGAATTGGCAATTGAGCAATAGCTCTACCATTTTGTATAAATTCATTACTAGCGCATCAACCGACGTGATGAGATTATGACAATTTTGATCCTAGTTTTCAATAATAATTAATTGGTTATATGAATATGAACCTTGGGTATTTAATTTTATTGAAAAGGAAAATTATCAAAATACTAATTATGGTTTTTGAACTTTTATGTAGATGGCTCATCAACCTAATAACACTATGAGCTTAATGAGTGATGATTTCAAAGATATGATTGGAAGAGACAAGCCGACCGCCCAAATTTCAATGATTGGCATCGTGCACTTAGGATCATCCTTCGTGTTGCAAAAAGAATTGAGATTTTGACTACACCTCTCGCTGATGCTCCTTCGATACGGCTACTACTCTTGAAAAAGAGGAGTATCATGTTGAATATGAGAAGCACAATGATGTGGCGTGTTTTATGCTTTCGGGGATGTCTGCTCAATTGCAAAAACAATTTGAGCACTATCCGCCTATGAGCATGCTAGATGAACTCAAACGTATGTTTGAGAAGCCACCAACAATTGAATTGTATGAACTAATTGAAAAGGTTCATTGCAGTAGGGAGGTTGGTAAATCTGTCTCCGACCCACCCCTCGAGATGAAACATCACTTGGACCAATTGGAGAAGCTCTACGTGGTTACTCCCAAGATGTGTGTGTTGGCCTCATCAATCACTCCCTTAATCAGGAATGATTTGGTGATTTTGTGCACATATATAACATGCATTGCACGGGAAGACAGTGAATGAGTTACATGCAATGCTTGTAGACTTCGAGAAGAGATTGTCAAAGAAGGCTCCTACACCGTGACTAGCAATACAAGGTGGTAGGTGAATAAGCCAAAGCCGCAGCGATAAGAAAGGAAAGGAAAAGGAAAGGGGAAACAAGTTGTCATCCCACCAGCCCTAAGAACCCCGAAAAGAAAAGGAGAATCCTAAGAAGGATTCTTACCACCACCGTGAACTCACCGTGTCACAGTTTAAACCGCCCGGTGTTTCAATGAGTGCCTTCGTAATAAAAATAAGATGGTGCCTAGCTCATCAGGTATTTTTATGTTTGAATTATTTTCTTTTCCTCATAAGCAAAATTCATGGATTTATGATACTGATGTGGTACTCACATCCGTAATACATCGCAGGACTTAGAGGGCTAAGAAGCTGAATTGTAGAGAAAGATACTTGTACGCTTGGCAATGGAAAGCGCAAGGGTTGAAGCAATAGGGACTTTTGATTTAGTGTTGCCTTCGGGCTTAATTCTTAAAATAAATAATTGTCATTATGCACCTCCATTGTTAGGTGTTATTTATTTCTTTGTTAAAAGATATTGATTTTATGCACACTTTTACTAGTTATGGAATTTGAGTTTCTTTTAATAATGTTTTTTATTTTAATGCAATTCCTATACTTGGTGTGTTTGAAATTGATATGGATGGTTGTGTATCCAATGGAAATAATTCGTTGTATAGCATTAGCAATAAGAAAGTCTAGTCTGACTCTTCTTATCTTTGTCATTGCCCATATAGGCAAGAAACGCATGGAAAAGCTGCAACATGAAGGGCTTTACAAAGCGCCGATGATGAATCATTTGACAAATGTGAGTCTTACATAGCTGGGAAGATGACAAGGAAACCTTTTTCACAGCAAGATTAAGGGCTTCAGATCTACTTGGATTGATACACACTGATGTGTGTGGTCCACTTAGACATGTGTCAAAACATGGTGCTACCTACTTCTTAACCTTTACGGATGATTTCAGTCGTTATGGTTATGTTTATTTACTTAAACATAAAAATGAAGTCTTTGAAACATTTAAGGTTTTCAAAAGTGAAGTAGAATTACAACTCCGTAAGAAGATTAAAGCTCTTCGATCCGATAGAGGTGGTGAATATATAAGCCAAGAGTTCAAAGATTACTTAGATGAGTGTGGAATTATCCGCCAGCCACATCTCCTTATACTCTACAACAAAATGGTGTATCTGAAAGGAGAAATCGTACTTTACTTGACATGGTACAATCAATGTTTAATCTTACGACTCTTCCTTTAACTTTTTGGGATTATGCCTTGAAACCGCTATTCACATTTTGAATATGGTTCCAACGAAGAAGGTTGTTAAGATTCCATATGAAATATGGACATGAAAAGCTCCCAACTTTTCTTACTTAAAGGTCTGGGATGGCGCTTGTTAAACGGACTCACCGATAAGCTCCAACCTGATCTCACATTACTTCTACTACCCAAAGAACAAAGTCATAGTGGCTAGATATGGAGACTTTCTTGAAAGGAATCTCATATCTTAAGAAGTCAGTGGGAGAGTATATGATCTGAATATGATCAAGAAGATACAACACCTTCTGATAATACTAGCCAACTTCAAGAAGAGCCAAAGCTTAGGCGCCTCTCCCAGTTGTTCCCATTCAGAGGTCTAAAAGGACTATACGTGCACCGACCGCTATGTCTTAACGTAGAGGTGGAGGAAAATATGGTTGGGGATCTTAATGAACTTGCCAACTATAAGGCTACCATGGTTGATCCCAAAAAGATAATTGGCGCGATTACTATGAATGGGGAAATGCAATCCATGAAGGATAATGATGTACGGATTGAAGTTGACCTTCCTCCCAATGCTAAAGTCGTTGGAAGTAAGTGGATCTTCAAGAAGAAAACTGACATGGATGGCAATGTACATACCTACAAGGCTCGTTCGTAGCTAAAGGTTTACTCAAACCTATAGCATTGATTACGAGGAGACATTCTCTCTTGTAGCGCACATAAGAGCTATTAGGATTCTCAAAGCCATAGCCGCACACTATGACTATGAGATTTGGCGATGGATGTCAAAACCTTTATGAATGGTCGCCTAGATGAAGACATCTATATGGCGAGCCCGAGGGTGTGAATCCACTATTTCCTAACCGTGTATGCAAGCTTAAAAGACCCATTTATGGACTAAAGCAAGCATCAAGGCAATGGAATAAAAGATTTTATGGAGAAATCAAAAGTTTTTGATTTACTCAGAATCTTGATGAGCCATGTGTATATCACAAAAAGTGGGGTCATGTTACTTTCCTTGTTCTCAGATGTCGATGACATATTAATCATGGGAAATCATATACCAAGTCTAAATGAGGTGAAAGCCTATCTTGGTAAATGTTTCTCGATGAAGGACTTAGGGGAAGCAACATACATACTCGGAATCAAGATCTAGAGGGATAGATCAAGGCGCTAATTGGTTTAAGCCAAAGTTCTTACATTGACAAAATATCAAGAGATTCAATATGCAAAATTCCAAGAAGGGATTTTTGCCAATGCAAGTAAACCATGGTTTGAAATGGCGAAGGTGCTTCAACACCGCAGAGGTGGCGCAGATGAAGAAAGTTACTTATGCATAGGCATCTATCATGTATGCGGTGCGATGCACAAGGCCCATGTGGCGTTGCTCAAAACGACCGATCGATATCAACAGATCGGGTGAAATTAATCGATCTGCTAAACATATTCTCAAGTACCTTAGGGCTACAAGAGATATGTTCATAGTGTATGGGGAAATCCGTAGCAGAACTGCCTGTTACGTTACTACGATGCATCTCGAAGTGTGACAAAGATGATACATAAGTCTTCTTAGAGCGGGTTACATATTTGTCATCAATGGAGGTGTTGTGGATTGGAAGAGCAAGAAACGCATAACTCTTCATATGTCTCGCTACGCAGAAGTGAGTACATAGCGCGCCTCGAGGCTGCCATGGAAGTTGTTTGGATAAGGAAGTTTGTTTCGGGGCTTGGTGTTATGCCGTCGATTGAAAATCCTATTAAAGTATATTGTGACAATTATGCTGCAATTAATTTTGCCCATGAACCTGGAGTCATGAAGGGCACCAGACACTATCCTAGACAATATCACTAAGTTCGAGAGCAAGTCGAGAAAGGTGAAATTGAGTTACTCAAAGTTCACACATATGATAACCTAGCAGATCCTTTACGAACCGGATGGACTCACAGAGTATACAATGGATGGGATTGGATCATATATTTTATTTCTATATGATTTTATTTGTATATCATATATCATATATCATATAAACATCATAGATAACATGTTACAGTGAGAATGGGATTGGATCAAGACGAGCCACAGGAATACAAACCAAAGGGTTAGCTCTTGGAAGCTGAGCCGGTTCCCTCTTCCATATCAACAGTTGTTAGATTCCCATCTTTCCCAGCCTTCCAATCAAAGCACTGAATCATAGCACCAAGTGTTGTTTGTACCATAAAGTGTGCTAGCGATATCCCAGGACACATCCTCCTCCCACTACCAAATGTTAAAAAATGAAAATGTTGTCCTCTCACATCCAACATGTTATCTTCAAATCTTTCTGGCCTGAATTCAAGTGGCTTTTCCCAATGGTTTGGGTCTCTGTTGAGAGCCCACACATTGATCAAAACATTAGTGTTTGCCGGAATATGGTAACCTGCCACTGTGCAATCTTGTGGTGATTGTCTTTGAATCATCGGAGTAGATGGATGGAGACGAAATGTTTCCTTGACAATCGCTTGGAGGTATGGAAGGTTTGGTATGTCTGATTCTTGTACTAGTCTAGTTTTGCCAACAAATTGATTAATTTCTTCCCTTGCTTTTTTCATGATATCTGGATGATTGATAAGTTCTGCTATAGTCCATTCCAGGGTACGTGATGAAGTGTCTGTTGCTGCAACAAATAAATCCTGAAATGAAAAGAGAGAAGGTATGATTTATTTATTTTTTGCACATAGAAACATGTACATCAACCACCACCAAATGGCCTAGTTGTAAGTTAGACTGTTGTTACCTGGATTAAGGCTTTGATTTTCTCTTTACTTAGCTTTATCTCCATGCTCTTATCTTGTTCGATGTCTAGTAACATGTCAAGCAAGTCCCTCACTTCTCCGCAATCATGGTGCTGCCTTGCCTCTTCATGCTCTTTAATGACCTTCTCTATCATAATATCAAATCTCGCACGGATATCCTTCAACTTTCTCCCGAATCCCGTGAATTCTATATTCTTACAAAACCTTATGAAGTCCGAGGGGTTAAAGGTACCCAGGGCCTCACTTATCTCAGAAATCATTTTGCTCACTTCATCTTCCTTGCCTTCATCGTCAGTGCATCTTTTTCTAATAATCATTCTTGATATCACATTGTTCGTCAACTTCATCGCCTCCCCACCAAGATCTAATGACTTGCCAATTTTAGCATTTTGAGATAACATTTTCAAAAATCTATCAATCTCATCACGCCTAACCGTAGCTTGCAAATCAAGTGTTGTTTTATTTAGAAGCTGTGACATAATTATCTTTTTCATGAACGTCCAATAAGGTCCATGTAGAGCAAATATAAAGTCTTTTGATCCATAAAGTAGGTAATGTGAGGCTGAGCTTTGGGTTCGGTTAGAAAAGGTTTTTTCATTGGTTCTAAGGAATTCTTTCGCTATTTCTGGTGAACAAATGACAAAACTAGGTATGTAGCCCATAAAAATGCGAAAAAATGAACCGTGTTGTATAGAAAGCTTGTGAAAAGCTTGATGAGGTATAGGAGATATGAGATGGAGATGTCCAATAATCGGAAGGCCAAATGGTGTTGGTGGATGTCGAAATTTAGTACTAGTAGATTTGAAAATCTTGACCGTGATCAAGAAAGTAGAGATAAGGCATATGAAAAAGAGTGACAAGTAGGCTTTGATATCAGCCATGGTTAATCAGGTTAACTTTGAAATGATGATGAATGTGCTTAAGCAAGAAAAAGCATCCGAGTATATATAGATGACGCAATAACCCTCCCTATATAATCCCAACACAATATATTGTTACCTACTATAATTTTGGTCAATTTGTTGAATTCCTAATTGTTGGACTATTATATAGTAGTATATAAACTATATATTTACACCGAAGGCTTCTTGACCTAGCGGTATGTGAGTGACTCATCAACCTAGAGGTTGTGGGTTCAAATCTTGTCGAAGACATGTGAGATAGAATTTGTGAAATAGGTAGTGTAGATCATGACTTGTGAACATTTGTTGTTCTAAAAAAGAAACCAAAGAAACGAAAAGAAAAAAAAAACTATATTGACTATTAAATCTTTTACTTAACGGTCTATAACATGATAAATTATATAAGATATGTAACTATTCTTACATTAGTTTAATCTTAAATGAATCTATTATCTAAATCTAAATTAATTGTTGGTCACATTGTTTAACTATTGTAACTAGCAGGGTACCCGCGCGATGCGGCGGCGGGTACCCTGTGACTGAATTTTCTGGTAATGTGATTTTATGCGGTCATACTTTTTTAACAATTATTTTAGAAATAATAATAACGGAGATCTTGTTTAGTTTCCTTTTCGTTTTCGAGTCTAGGTAGATCTTTGTTATTAGTTTATTACTGTGAGTTGGAGAGTGACCAGTAGGTAGCCTAACAAACAACAAAAAAAAGAAAATCTTAAAAATGTTTTTTCAATAATGTAACGGTTCACTTTTTTGTTTTTTAGTCAAGTGAGTTATCGGTCGAGGGGATGAACCCTTCGTCAATTTTGGAGCCGACCGACCCAGTTCAACCCTCATGCTGCAATGGCAGCGACTCGGTCGGCGCAATGGCGACCAAATCGGTCGATCGACCACTGCGGGCAGCTTAATGGCTTTATTTTTAAGTGCTTGGCTTAGTAGCTTGATTAGATTGTATATTGTGGTTAAATTGTTGTATATTTTGGTGAAAGGGTAAATTAAATAATGTATTAATTGTATATGTTGAATAGTGTCAAAGCATAATGAATCTTGGATCGCTTCAAGAACTCCACCATTGGTTCATATAATTCATGACCCTTTGCTTTTCCCAGAAAAGCAACTTTGTTATGATCTTTCTTAAATTGAAGCGCCATGTGAGAAATTGTGATAATGGGTTATGATTCATGCAACTGGAAGTGTGTTTAAAGCAAGTGAAGAGGGAATCAGTTAAGTTTAGGCGAAGATATGAGAAGAAGGTATTAGTAGAAGTTACCCAATTTATTGTCAAAAATATCGGAACAAGTTGTTGACCATATCTGACGTGTAAAATAACTTCAATCAAATTCAAATTAACACTTCAGCAGAAATAAAGGTCAATCTGTTGAAGAAGTCAATCAGCAGAAACACCTCAAGTGACTTATTATCTTCAAGAATATCTTGAGAGTTACTGTGCCACCCAACTCGCATTAAATTTCATTAAGCCTTGAATCCGCCTATAAGATAGTCCCAATGCACATTTAACTCACATCAATTACCCCCAATTACCTTCACAAACCCTAATATCTCCAAAAACTCCTCAATCAACAATAACCATGTCTACCAAACCAGAAGTTATTGATCCAACCTCCTCTCCATCATCATCATCTTCATCATCAGCAGCCAGTGATGATTCACGCCTATTATTTCGATATCCTTATCAATATGAACCTCGACCTTTGAAGTCCCCCTTTCTCCCTTCTTTTGAAGATGATAGTGTAGTAGATCCAAGTGAGTCTTCTAGTGATTCTGATGACTCCTCAGATCATTTAGAGCCAAGTGCTGTGGTGATTGCACTTCCTGCTCAAGGAACTGGTACTTCATACCATGGAAGCAGGGGAAAGGGCAAGATGGCAGAGGTAAAGGGAAAGGGAAAAGGGAAGATGGAGTGATGCTTTATGGTGGAACGAGTAGATGGAACAACTGAAGATTTCTCATACCACAAATCCATCTACCATGTCAAGAGCCAAAGATATAAAACTAGGTTCTTGAGCATCTTCATCGTCGTTTTCATCAATCCATACTTTCCATTTTCATCTTCACCTTCTTCTTCTTCGTCGTACTGGTCATGCATATCCACCAGCTTTTTTAATAGATGATAGGAATTAGTATAATTTTGGTAGATCTTGTATAGAAATGGTCTTGTCTTTTCATTTGAAGTTGATTGTAAGCTGTAAACTGTTTCTTGAATGAATTGAACAATTAAACTTCAAGATTTCTCGTCAAGAGAAATAATTAGATCACTTCAGTACTTCTCCTCAGTAGAAACAAGCTTTAAGCTTACTTGACCATATTCCATTACCCAACTTTGTGAACTTCAACTAATATAAGCATTCTGCAAAACAGACACAGAGTAGCAAACACACCAAACCAACACAAACAAAACACAAAGAATATTAGCATGTGAGTGTTAGCAAACAAAAAGATAACCAAATATCTACAAAGTTTACAAAATATAAAACTAAAATCCTCCCCTGAGGCATATATATAAAACTAAAATCCTCCCCTGAGGCATATGCCTCCCCTGAGGCCTATGCCTCCCCTTAAACTTTGCAGCTAAGGGTTAAGCATCCCAATATTGACAACTAGGTGTTGAAACCTAGGTCCATCAAAAGCTTTAGTCAATAAATCTGCCACATTATCATCAGTGTGAATCTTAAC
Source organism: Chrysanthemum makinoi (assembly GCA_910596185.1). Lineage (NCBI taxonomy): Eukaryota > Viridiplantae > Streptophyta > Magnoliopsida > Asterales > Asteraceae > Chrysanthemum > Chrysanthemum makinoi. Next base: position 76,495,798 of record OU343221.1, read on the forward strand.
CACTTTTATCAAATGTTTTTTATTATGCATCTCTTATAAAGTGGTGCCTGATTTCAATATGCTTAGTTCTACTATGAAAAACTGGATTTTTAACTATGCATATGGTACTTTGATTGTCAATAAAAATTGTTGTGTTCATGAAGTTAAACCCATAATCCAACAATTGATTTTGTATCCATAGTACCTGACCACAACAATTTGCAGCAAACATACTCGCTTCAAGAGATGAGGTAGCAACAATAGTTTGTTTCTTGCACTGCCAAGAAATCAATCTTCTTCCAAGGAATTGGCAACCTCCAGTTGTGGATCTCCTATCCAGATTTGCACCAAAGATAATCACTATCACTATATGCTTCCAACTTAAAAGGAGACTCTTTTGGGTACCAAAGACCTAAATTGGGTTGGCCTTTTAGATACTTAAAGATCCTTTTGACTGCATTCAGATGGGAAGCAAGTGGAGTGACTTGATGTCTAGAACAAGCACTCACAGCAAAGGTAATGTCGGGCCTAGAAGTTAAATACATCGCTGAACCAATCATAGATCAGATAAGTGAACATTCACAACCGATCAGTTCAATGTTGTTCTTTGGTTTTGGAGCTTCATAAGGTGTAGTGGCAGCTTCGACATTCTCCATATCAAACTTCTTCAAAATGTCCCTCACATATTTATCATGACTAATAAAAATACCATCGTTTCGCTAACTTGGAGACCCAAAAGAAAGTAAGCTCCCCCATAGCACTCATCTGAAATTCTCCCTTCATCAGCTCCTCAAACTCCCTGCACCAAGCTTCTTTTGTGGAGCCAAAGATAATTTCATCCACATAAACTTGCACAAGAATGATGTCTGTGGAATTCTTCTTAAGGAAGAGTGTTTTGTCAATAGCACCTCTTCTATAACCATGCTTCAGCAGAAATGCTGAAAGCCTAGCATACCATGCTCTGGGTACCTGATGTGAGTGACATATACCTCCTCTTCTATTTCACCATACAGAAAAGCACCTTTGACATCCATTTGATATACCATGAACCCCATGTAGGATGCATAGGCCAAGAAGATTCGAATGGCCTCTACTCTAGCTACAGGTGCAAACACTTCATCATAATCAATTCCTTCCTCTTGCCTGAACCCCTGAGCCACTAATCTTGCTTTGTTTTTAACCACAACACCCCTTGCATCTCTTTTATTCATCAAAATCCATTTTGTCCCAATTGCATACTTACCATCAGGTAGGGGTACCAAGATCCAAACCTGCTGATTTTTGAATTGTTGCGTCTCCTCTTGCATTGCTTCAAGCCAACTTGAATCCTCAAGAGCTTGAGTAACACTGGTTGGTTCCACTTGAGAAAGAAAACAAGCAAACAGACAATGCTTAAAGTCTGTGTAATTGTCCCTTTGCTGGTTTGAGACATAGGAAAGAAAAGCAACTTGACCATATTTAGAACTTGTCACAGTCCTTCTAGTTCTAACAAGTGCTAGAGGATCACCAATAACATTGGATTGAGGATGAGCAATGTTGATCCTTTTGTAGCAGGGGTTTACTTCAATAGATGTATCAAGATTAGTCACAGTTGGCTCAAAATCACTGTCATAGGAAGGTGAGGTGAAGATGCCAGCTTTGGGTTGATGATTACCAAGATCTGAAGGACTTGGAAAGCGTGTATAAGGTTCTCCAAAGTCTGTGGACACTCTAGTAGAAACGGGAGCAGAAACAGCAGGGTTATCAGCAGATTTGGTGTTATTAGGAGAAACAGGGCTACTGTCAGAATTATCATGGTTTCCATCGACCGCTTCGTTGTAACCTCCCCACCAAGCCTCTCAGCTTCTAGATTAGCTGCATGTTCTTGTTTCTGAAGCCTAGCAAGGTCCTCTGCATAGTGTGACTCATCTTCACTCTCATCAGAAGTAACTTTAGTAGTATCACCTGCAAAATGGTTAGGGGAGAAGGAAGGTACAATAATAGGTTGTTCATCATCCTCAAACTCACTATCTGAGTCAGCATCCATGGTACATGCATTGTCAGTAGGAGACTCTGGTGTACCTGCATTTTGGTTAGCCACATGTCTAGTATAACCCAAGTAATCAGTTAAATAATCCAAATCAAAGGACCAAACATGACCTTGACCTTGCACATTGGGCTTATCTTCTAGGTACCTCAGGTTAAGTGTCTCCTCAATCTTTCTAGTATTCAAATTATATACCCTGTAAGCCTTACTTTGAGCCGAATAACCCACAATATACCCCTCATCAGCTTTCTCATCAAATTTACCCAGTGGATCACTAGTGTTCAAAATGGTCACTTGACAACCAAAAGGTTTGAGGTAATGAATAGCAGGAACTTTCCCAGTGAGAAGTTCATAAGGTGTCTTGAAATGAGGTCTAGTAATGGATACCCTGTTCAGTACATAACAAGTTGTGCCAACTGCTTCAGTCCAAAACATGGTAGGTAATTTAGAGTATGCAAGCATGGATCTTGCTGCCTCTATTAAGGTCCTATACTTTCTTTCAGCTACCCCATTTTGTTGAGGGGTTCTTGGAGTGCTATAGTCCCTTTTGATCCCTTTAGACTTGCAGAGTTCTATTAAAACAGCATTCTTGAACTCTGTCCCATTATCACACCGAATTCCTTTAACCTTTTTGTTCAACTAGTTTTCAACAAGGGTAATGAACTCTTTCAACACTTGAGATGTTTCATCTTTAGTTCTCAGAAAGAATACCCAACAAAATCTGCTATAGTCATCAGTGATTACCAGACAAAAGTACTTGTGATCAATACTTCTGACTTGGGTTGGACCAAAGAGATCCATATGCATCAACTAAAGAGGTTCTGAAATAATGCTCACAGCAGTAATAGCTTTGTATGAGGCTCTGTGTTGCTTTCCTTTGTTGCAGGCAACACAATTATGTTCATTGGTGAAAACTTTTGAAGGAAGTCCTTCAACTAGAGCAAGTTTAGAAAGTTTGTTGATGGTCTTGAAATTCACATGAGCCATCCTTCTATGCCATTTTGTAGATTCATCCAGGGATGCTTTGGCCACCAAACAAGTTAGATCACCTTCTGGTTGAACATCATTCAAGTTGAATGTGTATAGATTGTGATTTCGAGGAACTCTCAGCAGAATTGATGTATCTTCTGGTAGTTTGAAGTCTTTAGATAGCACAAGACATTCATCCTCAGAGAAGAATACTGTGTTCTTGGTGTCACAAATTTGTGAGACTGAGAACAAGTTGAAGTGTTGCAGTTCCTTTACATAGTACACATTCTCAAAATCCAGTAGAGGTGTTTTGATGGTGCCTTTCCCAGTGATTCTACCATCACTTCCACCAAAAGTCACATTGCCTCCTCCTTCTATGGGTACGAAATTATGCATCATATCTCTGTTTCCTGACATGCTTCTGGAACAACCACTATCAACAATGCCAACTTCCTTATGCTTAAGAGGATGATCCTACAACAACAACAAAAATATACAAAATATAAGTACACTATGGAGGCTCAAGTCATCACTGACTTGAGCCTGCCTTGTGCATCATAAGATTTAGGCCATGTAGATTTAAAAGATCCACTATTGTTCTTGGTCCTCCATTGAAAATTAGGTCCCTTTTTAGTCCAATAAAACCTGCTGAGGGCTTCACAGCAGTATCCCTATATCCCTTCCCATCATACATAGAGTCAACACATCCAAGCTAATAACCATTATGAAAATATGAACTAGTTGGTCTCACATATGGTCTAGCAACAGATCTTCTCCATGGAAATGTAGAGGGTTTATTATACGTTGCTTGTGGAATAAAAGGTGGTATATCATTAACATTTGTCCACATTGGTCTAGATTTCTTTTGACCAGCACATGCACCTATTCTTTGCTCATGAAAATTACAATCCTTAATCAAATGAAATTTACTTCCACAAACAAAACATGTCTTTTTTTTAGAAGATTTATTCAAAGTGAAAGATGTTCTATTACATGCAAAAGCATTCAAACCACAAACATTAACAGAATTGTTTTTAACAGACTCAAAAGCATTATTGTGCAAAGATTTAAAAGACAAGTCTTCAGAGGAAACTGTCTTGGAAGTTGATTCCTCAGCAGCAACTCTAAAAGGCTTGTAAGCAGTCTTGGGTGTAGGCTTGGGCAAGGTCTTGGGAAGGTCTGACTTGTCATTTGAATCACACTTGGTAGTAGAAGTAGACCTTTGGTCAGAGGACTTGTAACTGTCACAACAAGAGACAAAGTCAGTAGATGAAGAATCAGGGTCTAGCAAGTCTCTTGACTTTTTGCCATAAAGATGGTGTGATCCATCAAAGTCAACAGTGATGGAAAGGTCAGTGGGCATATGTTCACCTCTAATAGGTCCAGGGACAGCATATAATGTTCCTTCTTTGACATAATTAGCTAAACCTAGCTTCTAATCCTACATACTTTTGAAAACCTAAACCTATCCCTGAGGTCTCAGATTGACTACTATAGATATGTCTAGCTAGATTGTTACCTGATATTAACCATTCTTTATGTCTAGCTACTTCCTTATCTAGTTTCTCTTTTAGCACTTGGTTTTCAGAAACTACCTCAGCTTTTTCTTTCTCAGTACGTTTTAAATCAATTTTAGCACAATCTAAATCACTTTGTAACACCCTGATCTTTTCATCATAAGCCAATTGATTCTTTTGAAACCAAACTTTTTGTCTTTCTAATGTTTTTAAAGCCTGTTTATAAGCCTCAACTTCTACATAACATTCATTATATTTAGGTTTCAATTCATCATAAGCTTCTTTAAGTTCATTATATCTTTCACTACAACCAAAAACACAATTATGTACCTGAGAGATGCCCATCAAGGCAAATTGATCATGCTTATCCTCTGAAGTACAGCTTGCCAGCAATCCAATATTCTCAGAACCAGGACTTTCATCATTCTCATGCTCATGCACCTTCCAGTCGACATGGTCATCCATAGTGACAAGAGCTGTGGAGGGTCCAGCCTTCGAAGTTCCAGCTTCCTTTTGAATCTGCTGATAGGAAGAATATCTCACCTCATCACCAGCCTTCCTATACTTGCATTCTCTAGAGAAGTGACCCATCTGACCACAAGTAAAGCACTTGACCTTGCCTCTGTTAAATCTTGCTGGATCTCTTCCTTGGAAACCAAACTTTCTCCCAGACTTACTCTCAAACTTCTTGATGTTCATTTAGAGCATAGCCAGTTGCCACTTCAAGTTCATCTCTTCCATGTCAAATGGATCCACCTGTTCAAAGTCCTCAAAGGCTAGTTGTTGCTGAGTGTCATAATCAGCAACAAAAGAGTGAATCACATCTTCCAATACACCACTGGATTTAGGTTGAGAACTTGATGAAGTTGTAGTGTAGGATGATGATGCTGAGGAAACAGGACTTAGAGCATAAGTCATCCTATTTGAGGTGGCCCCAACAAAAGCTGTGTGACTAGGAGTGGATGAACGAAAGGGACTTCTCACATCAGGCTCAAGAGATTTAAGTCCGTTGTATAGTTCATCAAAAGTGAGCATATCCAGCCCACCTTTAGCTTTGAGGGCAATGCTTACCTGCAACCAAGATGAAGGTAAAGATCTCAAGAACTTTGAGTTGCAGTCATCATTATCTGGCTTTGCCTTCAGCTGATTCAATTGACTCAATATCTTATGGAACCTGTCATACCCCTTGTGGATACCTTCCTCTTCAGAGATTTGGAATTCTTGAAACTGTTGTTTCAGCATTGATTTCCTCATTCTCCTTGACTCCTCATTCCCACCAAACCTAGCCTTGACTGCCGTCCAAATGTCCTTAGCATCCAAAGATGTAGTGAAAGTCACCCAAGTGATCTTTAGGTATAGCCTGAAGGAGAATAGTTCTTACTTTGTTCTCTCTTTGAACAGCCAAGATCTCTTCACAGATTTGGGAGGAACAATGGTAACCTTACCATCAGGATATGTGATAGTCCTCTTCAAACTGTTCCCCTTCTTCACAATTTCCGGAGATTCCAATCAATGTTAGAGATCCAGTTCTGCATCTTCATAGCCCACAAATCGTACTCCTCCTTCGTGAGGTATGGAAACTTTGCATTGTTTTTTGAGAGACTGAGTTGTTGCAGAGTTGTGTTGTTATGGTTGTTGGTGACCTCAATATCATCTTCTGATCCAGGCATGGTGAATGTTATTTTGGTTGTAAGAGTGTACAGAAAAGATTGTTCTTAGTATCACAGAGACTCCCCTGAGGCTCTGATACCACTTGTAGAACCTAAGACCTTGATAGATCTTGGAGCACTCGTAGATCGTTAGTAATGCTTATGTAATCACAAACACACTAAAAGACAGTCTCTATAACTTGTATTTAAGCGGAAATTAAACACAAGAGCAAACACAAATAACTAAGAACTCTTTGATCCTCTATGGATCTTTTAATAATACTAAAACTTTGTTTTTCAACTCGTACATAATTCATACTATTGTGTTCCTTTTATACACAAGGAACCCTAACCCGTTTCCTAAGAAACGTATAAACATAAAACTAAATAAGATATACATTATCACTTCCTAATAAAGCTCATGCATATCCTAACTAACTATAGAATACGCGGAATAACTATCTCCGCAGAAACCATCTACACGGTTTCATAACTTCAGCAGAATTATATCTTCAGCAGAATCCTTCAGCAGTAATTTCAGCATAATTCATACTTAGTAGAATTCCCAACATTATTTTTTTGCTTTATTTACATATTATTTTATTATTTGGATATATATGATATTTATATTGTTTAGAAAGGATATATATGCAATTATTTGTTTTGCTTGGATATATATGAAATTTTGAGGCTTTGCAAGGATATATATGCAATTCTCCCTAAAATAAAAATACAACTACAATACGGAAAATTAAAAAAAAACACACGACAAATTTAAAAAACATACGAAAAATAAAAAAAACATACGGAAAATAAAAACCATACGAAACTTAAATAATACAACTTCATTTGTAGTATTTAGCTATCAATTCGTCTTTTTTCTTCTTGAGGATCGTTCTTTTTTGCTCCGGCAAATTTTCAATATCATGCATGAGAAACCCCAATTCTCGGCACTCTTGCTCCGACTTTTCTTTCGCAATCCTCGCCTCGTACACTTCTCGTGCTCCGTCAACTTTACGTTTATACTTTTGAGCTAAAGCTTCCGCAATAGCATCCGATTGACTCCCCCCGGTGCTTGTTGACGACTCCACTGATCTAGATTTTTTTGCCGGGCGAGGCTTGCCTGCGGGACGAGCTCTAGGATCAGGGCCGAATAATTCGGCGATATTATCTTCATTGATCCCATCCGGCGCGTCCCATTTGGGATATTCTCTCAAAACCTTCCATGCCGGAACCATACTAAACTGTTTCCCCGTCCCATTTTTGAAAGCAAGTCTTGCATTCTCAATGTGATCAACATTATTTTCCCCGTATCTACGCTGCAAATGCTTGTAAAAACCATTAAACTTTTGGCAATCACCGTTTATCCGAGTCCATTTTCCCGTGCACATATTTTTTGTACGATAAGGCTCTGGACTACGAGCCTTGAAGTCCTCCCAAATATGAGTCCAAAACGCATCGTTTTGTCGGTCATTGCCGATAGTGGCGTTTTGGGATACCTCGACCCAACACTCGGCTAATATTTTTTCTTCCTGGCTTGTCCAACGAATGGTGGTTCGACCCTCGTCTTGCGGTTGTGATGGTTGTGACGGATAAAATTGCGGTTGCGATGGTTGTGACGGATAAAATTGCGGTGGTGATTGTCTTGGATATTGAAAAGATTGAAATCCGACTTTCGAGGAAGTGTTTGAGCTTTGGGATGATGGGGTGGACGGGGTTTGACGAAGACGAGTTGAGGAGATTCATAAACGACATCTCATTGGGATCTTTGGACATTTTTTGTTGTGGATTAAGATGATGAAGATAATATATTTTTGGTTAGGAATGAGAAGTGTGAATGTTTTGGTAAAAAATGGGTATTATTTATAGAGAAAAGGGGGTATTATTTGGGTTTGAAAATGAAAAAAAAAAAAAAAAAAAAAAGTTTTGTCCGTTTGATATCAAACGGTTATATATTGCAACGTTTTAATTTCAAAAACTTTTGTCTTTTACCATGTCGTTTGAACGACGAGCACCCAATCGGCGAGATAAGATGGTCTCGTGGCGAGGGCCGACAGCCACTGGCGAAGCCTCCACGTCGGATTCGGCGAGAAACGAAATGTCGACACCCCTTGCTCTTACTACTTACTTGTGCCCTTAGCATGCCTAATTGGTATGCTTAAATGTATAACTAATCCTATTTGTCGGCATCCTAATGGTGCAACAAAAGCACTTACTTTTTCGCAAACCAATAAACAATTTTCACATCCATTTATGCATAAAATTAGTCGCATGTTTAAACCTATCATTCATTTTCTGAAAATAAATGCCATGTCATGTTGTCTTTTTACTTTCTTTTCTTTTTTTTTTTTTTTTCTTCGTGGATGAGTGTCCAAAGGTAACCTCTTTACCCAAATCAAAGGTGTAGGTTTCTGTATACCTCGTAGATCAGTCCAAGCAAACGTTAGTTGGTCATCGAGCAAATTAGCATAACTTTGATCTAAAAGGAAAACGTAGTGATATATATACCTAAAACATAGACTTATTAATATATCTAATTCATTCTTTTTATGACAAGTGTCATACACTTATTTTCTTTCATCATTTTTCACTAATTAAATTTTTAATAAACCAATAACATCTTTAGATCTAAATTTAAGTTTTAGTTTTAGGTATACAATTCATTTTCTAAAAGAAAATACACTGCTAGTACATGGCCCATGAAAAGAACTTTACATGCCAAATAACTAATTTACTAAACTTCAATTATGTCCAATGTATTAATATAGGGTTCTACTATTAGGGGAAGAGATCTAGTGAGAAGTAATATTAAAATGAGAAGAATGAGAAAGATTTGTAACAACATATTTTAAATATGAAAGATAATTTTAAAGGGAGATGCATCTACTTTCGTAGGTGCATCTTATATGTGTGGTTGTGATTTCTTCTCACTCTTCTCATTCTTATTTTTCTTCTTATTTGATCATTACTCCTTATTTGTCCCTCTATTTATAGTACAACGCATTTTATCAGTTTTTGTTCTGTACTTTTTGCCAGTTTAATACTTTTGACTTTTTAAACTTTATATTTTTTATTGGGGAAATCTTACCTACATTATAATGTAGGTAAGTTACCTACATTTCTTTTGAAAAAAAGGTAGGGACAGGTAGGGGTGGAAACGAGCCGAGCCGCTTGTGAAAAGCTTGGGATCGGATCGGTATAAAAATCTCGAACGAGCCGAGCCTAAACGAGCTCGAGCCCGAGTTCGAGCCTAAATTTAGGCTCGTTTAATAATCGAGCTCGAGCTTTATATATAAAGCTCGATTAGGCTCGCGAGCCTAAACGAGCTCTAAAAATATATTCGTATATATATATTTTCTATACATATATGAGCTTTAAAAAAATAAGCGAGCTCGAGCCTAGTGTGATTAACGAGCTTTCGAGCTTTTTTTCATTCAACATGTTGTCGAGCCCGAGACGAGCTCGAGCTTTTGAGATTTTTCACGAGCCGCGCTCTTTTTTCATTCAACCTGTAATTTTCACGAGCCGAGCTCGAGCTCAAACTATAAGGCTCGAAACGAGCTCGAGCTTTATATATATAAACGAGCCGAGCTCGAGCTCTGGCAGGCTCGGGCTCGGCTCGTTTCCACCCTTAGGGACAGGGGGAAAACATGTATCAGGGATTAAACTGTACATTTTAAAAATTTTCAAATGAAATGTAAGTAACTACCTACATTATAATGTAGGTAAGATTTCCCCTTTTTTATTTCACACTTTTCGTTTCATAATTTTATAATATAAACAATTTTTTAAAAATAAAAAATAAAATAAAAGCAGGGGGTGCAACTTGTAGATTTGGGAGGGTTCTTTATAACCTATCCCATTAATATATACTCTCCCCGTCTCAAAATATAAGTCCGTTTTTACTTTTTGAATACAACTTTGATCTTAAATATTTTTATTTGTATTATATAATATTTGATGCAAAATATATAAATGGATCGGGTTTTAAAGTATTTTTCATTGGTATAATTTTTATCGAGTATTATATAATACAAATAAAAATATTAAGTTCAAAGTTGGAATAAAAAAGTCAAAACAGACTTATATTTTGAGACGGAGAAGTAGTAACTTCTTTGTTACAACAATTTATTGATAAGGGACAATTGTATATATACCCGTTTAAACTTGAATATTTGCATATTTCTCTAAAACATACATAAACACCATTGTACATTAAGCATTAAAACTTATATTTTAAGAAAATATGCAAATATACAAATTTTAGTGAGTATATATACAATTCTCTATTTATAATTATATCACTTATCTCACAAATACTTAGATACATATCATTAGATGAGATATCTTTTGATAATCTATAATTGTTATACTATAACTGCTGGAAAAAAACCAACACATCGGTCGAGCGAAAGATAATAAAATCTTACGTCATAAAATTATTAAAATAAATCACATCTACTAAAGTAAATTACATGTTCATATATTTTGCGGGGCTTTTGCCCTTCTTTCGTTCAAAAATTAAGATGAATCAAAAGTATATTTTAATTAAAAATGAATGTTCAAGCTTAATTTATACTACATGTAAAAACAAAATAATTTTACTTAAAAATTATCAAAATAAAAAATGTGAAATTACTAACCCTTATTCCTAATTAATAATTATCTAAAAAAAATCATATTTACTTGCCTTTTATTTCCCTATCTATACTACTTATAATAGAGGAATGCACTTCTCTCATATTAATTATTTTAAGATTTTCGTATATAGAATTTTAAGCAAATACAATATTGAAAGCATTATTTACAAATATTTAAAGCACATATAAAACTAAAAACACACTACTCATATATTACAATTAATACACAATTAAAAACACCAATTCATTCAAAAATACATGTGAAAAAACATAATTTACAAGTAGTTGAAGCACAAATAAAATAAAAAAACACTATTCAACACATACAATTAATACACAATTTAATTCACTCTTTCACCAAAATATACAACTATTTAACCACAATGTACAATCTAATTAAACTTCCAAAACATAAATCTGAATCCAGCAGCCCAAAACAAAATAACATTTGTTCGCCGAAAAATTTAGTCACAGGGTACCCGCCGCCGCATCGCGCGAGTACCCTGCTAGTATGCTTTTACAAATCTTTATAACTCCTTAAACTTTCATGTTGATTTATTCCTTCATGTTGATTTATTCCATCCTTTTATATGCCTTAGATTACTCCTTAAACAAGTTATAAGTTTGAACTTTTAAAATTTATAAGTTAATCCTTTACGACTATTATTTTAAGTTAATATACATTTATTAACTACCATTTATGCTTCACAATCTTTATTATATAACACATTCATTTTCTATCATTTTAGTTATTGTGTGGTTGTGTGAATTTGTTAAAAACGATGGCCTAATTAAGGTTGATGTCATTATTGAAAAAACTTCTAACGAAGATGAGAATAATGTAAATTGTAGTGTGTGTATATATATATATATATATATATATATTTTCATTTCGTCTTTGGATTTTAACTATCGTATCATATATTTTTTCATTTTCCAACCCTGGTTAAATTATCGTATGTTAAAACGTTTTATTTAAATTTTGTTTAATTTTCCTTGTATGAATAAACGGCACGAAACATTTAACCACCTTATCGCAACTATAACTATTTGCCGCTATGAAATATTGTCGTTATTGTACGAGTACATTGCATTTAAACTAGTTTTGTGATGACACTTGTTAGAGAAAGTCAATATATTGAATAACATAACAAGACTAATTGACAGAAATGTTGCGACCAATAATATCTAGTGATCATGTGGAAAATAGAAAATGCATACTATTGTTTCCGTCACTAATTCTGCATACTATTGAATCCGTCACTAATTCTGTCATTGTTGCCTTATTTGATATTTGTGTGGGTGAAGGGTTACATGGTATAACCCATATATGGTTGCATCTCGGGGCGGTAATCTCGGACCCGACACGAAACTCGACTTAAACAGACACAAAAATTAACAGATTTGGGTTGAGTCTAAATAGATTTTGGATCGGGTTTGGGTCGACCTATCTAACCCATTTATTAAACAGGTCAGGTTCAGGTTATGAATAAATTCAGCGGGTCGACTTACCAGCCCGTTTAAGATTTTTTTCTTAAATTAAAAACTATTTATATTTTATTATACGGGTTAAACGGGTCGACCCACAAACCCGTTTGACGTGTTTAACTCGTGTAATGTGGCAACTTTTATATATAAAACGGGTTAAATGGATCAACCCAAAGCTCGTTTAACCTATTCAACTTGTGTAACCTATTTAACCCGTCAACACAAGTATATACACGGGTTAGATGGGTCAAGTTCAGGTTATGTGTAAACAGGTTAGGGTTGACATAACTGACTCGATGATTTAAATGGATCATGTTTGGATTGAGATTTTCTAACCCGCCAATTTATCAACTCGAACCCGCTAACCCAAACCCGACTCGAATTACCACCCCTAGTTGCATCCGTTCAAAGTATAAGTTGGAATGAAACTGTATTAATTATGTAAAAGAAATATTGCATTCAAATACGACTGACTATAATATCTATCGAGTATATATGTTTGAATTGTCAATATATTGGAATTCAAAACCAAATGGAACTGCAAATAACTACTCCTTCTGTCCTAAAATAAATGTGCAATTTAACTTTTCAGAGTTAAATTAGATGAACTTTGACCATAAATATTTTTTATGTTATATAATATTTGATGAAAAATTATACCAATGAAAAATACACTTAAAACCTAATCCATTTACATATTTTTCATCAAGTATTATATAACACCCGCAAAAATAAATTAAGTCAAAGTTGATCCAATTTGACTCTGAATAGTTAAACTAAACACTTATTTTGAGACAGAGGTAGTATAAATATTCAAGATGCATGGAAATTAAAAAAATATTTGACCATACGAATCAAATATTAATTGCGTGCATTTTATAACGGGTCTGTCTAGTCAGTTGTCTTTTATTTATTTTGCGTTGCATTTCCGTGACTTAAGGTGTGTTTCTTTTATTCATTAGCTAGGGATCGATTTGGTCTATAAATCAATTTAATATTGTTTCTTTTTTAAGTAGGCTTCACTATTTTTATTAGTTAATCTATATCTCTAAGGCAAGAATTATAGTATCCTCCTCAATAAGTGGCTCAAATAAATATAGACCTCACATATATTTATAAATCTCTCAATTTAGGGGGAAAAAAAAAGAAAAAAGAAAAAGGAAAAAAAAATCCTCAATGTGCCACTTATTTATAATTCGACTTAATTCTGCGATATGTTGCTGAATCTGTTACTCAAATAAATGAACTGACGAAACTATCATTACAAAATATGACACTCTCTTTCATATAAGTAACACCACCAAAGTCTATATATGCAAAATTTTAAGTATTTATCAAACAAATTACACTTATAAACGTATTTTTTGCAAGGATGGAGCTAAGGGGTTTCTGCGGGTGCCCGGGACCCCTATGGATTTTCTCGATGTAGTGTTAATTTTTTAAAAAACATCAATTTTCTTAAATGCATCTTAAATGCACCCGGTCCATCGAAAAACGTTTCTATATTACGGTTTCAAAAATTTGTGCACCCGGTCATATTTGGTCCTGGTTCCGTCCCTGATTTTTTGATGTTGTTCAAGTTGATAACGATTCGGCTCTGCCTTTGTTAAAAAGATGAATTTTTCTGCAACATATCGTTATTGACTATCAACGAGGGAGTTTGCCTACACGCGTTGCGGCGGAACTTTTTGGCTTTGATGTATGAGTTTTTTTAGTGACGAAATTTAATGTATTTATTTGTTTGGTATTTTTGTTTTTTTCTGTGAGATGAGTAAATTTCCCCCCTCTCTTTTTTTAAAGAAAAAGATAAAAAATTATGTAGTATTAGACTATTAGTATACATGGTAAGTTAGAATGTTTTATTCTCTTTTTTGTTTATCTTTTTTTTAATCTATTGTTATATATATTATTAGTATATATTTCATGTCTATTAGTATATACTAGCGGGTTAACCCGCGCGTTGCGGCGGGAGTGCGTTGCATCAATTAATAATTTGGAAGGATATATTTCAGATTTGGGTAACGGTTGAATTGGGGTTTGGGTTAAAATAGTCACTTTGTAAACAGGTTCATACGGTTGCAGGTTCAAACGGGTACACACACCTTTCCCTGTTTAGGCATCAACTAATTTAGCATGTCGAGATTGCACTTAAAAAACATAAGTTGTCGTCGTTAAACGGTAATTTGCTTCCAAATTTATAAGGCGAGAAAAGTTGTTGTTTCTGTTAATTTTTTTTCAAATGAATAATTAGTTCCCCTTGTTATACCTACCATTGGACATGTTTATTTTAAAGCTATTTGATAAAAAACAAGAATCAGAATGCACTTACTTTGCAGGATAGCTTAGTCTTACAACCAACCTTTTGTCGACCAACTTAGCACTCACTGGCCGATCTTACTCCAAACTGTCCTACTTTCCCCTTTCCTATTTCAGGCTTGAAAAAATAAGCATCAATCTGTTATTAAAGCAAAAGAGATCAGTGCATGATTCCAAAACATGTAACAACCAAACTCGTAAAGTCTCTGCATACAAAATTTCATATCATGTATCCCCATAAGCAACTGCACGCGCGAGAAAGTAGGCTTTAAATTCATTTCCTTTTGTGACCGCCACATCCTACAATAACATAAATAAAAGGAAATTCAATTTGAATTCCAAAAAAAGTTCAAATTCAGTTTAAGCAAAATATCACATTACTCTAAAACTTGTGCCACCTCGTTTAATTTACGGTAGCTGCAAGTAAAATGTCCTGTTACGATTGCTCATTTGGCTATTATTAAGCATTTAATAAACTATAGTTACTCGAACTAATATAGCGTTTAGTTATCATTGCTAGAATAAAGAAAATTTAAGAGTTACCTATGATGATTTTTGGCAATGCCCATTAAACTAAGGAAATGACTAAAGGCTCTACCAAGCTTGAATACTTTTTCTAATTTCGAATTAGATAGCTCGAAAGCCAATTGCTTCTCAAGAAGCTCTGCGGTGTTTTCTATCCCGGCTCCTATGATAAGATATGCATTCCCGATCATAGATTCACTGTTGAACCATTTTGTCGTTAACTATGAAAGAGTCGTATCATGTTTGTGTTTTCACTTTTTCTAACCTAATTAAAAAGATTGCAATGTTAACTTCGAGGTCAAGGTTAACTGCAGCAAGTTTTGTATAAAGCGTCCGCCTCGGGAACTCCATTGTAGCTGGTATTTTTAAGTAGTTTAATATCACTGCTGTTAAACTTGTGTATAAAAGCCAAACTTGTGCTAATCATCTATTGTAAACACTTCTTTACTTGTTTAATCAAATACTCTCAACAATGTAGGTTAAATTATAGACTTGTTCTTAACGTTGCTGTCACACCCCCAAATTACTTGTTTTGCAGCGGAATGGAATTCCTGGGGATTGACTGTCATAGCATCACAATCACAGTTATATTGAACGACCTAAAGTGTCGTTTGGAAAATACATCGTTTGATTTAATAAAATAATCAGAGTTTACAAAGTGTAGGTCCCAAATGAAAATCAATGTATGCGGAAATAGATTTGATACAAGCCAAACGATGTTTTTAAAGTGTATAAAACCCATGTGAGACGCGTCGTCACCGCGACTCTATGATATGTCCACATGCATGCCATGAAGTGAATGCCTTAGATACCTGAGATAAAACATGCTAAAAAGTGTCAACACAAAGGTTGAGTGAGTTCATAGAGTTTGTGTTGAAATATAAATCCTTTCAAAATCGTTTATGCAGCAAAGGCATTGTAAATCGTTGAAATGTAAAGACTATCAAAATCGATTATGTAGCAAAGGAATTGTAAATCCACTCGCCCAAGTCCGCCCATACAAAACTTGCAACCTGTGTGTTCACAACCCACTGCCAGAATATGCATAGTTTATGTTCAACCACACATCGTCAAATGAATTCACAATAGTACCTAACTCGACGTAAAACCATAGGTTTAATTAATTCGTTTGAACACAATCATCGTAGTGTGAGTTAAATTGTTTCACACTCATCGTTAAAAACAACATCGTATTTATTTCACTAAGTTCATGACACCAAAGCGTAAACATCGCACCAATAAAAATTGGTAATCATCGTTTCATCGCCGCCCTAATAGGTAATTTGCCAATTTACCTTAATAATTCAAATATAGTGCTCGATTTCCTAAATGGGTCAATAGGAGCGGGAGTGTTAATTCCAATAGGCCTATTCACAATATTCGCGCTCACTCGCAAGTGACTAATGGTGCATGATGTAGGGACTTTGAACATGGCAAATACTTAGTGACAATAAAACATTCGGATATAGCATACAGTTCAAAGCATTTGTGTTCGGTTAAAAATGAAGCATGTATCTCCCCAAGAGTTTGTAAAACAGTTAAAAGAGTAAAAGTGGGGCTATGAACTCACCATTTGCAATGATTACGATGACAAAAGTGGATACCCTGAAATATAGCGTGAATCTCGAAAATGACCTATTATGAATGATATGATATGTCATGAGTTGCAATGTAATGTTATGCATGCATTTCGTATGTTATTTATACCATTTGCGAGTTTTGAAAATATTACTTATCGTCGAAAAATACTCGTTTGACGTCTTGACCAATCAAAAATCACTTTACAAGTTTTTACGTCAAAATGTCATCCTACAATGGTTTAATAATGATTTTGGTGAAATTTCCACTTTTCGCCGCAAAACAATGTCGTCGGAATTTTCATGAAATTAACAAAAATGGCTTCGAAAAACTAGTCGTAAAACGGTGTACGTCGATCGTTAGAGAACGAACTCGACGGTTTTGGAAAGTTTGTATCGATATCTAAAAGTTTCAGTTCAGGAGTTTTCGTCCAAAAGGTCTCGAACATAAAGATAATAAGGGTTAAAGATGGTGGTTTTGGCTAATTGTTGCGCAGAAAAATGAGTTTCGGCCAAGTTTGAACATCCGTAAATAATTTATTACAACTCCGCTATACAAAAGGCTTGTCGTTTTGAAAAATATGCCCGGTGAACTTGATTTTACTAGAAGACAATTCGTTCCAAAAAGTTTCACAACCTCGCTAAAAACAGCCCTCAACAGGGACGTTACAGCTACCGTAACACTTGTATCGTAGAAATAATATGGTTTTTCAGAAAATAATAGTTACGGCAAGTTTATGAAAACGTGCATATATTTGTCGTTTCAAATCCGTTTTCTTCGTATAATACGTCCTTAGCTTCGTATCAAAGTATACTAATATATTTTTGAGAAGTCGAAATAATTTGTGAAGCTTAAGGCTCGTTTTGACCGAACAAGATAAATATATGTTGCTGAAATTTCAGAAAACTATTTATTTATTTCGCCAAACTTTAAAAATTCACCACGGCTTCGTTATAACTCCGTTTTTATCCGTTCAAGCGGCCACGGATTCGTTTTAAAGTATATTTTCTAAAAATCAAGGCCAAAGTTTCGTACCAACTGTCGGTTTTTCCAGAAAAATGAAACAAGGACAGAACCTCTTTTATACGCATTGAAAATAGTTTTTCTCGGACAAAACCTATTCTAATCCCTTCAAATCAACTCCAAAACTAATCTAATCCTACCATACACCTTCTTAGGGTGTCATGGGTTCCTAATCATCATCAAGACCAAAGAATACCATGGGAATATTTATAGGATGACCATAGTATATAAATAACTCTAAAATCATGAAATAAAATGGTATAAATCACATATCATGCATACTTGCTCCAAAAATGAAAAGATGAATATGAAATGATAAGGAAACATGAAAATGAAAGAAACAAGCTTACAAATGAATATGATGAGGTGAAAGTAACAAGGATAATCCTAAACACTCTTGGTTTTTATTTCAAAACCTTATAAAGAGTGATAACTAGATTGTTTATACACTTGAAAAAAAATTATGATGATCCCTTGAGCTTGATGTGATGACCGGTTATGAAGAGCCAAAAGAATGAGAGAAAAGTTTTATCAACTTTGGTAACTTTGAAAAATGAAGTGAATGAATCTAAGATAGTGTATAAATATATATAATTGAAAATTTTGTCCAACTCTTAAATGCAATACCCCCTAGCCGGTTTTTATGGATCTTGTTTCTCCAAAATATTTTTTTTTTTATAATGTATATGTATATACTTGTATAATTTGTAAGATAGTGTAAGTAAATGTGTAGGAAAAGGTACAAGTAAAGGTAAATGGAAATTTTTAAGTGAAAGAGATGTTTAGTAGATCAAAGTAGGATGTAATGAGGTAATAAAAATTGTAAAAATACATTCCTTGTAAAATTTGAGTGATAAAATAATTATCGTATAATTTTTAAGAAAACGTCGTAATAATATAACTTTAACGATTTATGTACCAAATAAATTTGAAACACTAGGAAAACTAAAAATATAGTTTTTATAAACTAAATGTAAGTTTAAAAATACATCGGGATCATTTTTGAAAGTAACGGATTAAATATTTAAAATAATAACTCACGCGATAACGTTTATTTAATATAAAAATTTCGCGTTAAAAGTGAGATGAAATGTCATGAATGAATTATCATGATGCAAATGATGTCAATGAAATGTAGACTAATCTTAGTCCATATGAAATGTTCGTGATGTTATGATCATGAATTCGCCGCTAAACCATAAAGGTTACGCGAATTTGGAACACGTAAACCAAGTTTACGATAAATGTTGAAATAGTGAAGCATAAATCGTTTCGAGAAATGACCTGAAAGTACGGGTTGTCACATTCGCCCATCCAAAAAGGAATTCAGTCCCTGAATTCAGTTCGTGTTGGTCTCCCGGGTTTAGGGTTTGATGTGGCAAACTTTCCCATTCTCGAGCAAAATTTCCAAAAGACTTTTAGGTAACCGATTTTTGCTTAATCCCACAACTCATCAAACAAGAACCGTCATACGATTAGGCTAAATCGGTTTAGGTAACAACTTGTTTCTAGCTCGATCTTTGCAACTCATCAAACAAGAACTGCCACGCGGATCAAGCCTGGAAACAAGTGGTTTGAAGAAAATCTTTTGAAAATTTGGCTCGATTACGGAATTGCTTACACATATAAGCCTACTACTCCCTTCATTGCATGATTCTTCCTGAATTAGACATAGGTGATCAGGCTATGTATAATTTAGGAGTAACTATGCAATGCTTGGACTAATCGACTCATATGTTGCTTGGTGTTGAGTCAACTGATGTTAAAATTGTGATGAACATCGAGGAGAGAAGACATGGAGAAGTGTCGTTAAAATGATAGTTAAAGTAAAAAGAATTGAAATCCTCGTAAATGATAACAAATCGGAAAGAAAATAAAGTACGATAGATGAGAATATTTTACAACAAGTGGTTTATCAAACAGAAATACATCTTAGGTTATAAAGATTCGGATACGATGGAAAACATAAACTTAGTACGACATAGTACATAAGGAGAAATAAGACTTTTAGTTTCCGAACTTCCTCAGTCTTCCGCGTCATTGATACCTTGACGAGCTCCTCCTCCTCCTTCCAACATATATACATTCCCATGAGCACCTTCAACTGGTTGACCTTGGTTTTGAGGACATTGATTCCGATAGTGTCCTTGTTCCCCACATCCGAAGCATGTGACTACGGCTTTACCTTTACAATCCCTGGCTAGATGTCCCGGTGTTTTGCATTTGTGGCACTTGGCAGGGCAAGGACCCGAGTGATGAAAATTACATCGATTACATAGTGGGTGTGTTCCAGCATACCCTCTACCTCTCATTGGTGCAGCGACATAAACCATTCCCGCTTCTTGCCTTCTATTTTGTTGTTGATGACGGTTAGTGTTGCGGTTTTGGTTGTTGTTGTTATCATCTCCTTGGTCGTTTTCCCATTTCCTTTTGTTGTTGTTGATTTGGTTATCGTCGTTGTTGTTGTTTTGGTTATTGTTGTAGTTGGTGCGGTTGTTGGGGTTGTTGTTGTTTTGGTTGGTGTTGGTGTACTTACCTCTCTTCACTACCCGGGCCATGAGCTTTTGAGTCACCCTAATAGCTTCCTCGATTGTTTGTGGATCAAACGAAGTCACATTTCCTTGAATAACTTCGGGAAGTCCCCCGATAAAAGCCTCTAGCAACTTTTCGTTATCCGGTACCATCGACGGGCATAACGCGGCCAATTCCTGAAATCTCCGAATGTATGTGTCAATATCGTACCCAATCGTTACTAGTTCGTAGAACTCCGTCTCCAACTTTTTCACTTCCGGACGAGGACAAAACTTCTTAGTCACCAAACCCTTAAATTGCTCCCAAGTAAGCTTGAAAGCATTCTCCATTCCAATCGGTTGAGCATATGAATTCCACCACGACAACGCTCCATCGAGTAATGTACTTGTAGCAAATTTGACCTTACTATCATCCGAGCAATTACAAAGCAAAACACGGATTCCAACTTTTCAAACCATCGTACCATGGCCGTGGCTCCTTCAGTCCCCCTAAACTTCGTGGGCTCACCACTTTTGAAATCCTTGTACGAACATCTCTTAACTCGGGATCCTCCGGCATTTCGATAGCAGCTAGCCTAGCGGCTTCAGCGGCAGCCGCGGCCTCAGCAGCAGCAGCCACTGTTTCCCTTTCGACTCTTAAAGCATCGGCTATGCTATCATTCACTAACTTTTGAATAGCTGCTTGGGTCATTTCAACTGTAGCTTTTTTCGGTGCCATATCTTCTTCAAAACAAGAGGAAATGTGAGACGTAGCAAAAATCCGATGTTAATAATAAACACTCCAAAGAGATGTGATAAGAAATGGTAAGTTTGAGGTTATTTTTCAAAATAATCGACGGGTTTCGAAAAGATGGGTTATGAGGTGTCGTAAGTGCTTCAAGTGTATAATGGTTTAGTGACTTAATGTGTTAGTAACGTGTAACTCGACATGTTAGTGATGAAACAAAGGAGTGAGAGTGACCTTGCCCTACTTAAGGGTTTATCTCGGCATTCGGCGTTATCGGTGATGAGTCAATTGATGTAAAGATTGTGATAGGGAATAACAAGGAATTCTCCACATTAGAGTATGAGGAAAGGATAATGGAATGGGTATTTAAGGGCATCCATGTGACAATCGATTTGAAATGAAAGTAAATAACTCGAAAAAAATATACGTATAAACCGCATGTAGAGTGAACATGCACTTATGATGAAATGATGAGATGCTATGATAATGTAGTTATAGTCTAGGGTCAATGATGCAACCTAGTTCTCTATAATCGAAGCTCTGATGTCAATCTGTCACACCCCAAATTACTGTTTTGCAGCGGAATGGAATTCCGGGATTGGTGTCATAGCATCACAATCACAGTTATATTGAACGACCTAAAGTGTCGTTTGGAAAATACATCGTTTGATTTAATAAAATAATCAGAGTTTACAAAGTGTAGGTCCCAAATGAAAATCAATGTATGCGGAAATAGATTTGATACAAGCCAAACGATGTTTTTAAAGTGTATAAAACCCATGTGAGACGCGTCGTCACCGCGACTCTATGATATGTCCACATGCATGCCATGAAGTGAATGCCTTAGATACCTGAGATAAAACATGCTAAAAAGTGTCAACACAAAGGTTGAGTGAGTTCATAGAGTTTGTGTTGAAATATAAATCCTTTCAAAATCGTTTATGCAGCAAAGGCATTGTAAATCGTTGAAATGTAAAGACTATCAAAATCGATTATGTAGCAAAGGCATTGTAAATCCACTCAGTTCCAAGTCCCGCCCATACAAAACTTGCAACCTGTGTGTTCACAACCCACTGCCAGAATATGCATAGTTTATGTTCAACCACACATCGTCAAATGAATTCACAATAGTACCTAACTCGACGTAAAACCATAGGTTTAATTAATTCGTTTGAACACAATCATCGTAGTGTGAGTTAAATTGTTTCACACTCATCGTTAAAAACAACATCGTATTTATTTCACTAAGTTCATGACACCAAAACGTAAACATCGCACCAATAAAAATTGGTAATCATCGTTTCATCGCCGCCCTAATAGGTAATTTGCCAATTTACCTTAATGATTCAAATATAGTGCGCTCGATTTCCCCGAAATGGGTCAATAGGACGGGAGTGTTAATTCCAATAGGCCTATTCACAATATTCGCGCTCACTCGCAAGTGACTAATGGTGCATGATGTAGGGACTTTGAACATGGCAAATACTTAGTGACAATAAAACATTCGGATATAGCATACAGTTCAAAGCATTTGTGTTCGGTTAAAAATGTAGCATGTATCTCCCCCAAGAGTTTGTAAAACAGTTAAAAGAGTAAAAGTGGGGCTATGAACTCACCTGTTGCAATGATTACGATGACAAAAGTGGATACACTGAAATATAGCGTGAATCTCGAAAATGACCTATTATGAATGATATGATATGTAATGAGTTGCAATGTAATGTTATGCATGCATTTCGTATGTTATTTATACCATTTGCGAGTTTTGAAAATATTACTTATCGTCGAAAAATACTCGTTTGACGTCTTGACCAATCAAAAATCACTTTACAAGTTTTTACGTCAAAATGTCATCCTACAATGGTTTAATAATGATTTTGGTGAAATTTCCACTTTTCGCCGCAAAACAATGTCGTCGGAATTTTCATGAAATTAACAAAAATGGCTTCGAAAAACTAGTCGTAAAACGGTGTACGTCGATCGTTAGAGAACGAACTCGACGGTTTTGGAAAGTTTGTATCGATATCTAAAAGTTTCAGTTCAGGAGTTTTCGTCCAAAAGGTCTCGAACATAAAGATAATAAGGGTTAAAGATGGTGGTTTTGGCTAATTGTTGTGCAGAAAAATGAGTTTCGGCCAAGTTTGAACATCCGTAAATAATTTATTACAACTCCGCTATACAAAAGGCTTGTCGTTTTGAAAAATATGCCCGGTGAACTTGATTTTACTAGAAGACAATTCGTTCCAAAAAGTTTCACAACCTCGCTAAAAACAGCCCTCAACAGGGACGTTACAGCTACCGTAACACTTGTATCGTAGAAATAATATGGTTTTTCAGAAAATAATAGTTACGGCAAGTTTATGAAAACGTGCATATATTTGTCGTTTCAAATCCGTTTTCTTCGTATAATACGTCCTTAGCTTCGTATCAAAGTATACTAATATATTTTTGAGAAGTCGAAATAATTTGTGAAGCTTAAGGCTCGTTTTTGACCCGAACAAGATAAATATATGTTGCTGAAATTTCAGAAAACTATTTATTTCGTCGCCAAACTTTAAAAATTCACCACGGCTTCGTTATAACTCCGTTTTTATCCGTTCAAGCGGCCACGGATTCGTTTTAAAGTATATTTTCTAAAAATCAAGGCCAAAGTTTCGTACCAACTGTCGGTTTTTCCAGAAAAATGAAACAAGGACAGAACCTCTTTTATACGCATTGAAAATAGTTTTTCTCGGACAAAACCTATTCTAATCCCTTCAAATCAACTCCAAAACTAATCTAATCCTACCATACACCTTCTTAGGGTGTCATGGGTTCCTAATCATCATCAAGACCAAAGAATACCATGGGAATATTTATAGGATGACCATAGTATATAAATAACTCTAAAATCATGAAATAAAATGGTATAAATCACATATCATGCATACTTGCTCCAAAAATGAAAAGATGAATATGAAATGATAAGGAAACATGAAAATGAAAGAAACAAGCTTACAAATGAATATGATGAGGTGAAAGTAACAAGGATAATCCTAAACACTCTTGGTTTTTATTTCAAAACCTTATAAAGAGTGATACCTAGATTGTTTATACACTTGAAAAAAAATTATGATGATCCCTTGAGCTTGATGTGATGACCGGTTATGAAGAGCCAAAAGAATGAGAGAAAAGTTTTATCAACTTTGGTAACTTTGAAAAATGAAGTGAATGAATCTAAGATAGTGTATAAATATATATAATTGAAAATTTTGTCCAACTCTTAAATGCAATACCCCCTAGCCGGTTTTTATGGATCTTGTTTCTCCAAAATATATATTTTTTTAATGTATATGTATATACTTGTATAATTTGTAAGATAGTGTAAGTAAATGTGTAGGAAAAGGTACAAGTAAAGGTAAATGGAAATTTTTAAGTGAAAGAGATGTTTAGTAGATCAAAGTAGGATGTAATGAGGTAATAAAAATTGTAAAAATACATTCCTTGTAAAATTTGAGTGATAAAATAATTATCGTATAATTTTTAAGAAAACGTCGTAATAATATAACTTTAACGATTTATGTATCAAATAAATTTGAAACACTAGGAAAACTAAAAATATAGTTTTTATAAACTAAATGTAAGTTTAAAAATACATCGGGATCATTTTTGAAAGTAACGGATTAAATATTTAAAATAATAACTCACGCGATAACGTTTATTTAATATAAAAATTTCGCGTTAAAAGTGAGATGAAATGTCATGAATGAATTATCATGATGCAAATGATGTCAATGAAATGTAGACTAATCTTAGTCCATATGAAATGTTCGTGATGTTATGATCATGAATTCGCCGCTAAACCATAAAGGTTACGCGAATTTGGAACACGTAAACCAAGTTTACGATAAATGTTGAAATAGTGAAGCATAAATCGTTTCGAGAAATGACCTGAAAGTACGGGTTGTCACAGTTGCTTCCAAAGTCATTGGCAAGACTTGTAAATAAAGAACATATACATTTATCGGATTCAACTGATTAAATGTTATTACTTACATGTATAACCCATGATACATAGTCTCGGTTACCAATATTATTATATGTCAGCTAAAGGTTTTATAATTCCTATAGGATATCTAACTATAATACCTGTATATCTCCGAGTCTCGCATCCTCCCTTTGCTTCTATTCTTGCTGATACTTCCTCTTCTTTGCCTGGTATTACCAAGGCTCTTGTCAAACCAATCTTGCCTGATATTCTGCATGTAAAGAACCATTTGCATCTGGCAACTTGCTCCTAGGACAACAATATGTGCCGCAAAAATATATGTTGCAACAATTCGGATCCGATTCCTGAGGTCATCTCATGCTCTCTTGCCTTAGAATTCCCAAACCTGTATTATAGATATGCAAATTCCATTATTTCCTACATAATCTGATCTTATAACTATAATAAGATCTCATTTAATACCCCCACGAACTTTGTCCTTGACCTGTCAGATTTAAATTTTGACAAACTATATCAGTTGAATAGAAAATAACTAATTATACAACATAATATCGCCTTTTTAGCTTCAAGATTTTATCTTTTACAATTATCCTTATGAACGACAGAGAACCCCCTGGTGGGTCAGTAAGTAAACCATTAGTTTGCCATAAACCGACATGTAATGTGATCAATAACCCAATAATATTGCAGGCTTAATAACGCAAAATAAAGCAGTTACAAAATAGTCTAAGCAACCCTCATCTGAGCAAGTTACACCTTATTCGTAGCCTATACACATTTTATTACTATAGCTTATTCCGACTTTTAACATCAAGCAAGAAATTGTAGAATCTTATGATATCAAACATTAGGATATGTGAAGGATTTGCACAAAAAGAGCTTACCGAATATAGACACGCGTCACTGCAGGTAAGAACCATGTTGAGTAAGCTATACAACCCGGTATAGCCAAACAGATTAACATGCTTTTGAATCTCCTTTTTTTGTGTCCGAACTACATAACAGACATATACAAATTCAGTTAAAGCAAAAATAATGTGCCTACTTTAAGATTGAACTAAATATTTATTAGTAAATTCATATTTATATAGATCCGTCTGCATTACTCACCCGTCTTTCCTATTAAAAACTACATACAGTTACCCAAAATACAAATCTTTAATATTAGCTTTGAGTATTGAATTGCTAATGACTGTCTAATCTTTAAAGCTTCCAGGTAATGGTAAAGAAACATAGGATAGCTTGCATGCATCCCTTATCGAATCTTACCACTATAAATATGTGTTGAGCATGCTCAAGAAATAGAAAGTCATTTACCTGGCAGTTGAGGTCTCCCATGTCTATAAGTTGATCACCAACAGTAACTTGAATTTTTCGTCTGAGTCAAATTCTTTAAGATCTCAAGAATCTATAATCTCGTATTTTTTGGTGTGTACACAGCGTCAAATGCGAATGCATACGACTTCAAAACTTCCTATCATAAAAGAAAAAGAAATACTCATCTAACTGCATACCATTATTATTACAGTAGATAACCACAAAAAACGTACATAGGAAATCATGTCAAATCCAAACAATGGCTAAGAACGACTCATTTGACTCCTTTATCTACAGCAAAAATAAAACTGCCAAACTCCCACTAAAAGTCGTCGAGACACCCGTTAAAAATGACCCAGTTCACCCTTTTGTTGTTGCTATCTCACAGCAGGCCCTAAACAGTTTTATATATTTACCACAATATTTTTACGTACAAAGATTTTAAATATATGATTCTTAGTAAGTTACTTTCCTAAAACCCAACGACACAGTAACGATTCTTAGTAAGTTACTTACCTCAAACCAAGTGACAGAGCAAACAAAACATGGGTAAATTAAACTAACAAAGATGCATAACCAAAAGCATAACACCTTTGTAAAGGCTTAATATTCACCCGAAACAACTACTATTAAGCTATATCTTAAAAAACATAAATCAATTAACATGAACCAAACTTTCATCTTTATTCCATATATCACACAACAAATTCACATAATCCAATTAAACACATATACAAACATCAAAAACAGTAATAAACATATAAAGTTACAATCTTTTAAAAAAAAAAAAAAAAAAAAGCTACCTTTTTTCCATTCTTTTATTGGGAGTTTTAAAGTTTGTTATTCGCTTTGTGGTTTAAGTAATTATCACTTTTTCATTACCTTCATCTTCAAAACCAATACCTGTTGACCTTCAATATAGCAATTATTAGCGTGTTTTTTACTGTAAAAGATTACATTGTGGAAGGAACTGGAATGAGTGGCGGTGGTATTTGATAGTGAACAATGGATTTGAGAGAGGATTTGGACAACGTAAGAATTTGTCACACACTTAATTTAAGTGTATTAAGTTTGTAAATAATAAATCTTGCCTATGATTAGGCCGATTTATGTGTTTATTTTCTTTTGTGTGTTTTGGTGTAGAAGGTTCAAGAGGAACTTTGAAGGGAGAAGGTAGCTGTGGAAAGTTTTTTTTAGGTTGGATAACAGAGATGGAGGGATAAGGAGTTTTGTGGGAACCGACGTACTGTTCATGGAGGGGGTGGTGATTAATTTGATGCGCCAATCATAAGTTGCCTCTTGTCCCACTTCCATCAAATGACAATTGCTCCACCAATAGGAATGCACATTAAGATACATGCTTTGTCCCACCCACTCAATTCCTTTTAGTATATAGTATAATATGTTTTTTATCTAATTTTTTTTTATTGTTATAACTTTCTTTTTGATAATGGGCTATGAGTACATGAAATGAGTCAAATATTTGTTGCTTAATCCTCTTTTTTAAAAATTTTCTTTATATTTATTAGAGTAAATTACATGATTCATCCTTGTGGTTTAGGCAAAATTCCTAATTGAGTCCCTATCTTTTCAATTGCGCCTAATTGATCCTTATAATGAAACTAGTGCACACTGTCCACCCTTATACCCAAATCCAGTTAACTATCCCCGATATCTCACCTAACCCTAAAGGTAATTCTGTCTTTTCATGTTTATCACTTATTTTAAAGTAAAATAAGTACCCGTCTTTTTCATATCACATCCCAAACTAAATACTTTTGTCCCCCCCCCCCAAGTTTCTATCACCCACCCACCAACCAAAACCATTCATCTTCTATGGTAGACTACCATAATCTTATCAAGGTAATGCAACGGTGGCCTCGATAGCCCAATGGTCAAAGCGTGAGACACAAGATGATGTTGATGTTTATCAAGCTTATGGTATGATACAGTTACCCTCTTGAATATTTGAATATTTTTTTGTTTTTTTTAATGTCATTAGAGTATATACGAGTTAGTGATTTAGTTTAAGAAGGAAACTCCTAATTTTGATCATCTAAGCCAAACCCTAATTTTTCCTTTTTGTTCTTATTGTTTTTGCAGCAAATAAAGAGGGAAATACATATACTTTGTTTTCCTTGAAGCTACATTATGTTGGGATGTTTACTGAATCACCTGGTAGGATTTATGCAAATGGAGACTTTGTTTTTTTTATTGCATTGATATTGATGAGTTCTCAGTGCATGAGCTTAATGCTATGGTTAAGGAAATAAGATTCAGTGGTAAGAACATAATGTACTACAGTTTTCTTAGGCCTGATATGAACCTAAACAATGGATAATTTGCCTTAGGAAATGACGATGATGTTAGAAAAATGGCCTAGTACATTAGGATTTGGTAAAACATGATTGAGGCCTTCATAGAACATGAGAAGACTATTGTATATACTTATATAGAGGTTGCCTATAACACACCAACTAAAAGGTGTTTGATTGTGGAACTTCCTAAGCATGTTGTGGAAAACTAGAAAGGGGGATTGAATAGTTTTACCGATTAAAACTTCGTTTTAAACTATTTAGATCGACTTATGTGAATCTATTAAATGTGTGTGTTGGATGTTGATAGATAATCATATAAATAAGTAAAGCAAAGATAAAGAGTAAGAAGCACAAAACCACAACGCGAGTGTTTATAGTAGTTTGGCTACAAGGACACCTTTCTTGCCCTACTCCACTCCCCGAGTCACCTACTCGAGAGTTCGTAATCACTACACAACACAAACTCCTTGTGGCGGAGAAGCCTTCACAACGTCGCCTACTCTTTATTTGGTACAAGGCTAGACACCGGGTTCTTCCACGAGGTAGAACCAAACCTATCACAACGTCGCCTACACTTTATCCGGTACAAGGCTAGATACCGAGTTCTATTACAAAGGAGAAACTACTACCCAACACTACACAACACGTATCCTAAAGGAGACACACTCCTTATTACGACACCATCAAGGATATCAATATCCTTTACCCAAACTAATCTATCTAGTACATCGATGCACCATATCGAATGTACACCCTTGGCATCTTTCACTAATGCCTTTGACACGATCCTTCAGCACCTTTCACTAATGCCTTCTACACGGACTTTCGACACCTTTCACTAATGCCTTCTACTTGACCCTTTTGGCATCTTTCACCTTATGCCTTCAACACAACACTTCTAAGGAGGAAGAAAGAACTATCAACAAGAGAACTTCAGTAGTCTAGATGATGACGAAGCTTGGCAACTCATGGACTTGAGCTTTGTTAGGATTTAGAAAATCCAGTTGTTAAAGTATCGGTCACCTCAAGCATATGTAATTGTTAGAAAGCTCGTAGTCATAGTTACTTAATGTTAGTTAGTATTTAGTTAAGTAACTTCATGGAGGACGGACGGGTCTTTACCCACTGTATGCCTGATTCACAGCCCGAAGGTGGCGTTTTGTGTAAGGTACTATAAATACCCTCTACCTCCCAAGGTAGAGGGTTGGAGCTCATAATAAGATTTTACTTTCTCTCTCTAAGTTTCCTAAACCTCTAAACTTTCTCTCTCTAAAACCTTAAAGTGTACGCCCCATTAAACTTGGTTTAATGTGTTTGTGAAATCCAATATGTTACAAATGGTATCAAGAGCCATGGTTTGATCATCTCTCTTACATGTTCTTGGATTTCTAGTGTTTTTATATGGTTTTTAGGGTTGAAAAAGTTTAGTGGTATTTGCATCATTTGGACTATTTCTAGTGTTAAAGTTTGAATTTTGATTGTACTTTTGTGTTTAGAATCATCATAAGTGCTTAGGTTTTGATTTGGAAGGCTTGAATCAGTGTGGTTGGGTAGTTTTTGGATTGAAAAGTGTTTATTTTGAATATTTCTATCTAGCGACTTGTCTCTACGTTTTCAGCGACTTGTCTTTGTTGTGGGAAGTGATTTTTGCATAGATTTCTTCGTAGCGACTTGTCTCTACGTTCTTCAGCGACTTGTCTTTATTGTGGGAAGCGAATTGTGCTCTAGCGATTAGTCTTTTGAGACAAAACGACAAATAGTACATGTTGAATCCAAGATCCGGACTCAACAAGGGTATGAGTAACATTGATTGATTGGATGCACAACGGAATTGAATGACACAATCAATATCATTAATAAGGTTTTCTTTATTGAAAAATATAAATTACTACTACAACTAATATACACACGGTATAATCGTGTGTCTAGACTCTCATTAGGAGATATCTTCTATGAATTGAAAATGAAATGATGTCTGTAACCTAGACGCCTACCCTCTTTATATACTAGAGGGAGGTTACAAAAACCCTAATCTTAGCTTACTAGAAAAGCTAAGCTAACTATTACATATTAGGCCCTCATTGTTTCTTCTTTCTTCATTCTTGCTCGTGGTTTTGTAATCTTCAAATACGCAATTCCCAACAGTACAAAGTAGTGGTCGTACTGTTTTGTCTAGCGATTTGTCCCTAGCGACTTGTCCATATAGCGATTTGTTACTCTAGCAAATTCTGTGTCTAGCGATTTGTCCCTAGCGACTTGTCCATCTAGCGACTTGTTATTCTAGCAACTTGTCACTAGCGATTTGTCTTCGAAGCGACTTGTGTCTTGTCACTCTAGCAACTTGTGTGCCTAGCGACTTGTCCATTGAAGCGACTTGTATACCTAGCGACTTGGTTTAAAGCAACTTGGTTAATTACTGTTTTTGATTGTTACTTTTTATGGTTTTCTCTTGATTTAGTAAAATCCCATGAAAGAATCTATTTCCCGGTTTAATCATAGAGTTATAAAATCCCGTGAAATCTGTAATCATGTCTACCAACGTTCCTACAATCATCTCTTCGTAGTGAGGGCGTTCAAGGCTGGATCGATACCCGTCCA
The DNA here is from genome assembly GCA_910596185.1 of Chrysanthemum makinoi. NCBI lineage: Eukaryota > Viridiplantae > Streptophyta > Magnoliopsida > Asterales > Asteraceae > Chrysanthemum > Chrysanthemum makinoi. Next base: position 76,526,987 of record OU343221.1, read on the forward strand.
CCTATGCTTGACAGGCGATTATGACTCATGGGCTCAACGAATTAGGTTGTACTGTTTGGGAAAGGAAAATGGCGTTAACATTCTCAAGTCAATTGATGAAGGACCTTATCAGATTGAGACTACAAGAGACACACTTGAAACTGCTGCGGATGGTACAGTGATCTTAGGTTTGGACAAACCAAAGACGTATGATGAGCTCAATGATAAGGAGAAAAAGAGATATGATGCTGATATCAGGGCTTCAAACATTATACTTCAGGGTCTTCCAAAAGACATCTACAAGTTAATCAATCACAACACTGAAGCCAAAGCAGTTTGGGACAATGTTAAGATGCTTCTCTCTAGTTCTGAATTGACCAAAGAAGACAGGGAATCTCAATTGTATGATGATTTTAAGAACTTCAAAATGAACCCTGGAGAAAGTGTCACTGAATACTATGTGAGGTTCCACAAACTTGTTAATGATACGAGGAATATCAAAATGACCATGCCAAATATTCAGCTCAATTCAAAGTTTGTGAACAACATGAATCCCGAATGGCACAAATTTTTCACCTCAGTCAAGCTAACCAAAGGATTAAGGCACACCAACTATGAACAATTGTATGCCTTCCTACTTCAGAATGAGAAGCATGCTATGTTTGAACGAATGATTCTTGAAAAGTTCAAATCTAATCAGGGAGAGGCAAGCTCATCAAGTGACTCAACTGCATTCTACACCAATGTAGGGATTACTATCAAAGCTTCACAAGTCATACCTACTGGAAATGGTAACCACAAACTCATTCCTGATCCAAGGTTTAAGCAACGATCTTTGGCAAGTCATGGAACATTTCATCAATCAACTGGCTCTTATGGTTAAGCAAAATCTGAACCTCACTCCACACACAAACAATGATATCGAATCGCTTCCAATCTACACAATCATGCTATTATCGAGATGGTAAGATCATGGTGCAACCAGTGCAAGGAAGACAGTATGAACAAGGTAAAGGTGGAGTGGGTGGAGGGTATGTGGCTAATCAGAATCGTGGAAGGAATGCCAATCAAGGACAAGGAAAGCCAATCAAGTGCTACAACTGTTGTGGTGAAGGACATATTGCAAGGAACTGCGCATCTCCAAAACGCCCTCAAAATGCAGAGTATTTCAGGGACAAGATGTTGCTGGTGCAAGCTCAGGACAAAGGAGCGGTTTTGAATGAAGAAGAGTTGTTGTTTCTTGTTGAGGGAAATGCTAAAACATATGATGTTGATGTGGATGAGCGACCAATTCAGAAATAGGTCACAATCATCAAAATGCATTTCAAGTTGCGATGTGATGCATTTGACTCGATGTCGATGATGAACCTTCGCAGACAATCTTCATGGCTAGCATTTCACCAAAGGTCTCATCACAACAGGCTGGTCCATCCAAAGATTCAATCATTTCAGAGGTATTAAAACTATACGATGAAGTTGATGAGCAAAAGATACATAACGAAGTACAATCACTTGAAACTGATGAATCAGATACAGATAATGTGGGTAATGGTAATATTGTCCCATATGATCAATATGTGATACAAAGTGAAAGTGATATTGTACCAAGTGATGCATCTTCTGCAGTCAATGATGACTATATTTTTGATGAATACACTGCATGTGACCCTGATGATTCTGTTATATCTGAACTGAATGCCTATAAAGAAAAAGTTGCTATTTATGAACAACGTGCTAAGTTTGAGTTAACTACCCGTGAGCAGGAAATGGATGACCAAATGCGTACAATTATTAGAAAAAGTAATTTTAGAGAAGAAGTGTTAAAACAAGAGTTAAAATTCTTACAAGAAAAGCTTTCTAAAACTGTTAAGCAAAAGCAAGAACTCCAAGATAATGTTGAAGTGCTTAAACAAGAATTTAATGCTAAGGAATCAAAACTTTTGAATGACTTTTCCAATCTAAAAACTTTGAAAAACAAGCTGGAAAATAAGTTGTACGTACAAGGGAATACCATTTAGACTGCTCAATTGATCACTCACAGAGTCTTAAGCGATAAGCATAGTATACCCCAAGTAGAGGAACCAAATCCCGAGTATTTTAAAAAGGCTAAAGCTTTCCATACGATTGTATATGATGGTAATGAGATCCTCAAGCCTAGGCAAACACCATAATGTATTTGAAGCACAGAAGAGGATAGAAAATTAGAAGATGCCTCTAGGGAGAAAATGGATAAGAAGCTAAAAGATCCTGAGTGTAAAAATAAAAACATAACGATTAAACCCCATGATTACACAAAAGAAAATTGGATTTCCACAACATGTTTAAGCCTCAAACTCAATTAACCCTGAACAAGTTTTTGGACAAGGGACATGGATAAGCAAAAAGCAAATGTACTTCTTGAAACAAACACTCCCCCTTAGGAAAGTGCCTCACAGTGTATCCTCCGAATACACCAATGCATTTAGTTCCTAGAACTATTCCCACTAAGAGCAAGACCTTAATCAGCCTGTATGTTGTTTATCAACTATTCGTTAATTTTGAAAAGACGTGTAAGAAAAGAATCACACCTACAGGGATAACTGAAGGGGAGAGGGGTTTTGAGCAAACTAAAGAATGCTATTTAACTGAAGTCATGTCTTTCTTTAAACAATTAAAAAATCAATTTGAGAGTCTTCAAAAGGGGATAGACTCAGAGATTAAAGAAATGGAAAAAGAATTTGATGCAATGATAGTTGAGGTCAATAATTATGAACGGGAACTTAAATATAATGAAATTGAAATAAAGAATCTGCACATCTTAAATGAGAACTTGATTTCGAGTTGCGTTGCTCAAGATGTGTTTTATACTGTTACTAAGTATTCGATTACTGCTTCTCAATTTCATGAATTATCTGTTGCCTTGAAAGTTTCTCATGATTGTGTCATTGAGCTTGAAAACAAAAACTCAAAACTAAATGAGAAAATTGACCAGGATGATCACGATAATTTAGTAAAACACTTTTCTAAGTTGGAAGTTGAACATTTTGATTTGCAACTAAAATATCAACACCTCAAATAAATGTTAAAACCTCAAACATCAAGATATCCTTGGATGTTCCAGAGTTTGATGCAGTTTTTGAAATAAACAAATGTGATGAACAGATTCGAGCTCACTATAACACGATCAGAAAGTTGAAAGCCCAAATTTCACAATTAAAGGGTGAAAAGAACAATGTGACTAGCTCCCAAATGCCTCCTCCTTTAGATTCTCAATTTTCTCAAAACTTTCATCTTCAAAATATCATTAACGTATTACAACAAGAAAATGGGAGTTTTCTTGAAGAAAATGAAAAAGTCAAACGACACTTCAAAGAGTTATATGATTCAATGAAAGTCACTCGTGACAAGAACAATGAAAAAATAACTTCGTTACAAAAGGAAATTGAGAATCTGAAGAGTCAGGTAAAAGGGAAAATGCCACTTGTCTTTAATAAGAATGTTACATCAAAGACATCTGCAGATTCTAAATATACTGTGACTATGAAATACATTCCTCCTCATCTTAGAAACAATGAACTTGTGTTTCAAGATTACTGTTATTATCTTAAGGATAGTCTAGAATGCCTTCGTGAGATTGTAGAAGAAGATCGCATAAATAAGCCACTTGATAGTGAGGTTAGGTCTGCTTGCTTATATGCCAAATGATCTCAGGAGCTTTTAGAATGTTTAAGAGCAACATGCCCAAGATCCTTCTGTAAGAATGATAAAGTTATTATGCCTTTCTCTATGCCCAGTGTTAAGAAAGTGAACTTTAATGTGCCTTCAAGTAGTTCAGATCCCAACACTTCTAAACCTGAAATGCAAAAAGTAGCAAAACCAACTAATGATCCCATTCCCTACAGAGTAAAAGTGACACCAAGCGAGCATGTCAAAGCCTCAAGGCAACACAAAGAATGATAGGACCTTGCAAGCTAGGAATGTTCAGTGGAAGAGAGTAGAAGATCACCTTAGGAAGAATGAAACTATGTTGAATAAAATGAATCGTGTTGATTCCAGTGTTAGCTCTAAGCATCGTAATTACTACAAATTCGCTACTTCGGCAAAACATGTAATGATGATTGCTTGGTTTCTGTTACTAATCATGTATGTGGTGTGAATGATATGATTAATTTCGTTAAATACCCGTTAAAATCGTTAATGCCAACAATCATGTTAAGAAGGTTAAAAAGCAATGGCGGAAGAAGGTTAGAAATCATTGGAAACCCACAGGAAGAAATTTAGTAATATAGGTTATCGTGGATACCTCTTGGCGAAAATTTAATCTTAATGAGTTGTGCCCTAAATTATCTAAGTTAATGCCCATTAGGAAATGGATGCATTGGTAGAACCATACCTTTAAGAAGTGACCATACTTTGAATAGATCTACTGTTTCTACTAGCCCGACATCTACCACTAATGATTTTATTGACTCCGCTTCTAATGTGGATGTTCCAATCTCTTTGTCTAACCAAGTGGAACCCATTATTGCATGGGGATCCCAATTATCCAGTTATCCATTCTTGTTTGTGTTCAACTGTAGGTCGTTCAAATCGATTCGTGGTACCGGACTCGGCCGTTCCAAGCATATATGGACCGAGATCGCGCGCTCATGAACTTTGAGAGTAAATTCATCGGGATTGTTAGATTCGGGAACGACCATTTTGGTGCAATTATGGGTTATGGAGATTATGTTGTTGGTGACAGTGTAATCTCCGGGGTATATTATGTTGAAGGTCTTGGTCATAACATGTTCTCTGTTGGTCAATTCGTGATTCAGATCTAGAGGTGGATTTTAGAAAATATACTTGTTTCGTTAGAGAACTTGATGGTGTGGAACTGTTAAGAGGAACACGTGGTTCAAACCTATACACCATCTCTATCGAAGACATGATGAAGTCTTCTCCAATCTGCTTGTTGTCGAAGGCTTCGAAAACAAAGTCATGGTTATGGCATCGTCGTCTCAATCACTTGAACTTCGGCACCATTAATGATCTTTCCAGAAAGGACCTTGTAAGAGGCTTACCCAGATTAAAGTATGAAAAAGATCATCTTTGTTCAGTATGCCAATTGGGAAAAAGCAGGAAATATGCCCACAAACCCAAACCCGCAAACTCAGTTATGGAAGTTCTTCATACCTTTTATATGGATTTGTGCGGACCTATGAGAGTGCAAACGATAAATGGGAAGAAATATGTATTAGTCGTTGTTGATGACTACTCTCGGTTTACTTGGGTTAAGTTTTTTAGGACAAAGGATGAAACTCCGGATGTCATCATCAAACTTATCAAACAGCTACAGGTTCGACTTAATAAGATCTGTTAGAATTGTTCGAAGCAGACAATGGCACGAGTTCATTAACAAAGACTTAAGTCAATTTTATGAAAGCATTGGAATCAGTCATCAAAGAAGTGTTCCACGCGCCTCAACGAGCGGTGTAGTTGAAAGACGAAATCGGACCCTTGTTGAAGCCGCAAGAACAATGCTAATTTACTCAAAAGTTCCAATGTTTCTTTGGGTCGAAGCCATTGCCAGTGCTTGCTACACCTAAAATCGTTCCCTCATACACACCACTCATGGAAAAACTCCATACGAACTTGTCCATAAATGAAAACCTAATCTTTCCTACCTTCGTGTATTTGGTGCTTTGTGTTATCCAACGAATGACGGTCAAGATTTAGGAAAATTAAGAGCTAAGGCGGACATTGGAGTTTTTGTGGGTTATGCATCAAACAAGAAGGGTTACCGAATCTACAACAAAAAAACACGAGATATCATGGAAACTATTCACGTCACGTTCGATGAGCTGTCTTCTGGCAACTGGATCCAGGACAATCAAGTTCTGGACCCGCATCTCAACCTTTATTAAGTAGTCCCATTAGTTCTTCTCTTGTACAAAATCCCTCACTAGCAACTCCATATGTACCTCCTTCAGAAGATGATTTGAAAAAATTGTTTGATCCAATGTTTGAGGAATACTATGAGCCTATTGCTAATGATCAGTCTAATCCTTCAACAGAGGCTGCCCCTAATCCAGACAACGTAGATAATCCTTCAGTTTCTATGTCATTTAGTCAAGAAGCGCCTACTGCTGATCACTCAGTCTCATCATCAAATCCTCAATCATCAAGTGTACATCATGAAATTGTTTCTGGCACCTATGATGGAGATAACCCCTTTGCTACTCCCGAAGATGCTCCTTTTAAAAACATAATTGCTCCTGAACCATCACCAGAACCATCTTCATCAGGGGAAAACAACTCTGCTACCTCAGTTCTTCAATCACAACCATACAAGCATTTCAAAAAATGGACACACGATCATCCGTTGGACAATATCATAGGGAATCCCTCTCGTCTGGTATCCACCGTAAGCAACTTACAGATGCCTTATGGTGCTTCTTCAATTCCATACTATCAAAAGTCGAACCAAAATATGTCAAAAGCAAAGAATGTCGAAGACAATTTGGTTCAATGCAATGAAGGAAGAAATTCATGAGTTTGACCGACTTGATGTTTAGGAATTAGTACCAGCTCCTGAGTGTGCAATGATTATTGCTCTCAAATGGATCTTCAAAGTGAAACTTGATGAGCATGGGGATGTATTAAAGAACAAGGCAAGACTTGTTGCAAAAGGAGGTCGTCAAGAGGAGGGTATTGACTTTGAGGAATCATTTGCTCCAGTTGCACGTATTGAGGCAATCAGAATCTTCTTAGCTAATGCTGCTAGTAAGAACATGGTGGTTTATCAAATGGATGTAAAAACTACCTTTCTTAATGGAGATCTGAAAGAAATCGTATGCGTCGATCAACCGAAGGTTTTGTGGATCTGAACGTCCTACTCATGTCTATCGCTAAAGAAGGCTCTCTATGGTGCGAAACAAGCTCCAAGGGCATGGTATGATACTCTGTCAAAGTTCCTCTTATCTACTAGATTCAGCAAAGGAGCAATGGATCCCACATTGTTCACACGAAAGTCAGGAAAACACTTAATTCACGTTCAAATCTATGTAGATGATATCATTTTTGCCTCGACCGACCCTACTGAATGTGACCGTTTTTCAAATGAAATGGGCTCCAAACTTCAAATGTCTATGATGGGACAAATGTCATTTTTCTTGGGATTACAAATTTCACAAAGTCCTGAGGCATTTTATCAATCAATCTAAATATGCAAATGAAATTTTAAAGAAATTTGGAATTGACACTTGTGATACGTTGACACCCTATGGGCGTACCAAACGGATGAGGACCCCTCGGGGATCATGATAGATCAAACGAAATATCGTAGTATGATTGGATGATGTGGGCACGATATTTTGTTCGCTATATGCATGTGTGCTAGATACCGGCTAAGCCTACCAAAAGCACCTTGAAAAGCGGGTCTTTCGGTATTCCAAGGTACCATTAACATGGGACTTTGGTATTTGAAGGACACCAACATGTCACTAACGGCATATCACATGGGGTGTCAAGATAACGTCGAAGCACATCGGTGGTGCTCAATCTTGGGAGAAAAACTAGTAAGCTGGTCTTCTAAGAAACAAATGTGTATGTCGATATCCTCTACAGAGGCTGAATACATCGCCATGTCATCTTGTTGTGCTCAAATCCTATGGATGAGATCTCAACTATCTGACTATGGCTTTGACTTCAACAAAATTCCTCGTATTGTGATAAAAGTGCCATTGCTCTCTCCTGCAACAACGTTCAACATTCAAGAGCAAAGCACATCGACACTCGACATCATTTCATCCGGGAACAAGTGGAAAAAGGTGTGGTAGAACTTTACTTTGCGAGAACTGAATATCAGCTAGCAGACATCTTCACTAAGTGTCACACCCCGCCGGAGGCGGAAACGCGAGGTGTAACATAATCAATATACATCGCAAAGAGATATAGTACAATACCATAATTTAAATTTAAAGAAATATTGTAACATTACAACAAGGTTCTAGCCGACCTTGGCAATTGAAACATAAAGTTTGACTTCCAAAAAATAACATTTTACTACATGAACTGACCGGATAACTTGTCTACTCCTTTATTTAAAATCTTCATAATATAAGCTAAACAACGATCACACGAAATGCATGAGAAAAACGGGTCAACTGAAAATAGTTGGTGAGTGTTTTATGAAAACTATAATTAGGAAGTCCCAAGTGTCCTATGAACTCACCATGTTACAAGTCCTGCCCATACAAGACTTGTAACATATAAGTTCACATACACTCCCATAGTTCAAGTAGTATGCTAATTAATAATATTTGGTCATAATAATCCATGATAAATAATGCCTAATATATAATAGATCACTGCTCGAACAAGGGAGACTTTGTGTTGCTCCCTGTCGACAAGGAGACTTAGTATTGCTCGGAACTTAGTGTTGCGGGGAGACTACCTATTATATATTATCAATTCGAAAGCTCAGAACAATGGAGACTTTAAGACTTAGCACGTAAGGCACATTATAGGTTTATGCATTCTAAAGGATCAGGAACAAGTCATAAGGTCATAATAAGCCAAAGGGTTCAAGATATATCAAATAGTCCAAATAAATTTATAATTTAGAACAAAAATATAGTTTAAGATTTAATTTCATGCATTTCACCCCAAATAAATAAAACGGTAAAAAGGGGGACTGTGAACTCACCTTAGCAATTAGTCCTAAGCGGCGGTCAAAATAAATAGAATTATTGGATGGCACCGACACGCGACCTAGATTAGTATGACAAATTTAGTCTTTATACATGATTATGACTCGACAAGGTTTAATAAAGGTTTTGTTGTTGCTTGTGTGGCAATGATTAATGTTTAATATAATTTTTGTAGATTTTGGCTCTTGAAAGTGCATAAGTACTTAATAAGAAAATATTAATTGACGAATGAATCTTTGGTTTGATGGCAACCGAAAGACGACGCACGGAAAAATAATTACTCATAATATCAGACGTTAACTAATTATAATTAAAAGTCATTAAAAGTATATACATTTATATATGATCAATACTAGTTGATGATAAAAGTGTATTGAAATCATACTCTAAGTGATGGTTTTATTAAAAGAGTTTATACTAAAATATTTTTATTAGTTATAAATGTAAGTTTTTGGCATGATTCTTGTCTAAGTTTTTATTTGTCCGGGTTGACTAATGTCAAAATTTTATACTACGTTTTATTTAGTTTGAGTAGTCGAATCTAAAGTTGTAAGTAAGTGCCAAAAAAATATATATATTTTCAATCAACCTGATTTAGAAGTATGAGAATGTTTAATTCTTTTGTTATAACAACATTCGTTTATATTTTTATAACAAAGCTCATTTTATTTAGACTATTATATTATCAAATTTGCTATATGTTTATGTTTTTCGTTATTAGTTTTGAGACTTGTTTTTAATGATATGGACTATAAATTTCGAGGTGTGCCGTGTTAAATGATTTCATATGTACACATATATATATATAGTACGAGTTATGTCGACGTCTAAGGAGGGGTACAAATTTAGTTTGCCTATATATTTTTTACTGACTAACTGTTATGACTGCGACATCCAAATGCACCATGAATCAGACGGTTTTAGGGCCCAATTTTTCAGCACCCACATACAAATTGTTGGCTATGGCTCGGTCACTAAAAAAAAAATAAGAACGACTTGCACAATTGTACAGCTTCTTTGACCCTAGCTTTACTTAAATAAAAAGACCCATAATCCAAATTTTTCACTACCAAACTATTTCATCATCTTAAATTTTTTTTTTACCAAGGATGTAAGTATCTATACCAAAACTTCACCATGGTTCAACCCGAGGGTTTTGAGACCATCCCAACTTGTCTCATATTCACATGAATTTAGATATGTACTTCTAATCCAAAGTCTAAAGTTTAAGTTTTGGTTTTTAGTTCTAAGTGGATTATTATTCTTGCCACACAACCATTAACAAATCATAAAAATTTAAGCTAACATCATTTTTATTAATTTCATAAATCTGAAAAAGAAATATATATATATAATTTCGAAATTAGTAAAATGTGATTACAATGAAATAGATTGAAACAAGAATATATTCTTACACTATTTTTATGAACACCGAACACAAAAACTCCAATTGGAGGTGACCCGTTCGATTAGACCAATTAACTTCGATAGCTTCTCTTTCACCCAAGAATAAAACCCCTCAATCAATTTCAAAAAGCCCTTTGATTAGTGGAACCCTAATTTTTCGAATTTGAGATGAAAGATGATGGTACTCTTCTGAGATTGAATCCCTTTGTAGATGAAAGACTAGGAGTATTTTTGCGAATCTCTTGAACCTTCAGAACATGTCTACCCATTTTAAGCATTCTTCCACACCTCTCCTCCACGTATGGCATCTATAAACTAGGCTTAGAAGTAGTTTGCATAGGTGTAGAAAGATGTTTATCACCAAAATGGGATTATGTGAATTTGGGATGAGGATGGCGTGGGTTTTGTTTCCAGAAAGAGAAGAAAACAAAGAAGAAGGAATCTGGGAAAAAAAAGGAGAAGAGGGCGGCGTATTTTAGGTGTAGGGTAGAGTGTTTTTATTATTATGATTATTATTAAGTGTATATTGTGTACCCCGTACTGTATAATTTGTTCCGTACAGGATAACGTTTAATTATGTAGAGTATTTTTCGGGTATCCGTATTTTATAAATTTTATATTTCCGGAGACGTTTCGACGAGTGGATTAATACGGTATTATTATTATCTTGACATTTGAAAATAAATTTCGCGCCAATTTTATATATAGGACATTAGAAAGCACAAGATAACTTCTCGTTTTAGCGTTATAATGATCAGAAAATAAATAACTCGCATATTTCTGATATAAATAATAGCCGGGAAAATGACGGATTGTCACACTAAGGCACTCCCTCGAGAACGTTTCGAGTTTATTCTTCCCCGTCTTGGACTCAAGAGTCTTCAACCTGAGACACTCAAACGTCTTCAAGAGGAAGAAGATGAGTAAAGGCATCTCTTCATCTATTCCTTGTACATATTCTTATAAAAAACAAAATACAAAATTACAAAACCAACAAAAAAAAAACAAATAGAAAAATATAAAACTTTCAAAAAATCCATAAAAATTTGAAAAACTCGAAAATTTTCAAAAATTATTGTCATTTTGTCATGTTTTTCTTGATTCGATAACATCTACGATCTTTGTGTTGTCATTCAAAGAGTGACACGGGTCTTTAGATGTTGTTCGAATGTACATAAATTGTTTAAAAAAAATTTTGAGAGAAAGAAAAACAAAGGTTTATAGTCATTTCAGACTATACCCCGTTTTTAAAAGAAAGAACAGAGCCATGCTTTATCTTATTTTTTTCAAATCTCATGCCCTGATTCTTAAAACAAATGTTTGTCACCAAAAAGACAAATGTTTCCTTCACAAATATTTTTCCTTCTATAAATTCTTCTGAAAAATATATGTTATCTAATGAAAACTAATAGCTTTGCAAAATAACTCGGGCTCATCTTGTGAAAATCATCTGGACTTGACATTTGCCAAAATCTCTATCTCTCAATCAACAACTTATGCCATTGATTGAGGGGGAGAACGATTTCAATTAAATCAAAAAAGGTTATTTGTCAAACAATTGCAAAATTGGTTCAGACCTTGGCTAAATTCATGTTTTCAAAATATACTCAAGCATGTTTAATCGTTGGAGTTTAAAGTCTTAGATTGATCCTTATCGGTTAAATGTTTTCATAAGCAAGTCACAATTCTCCTCAAAAGCTTTCAAAAACAATTTAAATCTATAGAGATCACAAATCTCAAATGATTTGAAAATCATGATCGGGGGAGAATTTGTTATTGAAATTGAATTTAAACTGATAATTCGACAAATGGTTTGTAAAGTGATTAGCAAGCTCTCCTCCCTACATGTGCCAAACGATTTCAAATTTTCTATGCACATGTTAAGGGGGAGCTTCTATATCAAACCAAAAAGGATTGAAACGTGATTGATTTGTCTCTAAGTGCAGGTTTTCCCTAATATGTGCAAAACACTTTCAAATCTCGATGCACATATTGAGGGGGAGCAACTTTTCGAAAACCACATCCTTTCCCAAAAATATCTTTAACAGTATTTGAAACACTAATTTTGATCGGGAAGGTGATGTAGATATTTTTAGAAAATGTTAATCAATGAATTGAATTCTTCCTCTTGCCTCCATGTGCCAAAACGATTTCAAAATATTTGATGCACATGTTGAGGGGGAGCTCTTTTTCTGAAATATCAAAAACAATTCAGGTACAAAATGCTTTGATAATATATCACAAGTACCTGGATTGATTTTCAAATGGTTTTCAATTGGTTCCAATGGCAGAAGAACAATACCAAAAAGACCGACCAAGTTTACTTTTATGTATAGAGATATAAGGATGGTTAGGTTAGGTATTCGTTCCCACGATCCCGCCAGAGCCGGAGGGATCTACCCAGGGACAATCCACTGGATAGTGTAGAAGTCCTTAGGTATGATGAGAAAAGGAGAAAAGTGAGATATGGGAAGAGTACGGACTGAGACAGAGCTAGTACTGGAATAAACCCAACAAGGTTCTAGTTATGAAGTCTTGGTAAGCACTGAAGGGGTTAAAGAATGAAAAAGAATTAAATGTGACAAGGGTGAAAAGAAATAGCCCTCCAATAATTCAACCTTAGGGCAGAAACCGGTTCAATACATATGCTACTGGTGTTTACCAAGGTAACACTAGTATTGAGGACAAGACGTCATGGACCCAGTGACGCACTGCACTACAACTTCCCAAGCTACTCAAGTTCCTCTTAAAAGGACTTGTTTCATTCTCACGGGGAACCTACATTATCTATCGACTTTATCTTAGAGATTGTTGATATTGAAGAAGGAGACCTTCTCCCTAGTCTCCGACATAGGAACCAAATGTGCACAATTGAGTCTAGAGCCACGAGATCATCAATAAATCTCATTAAGGACACAATCAATGAAGACTCATTGTTTCACACAATGTGGAAAGTGAGAATATATATTATGAGTCCTACGCATTATCCTTGTGGTATTGCCAGAACATCTGAGTGATATGCAAACATATTCACAATGACGATGGAAAGCCTTCTAGAGCCAACATCAAACAAGCTCTTGGTAGGTGGCATGTGAGATCTATCCAATAGATCAAACTTGTGACAACTGGATTGAAACAATGGGGTGATTCATTATTGAATCAACCTTGGTCCAGGAAATGGATTGACGGATACCTTTGAAAAACCGGTCGTTGTGCTTAAAATTTTTTTCTCTAGCACATCGACTGTGTATTAATATTTCAAAATAAAAGGTGTTTATGATTGATAATTGATTTTCCTTAAAACCTTTGTTGTATTGCAAAAACACTTTATATTGAGCAATACTCGATTGTTTTTCAAATCTCTTTTCATCAATCGATGAATCTCAATTATTTGGTTCGTCACTCCGTGTTGTTTTCTTTGAGACGTTCGGTTTGAGAATAGCTAGAGCAGTTGCGAAACCCCATCAAGGAGATTCTTGAAATTATACCGATCACAGGCGTGCTTGTCTTGATCAACAGGAACCGTGGGCCGTGTACCTCAATTCAACAAAAGTGATCAAAGACACTTTCGTGCGATTTATTGCTAACTATTGTATGCAGGTACACCCAACGTTTGCAGCTGATCAGAATGGAGAAGTCAATCCATAGCCGCATGCTCACACAACACATTCATCTCTAAAGAAATCATGATAAATTCATCAATGACTTTGATATTCTCACTCCATGCTTCTGCTACGCTGCTGCAAATATCTTGAATCAACTAAAGCTTCCGCTACTTTGATGAGAAGAAATCATGATCCAGAATGTGAGCATGTCGGTCCAAAAGTCACAACATCACATAATGTCAACACTACAAAGGAAGAGTCAGAGATTTATGGAAGCTGATGATCTCAAAGCTGGCTTAAAACTCATTATCACGTGGATCAATTAAATACCTCCACTTGGATTAACCAAACATGCAAAACATGAAGAATCAAAGACTACGGGCTTCAGAGCAAAGAGCATTAACAAGAATCCAAAAACAAACTTAATGTAATATATGTTTGTATTCAATGTAATTTGAGGTGACCTCCCTTAGGGGGAGATTGTTAGGATTTAGAAAATCCAGTTGTTAAAGTATCGGTCACCTCAAGCATATGTAATTGTTAGAAAGCTCGTAGTCGTAGTTACTTAATGTTAGTTAGTATTTAGTTAAGTAACTCCGTGGAGGACGGACGGGTCTTTACCCACTGTATGCCTGATCCACAGCCCGGAGGTGGCGTTTTATGTAAGGTACTATAAATACCCTCTACCTCCCAAGGTAGAGGGTTGGAGCTCATAATAAGATTTTACTTTCTCTCTCTAAGTTCCCTAAACCTCTAAACTTTCTCTCTCTAAAACCTTAAAGTGTACGCCCCATTAAACATGGTTTGATGTGTTTGTGAAATCCAATATGTTACAAGTAGGGGTGAGCATTTGACCCGAACGGACCGGACCGATCGGACCGACACGGACTGAGACCGGACCGACCACATTCGGTCCGGTCCGCGGTCTCGGCTTTTGGGCTAAATTCGGTCCTCGGTCGGTCGGACCAAAACCGCGAATTTGGCCTTGTTGGACCGGACCGAGACCGGACCGACCACATTCGGTCCGGTCTCGGTCTAGGATTTTTGCTGAACTCGGGTGTCGGTCCGGTCCGGTCTTGGCCGGTCCGGTCCGGTTTTCAGACCATGCACACCCCTAGTTACAAGCTTGCTCGACTTCAAGAGGTGGTGATCTCACCTTTAAGAGGAACCTAGAGAATCACACAAACATAAAGATCCTTTGGATATGAGGTTAGAGAGTTTACAATACTAAGAGAAAGTATGTGTGAAAAGGGGTGAGTTACAATGAAGAAATGACTCACTATTTATAGGAAAAAATCAACTATTGTTCCTCGGATCCCACAGATCCCTTACATGAGGGATCCGTCCAGTGTAAATTGGGGGATCCGCCAGACGCTCCTCTTAATTGGGTCATGGGTCGTGGATCATGGGTCATGGACTTTGGATCATGGATATCCAGATAGATACAATGTATCTAGAAGATGCAATGCATCTAGTCAATGGGTTATGGGTATGGGTCATGGACCATGGATATTACCCAACATGACTTCATGCATGATGTCATGAAATGGGTCATGGCTTATGGGTCATGCTCCATGGGTATGGGTCATGGACTTTGGGTTTTACCCAACTACATTCAATGTATCTAGTTAATGGGTCAAGTACTTAGATTCTTACCCATTACATTACCCATTACAATATATCCTAAGTATGTATATATATACCCATTATGTAAACATTAGTTGTTATACATATGCATTTCTATAAAATGTAAACACTATTACTTGTTTAGTGTTTTATATGAAAATGTAAGCGTGTTAGTAAACTATTGGCTCCAACCATTTACGTATTTTATTTGTTTCGTTAAAATAATTTTACGTTTGTTATCGACAAAACATTAGAAGATCGTAAAATATAAATAAACGTTTTTACGGCTTATTTGTATTAACAATATCCCCCTTTTTGTTGATGATAAAACATAAAATTATTTTAAGGAAAAACTAAAATTCGTAAAAGTTTGAATTGGAGTTTTTACTCTCTTCTCCCCTTTTTTGTCGAAACAAAAAGAGCGTCGAAAAGAAACTAACACATTGTTTGAAGAAAAATATGTGAAAATAAAAAATATGAAAAATAGAGAGTAAGGGAAGAGAAGGATTCTCGTCTTAGCTCCCCCTTGACGGGTGCTTCACTTTGTTGAGGGCGTCAAGTAATTAGGAAGACTAAGAGTGTTTTGCAAATGGTTTCGTCTTTTTGACGAACATGCTCCCCCTTGACAAGTGCTCATTTGTGAGGAGGACGTCAAGTAGTAATGTAAACCTATGTGAAAATATTGCAAATGATTTTTGCAATTTTTTTTGCTTTGACAAGAAACTCCCCCTACCTAAGGGTGTTAAAGTCTTCATGTGTATTGTAACCACCGGTAAATATCACCTTGAATTAAATTAATATAATATTCTAATGAAATAATACTTAACCATTTTCTACGTCTATTTTTTTTTTAAATTTAACGTTATCAGTTTATCTGATCACAACAACTAACTAATGTGACGTTACTCACATTCCCAATAAAAGTGCTCACACGCAGACCGACACCAACATGCCTTATGTTTATTTCAAATAAACATCCTTATATGTCAAGTATAAAACTTTTGGACTTTTATTTACTATTTTACATTATTTTGTTAACTTACGATTATTTAACATTCAAACAAAACGTTTGCCATTTATAAGAGTTTTCACGAAACTATTCAGGTTATTAAATTTACTATTAACTTCTATTTAATATCACTTTAAACTTGTTTTAGTTTAAATAACATTTAAAAACTCCGATAAATCCACGATTTATTTTAAATATTGAAATTGAATATGTTAATAAGTTTTAACATCTTTATAAGCCCTACATTTTTACGTTACGTAGTTTTAATTTTCGTAACTTAAGGACTCGACAATTGTAATTATCGGGATCAAATTATACTGGTACACATCACCAATGAAGCATTAATCCAATGGTTGGAGCACTTGTGCTTGAGTCAATTGGCCCAAGTTCAAGTCCCATCCTTGGCATTTGCTTCATATAGCTACCCACCTCCGCAAAACCTATGGGTACACTGGAGAGACTTTGTGGAATAAGAGCTCAGGGGTCCGAGTCTTGGCTCGTGCTCACTCTGTTTGGTGCCCCACTAGGCCAGGAGAGTTGCCGAAGCTATTCCTTGTGGGGTGGATAATGGATGATGCCAAAAGACACCCTGGATTAGAGTGTTCCCGCCAATCTACACTTTTTGTGGAATACTGTTACACATCAAGTCTTCATACCTAAGCTAACTAAAATATCTATACTCTCAAAGACAATTGGATATTTTCTTCTAAGTTTAAACCGACTCCAACATTTATATATGTTTCATATCTATCGAATGAAAACAAAAAGAAAAAGAGAATGATAACTGTTCTCTCTTCCCTATCTTATATCACCAGTGACACCACCACCCTAACTTTACCATCACCTCACCACCACTCGGCCACACCATCACAGCCATAGCCACCGCCACCACCATCACGAGAAGACAAGGGTTTGTTTAGTTGACACGGTTTGGTGTGAAGGTCTTGGTTAGGGTTTTATTGGGGTTGTTTTTGGTTCGAGTGAATCACCACGTACCGTACCACCACCATCCTCATCTTGCCTAACCTTCTCCCATCGTGGGTATGCTTAGACGCATAGTCTATTTCATTATAACTTTTTTTATCAATTACAAATCTTTTGTTATAAAGTCTTCGTGGAAACAAAAACGTTTTAATGTGATTCATGTGGACGTATGGTCCGGACTGGGCCAGGAATGGGTCAGGCCCGGCAGATGCGGCCCACTCTACACTTAAACCCTAATCCATCCCCTATAAATACATGACAGGTTATCTCTAACCCTAACTTTGATATATGCTACATCGCATACTAACTTGACCGTCGGAGGTGGACCCCGGGGCTACGGCCTCGGGTCCATTCCTAACGGGTTCTCTTTGTTGACAGGTCTACTAGGGCTCGAGAAGACGACTAACGGCCAATGAGAGTCGTTGAATCTGCCCGCCCAGATTATGCATCAACAAGTTGGCGCCATCCGTGGGACCACAAATAAATTATGTTTCGTGTTCTCATATTAAAAGCATGCGTACCACTGCTGATTCAAGGTTCTTTGGGACCACGAATCAATTTCTAAATTCGGTATTTGAATTTAACATTACTTTAAAAGCCTTGCACATGGGATGAAGTTATGAATGAACCACTGCATATGGACACGAACCATTGTTTGGTTTACGTAATAAAATAACTTAAATAAAGTCCCTTTCTTATTGGCTTACTTTAAATTAAATGCGTTTTGTTTATGAACCATCATACCAATAACAGTTTACGAATTACAATATTTCTTTACATGAGATTATGAAAAAGTCCGCACGATCGGACCTATTTTATCTTTTAGTCCGCACGATCGGACCTAAGAAAATATCCGCACGATCGGAGTTATTTTATCTTTTTGCCTCGAATTAATTCGCAGATCTTTGTTTTACGGTTGGTACGCTGTTGCGCTCGAACAACGCAGATCGCGATAAATCTACCCGCATTAGGCGTGCGTTCGGACATCTTCGCAGAGAACGCGTGCAGCGCGAACACCACGATGCTAGTCAATCGCCATGAGCGCCGGACCAAAGGCGTGGTATAAACATCTGCGATCATCCACAAACGTTAGAGTCTATGCGGTTCCGATAAATCCATCTGCGTCTATTAGTCGCGGTCACGGTACATCCATCCGAGTTTTTATTTTATACATTTAAAAAAAAAAAAACACAATTCATTATTTCGTCGGTACGCATCCCACGACAGTGCGCCGCCACTTTTCTTATGTGCTAAATATTATTTATGCTATGCGCAATATATTACTCATGCTATGTGATGTCTATTGTTTCAATTAATTAGGTTTTATATGTTGCGATTCGCAGCATATACTTTTAATGTTTGCATTAAGTGTTTTACGCAGGCATAACTAAGTTTAATGCTCCTACACGAGTAGCACCATCAAACTTGGGGGGCTACCAGGGTATATATATACCACTGTTTCCGTATGCGCATACGTCTCCTTTGTCGCCGCGCCAGCGCTTATGCTACAAAAGCACGTCTTCGTCGCACCTCTTTGTAGCGCCGCAGTAGCGCACTTATGCTACGAAGCACGTCTTCGTCGCAGCTCTTTGTCGCGCACAGCGTGCACTTATGCTACTGAAGCACGTCTTCATTGCACCTCTTTGTCGCGCGGCACTTATGCTACGCGTCTTACGCCGACTTTGCGCACAGCGTGCACTTATGCTACGAAGCGTCTTTCGCCCCATGCTTCGCGCTCTTGGTACAAAGTGTACGCCCTTACCGGATGCAGCATGCGGGATCCACTTTCACCTACACGGCCATGAATAGAACTTAAGTCTAGCATAACATAGCCATGCGCTATCTCATACTAGACTTGGGGGACTTATGGACGTATGGTCCGGGCGGGCGAGGAATGGGTCGGCGGCGCAGATGCGGCCCACTCTACACTTAAACCCTAATCCATCCCCTATAAATACATGACAGGTTATCTCTAACCCTAACTTTGATATATGCTACATCGCATACTAACTTGACCGTCGGAGGTGGACCCCGGGGCTACGGCCTCGGGTCCATTCCTAACGGGTTCTCTTTGTTGACAGGTCTACTAGGGCTCGAGAAGATGACTAACGGCCAAGGAGAGTCGTTGAATCCTGCCCGCGCCAGATTATGCATCAACAATAATAGTGGTTAACGTGTTTGTGTTACCTGGTGTTGTAAACGGGTCTTGTGTTACCTGGTGTTGTAAACGGGTCGGGTTTGGACCCCGTACGGGTCGGGTCAGACCCACCATGGCCACGAGAAGGCTTGAGTCTCCTCATTTTAATTACTAGTAATTTTTTATGTTTGCAATTGTGTTGAATGCCTATTTGATTTATGCTCGGGCTTAATCCTGATGTTGTTTAAGCTTATTGCTGTCGTGTATGATTCAAGTATAATAAGCTCACAAGAGCTTATTTGGTTGTCTTTGGGTGTCGCGGTACACAAAGAACCCAAGTAAGGTGAATTGATGTTGCGTTTTGTCCAGTCACCAAGGGTGCGCTTGGCTTGCTTGTTCCTAGCTCACACCACAAGGGTGGTGTTTTGGTTTGGGTTTTCTTCTCAGTCGGAAGGCCGCAAGCCCATAGAGGGCATTTTGTGGCTGCTATAACAGCACCACCACTCGAGTGCGTTTGGTTTGATTCTCGGCTAGCTAACGAACCTGCGATGGGAGTTTGTTACTTGCTGTCGCAGACCACCCCAAAGGGGTGTTTGTTTTGCGTGTCTCAAACCACCTAGGGTGCATTGTTTAAGCTTATACGAGGGTGTATTTGTGTTGCTTGTCTCGTACCACCAACGCGAGCCCACCATGGGTGCATTTGGCTTATTTACTTCGACCTACACCGCGACCTAACTAGGGTGCGCTTGAGTTTGTTTGTTGCCTGCTGTTGCAGCCACACCCAAGAGGGTGTTTGTTTCTGCATTCCGAACCTTAAGGGGGTGTTTGTTTGTTTGTTCGTTGTCACAGCCACCCATAAAGGTGAGCCTGGTTTAATTGATTTAGCCCACCATAGAAAGCCATAAGGGTGGTTTTGGGTTTGGTTCAAGAGGACACCACAAGGGTGGTTTTGTTTTAGTTATTGGCTCAAAGAGATCACTAGGATGTTGATGCTTGTTTGGCATAAGCTTACTTTGAAACTGCTTATATGTTGTCGGCTAAAGAGAAAACCACCCGCGGTATTGTTTTTGATCTTTGGTCTCAGTCCAACCACACACCCAAAGGGTGTTGGTATTGGTTTCAGTACTATACAAGGGTGTTTGTTTGTGGTTTGGTCACGACCAAGAAGAGACACCCGCAAGGGGTAGTTTTTGTTGTGGGTTTTAAAACAAAGCCACAAGGGTGTGTTAGTTAAGTTGTACCAAAATGGGTATGTTTGGTTTTAAATTTGGGCCAAGGCCGAACAACACAAAAAGGGTGTATCGGATTAGTATTCAATCGGGCCAAAGCCCACTAAACTAAATGGGTTTAAGTTTTATATTTTTGTTAAATGTGTATTTTAACTTGTAAATAATATTTTGCGGATATTTGGATATTTGGGACTCGATAATTAATATTGGAATATGACTTAAGTTACTCGGACTCATATCAAATTGATATTATTAACGGACCTATTATATAATGGAATATCGGACTAAGACCATCGATCAAGTATTGTTGGACGTCGGAATATAAATATTTGACTTTGTATAAATTGATATATGTTGGACATTGAACTATACTTTGGACTTGTATCGGACTACATTGGACAATATATACACTTAACGGATTTTATTTTATGGATTGCGACTTGACTATTTATAGGACCAAAGCCCGTTAACTATTAAGAATGTGTTTAGTTTTAAGTTGTAAAGTATGGCAATGTATTACAACTTTAAAACTTGTATTTATGCTTTACGGATATTAATATATTAGACATATATCGGACATAACGGATTTCATACTTGGACTATGATTTGATAGATTTGAACATATACCGAGTTGATAATTTATATCGACGATGTGACTTATATTTTTTTTTACTTGTATTGGACAAAGATTGGACATATTAAACGTAACGGATACATAATGGACATTATTTATTATATCAGACTTATGATATCGGGTGATCGCCCATTGGACTATTATCGGGCTATTAAGTATAATATATATGTGCTTTATACATATTGTACTTTGGTGTGCGTTATGTTGTGAGTCTATGATTTCATATCACCACACGAATGATGAAACTAAACATTTTACAAACGTTGATACGAAACTTCCACGAAAACTAAAACGTATTATCTTTTGAAAACTCATACGCATCGATTACTTTTCGCGTGTCATATTTGAAGAACAACTAGGAAGTTGGAAACTCCTAGCACGAGGGCACTGTGACTTACATCATTTTTATGATGTCTGTTACTTATATCATTTTTATGATATCACACACTTGTTAAGGTTTGCGTTCATGAGACTTAGAGCAATAACACGATACTGTAATCATGATACGGTACTGCAACTACTGGACTTTTGGGTGCTAACAACATGGCCCACTATTTTTGTTTTGGGGCGTATACCAACGTAGCCCACTGTTTCTTAAACTTGAAACTTGTGTTCAACTGGTTATTATACAAACACTATGAATTCACTCAACTTTGACCCGGTTAGGGTAACAAACGAACTACTTTTGTGTTGACCCGGTTAGGGTAAACAAACGAACTATCTTTTGTGATTGACCCGGTTAGGGGAAACAAACAAACTATCTTTTGTGATTGACCCGGTTAGGGCTAGCAAACGAACTATGGGTGTATAATAACGTAACCCACTACTCATTTTATCGATATTGTATTTATTACAATTATCTCAAATCTTGAAACTATTGAAATCAACTATCTTATTCATATTATATTTTAGCAATGGGTTGTGAACACACAGGTTGCAAGTTTTGTATGGGTGGGATTTGCAACTGAGTGGATTTACAATGCCTTTTCTGTGTGAACATTCTTTGTAGACTTTTCACTTATTTACAACAAACTCTATGAACTCACCAACTTTTGTGTTGACACTTTTAGCATGTTTATCTCAGGTTCACAAATTCACGAGGCTGGCAAGGATGGAAAGGAAGGGCACGAGTACTCAAGATGGCTATAAATTTTATTATCATTCGAAAACCCATTTAATGTATTTTGTAAACTTGGAATCATTTGGGACCTCATTTTGTAAACTCTCATATTTATATAAATCGAATGATAAATCTTTTAAAACGACTCCATTAGAGTTCGTTTTCTATTATTATAACTGTTGTGCCATGAAGTAACACCCAGTTTGAATTCCGCTGCGTTTCACGAAATTGAGGGTGTTACAGATTGGTATCAGAGCCACAGTTATAGAGAAACTGGTCTAATTGAGACCAGAACTATAACCACTTTTACAAACAAAATATTTTATAGCCTTACGCTCTCTGTGCCTTCTGTAACCACCCGCATTTTTAGGTTATTTTTCATTTTCGAGAATTTACTATTCACTTTCACTATTCATCCTGTAAAATATTTATTTCACAATCTCATAAGATAAATTATTTTAGTAATGACCTGAGAGTTTGACAAACGTTAGATCATTTTCACAAAAGTTATTAAGAAAACATGGTTTTAAAGTTTCGTTTTGGACGGTACACCATTTAAACATCACGCGCATAACGAAAATCAACCCTGACAATTTTTCTCGCATCAGATAAATTTTTAGATCACTCATAATTAATTTGAGAATTTTTAGGATTTATTTTTATGTTACCAAATAAACCCTGCGCAGTACGAAACTAAACTTACGTTTTAAACAATTCTGCTTACATCCAGACTTAATGATTCCTGCACTGTGTTTCTAATATGTTTTTGACACTTTTACATTTTTTTGGAAAAGTCAAACATAATTCCCTCCTCCTTTGACCGTAAAGGAATTAACCTTGTACGTTCTACATTTTTGCTTAAATCGCGTAACTTTTAAACTTCACAAATAACTGTTAAGTTATCCCGCGTATGACGAAAACCACATTTTAACATCTCATATCACTTTTAGACTAATTTTAGTCTACTCTAAATAAATTCACGGTCGTTTCCTTGAAATTTCGTTCTTTTATGATAAAGCTACTAATTGCGTTTTTGACCCGTATTTCCGACTTTAAGCGTGATTTTGCACCCAATGAGACTTATCACCCATTTTATATTTTTATATGGAGTATAATGATGAGTCTCACCATTCCTACAAGTTTAAAGTATTTTTACGATACCGATTTTACGTTTTATGGCTTAACAACTTACGGTTGGCATTTAACGGAACCAAATCATGCTCTAAACTCAAGATAAGACCAAAACTATCCACCTAAGTCATCTTATCTCTATTTAGCCGACTTAGGGTGGGGGTGGGGAGTCATCCTTTTGGTGGCATCATCCTAACCATGGTTCATTTAGATCATTACAAGTGTCCTAACTTAACCATGGTTAATATTTAACCCAATATATGGTTAACCAAACTTACCCTCCTATAAATAGCAAGTAAAATGCATCCTAAGAACCCTCATATTCTGTTCTTGGTCGTTCATATCACAAATCACACATATCTTCCATCATTTGATCTATAAACTCCAAGTTTATGCAAAGAAGTTTCAAGTAGTAAGTTACTACATCAAATCTCTAGCAAGTTTAAGTGATCTTCTTGAGTTTAAATCCACTCAAGTCACTTAGTACTTCATCACCAACTCTTCAAGATTGCAAGGGTGCCAAGGTGTAGAAAGCTAGCTCAATCCGAAGTCTTAAGTGATCAATCAAAGTCCGATCCTTACTAGTTACTCCTTTCTTATTGAAAGCCAAAATTGTAAGCAACTTATCACCACCATCATCTCATCTTTATTATTCATAATCTTAACTATTTCATGCTATATATATAGTTACTATGTTGGATCATGATGTACAAAAATCTTTAAAACAAGTTATAAGAACCTATATGTTAAACTTGGGTTAGTAAGTGTATAAATGATAAACTTTTGTACAAAGTTTCCACAAAATCGACCACATATAGATATGATACATTTCATATTCTTGTAGATAATATTAAAACAAAAACGTAGCAATTTGAATCACCCGAAACGGACAAACGAGTCAAAAGTTATAGGCAAAAGAAGTTAGCGAAACCTAAACGCCAAAACTGCCATATTCAAACTGTTTTGGTTCTGCCATTTTAAAAGTGGTACTTCTGGTCCGAATCATCAAAAATTTAAAACATTAAAGTTGTCCGGAACGCCGTTTTCCTTCAACATTAAAGAAGCTCGGACCTTGAAAGCGCATAAATAGGCCATTATCTTTCAAAAACAGAAACTGCCCCTTTATATAGTCTTACAACTATACTTTTGTCACAACTAAAAGCAAACCAAGAGGCCTAATGGCCATAAGCCAAGACCACGGCTACGGCTAAGGTCAAGGCTGAGTCTCAAGACCATGATGGTCAAGACCAAAGCCACGGCAAGGCCATGGCTAAAGCCCCAAGGCTTCCTAAACCGAGACCATAAACCAAAGGCCTTAGCCTTGACAAACCTAAACGTATACAATACAATTTGAATCTACTCCTTCGATAAACCATGAAACTATACTTGTAATAACCAACTTTACAATTTAGAAAACTTGTAATCTTTTCTTTAAAAACTTGTGACATAAATTGTAACGATACTTGTGATAACCATTATGATTTCCTAATCATAACCAAACAAGCATGTAACTTATGTTTGCAAACCATATGGACATTTTTGACACTTATGATATATAAACAAAACATATGTCTTATCTATTAAAGTGCTACAAAACTAGGGAGCTTCATGTGAGGGGTTTCATTTGAGTAAAACGTATCGACGAGTTGCTGGATTTACGATTTAAAGTGTCCTAGCTCCTCGAACGTTTACTACATGACCTCTGAATTGTGATGGCCCGAACGGTAGTACGATATCTATAAACTAAATACGTTTTCACAACTAGACCATTTCTATAAACGACATACACAAAGACCATGTACTACATCATGATCAACATAGAGACGTATATAGTTTTGTTATTTCTTTAGCATCATTATTGCAAACCTAAGTCGCAACATCCTATTCTAGGTTGCTCGTAGAAGTTCTCACGGCATATCCATCATTCTCGTTATACATTTGATATCATTTACTCTGAGGTGAGTTCATAGCCCCACTTTCTATTACTTAATTGTTTTACAAACCCTTGGTGGAGATACATGCTTTATTTTAAACCGAACACATTGCTTTCAAACTATATACTTATCTGATTGTTTTATTAGCACTAAGTTACCGCATTTGCCAAACTTAAGTCCCTTAATCATGAATCATTAATCACTAGTGAGAGTGGGTGCGAATATTGTGAATAGGTCTATTGGGATTGACGAATCCCGTTTGTGTTGACCGGGTAGGCAAACAAACGCACTATATTTGAGTAACATTGGTAAAAACGGCAATTTTACCTGATAGGGCACACACCGACATTTTCTCCAATTAATTTTGGAACACGTTAACGCCTTGATTGCATGATGCTTAGTCTAATAATAACTGTTTTGGTTTTCAAACCCTTGGTGTGAATTTATAACTCACACTACAAACATAATGTGTTCAACCATCAAACAAACTCTATGAATTTCACTCAACCTTTGTGTTGACAGTTTTAAGCATGTATTTCAGGTCCATATTGTACGAGGCTGGCACGGAGGAGCGAGGACTAGATCAAGAAGGCTATAAATTTTATTATCATTCGAAAATCAATTTAATGTATTTTGTAAACATGGAACCATTTGGGACCTCATTTTTGTAAACTCTGATATTTATATAAATCGAATGATAAATCTTTTAAAACGACTCCATTAGAGTTCGTTTTCTATTGTTATGACTGTTGTGTCATGAAGTAACACCCAGTTTGAATTCCGTTGCGTATCACGAAATTGGGGGTGTTACACCTTCCATCCTCTGGACGATTATGTGACTTCTAGGCATATTTATGCTACACGAACATATTAGTATATTAATATATACACATTTGACATACTTTCGATCACTTTATATAAATAATGGACTGAACACATCTACGTATGCCTATTCTATGGCATTACGGCACAATCACATTTTCCCGATCATGTACCTACTCGTACATTTTGTGAGATACGAAACATTCACTGAAACACTTAAACCAACGAACGTTGTGCCATTTTGAACTGATGATCTTTAATATTCCCATAGACAATGTAAGTGATACAGTGGTCTCCATTTCTTCTCAAACACTCTGTGAATGATACAGTGATTCCTCAACTTTTCACGGCCGTACGTAATATTGTTTTATATGAAACCCGTCACAATCTATCGATAAACAAGATATGAGATTGCTAAAGAACAAACTGGTTCATCATCTACAAAATATGGAGTTCAACAACTTTCTCTACAGTCGTCAACTTTCCTTCCGAAACTTTCATTATTAAAAGTCCATGATTCTAGCCTAGTGTGGACTATTTTTCTTTTCCTCGCATATCTGCTTTATTCGCTCATGCTACACACTCATACTACATACTTAAGATCGATTGCTACGTATTTATAAACTTATACTACTTTCATTATTAAAAGTCCATGATTCTAGCCTAGTGTGTTAGTAAACTATTGGCTCAAACTATTTACGTATTTTATTTGTTTCGTTAAAATGATTTTACGTTTGTTATCGACAAAGTATTAGAAGATCGTAAAATATAAATAAACATTTTTACGGCTTATTTGTATTAACAATCTCCCCCTTTTTGTTGATGACAAAACATAAAATTATTTGAAGGAAAAACTAAAATTCGTAAAAGTTTGAATTGGAGTTTTTACTCTCTTCTCCCCCTTTTTGTCGAAAAAAAGGGCGTCGAAAAAAAACTAACACATTGTTTGAAGAAAAACATGTGAAAAGTAAAAATATGAAAAATAGAGAGTAAGGGAAGAGAAGGATTCTCGTCTTAGCTCCCCCTTGACGGGTGCTTCCCTTTGTTGAGGGCGTCAAGTAATTAGGAAGACTAAGCGAGTGTTTTGCAAATGGTTTCGTCTTTTTGACGAACATGCTCCCCCTTGACAAGTGCTCCTTTGTGAGGAGGACGTCAAGTAGTAATGTAAACCTATGTGAAAGTATTGCAAATGATTTTGCAATTGTTTTTGCTTTGACAATTGAAAATCTACAAAACAAAGGTTAGAAAACAAGTATATGATGCAGAATTTCCTGCAAATACGACTCAAATTAGTAAGAAATATTGTTACTGTTACACGGATCCCACGGTTCCTCCCTGGGAGGGATCCGTCTAGGCTAAAATGAGGGATTCGTAACCTGCATTCACAATTCAGCAATGTGGGTGTAACATGTGATATCAATATCAAAATGAGTTATGTATAAAGTCATGACACATATTCTCAAGACCATATGGCGCATAACATGTAATTTCATTCAATAAAAACATGAGAAATGATATACATATCTCTAAAACTAAGAGAATGACAAAAACATGAAGTATGATTCCTAATCACTCAAAGTTAAGCTTAAGACTAGAGCACCACTTGAATCCTTAAGCTTAGTAATGTTTAGTTTTGTTGACCTCATCGAAACTTTCGAGGATGTGATAGCACATGAAACGTAGCTCTTCACGTAGTTCATGTACTAAACCTTCAACATGTTGACTATGATAACAATATTTGTCATAGCTTGGAAGTGGTGGTGGCAGAAATGGAATGGTTTGAGATGGAAGGTTGAATGAGGAAGGTTGAGGATTCTCAAAAGAAGGAGGGATTTGTGGTGGTATATGTGTCGAGGATGGTGGTATAGAGGTATCTACTTCCATGTGATCAGGTGAATAGACGGGGAATGATAGTAACTGATCTTGCACACATTGGCGGATCATACCATTCAATAAACTCACAATCAGATCCCGGATATGGACAACCATAAAAGCTACTCCCTGGATTTCGATTTGTCCATGATGTGCGAATTACTGCGATTTTTCCACACCAACACGACACCAAATATTTTTGTTCTTAAGTTTTTGGGGAAGAAATAAATAAAGCTGAATAGAGAGAGAGAGTGATGAAAATAATAGAGTGAGAAGATTGTGGAATACGCTTGCATGCAATGGAGATATGTACAAGATATTTCGGGATATGTAAAAAGCAATGTACATGTGTTCTCTAGTACATTGTGAACTATAAGTTGACAAAATTAGGCAGTTTGAAAAATAAGTACCAAAAAGTGTTCGGACAAAAAAGCCCTCATGTGACCTGCACGTGAGGACCGAGATAACGATGGTTAGAAAATTGGACCAGCGGTGTAATATTTTGGAGATCGTGGACTAAAAAAGCAATAATTCGCGTTTTTGGATTTCGTATGAAATCTTGCATAACTTTAGGGACCAATGGTGGAATTTACTCTTAAATATATTTGTCTACAAACTATATGGTAGTTTTTAAAGTTTTTGGGTAGGTGAAAGGTTTTTTTTTTTTTTTTTTTTTTCAAGTCTATATAGGTTTAAGATTATTTGCATACTAAACCTTATTAATATACCAAGAGACCAATCCTCAAACTCCATCTCCATTTGATCAAATGGATGAGATTAAACCAAACATTTTAACAAACTCATTTTCATTTTTTTTCTTCAAATATTAATATCTCTTAAATCGTTAATCGTTAAGCAAAAATAAATATACCATCAGGACGAGCATTTAATTATCTTTCTATATATATCAACTTTGAAATACTTTCGACAAACTTTTTTTTTTTCGTTTTTTTCACTTTTTTACGTTTTTTTTCGTTTTTACGTGTTTTCGTATTTGTTTATATATTTTTTTTCGTTATTGAAACTTGCATGAGAAATCACATGTGATTAAACAATAATTTGAATATTTTTAATAAAATCACATGTGATGTTCTCAACACATATCTCAATCAAATGTGATTTTTTCTTCACTTGATCTTAATCACATGTGATTTTCATAAATGAACTACTGTAATCTATAAAATCACATGTGATTTTATTAGAATAATTAAATTAGTGTTTAATCACATGTGACTTCTCATGCTATTTTTAACAACGAGAAAAAAGAAGAAAAAATACGGAAAAACATAAAAAGGTGAACAAACGAAGAAAAAAAATGTCGAAAGTATATTAAATTGTCCGTCTATATAACGATGATTAAATGCGAGTCGTGGCGGTATAATTTGTTTTGTATAACGATATTTAAATTATAAAAAGATTTTCAAAACTTAGATGAATGGCGGGGATGAGTCCCTCCGTATGCAAAGAATATTATGTCTAAAAGATAGATTTTTCAACTGATTCGACACACTTATTTTAATTAATCACATGGTTAATATACAATGAAATCAATTATCCTAACATGTTTCAGAGTCATTTTGTTTTACTTTTCATCAATTCACGATAGTTAATATGCACCGGCGTTATCCTAATAACAAAGCACGCTAAAACAAAGAGATGCGGCACTACCATGGCTCTGTCCCTGGTTGTACAACTAATGCCCCTTAAAGAGTATAGTACACTAAATTATTGCAACGTTATAGGAGCATATTAAGTAACCATTATTGGGCGCATCTAAGTTATAAAATTTGGTGCATCAAAGTTAAAACTAATTTTTATAATTGTGATGCATCAAAATAAAAAGGTGCATCACAGTTATAATTTTTGGCGAGAAATTTTTTGGCTGGAAAAAAAATATGGGCCCCCATTTTTTATTTAAATTTTTGTAGAGAAAAAAAAAATTCGGGGGGAGGGGTAGGGTGCGAATATACAAAACCTCCCTTAAAGAATGAAGGAAAATACAATAAGGTCCATGTAGTTTGGTGTAAAAAAAAGGGAAGAGAAGGAGGGGTGATTTGTACATTTTTCTTTTGAAATACACTTTTCAAATGATCCAATCCTTTTATATATATATATATATATATATATATATATATATATATATATATATATATATATATATATATATATATATATATATATAATCTAGATCAAATAAGATCAAACTTAAAGTTGTTAAAATGAGATCCACCTAAAATTTGACAAACGACACTCTCCTTACAATAAAAATAAATTTTTTATTAACTACAACTAAAATTGTTAAAGTTTCGATAGATTTCTTTTTAAAATTTACGAAACCTAGGTGATACACTTTGATCAGAAGTGTAATGTGTATCAGGTTTTTGTATGTGTATCAGGTTTTGAAATATTTATTAGTGTAATGTGTATCAGGTGTATCACTAATCCAAACTCATGTATCATTTGGTTATTAGTTGCTAAATTGTTAATTTGTATTAAAATATTATTTTTATATGTATTATTGCTAAAATTGTTATTTATAAATGTTTTAATGGTTTTTGAGACTTGATCTTATTTTTACAACTTTAAGTTTGATCTCACGTTAACTCTCCCCTATATATATATATATATATATATTATATATATATAACAGGAGGCATTTGGCATTAATGCCACCTCAATGCCACATAATCCAATTTAATGCCACATAATCATTTGTTGTGCAACTAAGCAATATTTTTATCAACCTAAGCAATAATATTTAATTTTCGGATTTTATATATTAATTTTCGAAATTCTTAAGCAATTATTTCTAAAATTCGAATTTAATAAAAAATGACCATGGTGAGATTCGAACTTGGGTCGTTTGTAGGATTAGTATAAATAACTTGTGTGTTTACCACTTAGGCAACAAGTTATTTTGATAATTATGTTGCTTATTATAATCTATAAATGGTTATAATTATATTGGAATCCTGTACTAAATACAATTTATCTACAAAAATTATATTAAGTAGTTATCTTTTTAAAAATTTATTATACATAAAAAAAATACGTCTCTTTTAAAACCGGAAATAAGATTTTAGGGTTTTATTGTTTTTTAATGTGTTTTTGTGCAGGTATCTCATAGTATAAACAATGGATCATATGACCGTATTTTTTTGACAGAAAAAGGTATGCCTCTTTTCCCTCAAAACCCTTATGATGAAACTTTCTTACCGTGTATGCATATGTTGGTTTGTTTACAACTTTTTTCAGGTTAGACATCGTCTTTGCAGGTTAGTCTTCTTCTTTGAACACATGTTGCATGCATGATAATAACATCAGGTTAGATATAATTTTTATCTTGCTTTTAGATATGATTTGAGTTGTATATTAGTTTACTATATTCGACATACGAATTGATTTTTTTTTGTGAAAATTAATATTAGTTTATAATGCGCATGAGATGAATCAGCTATTGTACTAACTAATATACTCAATATTTTATGTTGGTATTGAAGTTAAAAATGTGTTTTGTTATCCTTATTTGTAGCGTTTAACATTTGAAGATGCTCAAACTCCACTGCAATACAAAAAAGTGGTAAATTCTCTACAACTTGTATGATGATTAAGCGGTAAATGACAGCAAATTTAATCTTTTATATTTCAGTGTTGAATAACATGCTCTAAATTTATCTTATATATGCTTTTGAGTATTGATGGTTGGATCATGAAATACATAAAGGTATGTAATAAGAGATGTATGTTTCTATGTTTGTGTGAATGTGTGTATAGAAACCGTCGACCTCATGCATCGCACAAGTATAGTTTTTATCTAATGATCTAATCTCTGAAAATTTTACTAAAGTATCGTATATGTTGTTATTTATATTGAATTTGGTTATTTGGCTTTACAAATGATTATGCTCCGTCCATATCATCTATGGGTCAATCGACC
The DNA here is from genome assembly GCA_910596185.1 of Chrysanthemum makinoi. Taxonomy (NCBI): domain Eukaryota; kingdom Viridiplantae; phylum Streptophyta; class Magnoliopsida; order Asterales; family Asteraceae; genus Chrysanthemum; species Chrysanthemum makinoi. The sequence continues at coordinate 76,559,085 of OU343221.1, forward strand.
TCGAATCTTTATTCTCACAGGTAATAACGTTCTGCCAATCTTTTTGTCCATATTTGAAAAGGGATTAATATATTACGATATCTTATTTGAATGTTTTGTCCATATTTGATACTGGTGTTGCCATATTTGTATGTAACAATGTCTTGATTTGATCTGGATGTTGTCCTTGGTCAGTATCTAACTATGGTGATAGAAGAGAACCCGGTGGGGAATTTGATACTATGTTGCCAGATATGACCATCATAGTATCATTTGAATTCATTCCTATTGTATGTAACAATGTATGTAACTATGGCTGTTGTCCTCGGTCAGTATCTATCACGCTTTGGTCACTGGAAAAGATCTTGCTCAGGTACTATTATTTTTTATGGCAACTTATCCTTATTATCACTATACTTGAAAAGCAATGTATGATATCACTATATGTTCTTTATTTTCACAAATTGGTGCAATTAATCACATTCATGCTTCACTAGGTTTCCTCATTCAATCGGTACACATTCATATACATTGTTCACATTGTCAAAGGTAATAATGTATAAATATCATGTTCTGATGCTGCACTTTATTTATTTTATATGGATTACACACAAAAAATAGGTTTATATTTCGATTTAGATAGGGGAAAATTAGTCAAATTGTCACAATTCTCAATTTCCGGTCATTTCTCAAACTCAATATTCATCATATTAGTTCATGCATGGATTTGCATTTCACATTAAACGCATAATTTCTTATTAAATAAACGTTATCGCGTAATTAATTATTTTGAACATTTGATCTGACACTTCCAAAAATTATCCCGATATATTTTTATACTCATATTAAGATTATAAAAATAATATTATGAGTTTACCAGTGTTTTAAATTTATTTTGTAACTAAATTGTTGTATTTATATAATTACGACGTTTTTCTTAAATACTACACGATAATTATTATTTCACTCAAATTTTGCAAGAAATGTATTTTTATAATTTTTATGACCTTAATATATTTTATCTTGACCCGTTAAAAGTTATTTTTATCTAATGCTACCCTAAATAATCAAATGTGTCTACAAGTTACCACTTAACTTCATTTAACTTCACAAAATATTACATAATACATTATAAAATATATATATATATATAAAAGTGAATGACTAACACCCCTTGTCGACACAAGGGGTGAGTCATGTATTAATTTGCAAATATCTCTTGCTAGTTGAAGTCTTACACACTTAGACTAACTCATACTAAAACTTATCTAAAGGTGAAAAATATTTATTTGCTTTCTCTCTTCTCTTCCAAAACCGGCAACCACCAAGGACCAAGAAGATTTCATCCAAGTTTTCAAGACAAAGTTTTATTACACTCTAGTATCACTTGTTGTATAGGTTTTGCAATAAAAACCTCAAGTGATTAGGAAAAACCCATTGTCCTTAAACCTCATCATATTACTTGTAAGCATTCATATTCATGTGTTTATTTCATATTCATTGTTATGGTCATATCATTTTATTTGAGAAACATGCAAGTCTCATGAGGTTTATACCACTTTTTCTTTGATTTTAAGAGTTATATATATATTTGACATCCTATAATTACTCCTTGTTATAAATCACTCTTGGTGATGTCTAGGAACCCATGACACCCTAAGAAGGTGTATGGTAGGATTAGAATGGCTTCGGAGTTGTTTTGAATGGGTTAGAATAGGTTTGGCGCGAGAAAAACTCATTTCGACAAGTTTGCAAAAGGGTCTGTCCTTATTTTCGAAATCTGGAAAATCCGACAGTAGGTAAAAAATTTTGGCCTAGATATTTAGAAAATACACTTTAAAACGAAAACGTGGCCGCTTGAACGGATTAAAACGGAGCTATAACGAAGAAGTTATGAATTTTTCAAGTTGGCGACGAAAACTATAATTTTCTGGAAATTTCAGCATGTTATACTTATTTTGTACGAGTCAAAAATGGAACTTAGGCGTTATAAATTATGTCGACTTATCAAAAATATACTAGTATACTTTGATACAAAGCTAAGGACCTTTAAAACGTAGAAAACGGATTTGTAATGATCAAGTTATACACATTTACAAAAAGTTGACGTAACTTAATTTTATAAGAAAAACTATTAATTTCTAATAGACAAGTTTTACGGCAAAATAAGAGACCAAGTTGGAGGACGTTTTTAACAATGATGTAGTACTTTTTATAAAGTAATGTCTTCTAGTAAAAGTGAGTTTGCCAAGTATATTTTCCAAAATGTCCGACCGTTTGTTTAGCGGAGTTGTAATGAATTAATTATGGCTACTCAAAAATTTGCCGAAAACCATCCTTAAACTATATTTTGGGACACAAGTACCATACTTAACCTATATTTTTCTTTATGTTCGAGACCTTTAGGATGGAAACTCTTGTACTAAAACTTTGAGATAATGATACAAACTTCCCAAAACCATTGAGTACGTTTCCTAATACTCGATGTGCATCATTTTACGACTAGCTTTTAGAGGCTGTTTTGTCACTTTCATGAATATTTCAACGACATTATTTTTACGACGAAAAGTTATAATTTCATAATAAATCACTAAATGATTATCGTAGGATATCGTTTCAACGTAAATACTTGTAAAGTAATTTATAAATTGTCAAGACTTTATAAGATTATTTTTCGACAATAAACTTTATTTTCAAAAGTGTACAAGTGGTATGGATATCGTATGAGTTTGCCTGCACGCCATTGTTTCATGACTTATATTAGAGCATATTATTCATCATAGGTCGCGGTTAGAGTGTTGCGTCTCATTTATGTGCATCCACTCTGTCATAATAACTATTGCCACAGGTGAGTAATCACGTCCCCTTTTACCGTTTTTACTATATTTTGGGGCGAAATGCATGAACCATTCTTGTGCTAAATTGATTACTACTTTTATTAACTTGTTTGACTAGAACTTATGAACTCGAATCAAATCCTTAAACATAATTACGAACCTATGACTTGTTTGATTTTATTGAACTGTACTTGCCATGACCCTAAAAGTCTCGCCTTATAGGTGGAGCGTACAAAGTCTCCCTTGTTCGGAGCAACCTTAAGCCTCCCCGGTCCGGAGCAGAATGTCTCCCTATGGGAACGGAGCATTTTCAATCTAAGTCTCCCTTGTTCGGAGCAGTGCAAATTCTCCCATGTTCTGAGTGTTCTTAATTGTATATTAATAGTTGTATGATGTACTGTTCGTACATTCGCATTGATAGTCTCCTATTAGTAGGTAGTATGGATAGCGCTATTAGAGGTCGGCCAACCTCTCGTCCACTATGTTACGGGACGCATATTATTTATTCTAGGGGCTTTGCCTGGCATACATTATTATATACACGATACTATATTGTGAACTATTATGACCATTTATACTTGACTACTTGATACGCTATATTTTGTGCAATGGGTTGTGAACACACAGGTTGCAAGTTTTGTATGGGCGGAACCTGGAACTGAGTGGATTTACAATGCCTTTGCTTTGTGGATTATTTTCGATGACCGAAACCTTTGACTCTCTCTCTTACGAGTTTTCTTATTTTATGAAGCGTGTATACTCACCAACTATTTTCATAGTTGACCCGTTTTTCTCTCATGCATTTCAGGTGATCGTTGGTAAGCTTTTCTACCGTGTCTTGCATAATGAAGTTTTCACTTGTCACTACAAATCGTTATGTAATAAAATGCAATATTTTGGGATCTAAACTTTGTAATATATTTGCCGATGTCGGCTAAACTGGTATTGTAATGGTGTACTATTTCTATTTTAATCTTAACGTTGGTATGTTCTATTATCTTGTGCTTATGTTCCTTTCCGTTACACCTCGTGTTTTCCGCCTCCGGCGAGGTGTGACAATTGGTATCGAGCCAAAGGTTATAGAGAATGCCGATTTTTTTCAAAAATAAAAATCACAGCTATAACCGGAATAAAGTTTTATTAAAAATCGAACATCATCCGAAGTCAACTAGTCCTATCGTTGCATCGTTACTCATAAATTATACATAGCCTGATCAACTATGTCTAATTTATGAAGAACCATGCAATGATAAGAGTGGTAGTTTTAAATCATGTTTAGTCGAGTCTTTAGAGTCTGGTCACCTGAATTTGCATTGGTCGGGTGGGTATGCATAGCATGTTTTTACGTTCACGTCTACATTACAGTACCTTGTTTATACCTTTTCTTTTCCATCTTTCGACTTGTTAGACATAGCATGTCTCTGTTCCTGTCATATTTCGATCACTATAACACACATTAACACCGTTCTAAACCTCATCGCGCTTCGTCCGAGTGTCATTTACTCAACCCGATATTTTGGTCCATTGCGGGATCATGGCGCCGAACACACGCCAGAGTCAACAACAACGGCAACCCAAACAACAATGACAATCCAAACAACAACGCTGCTGGAATAGCGGATCTACTCACCCAAATTATGACACACCTTGATGCTAGACGAACCAATGTTGGAGAAGGTACTTCAAACACGGTCATGGATGCGGCTACAAAACTTTCATGACATGCAAGCCAATGGAATTTTATGGTGAGGGTGCCATTGGACCGCTAACCGGTTCGAGAATGTTGAGTCGAAACTTAGTATCACGAAATGTCTTTGAAGGAAACAAGGTTGAGTTCTCTGGGTTACTACACTGTGGTCGAGCATTGACACGGTGGAACAACCAACTGCAGACTAGAGGAAGAGGGGCCGCAAATGCGTTATCTTGGGAAGCATTTAAGAAACTATTAACTCATGAGTACTGCAGAAAAGATGAGGTGCAAAAGCTGGAAGCGGAATTTTGGAATCACTTGATGGTTGGAGTAGAAGTCAACAAGTACACGATCCGTTTCCACGAGTTAACTAGGATGGTTCCTCACATGGTTTCCACTGTGGAGAAGTTGATTGACCGATATATATGGGGATTGATACCGGATATTAGGAGGGATGTCACCTCATCAAACCCAATCACTCTACGTGTGGGTGTGGCGTATCGCTTGACAAATGATGTGATCAGTGCGGAGGACTAACAAAAGCAAACGATAATGGACAAAAGCGGCAGGATCACCGAGGGAAGCCGAGACCGGACCAAGAAAACAAGAGGCGAATAACCGAAACTACGGAACAATAACTCAAGGGCCCAAAGATACTTGCAGTCCACATCCTATGTGCACTCGATGTAACTATCACCACTCGGAGATGCGCCAAGGTGCGACAAATGTGGACAGACGGGCCACATCGGCGAATTACTCAGCGGGACTGGGAACCAAGGACAAAGAAAAGCATGTTACGATTGTGGAAGTCTGGATCATCTTGAACACTGTCCAAAGTTGAAAAGAGCATGACCAAGAAGGTAATCGTCCAAATCGGCTTTGGCAATAGAAGGCCCACAAGATCGAACATTGAAGTCCCAGCGTGGTCGAGCATTCTATCTGGGTGCAGGAAGCCCGCAAGCGTAAGGCAGTACATTCTTTCGAACAACTACCTTATTTCATGCGACATGATTTTGAGTGCATAACTTCCTTCCAATTTTTTACCACGTTCACGACATTGATTAATTTGAGACCTATCGATATTGACTTTAGTTGTAAATTATGTTGTTAATTTGATTTGTGTAAGCAAATCCAAGAACGAACGGATCTTTCAAAGACTTCATTCAAGGATGTTGAATCCTATCATACTAACAACTTGTTTCCTAGCTTGACCTAGTGACAGTTCTTGTTTGATGAGTTGCGAAAATCAAGCTAAGAGTCAAGTTTTTTTACTAAAAGGTCTTTTGAGGGATACGTTCGGTGTTGGGTAAGTTTATTCTATCAAATCTAATCACGGGCATGTATTTAGTTGGATGAGGAACCCATATGCATGAACATTGACGTGATCATTTAGACTATTTGTATGAGCATGAACTTTTAGAACCTTTGTCGCGGTTCGGACTATAGTTATCATTAATTGAATCACGAGGACGTGATTCCGCTGACATGGGAAGAATGTTTCAATTCTCAATTTCCGGTCATTTCTCAAACTCAATATTCATCATATTAGTTCATGCATGGTTTTGCATTTCACATTAAACGCATAATTTCTTATTAAATAAACGCTATCGCGTAATTAATTATTTTGAACATTTGATCCGACACTTCCAAAAATTATCCCGATATATTTTTATACTCATATTAAGATTATAAAAATAATATTATGAGTTTACCAGTGTTTTAAAGTTATTTTGTAACTAAATTATTGTATTTATATAATTACGACATTTTTCTTAAATACTACACGATAATTATTATTTCACTCAAATTTTGCAAGAAATGTATTTTTATAATTTTTATGACCTTAATATATTTTATCTTGACCCGTTAAAAGTTATTTTCATCTAATGCTACCCTAAATAATCAAATGTGTCTACAAGTTACCACTTAACTTCATTTAACTTCACAAAATATTACATAATACATTATAAAAAATATATATATATATATAAGTGAATGACTAACACCCCTTGTCGACACAAGGGGTGAGTCATGTATTAATTTGCAAATATCTCTTGCTAGTTGAAGTCTTACACACTTAGACTAACTCATACTCAAACTTATCTAAAGGTGAAAAATATTTATTTGCTTTCTCTCTTCTCTTCCAAAACCGGCAACCACCAAGGACCAAGAAGATTTCATCCAAGTTTTCAAGACAAAGTTTTATTACACTCTAGTATCACTTGTTGTATAGGTTTTGCAATAAAAACCTCAAGTGATTAGAAAAAACCCATTGTCCTTAAACCTCATCATATTACTTGTAAGCATTCATATTCATGTGTTTATTTCATACTCATTGTTATGGTCATATCATTTTATTTGAGAAACATGCAAGTCTCATGAGGTTTATACCACTTTTTCTTTGATTTTAAGAGTTATATATATATTTGACATCCTATAATTACTCCTCGTTATAAATCACTCTTGGTGATGTCTAGGAACCCATGACACCCTAAGAAGGTGTATGGTAGGATTAGAATAGCTTCGGAGTTGTTTTGAATGGGTTAGAATAGGTTTGGCGCGAGAAAAACTCATTTCGACAAGTTTGCAAAAGGGTCTGTCCTTATTTTTGAAATCTGGAAAATCCGACAGTAGGTAAAAATTTTTGGCCTAGATATTTAGAAAATACACTTTAAAAGCGAAAAGCGTGGCAGCTTGAACGGATTAAAACGGAGCTATAACGAAGAAGTTATGAATTTTTCAAGTTGGCGGCGAAAACTATAATTTTCTGGAAATTTCAGCATGTTATACTTATTTTGTACGAGTCAAAAATGGAACTTAGGCGTTATAAATTATGTCGACTTATCAAAAATATACTAGTATACTTTGATACAAAGCTAAGGACCTTTAAAACGTAGAAAACGGATTTGTAATGATCAAGTTATACACATTTACAAAAAGTTGACGTAACTTAATTTTATAAGAAAAACTATTAATTTCTAATAGACAAGTTTTACGGCAAAATAAGAGACCAAGTTGGAGGACGTTTTTAACAATGATGTAGTACTTTTTATAAAGTAATATCTTCTAGTAAAAGTGAGTTTGCCTAGTATATTTTCCAAAATGTCCGACCGTTTGTTTAGCGGAGTTGTAAGGAATTAATTATGGCTACTCAAAAATTTGCCGAAAACCATCCTTAAACTATATTTTGGGACACAAGTACCATACTTAACCTATATTTTTCTTTATGTTCGAGACCTTTAGGATGGAAACTCTTGTACTAAAACTTTGAGATAATGATACAAACTTCCCAAAACCATTGAGTACGTTTCCTAATACTCGATGTGCATCATTTTACGACTAGCTTTTAGAGGCTGTTTTGTCACTTTCATGAATATTTCAACGACATTATTTTTACGACGAAAAGTTATAATTTCATAATAAATCAATAAATGATTATCGTAGGATATCGTTTCAACGTAAATACTTGTAAAGTAATTTATAAATTGTCAAGACTTTATAAGATTATTTTTCGACAATAAACTTTATTTTCAAAAGTGTACAAGTGGTATGGATATCGTATGAGTTTGCCTGCACGTCATTGTTTCATGACTTATATTAGAGCATATTATTCATCATAGGTCGCGGTTAGAGTGTTGCGTCTCATTTATGTGCATCCACTCTGTCATAATAACTATTGCCACAGGTGAGTAATCACGTCCCCTTTTTACCGTTTTTACTATATTTTGGGGCGAAATGCATGAACCATTCTTGTGCTAAATTGATTACTACTTTTATTAACTTGTTTGACTAGAACTTATGAACTTGAATCAAATCCTTAAACATAATTACGAACCTATGACTTGTTTGATTTTATTGAACTGTACTTGCCATGACCCTAAAAGTCTCGACTTATAGGTGGAGCGTACAAAGTCTCCCTTGTTGAACAACCTTAAGCCTCTCCGGTCCGGAGAGAATGTCTCCCTATGGGAAGCGGGCATTTTCAATCTAAGTCTCCCTTGTTCGGGCGGTGCAAATTCTCCCATGTTCGGAGTGTTCTTAATTGTATATAATAGTTGTATGATGTCTTGTTCGTACATTCGCATTGTTAGTCTCCTATTAGTAGGTAGTATGGATAGCTATTAGAGGTCGGCCAACCTCTCGTTCACTATGTTACGGGACGCATATTATTTATTCTAGGGCTTTGCCTGGCATACATTATTATATACACGATACTATATTGTGAACTATTATGACCATTTATACTTGACTACTTGATACGCTATATTTTGTGCAATGGGTTGTGAACACACAGGTTGCAAGTTTTGTATGGGCGGAACTTGGAACTGAGTGGATTTACAATGCTTTTGCTTTGTGGACTATTTCCGATGACCGAAACCTTTGACTCTCTCTCTCTCTTACGAGTTTTCTTATTTTACGAAACGTGTATACTCACCAACTATTTTCATAGTTGACCCGTTTTCTCTCATGCATTTCAGGTGATCGTTAGTAAGCTTTTCTACCAGGTCTTGCATAATGAAGTTTTCACTTGTCACTACAAATCGTTATGTAATAAAACGCAATATTTTGGGATCTAAACTTTGTAATATATTTGCCGATGTCGGCTAAACTGGTATTGTAATGGTGTACTATTTCTATTTTAATCTTAACGTTGGTATGTTCTATTATCTTGTGCTTATGTTCCTTTCCGTTACACCTCGTGTTTCCGCCTCCGGCGAGGGTGTGACACAAATAGACCGCGCGCCCTGGTGCATATCACTTTATGGACCACGCCCTTTTAAAATTCGAAAATAGACAGGTTCTTGCTTTTCTTGGACCCAACCAGGGGCTGCCATGTGTCCGACAACTTATGACACAAGTACGTATTTTGTAAGTATATGTCATGTATTGTTTTTTGGGCAACTTGTGTTGTTTTTTGGGAAACTTTATATTTTTGGGCAACTTGTATTTATACACGAGGATATTTTAGTCATTTTACATTTCTAATTAAAAAAAAAATCAAGCACCCACGCAAAATCCAATCCAAGTCCTTCTTGTGGATATACAACATCAGCAACAATTAAGATCCATCTTCATGTTCATCTAAGTACACAACAACACTGCCAAATCCAAAACCCGATTTTGAAATTGAAAATTAGAAAACCCCAAATTCAGTCAGACCAACATTCATTCTTCAATTCCAAAAACAACCAGATCTCTCATTAATCCCAAAATTTAACCTACATCACATGTACTTATGAAAAAATAAAAATAAATAAAAATCAGTAAGCACATCTTAATTACAATCACCCTTATAAAATGTTTGAGATTGTTATACTATCTATGGTATAATTAAATTTTCTTGATGTGTTTTAATTGTTGGTGGATTGGGTGTTTTTTTTGGCTTTTGAGTTAATGTAGATAAGGTGTTTGATGAAATGCTTATTTTTGTTTTGTAGGTCTGTATTGAGGGAATAGTGGAGCGTCAGATTCAGCCATGTCGTGTCCAAATGAGGACGACAAGAAGATAATCCAATGGAAACTTACCCTACATCAGATAGGTGGGTAAACAAAAAAGGGTTATGTTTATATATGTGTCTCGTATCATTATTTAATTCAATTTAACATCTCTTATCACGTCAGGTATCTAGTCTATTGTACGGGTGGCTAATTATACTTATATATTCATGAATGGGTCGATTTGGGCTGTGTTATATCTGATACTGGTCAAATGGGTCGAATTAAAGTATATAGTCAAATTTGAAACGAGTCAAATTAGTTTACGAATTTGACCCTAATCACAGCTGGTTTTCTAGTGGTTTTTATACCACACGGCTTTGTATCTCCAGGTATTTATATTGACAACTCCTTGTTTTCACTATAGCTCATTTGAAATCATTTTGATGAAACCAAGCCGATGATATATAAGCTTAACTTATCGTATCTTTGTACAGGTTTGGTTGGCCTCTCTCTTTCTTATGCACTAGCCTTATCGAGCGCCCAAGTGATCTTTACTAGATGGTATTGTAGCTTAGCTAAATACATCGTTTCAGTAGTGGATAAAACAATTTATTCACATTCCACCAGAGCCACCGGCGATTATGGAGGATAACAGACCACCATCATCTTGGCCTTCCAAATGAAGGATAGAATTTGAAGATCTTAAGGTAAAATCCTACTTTATGAGCCCTTCTAATAAAGAAATGCATCAAAAACATACGTGGCAATTTTGACCCATTGACTTATAAATGGGTTGATACGATTGTGCTTTATCTCTGACAGGTTGGATTAAACATAAGGGGCATTTAGGTTGTTCACATGCATTTGGACCACAATAAAATGTTTAAACTATAAAATGCATTAGGTTCATACTTAATCTTTATGGGCTTGTGATTTTAGTTGAGGTATCGTCCAAAAGCACCGCTAGTTCTTAAAGGGATCACTTGTAAATTCAAAGAAGGGACTAGTGATTAAACAAGACGCTACTTGCCAAACAAACTAATTGCTCCAAAATGTCGCGCGCCAACGCTTTTACGACAATTTCTACTGCTATCAGCTGCTAGTTTTTCCAAAAGAAATAAGTTTTGATGAATATATTCCAAAGTTTAAAACAGTGTACGCGTGGCGAATAGTTTACGTTAGTTTGTTGTTGGCACCTTATAAATATCAAGTTAAGTTTTATCAATGTAATAGGTTAGAAGTATTTAAACTAAGTGTTGGGCGATTGCTGCGGAAATCCCAACACACACACAAAACGTATGCTTACTGTTATGAAAATCCTTTACGGACAGGTTAGTATCTATCTATAATGACTAAACTTACTGTCAACTTGAGCTGCAGGGTATCTAGCCTCTTTAAATAGCAGACTTCGGGATACTAGTATGTGTCTCTTTAAAATGTAGATAGTCTGAACACATTAGTGTTTTATTAATTATGTAGCGGGTGGAAGCTTGGTTTATAAGTACGATGGGGTCTTTGTATGTCGATTTCAGAAAGAAATTAGAGTGTCGTTGGTTTTGGTGTCTGATTGTCTGGCTATTTAGTTGAATTTGTGTTTTTATCATGTGGCAGAAATCGAACGCACTGCTAGAGAGTCCTACTGGAACTGGGAAAACATTGTGTCTTCTGTGTGCTACTTTGGCTTTGAGAAAGAGTTTGGGTCCTTTCTCCCATGGTACGAGTGCAAGCAAGCAATTAGAAGGTCCGCCGTCACAGGGTGAATCAGGGAAGCTTCCCACAATTGTATATACTTCACGAACTCACAGCCAGATCCGGCAAGTGATTCAAGAGTTGAAAAGAACCGTCTACAGGTCAGGGTTGATTTTAGTGATCTCAGTCTTTGCAATTTTTTTGATAATAGTTGAAGTCAAATTAATTGAACTTTCAATTATCGTGTACTTAGTATTATTCAATGGCACACGACAAGCTGATGTGTTTTTGCAGCTATCATCATTCATACTTAACAATGGATTGATTACACTGCTTTGACAATTTATACGTATCAATTAACTTATGCAGACCCAAAATGGTTGTATTAGGATCACGGGAGCAGTTATGCATTCACCCAGAAGTAAGTACAATGCATGGAAAGGTGCAGAACAAAAAAGTAATGTACCCATTATCCACGTGGGGCAGGTGATGTTTTTGGAAACCACTGCTAGTTTTAATTCGTTTCCACTGCTAGGCTTCTCAAAACCACTGCTAGTGGTATCGGGTACCACTGCTAGCTTGTCGTTTCCACTGCTAGTGGTATCGGGTACCACTGCTAGCTTGTCAACCGGGTTCTTGACATCTGGAGGGTTTGGTGTTGCGGCTGCCACTGTGTTGATGTGGATGTACAGGTACGCGACTGACCGTCATCCAACAGGTGCAGACACATTGGATGACATAGCGCAGAAGCTCGGGTCAAAGATAAGGGAGAAAAGTGAACATGCAACTGGAGGTGTAGATTAGTATGGTACTACAGCAACTGGTGACTATGCTACTGGAGGGGCTCATCATACAGGTCATGTGGGTTACAAGACTTAAGTCAATATGTTGAGTTGGATCATCATGTGTCTGAAGTTTTAAGAATAATGTTGATGTTTATGTAAGCTTTTCTTTAACTATATAATGATTTTTTTTTCAGCCAAGATTTACTGCAAAAGCGGCACTTTTTTCACTCTCACATAGCTCAGGTTACCATTTACTCTTATTTATCGGCATTGTGCACTTTTTAGCGATGGTTTTTGTATATCTTCTTTGGCAATAAATACCATACAATTAAAAATTGAGTAGCTGAATTGTTTTCTTATAAATTAATTCTTTTTTAGCCAATGGCATTTGAGCAAGTGATGGCCGAAGAAGACAGTGAAGATGAAGTTGATGACGATCTTGCCGATCTTGAAGACCGAAGAGTATGTTCTGTTTCACTCTTTACCTTACTAACTGATAATTACTTCACATTCATTTGTTGTCAATGTTGTAAAGATGAAATCCCAGTGATTGTTCTAGATACCAACAGTGTAAACTGATGGACCATGAAAGTTTCACAAACATGAATTGTACTGCGTCTTATTTTTTCTCACAGGTTTTTTACTCGTTCCTTTCTTGTTTTAACACATAACTCTCATTACCTAGATTATGTCTGAGTAGAAATTTCGTTGTTTTCTTTATCTAATCATATTTTGTTATTGAATTGTCATCAAGCATATTAGCTTGCTGCATATTTCACGATGTCGTGGGAGGGTCGTTTCCCATTCATAAAAGAAAGATAACATAATTAAAATAGTTTTACTCTTATATTTAACTTAAAAATTTTCATAAATGAATTTGATTGAAAATTTGTATTAAATTAGTCTTTTTTCTGAGTATTATTATATCTTGTATAAAATAAGCAATCAAAATGCTATGTTGAAAAGTACCTATTTTTAAGTAGCTTATAATTACTTAATGTAAAGCAGAAGCATAAGCATAAGCAGAATAAATTAAAAATCCCGAACTCTCCCTATGTATCAGACCATCTGTTTACAGATAACCAAACTCATATTGGATGATAGTGTTTATTTTTGCTTTCTTTACATTTATCTTTAATGAATATTTTAGAAGTAGAGAGACCGGCATCAGTGGGTTGCGTATCTCTTTAAGCGTTTTGAGGCTAGATATGAAAGTTTAAATCTAATCTTTTCCCAGTATGCAGATAAAACGCTCCCAACCTGCTTATTGAAAAATGCTTATCTTATGTTAAAAACTTAAAATAAGCACATAAAACAGAAGCAGCTTGTATCCAAAAAATCCAAATTGCTTGTCTGCTTATGAAATAAAAAGAGAAAGTATAAATAAGTTCATAAAGAACACACAAAACTAAACCTTGATGGATGTGAATTTCTATGTTTTGTGTACCACTTTGAGCCTCTTTTTGGATTATCATCACGTATGATCGTTAGGGTACTTTTATCATTTTCTTGGAGATAGTTGTTATCGGACTACAATTTTATAAGCTTTTCCATGGATTTTCATAACCCACTTGTTTTCAAGTATGGCTGAGGAAGAAAAAGTTGAAATAGATGAAGTAGATGATGGAGCATTAGAAGAAATGAAGGCTGAATTAGAACAAGTGAAAGCGGAACGGAAAATGAAAAGGAAAAGACGTTTATTGAAGGAGGCTGCTAAGGCTGATATGCGTAGGGTTTGCTACCTGAGTCGTATACCTCCACGAATGGATCCTATAAATCTTCGTCAAAATTTGTCTCAATATGCAGAGCTCGAAAGAATTTATCTTACGCCAGAAGGTTACTCTTATTTCTTAATTTGTAGTCTTTTGTGAGTTATGACTATTATCAGTGTATTCGTGAACCTGGAATTATTTGTTATGTTAGTATTGGAATCAAATTTTTTATACACGTAAATAATATCTTCATTCAGATCCTACTGCTCATGTGCACCGTAAAAAAGCTGGTGGCTTTCGTGGAGAAGGTTTTACAGAAGGGTAAGTTCTTATGATTTGGGTGGTTTCGATTGCTACATACCAGTGGTGAGGGTGGTGTATTACATGGGCTTACTAGAATATTATTGAAACTTGTTGTATGCCTGCAGATGGGTTGAATTTACCAACAAAAATGTTGCTAAAAGGGTTGCTTCAATGTTAAATGGTGAACAAATAGGTATGCGTGCACAGGCAATCACATATCATATCTGATTATTTACTTATTTAGTTACAAGTTGCAAATTTAGTTAAGTATAATATCTAACTTTGCATGTGTTTAGGTGGGAAGAAAAAGTCGCAGTTCTATTATGACCTTTGGAACATCAAGTACTTAAGTAAATTCAAATGGGATCATCTTACAGAAGAGATTGGTATGTCCTTGCTTTTTATGCCACTTAAACAAATTCTTAAAGCAGTTACTCAAACCGTGTATGAAATAGTTGAGCCATTTGCACGAATTTACCCCATTGGTTGTTGCTGAACACTATGCGTACCCTTTTTACATGCATATTGGTTTGTTTCAGCTTTATAGTAAATTTGAAATCTTTATTATAAGAATGCCACAAGAGAGCAAAAATTAGCAATGGAACTGTCAGCAGCTAAAAAGGAGCGGGACTTTTATCTTGCAAAAGTTGAACAGTCTCGAGCTCTAAGTTCTATAGATGAACGACTGAAGAAGGTATCCTTCAACTTCTGTTTACATGTTTTTTTTTTGTGTGCGACTTGCAAGTCACAACTAACAAACGTGTCCTGACTAGGAAACTTCAAATGAAACAAATCATTACATGAGATGAGACCTAAAATGAGAACTTTATATACAATTTAAAATTCTTGTGATTTGCTCTTATTTATTATTGGAATCAATATTATTTGTGTAGAAACGCAAGATGCAACAAGAAAATGGATCGACTTCAGAGATTCCAGATGATCAACAGGTGGCAAAAGTCACTCGCCATTTTCCTCAAACAAAACCAGTAACAGATGGTGGTGATAAGCAAAAGCATGGACTTTCAAAGTCCCTTTTGGCTGGGGTGAGTGTGTTTGTAGTGTACCTTAATTGAAATATGAAGCATGATGATCGTTAATACTCTGTCTATTATTGCCCTTGTAGGTTTTTGGTGGTTACTCATGAAGTCCAGGGGATTGAAGGATACTATAGCTCTTGTATGCAAACCAATTTTGTATTGACCCGAACAATTTCTTGTACTAATACACACTTTTGTGGATGTTAAAGACAAGATGATTTATGTTAATTTACAGTGTGGTTTTAGTTTGGTACTTTGGTTCATATATTTGTATCTCTATTCGCCAAGGTCACTGTCAAACTGATCTGTTTGCGTGATCAAAGCATCTCAGTAATTAAAACGTAGTAGCATCATTTAGTGGGCAAAATATGCATGCTATAATGGGCCAAAATGTGTACTGTTTTGTATAGGCCGGGTTAACTAAAACATTTTTGGTCTAGAATTCTACTATCATTCATACTCTACGCTCATACGTTGTACCAGAAACCATGTTTCTGAATCGGTTCATCTTTTAAATGGAATTCTTAATCCTACTGTGGATCAAACAGTTATATATGTACAAGTTTTCCTGCTTTTCCTTTCAGGTCTTTCAGACTTGACAAGTTTGAGTTTCAAAAGAAACAAGAACATTACTACTGAAGGATTAAGTGCGCTTTCTGGTTTAGTCAACTTGTTACATCTGGACTTGGAAAGATGTTCATTAATCCATGGTGGTCTTGTTCATCTAAGAGGTATATATGCTTTCTTAAGTTTGATTTTAAGTGACTAATTTCTATTGTAATATCACATTAACTGATATATGCCTTCCTTAGTATACTTGATATTTGGAAGTGAAATGTATATGTATTTCTCGCCTTTAATGAGATGGATCTTTTGAGTTAAAATGTTTTTTGTGAATGACACGAAAGGCATGATATGAACTGCTGAACAATCTAACTACAAACGCTTCCCTGTTTGACAGGTTTATCAAAGCTTCAGGCACTTAACATCAACTATTGCAATTGCATTACTGATTCTGATATGGAGTCTCTCGCAGGTAACTGATCAATTGAACTCTGGAGATGCATAAGCATTGGGTAATTATGGTTGTTTTACAAAACATGTTCACTCTCGTTAAACTGCAAATTATCAATTAGCATGGAACTAGTTGTTAGTTAGTATTGCCCACGATAAGTTACCGCTGCTAGTTAATTCTTACAACTGCTTCGTATTCGTTTGTGTTGCGCGACATAGTTAAGGTTGCTGTGATAAAAGAAAGAAGTTGCCCAAAAAGAAAAAGTTGCCCAAAAAAGAAGAAGTTGCCAAAACAGAAGTTGCCCAAAAAGAAGAAGTTGCCCAAGAGAAAAAAAAGTGCCCAAACAGAAGTCGATATAATTATGCTAGCTGTCTTATTTTTTATTATATACTTAAAATTTGAATGAAGTGAAAAAAGTTTAGGTGATTCATACTGTTTGGTATTTAAAAATGCAGGCTAAAATCCATTTTGAATGGCTTCACAACATAGAAATCTCCGATTTTCCTATAAATCATGCAAGAAGATCATAGCTCCATAGAGCATCATTCATGCAAGAAGATCATAGCTCCATAGAGGATATGTTGTTGTATAGTTTTGATGATTCTGTTTATGTTGTATAGTTGCAGAGACCAAGCTATAAAAAGTTCAAAATTTTAGGAAACACGTCATTGTTTGGTGGCTTAAAAGGCTCTCCACCATATGTAATCCACATTTTTTGGGTAATATCTTTAAGGATGGATCACTACTTACACTCTATATTGACATTGCAAATTCTTATTTGTCTGGTTGTCACCTCAATTTACTCTCATAAAACATACAAAACATAATATTCTAGCAGCTCATTGGATCGTGAGAATGAGCTGTCTCGCAAACTTTGAATAAAGGGTAACTCAGGTTAACAGTGATATTTTTATGTTATTTATTGACTTTCGGCACCCGATCAAAAATAAAATCAGTACAAATTGAACATTAGCACCAGGCAAAGCATAATCATGTGCCCGATTAGAAGCAATTTGGATAATGCTACATGATAAAAACAGTAGCTATGCATATGATGATATACAAACAAAAAAACCGATATTGCAGAACAAGATCTTATGCTTCAGATGATATATGAATAATTGTCCTAGTTTTGATTAGTCTCGACCAAAAATACCCTCAACTTTATGACAAACATGTAACATAAGCAAATTCCTTTTGCTAATTCCATTCAACTATAATAATCTATATCCTCAAAGGCAACAATACAATATTTAGATAAAAAATGAAAATCCTACACTTAGTTATAAAAAACCGGAATGGAATGAACCATCTTATAAGACTTGAACTACTTGATTAGCTTGGGAATCCAGCTCCCATAGACCCACCTCCGTACTGCATGCCTCCTGCCATTGGCCCGCTCCAAGATGGTGGCGGTGCATTATCATCATCATCACAAATCTTTGTCGTCGCCCTCGTGACAGCTTCAAGAACATCACCATCGTCACAGAAACAACTGCATCTGGGCAAAGTACAAAACAAATGAATTGGACCCATACTATGTGTAGCTAGTGCCTACTCAGACCCATTCTTCTGCATTTATTATTTTTATCAAACCCAAAAAGACCCGTTAATAATATATGATAGGCCCAAATTCGCCCATTACCATGGATTAAGAGTCCATAAACGCCCAAATTTTGTAGAATGGTCTCAATTTTCTGATTATACACAAAATACCTCTTTTTCTATTAAATTAATCACAAAGTGGTCCTTTAATATGTTTGATGGCAAAATAGACTCTATTTCTTTGTAAGTGGAGCTGGATATCAGAATAACTGGTGAAATCTTCTTTTTTTTATGTATCGAGACTGGAGCTCAATAATATTAGCATGAAGGGTATACAATATCAAAGGAAAACTAAATAAATGAAGTATGTATCATGGACAGATAAATTTCAGGTTAACAACACTAAAGAGCTCATCAACTGTTACAACTTCTAAAATGATGAATAAGTTGTGTTACTTACAGGCACATGAGAAGGTTCATATTCATGTTCAACTTCAAATGGTTCCTCATTCGTTTCAGCATGCTATACAAAGATAAAGATAGTTAAATACATAAAACAGTACACAAAAATAATTAGGTGAAGAATAACTTGAGTTTAATGAGTACCTCCTCTTCTATACTGTCAACAGATGCATCCTTTCCATTATCATCATCGTGTGTCATTTTATCTCCAATGTCAGCATGGGCGTCATCTAGATCCTATTAGAAAGACCCGAGTGATCTGTGAACTAGGAGAGGGTAGCCATGAGCAAACAAGCATCAATAGATGCAAAATCACATAGGACAATATTGATTTAGGAAATCAATAATGATAATGATGCTTTATTTCCATGTAGGAAACTATAAAAAAGAACCGCTCTAACCTGACCCAAAGGAGAGTTATCATTAATCCCTGTTTCGTCATTAATGTTAGTTCCTACAGGTTCTTGCTCCTCAGCATTCACATTTTCTTCACCTTTTTGTTCCTTTAATTTTGCTTCTTCCGCTTCCTTTTTCTGCTGCTCCTCTTTATCTCTCTGGATACGTTCTTTCTCCTCTGCCTTCTCTATTTGTTCCTTACGCTCTAGACAGGAGAAGACAATCCATATTAATTAGTACTAGAAGGGTACCCGCGCAATGCGACGGCGGGTACCCGATGACTATAATATGATTGGAATAAATGAAATAAAGGTTAAAGTTTTAAAATTTTAAATTAAAATAAAATAAACCCACTAAAAATATAAAAACTAAAAACTCATAAAAATATATTAAAATGGATGTTGAATTAAAAAGCATAAAATTTTAGAAAATATGGTGAAATTAGATTATAATATAAATAAGTAGATAAAAGATATTTTAATTTGAAAATAAAGATGAATTTTTAGTTGAGAAGTGACACATGTCATTTTATAATTGGAGCTCCTTATCTTAATTTTTGGTGGTTAGGAGTTAGGCTAGGAGTTTGTTAGAAGTTAGGCTTGGAGTTTGTTAAGAAGTGACACATGTCATCTCATGATTGGAGCTCCTTATCTTAATTTTAAGCCTTCTAAAATTAGAAGGCTTAATTTTTAAGCCTTCTAATTCTAGAAGGCCTAAATGCATTATAAAGTAGTATAGATATAGATAAAGCTAAAACCTTCCAACTTAAAAGTAAAATATAAGAGGCACATGCAGATAAACAAGATTTTGTGAAAAAAGAAAGTACCCTTAAGCTGTTGAACAAGTCCCTTTAGTATGTTCTCCTCTTCCTTTAGCCTAGATAACTCTGCCTCGTCTTTTGCTACTGAAATTTTTGCTTGTTCAACGTAATGCTTTCGTATCGTGAGACCCTCCTGAAAGGTTGCAATCTTTTTCTTTAATCTTTGACGTGCTACCTTTCGAGCTTCCTGACAGGTATTTTTACACTTGATTTTGCCACTATATTCATCACTACCATCACAACAATCTGCTCAACAGAAGCACATTAGTATCTCATGAAAATATAATATAAACCAAGTTTTTTTGGCAATAACAATAAAATGTGAAAGGCTAGTGTAACCATTGACTATAAACTAATGATTTAAAATCAGTTTTTATATATACTTGACGTATGTACAAATGCATAGGGAATCATAACTCACACACAACGTATTTAACCAAGAGATATACTTTAGCAATGACCAAAATACAAGGTTAAGTGGGCAACTGATTGGGTGGATTATTTGACCACACCATATTATGTTTTCCTGATATCATGTCTCCTACTACAAGGGAAACAGAATATCAAGTAGCAATTACTTGACAAGACCATTTGCATGATTCACATTGTGGCATTGTAACAGCAACAAGAACTGAAACAAGCACCAGTAAGGCGAATATAAAGAAAGCATTGTAAGGAGTCCTAAAGCAGTTTAATATAAACTAATTGTGTCACTACATCTGTATTGCCCCTCAGCCACTATATGAAGCTGATCTTTATTAATAATTGTACATCTTGGATTCTTGAAGTTTGACTCCTGAACAACGTATCAAACAGGCAAAGACTCCATTGGACAAAAAAATTGAAATACTTACAAATGCACCAGAAACAACTGAAGATGGCAGGCCTATACTTGGACGAGATTTCCAAATTATAAACTACCAAACACCAATATTAAGGATGTTGACCAAATCACTTAAAGGTTGAAAATATATCACCATAAAAACCATGTTCCATTATTCACGACAAACTGAAAGATATGTAACATGTCAATCCCAACGTAAGTGCATCCGATGTTCTCAAACCAAAAAATAAAATGCAAAGATAAAACCTATTTAAATGCCTCAATCAAACCAAAATCTACAGTAGCAAAGCTGCAGACACGATCAAACGTTCACTGAAATTCGTTTTGTTTTGTTGTTCTTTATATTACACTTCTGGTGCAGCAGCTGGTGCAGGAGCCCGCAATAGTGGTTGAAGTGCCTTCACCACGATGCTCATATTTGGCCTAAATTCGGCCTCGTGCTGCACGCACAAAGCTGCCACAGCCGCCAGCTGCATCAATATAACAAATGTTGTTAGTTAAACTATAATAATTACATCGAAATGTTATTATTGTTTTTAGAAAGATATAATACCTTTGCAACTGCTTTTGGAGGGTACTCTCCCTTTAGTCTTGGGTCGACACATTGTTTAACCTTGTCTTCGCTTAGCCTTGGTGTAGCCTATATGTGACCAAAACGAAAAAAAAGTTAAACCTGATATTTTTACATCATTTCAGTTGGAGATAATGAGAGGGTTGGACGGGTTGACCTGAATTGGTTAAGCAAATAATGATCATTACTTCTTATATAACTATCTTAACGAGGTTTTATACATTGAAAATGACCTTTGCGTGAATTTAAATCCGCTTGCCTCATTTGTCATGATTCATTTTTTAGCTATTTTTTATTTATTTGACCCATTTGAGCAGTGAGAACATAACTCAAATCAACCTACTTCATAAGTAAATGGGTCAAAAGTAGCTAATATTAATTTAGTTGCGCTCCGAGTCCCATCTTCACATCTTTCAATCAAATGGGGTTAATGAACTATGAGGCTTTAGATTAACAGTATATAAAAAAGATATATAAGTATTATTACTCTGGTGCATGGTAGCCAAAAGTTCCCAAAACACGAGTAGAATGCAAGCGAGCTGCCATATCTGGAGCCTGATTTGAAAGGTTAAAATCGGCAATCTTGGCTCTCAAATCCTCAAACAATAGCACATTGCTAGACCTAATATCTCTGTGAATTATCGATGGTTGGACCTTCTCGTGCAAATAATCGAGTCCCTTTGATGCATCAACAGCAATCTTTACTCACTGCATCCAATCAAGAACGGGTCCAGGTTGTGCTCCTTGCACACCCTTCCTACCTGCATGCTCACGGACAGATAAATAGATTTAATAATGTGATACCAACTAAGCTGCAACTTTTATAAACCCATAAAACCAAAAAATGTTCTAATACCGTGCAATATGTCTTGTAGAGATCCCATGGTTGCAAATTCATAAGCCAAAACACAGGTATTTCCTTCGACACAGTAACCGCATAACTCAACAAGATTGTCGTGCTTCAGCATTGAGACCATGGTAACCTTAACTCATAAGACATAGGGGTCAGATAAAAGGCACAAGCTAGAAATTGAACGAGTACAAAAAATCATTTTTATTCAAAGATTGAGAAAAGTAAATTCACCTGAGTTAAAAACTCGTTATTTGATTCAGCTTCAGTAGAAACATCGAGCTTTTTCACAGCCACACTTTTTCCATTATTCAAGTTTGCAAAATAAACCCTTCCATATGAACCTTCACCGATCAATGCCTTTGATCCAAAATTCTCGGTTTTTTCTTTCAGTTCATCAAGTGAAAGTGCAGGCACTTCTATTGTTGGCACTGCTTTTTGAGGATCAAACTTGATAGGAGGTTGTACTTTGTTGTTATGCACTCCTACATTAAACGTAGGTAAAAGCGTCAACATAAAAATCGAATTATCTGGCATTAAAATAACCAACATTAATAAAATGTGGTGTTTGGACAAGCTTCTTGTGCTTCCGATACTGTTGCGTTTTTGGAAAACTAAGCTTGTTTAAGAAGTGTAATAGAAGAAACATGGGTATATAAGTAATTTTACTCTACTCTTTTACAATCAGACAAGCTAAATAATCAGATAATCACTTTGACCTAACATATCCAACCACCCCTTAATCAATTAAGTTCCTATTCTCAGAGCATCAAAAGCAATAAGCAAAGCACTAACAACGGATAACTAACACTCATTATTAGAATCATATACATAACGGAACAATTCGAAACATACCATCAGCATGACCGCCACTATGGCTTTTTACCAAGCCAAGTTCGTTTGAGGGGTAAGACTCTTCAACTTGACAAGTACAACACAACCACCTCCGCATCCTATCTCTCTTCCTCAAAATTAGATCGTCTTGAGCCCTTTGTTTCCCCAAACGTTGAAAGTATCCAGGAGGAGGCGCGCCCTGCATAACCATACAAACATGTTTAACATATCGCAATATAACAAACCCAAAACCTCATCAAACCATTGCTCAATACATAACATCAATTTATAAAGTGCATTTCGTGTTACAAGTACTCGTGATGAAAGCTTGTGTTACTGATAATAACTCAATATGCTTCTGTCAGCGGTCCGACACACCACCATGTCTTCGGCTTCCACAAAGTCTCGTTTCGAAGCGTACAACCATCTCCAATCGGCCACAGTTGCCTTCAGCGAAAATGAGTCTAATTTCAGTAACTAAATAACTCTGAAGAACATGAAGATAGCCTCAATATACATAATACATCCATTGGTTAATTTAATTAGCAATCAAACATAATAATATAGTAATATACAAACTATTGCATAAGAAGTAGTTTGGTTACCTTGATAAAGGGCTCGAGAGTCGAGCGAACGTATCTGCAAAACCAATTGTAGAATAACAACTTTTATGATGAAATTTTAGGTGTGACAGAGTGGAAGAACAATGATGATAATCTCACTTGGATTTTGATTTTTTTTTTTTTTTGTAGCTTGGTTTTTCTTTGGATCTGATTTTTTTTTCTTTGGATCGGATTTTGATTTTTTTTGTTCGTGTGTGTGTGTTTGTGAAAAATATAAGAAGCAGTCTTTTGAAAAGTCTGTATTAGGAAGACAGTTTATAGAATAATTGATTTATGTAAAAAGTATATATACTTGACAAGTATTATGTAAAATGACCAAAAAACCCTTTTTAAAAAATACGGTTGCCCAGCGAATTTTGGTTGCTTAAAAACAATACCTTCACACACGGGACACTTGTCGCACTGTGGTTGAAATACAGCCGGTTGCCCTCGGTCTATTTTCAAATTTAAAATAAAAGTGGTCCATAAAGTGAAATGCTTCAGGGCGCGCGGTCTATTTGTTTCCCTTTAGATAGATAGTTTACTTGGGATTAGGAAATTATTTTGATCAAAGGTAGTTAATATTATGTTGGTGTGGTTGTATGCTAGAGGATTGAGCTAGGTGCGGATTGTAGGATTGATTTAGATCCTGAAAGTTTAATATGGTTAACTTGGTATCTTTACCGGGAGCTGATATGGTAGATGTCATTTGATTGACGCGGCTTTTATTGTTTTTATAGTTATTTAGAGTTTTTTAGTTTTATATCGGGATGGCAGTTTTAAAGATTAAGCCTTTATAGTAAGGTGTGTTTTAGTAGGATTGATTTACATTCTGAAAGTATGTAACTTGGTATCTTTAGCAGGACTGGTTTGGTAGATTGGTAGACCACGTTTGATGGGCCCTGTAGTTATGTTAAAAGTTTGTTATTAGATGATGATGACGTCATGATTAAGATGATGATAGTTTGTTGTGGATTTAGTAACTGATTTTTTGTATGTTTCTTATTTGTTATTTCTTTTATTAATTAATGAGTTATGAAAAAATGATGTGTGAATTTATTGGAGGATTGTATAGCCCTTTTATTGGTTGCTTTCTTTTCTTCACTATCGTAATCCATTTCTGCTCCATAAACTAAATGTGTCGTTTGTTTGGCAGGAATTGCTTAATCTTGGGGAAAGGATAGGGAATGTTTGCACAGGCTTGTCCGAGGATAACATGTCCAAGTCTGTAAGGGTAAAAGTTCATTAATCAATAGTCTACATTCCTAATAAGAAAAGCAAATAATTACAGTATGGATCTGAAGTACGGTCATCAGGGCTATCTATAATTTGCTTGGGGTGTATTCTTGATCGATCGGAATATTAGTTTGCCAGTAAGGTTGAGTACTGATACTTTCAAGTCATGAGTACTTCTTGGGCACATGCGGCTGATGATGCAGCTTCCAGTAATAATCATGTTATGAACTTGCGTGAAAATAATCATCACACACAACTATACTGATGTACAATGCTGCTTTAGGTTTGAACGAAGGGGCAGAACAGAGTTGCAGTAGGTTGCGCAAAAATAATAGCAGAAAATGTTCCATGCATACAGGTTATTTAATTTTTTACTTTTATATATTATATCCATGAATTAATGTCTCCATTCATTTATATATCTTATTTTATTGATTCAGTGTATACAGTCATTTTCAGGAACGTGTATGGTGTTCTCAACTTCTTGCAAGCATTGATGGAGAAGTCTTCGATTATCCAGATTTTTGAGCAAGAAAAAGAAGGTACTGAACATACACAATATCACATTGATTAGGATATCTTCTTATCTTGACTTTTTAATGTTCGATGCCTTGAGAAAGAATGTAACTGCATCCATAGAAGAGTCATCATCACCGAAGGGTAAAGGTTTCTTATGAGATTCCAAACAACATCGATTCATACTACGATTATATAGTAACTGTTAGCTTTTGCGGGTTCTATTGGCCATAGTATGGATTCACAAGATTCTTCTACTGACATGTGTAATGAGGTTCTCATGGACTCAGCCTTAGCGTCTAGCATTGAAATTAATTTGAACCATGTGAGGAACCTAGGAAATCCATGCTATAAAATCACAAACACATTCTCCTGGAGCTCTAGCAATCTCACAAGATATTTCTCAAATATCAGGCACTAAAGGAAAAAACTGACTCCTTTTAGTCAATCCGGCTTTAGGGATCATGCAAGTATAGGTCTTTGGACAACAGTGACTATGTTCAGCCTAGAGGTTTTGTTCTGTTTTTTTTCTCGTCTATTTTAATGTGTTATTATGCAGCGAGTGTCTTAACTTTTCTTATGTTAAATGAATATGATAACATTGTTCCTACAAATGTATGTGCTTATTTCTTTTAAGGAAGAATAGGCGTTGATTTTTTGTATTGGGTATTCTAGGGTGGTCCTGCTTCTTTTGATCCGTTAAGGAAGAGAACAACATTGAGCATCGGTTGGTTTTGCATTTGCAAGATTGACTGAAGGCGTGGAAGGTCTGGATATGCATGGTCAAACACGTGAACACCAGAGGATGGATATGGATATGGTTATTAGCATCAAGCAGAAGAATGCTAAGAAACAAAAGTAAGTCCTTTTTAGGTTATCTCTTGAATTAATTGATTATTTCTGTTTACGAAACACACAAATTCTCTTCATATTATTGAGAACAATTAAAGATCACCGTTCTTAAGGTGAGGAGGCAAACAAGCTGGGAAATGCAGATAATCATGCTCGTGTCAATATATCTTAGGTGATGATGGTAAAAGTTAGACTGGGTCAAAGCATTATCGTCTTTGATAGATTGCATTAAGCAATTGGTGAGTCACTATTTGATACTCTCTCAGATGCTTTTCCCTGTCTTATTTTTCAGGTTGCTGCTTGTTATTCAGGATGGGTTTTGGGAATTGGGAGTTTCTTTGGATGTTAGGTTTGACTATTAGCAATATTACCAACAGTACCCTGGTTTTGATCCGTACCAACAGACTTATCAACAATACTACCCTTATCAACAGCAGCCTGCTCAATAATTTCCACAACCACATGTTCAGGTACAAGGGCAGGCAGGAAATCTGGATCAGCCCCAATCTTAGAGAATTTAACGCTACATGTGCTCCCTCGGCAGTCTCTAGGTACTTTGTGATGTGAATTGATCATGCAACTAAAAAAATACAAACTACGTAACGTTAAAGGATCTATGAAAATGATGAAGTTATATGAATATATCACATGCATATTTAGGCCTCATGTCTTATATCTGTTAATTTGTTAAAGTATTACAAGACCAACTAGGTTAATTATCCATTTAAAGGTGTATTACCATTTTCATAAATCCGAAAGAAAGACATTGATGAACAACGTGTATAACCAATTGAGACTCTAACCTGTAACATGAATTGCTATGCAGGGAAGTCTGTGGGAGCATGATGGAGATGTTATCTTAGAAAAGTTAAAAACCTATGGTTTATTATTTATTCAGGACACTGTAACGATTAGTTTTTTAACTATTCAATTCCAATGCATGAATCTTTAAATATTTACTCAATATTTAATGATTAGAGTTGTAATGTGTTTATGACTTTGTAGGTTTGAAGTACATACTAGAACGTGGAGCTGCAATTGCAAAATTGAATGGGTGTGCAACAGCGAGTTTGATGAGTTGCATGAGTGGATTGTTAAGACTGCAAGGACCTTATAACCCTACAGGGGCTATATTAGATTACTTGCTTGCGGGTTTACCTACTGTGATAGGGGCTATTTTGGTAATATTAACATTAGAAGATGCAAATATGTCAAACCAACCCGGTTCAACGTTATGCAATTCCCATTTCTCTTGCGGGACGGGATCTAATGGCATGTGCTCAGACTGGGTCTGGGAAGGCGGCAGCATTTTTCTTTCATATAATCAGTGGGATAATGAAGGGGAAATTAGGTCAGAGACCACCACGTGGTACCAGGTCTGTTTTTCCCGTCGCTCTGATTCTATCCCCTACAAGAGAGCTATCTTCTCAGGTTTTTAGTTATACAATAAATTTGTTGATGGTGTTTATGTAGTTTACATAATTTGCCCAGTTGATGTATCTTTATATCGTATTATATGCAGATACATGAAGAGGCACGGAAATTTTCTTATCAGACATGTGTCAAAGTGGTGGTTGTTTATGGAGGAACCCCGATTCAGCAACAGGTATTAGGAACAAAAGTCTGAATTATTTGTAACAAATGAATGCATATGCTTTGATCAAATGTTCTTTTTCTATTACTAGATAGCAGATCATTGATTGCGACATATGTGTAATATCAAGTAAATATGCTTTGTTTGGGGCCTTTGGGATAGGTTTAACATTTTTACCTGATCTATGCACATCTGCGCAAACATTTTACAAAGTTGTTGTGTCGACTCATCAATATAGCATCCAGTTGATAGGCCTATATGAAATGTTCATATTTATATGAGTCTTTGCATGTTCATGTTTGCTAATCATTTGATAATACATGTATTTATCTCTGAATATACTATGATTTTTGTCAATGATAACGGATGGTATTACTTGTGTCTCAATATTCTGGAACCAATGCTGCCTGTTACATGAGAACATGTTAGTATAGCGAAATTAAGTTTCTTTTTGTGTTGGAGATTTAGGATAAAGATGGATCAGTAAGATACATTACGAGAACTTGCTTTAATCTTAGGTTCGAGATACAGGTTTTTGTGTAATTCGATCGTTGTTGCGAATCGATAATCAATATAGTTTGATTACATTTTGTATTTGTTAGTGTGAAGTAGTTTGTAGTGATTAGTTTTTGTAATTTTAATTTGATGTTGAGCTGATGAGGGTCGGTTGTTTCAGAATTTATTAGTTTGAAGTAGTTTCTAATCTAAAAAATTGATCTTAATATGTGAGTTTTAGTTGAATTTTGAGTTATAGGATGCTATAGAAGTGATAAGTTAGTGATATGATGATTATAGGAATATTAGGTTTACTTTTGCGGTTAATACATCAAATATGATTGATCAGAAGCATACATTTCCAGGATCAGATAATGTGGTTAAGGTATTGTTTAATGACGACACGCTAACCAATTTATATGCATTTTTTATGGAAATGACAACAGTGATTGATAAACTTAGATAAATGATTTTGGCCATGGCTTTAGCTACCAATTGTTGCTGCTTTTTTTTGGAAAGTTATCGCAAAAGGTGGTGCCATTTCAACCGATGGTGGTGTTACAGTTTAGGGAGTGTTTGGTTAAGATAATTTCAAGTGCTTAATGACTTATTGTATCCTAGAAAAGCTCTCTCCATCTATGAGAGAAGAGCATTTCAGCCATTCTCGAAGACCAGAGCCTTCATATGGGAATGGTTCAAGGTACTCCCACTATGCACATGGTGGTTCTTCTTCAACAAATGGGCTGCACACAACCCCTGATAATTTCTCTTCCAGAAATTCAAGGCATTACTCTCCAGGAGGATGGCGCAGTAGTGGAAGGCCGAGGTTAGCTGTTGATAGATTCCAGCCTTTTTATGATACAACAGAATCTCATGATCGAATGAGACATAAGGTATGTATCTTATGTTTTTTAGCTTCTTTTCTGTTTTTTAAAAGCGTATTTATATTAGAAATTCCTATTATCTGATAAACTTTACACCTGAATTCTCTTTTAAATATACCATAGTGATGATGGATCGGGCACCCTTCTATGGTAATTCCAGGAACTTCTCGGATCAATATAGAGATTTGAGGCTATACGTCGACAACATGAGCTACGAGGTATGATAAATATCAATTGTATAGCCCTTTTATTGGTTGCTTTCTTTTCTTCACTATCGTAATCCATTTCTGCTCCATAAACTAAACGTGTCGTTTGTTTGGCAGGAATTACTAAATCTCGGGGAAAGGATAGGGAATGTTAG
The DNA here is from genome assembly GCA_910596185.1 of Chrysanthemum makinoi. Classification (NCBI taxonomy): domain Eukaryota; kingdom Viridiplantae; phylum Streptophyta; class Magnoliopsida; order Asterales; family Asteraceae; genus Chrysanthemum; species Chrysanthemum makinoi. The sequence continues at coordinate 76,588,436 of OU343221.1, forward strand.
CACAGGCTTGTCCGAGGATAACATGTCCAAGTCTATAAGGGTAAAAGTTCATTAATCAATAGTCTACATTCCTAATAAGAAAAGCAAATAATTACAGTATGGAGCTGAAGTACGGTCATCAGGGCTATCTATAATTTGTGTTTTTTAGATCACAAAGGTGGATCTATCACATGTTCTCATGCTCATCAGCCAAAACAGGAGGCATCTACTGCCACATCAAAAACCTACACCTTTAAGAAAGGTATTTTCTGTTTTTAAGTTGTCTACAAAGTTTGTAAATCTATATTTTACACTTTTTCTGATTTTGCTACTTTGTTAACAATCTAACTTGACCCGTTTCAACGGTTTTATCCAACTTGCCTGAATGGCACCTTTTCACCCCTACATTCTCTAGAAAGACAAAAGACGAAAGGAATAAAGAATTAGTTACCTTCGAGTTCTACCATTGCTTTCTTAATCACAGGCTTAAACTTGCCTGCAAAAAGTTTACAGTGTAACATTAGAAAACAAAGACAGTAAAAAGCAATGAAAACTAAAAAGCGAAGATTACTGGGTTGATTTCTCAATCTGAAACAGTGAGCAAAATAAATGACAAAATTTCCTTATTTTTGGTAAATTTGTGAGACAATTACCTGAAAGTTCACATATTTATTGTTAACTTTCAGGTAACTGTCTGATTGTAAGCCCATGTAGCAAAGTTCACAAATTTATTTTCATCATATGAATATGGAAAGAAAGTGTAATATGAACTTTGAGTTAATCTCGGTGGTTTCTGTTATGAATTAGGTTCCCAGGTCAACAACTTATACCATTGCATCTTACTATATGACACGTAGTCCTATCAAAGATCTTCCTTTGCTAGAGAAATTTGTGGAAGGAGATGATGCATTCAAAAATTCAAGGTTTAAGCTCATACCTCATGTAACTCAGGTGAGTATGTACATATGGGTGATTTTACATAAAGTATATGTGGCAAAATGGGCACCTAGGGAGTTGAATAACAGGTTAAAACGGGTTTGAAATAAAAAATGTTAACTTTCTGGTACACGTAGAGTCGTAGAACCAGGTCAGTTGGGTCGACTGGAAACTTTTTTGACAAACATTTTAATATATAGCTAGCGTCCCAAAGTTTAAACTACTATATTCAAAATTGCATTTTTTTTCTCGATAATAGTCTAATATATTCATTAAACTTGAGGTTCTGTGCATTCAAAGCACACTTTGAAAGAGTATTAACAACACTTTGATAAACTATTTTTATGTCATTTCCCATGTACATATGGTGACTGCAAATAAGCTTAGGGAGGGACAGAGCCATGCATAGTCAAGTGAAGTCAGTTGACACCTAATGACAGTTTATTTATTTGATTTTAGCATAACTATACAGACGATTTCTTTAGTATATAAATAATCATATGTTATAGTTAAGAGGTATAGTCAATAGGTCACTATACGTAACTCTTTCAATGATTGACGCAAATGAAGCAAAACAATTATTATGTCATATGAGATAATAGTCCGTTAGTTTTGTCTAATGACTAATTATCACAAAAAGATGTTACGTACATACATTAATTAAAAAAAGGAGACAAACGACTATAGATATGAAACCACTATGTTGTATACAAGGAACTATATCGTATCCTGTTAGGAATTGGAAATTCCATGTTAAAGTGTCGGTCACCCCAATTATGGTCTAGCATAGTTTAGCTCGTAGACTTGTAGTTATTTACGTTATTTATTAGTTTATTAGTTAGTTAGTAGCGTAGAATATTTTAGTGTAACACCGTGGAGGAAGGACGGGTCTTTACCCACTGTATACCTGATCCACAGGCCGTCAGGAGGTCGTGTAGTATTGTAACTATAAATACCCCTTCCATCCTTGGAAGGGGTGTGGCTTTTGAATCTAACCTTTCATTTTTATAAAGCAACTCTCTTTCAAGAGCCTCCTCTCTACTCTCTTCATCTCTCTAAATTGTTTTCTTATTTAATCATTATCCTAGACCACCCGAATCATCAAACAACATAAATATTCACGATCCTACAATTGGTACCAGAGCCAAGGTTGTGTTGTTTTTGGTGATTCGAATGGTTTTCCATATGGTTTTTGTTGTATGCGGCTTGATTCGAATGGTGCTTGGAAACTTGTTTTGATGATGGTTATGTTGGTCGAATATTTATGGTTACTTATATGCGGTTTGTTAGTGATTTGATGTGGTTTGATAATGGGTGTTCGTGTTGATTGATTATTATGGTGTCGAATCATGTTCTTAAGCTGTGTTAATCATTTTCATGGTGAAAAATTTTGTTTTCATATTATTTTGGGAAACCAGTTTAGAACATGCTTGTAGACTATCCTTTTGGTTCAAAAATCTATTTTGTGTCATTTGTTGCTTATTATATCCGTGAATTATACTGTTCAAAATGTCATTTTTTATGGTCAAAATGGGTATTCAGAAGCTGTTTTTTCTGTTTTGTGATAATATTGGTCAATATGATCTTGGAGGCGCTTCCTGTTTTATTGGAAAGCACAAACTGCTTTGTCAAATTCATATAGGCGAGTTGTTATGTTCCATGAAGCGACTTGACAATTTTATTTCTGGTTATGCGAGTTGCCATATCAACTCGAGATTCATTGTATCTCAAAAGCAAGTTGTCTACTATGTTCAAAGCGTGTTGCTGTTTTAAGTCCAGATACAATGGTTGTAAAGCGAGTTGGGTTTCTGGTCCTATTTTAATGCGAGTTACTTAACTCGCATATGGTATAATTGCACTTGCTTTTGAGCGAGTTGCTGCTGATGCGAGTTAAGTCAAAAATCACAAGCGAGTTATCTAAACTAAATGATGAGAGTTGTTAACTTAACTATGCGACTTGTCATATGCGAGTTGGGTACGATATGAGTTGGGACTGATGCAAGTTGGGAAAGATGAGAGTTGGAAGTGATGCGAGTAAGAGATGCGTGTTAGTGATGCGTGTTAGTGATGCGTGTTGGAGATGATGCAAGTTAATGATGTGAGACAGTAAGGAAGATGAAAGTAGTTTGAATATAAAGAAAATGAAGAAGGGACTTGTCTCAAACTAATGCTTGACTCAAAATTATTCTGATCATGCGAGTTGATCTTAACCATCTCATTCATGGCTCAAACATCTCCTAGACTCAATCCTTTTAAAACAAAAAATCAACTCACATGACCTCACCAACATCAACACATGCGACACTAACCCAACACCTTGAACCGAAACAAACATGAACATAATCAAAATGAAAATGACTATCAATCTCAGCACTGTGGTTTTATGAATCTCGTATGAGATTTCAAAGATCTATTAAGATCTATACCATCACGTCCTCATCAATCCATATGTCAATTATTAATATCCGAAGCTCAAGTGAAAAAAGAACTAAACCATTAATGGGTTCATTCTCCTTCATGTTCGGTCAAAATCAAATACGAAAGGAAATTAAAGATCTCATATTTTTGTGTACTTATAACGTTATCCGACCATGAAAGATCATTCACACAACTCAACCCATCATCGATCGATAATTAATGATAATATCTGAAAACTTGAAGTTGAACAATACATGTTTAAGGTATCATTCGTCCTCTCAATCGGTTCAAATATAATGAAAATGATGAAAAATAAAATCGATTTATCAAACAACTTATGCCTACCTGTGAACCTTTGTCTGTTAAAGGTTCTTGATGTCGAATCAATTATGTTGAAACCATCCTTGTGGCATAATTGATTATTCCTAAACCATCCCTGTGGCTTAACCAATTCAATACCCTCATGCCATCCCTGTGGCTAGATATGATTATATGTTTCTGAGATTATGCGTGAAGGTGAAAGAGGGGGCGGAGGTGTTATGGAAAGAGATATCATCAGGATAACAGGCAAACTGATTTTGATATGGGATTAGGGTTTTATTTGGTGCGTTGAAGGTGTGTGTCTTTCCTGAGATGAAGATGGGAGGCGAATATTTTTTATGTGAATAATTAGGGTTTGTGTTAGAAGAGTATTAGGATGGCAACTGTGTGCAATGTGTGTTATATACCGTATTATTAGGGTAAATGATTATCTTTGGACCGTGGGCTCTTAATTTTGTACGGTTGATTTTGGACCATGGGCTTTTATTCAATACATCCGGGCTTCTCTTTTTCACTGATATTCTCATGGAACGCTTTATTAATCTCACGTGGGCTGAAGTAATTATACTATGAATCTAATAAAGTCTAGGCTGACATTGATCTTGCATTCACAATGTGTTATCCGATTTTTGTTCTCTTTCTACAAAGAATTTTGGATACAAAAATTCAACTTTGATTTATTGTCGGTATTTTATTGGAGTGAGCTTGACGGAATTTGGGATAGACTTGGTCTTGGACTTGGATTGTTAATGGATCGTTCATTGTGTGCTAATTTTTTTTGTGGGACTGAAGTGAACCGGATGTTATTCTAACATTCTTGAATCAAGTACAATTTCCGTGATAATGAGATGTACGAGTTGTAAGATGATGATGTGGTTTGGATTATGATGTGGATCTTATGTGATTCGTTGAGGTAATTTGATGATGATAAGATTCGGTGGGATTTGATGTTTGGAACTTTGATGAATACTTTTTCACGGAAGTTATTATGTCACGGCTTGATTGATATTTGAACCTAGTTGACTACGGGATTGTTTGTACGGTATCTCTTATTTGGTTTTGAAGTGAAGTTTTTCGGGCACGTTTACTTATCTCGTTTTCTTTCTTTCTACCCTTCCGCGAAGATGACTTGTCTGGGCATTTATAGAGTGTGATAAAGACTTGGGTATTTAGTTACGGTTGTGATTCTTTCTCGCTTAACCCACAACATAACTATCACTTCGGTGTCTCACGCAGTTGAGGATACGTCAAGAGGTTTTGTACATTGGGTACACCGTTTCTTCTTCACAAGGATTAGTAAAAGTTTAAGTAACAAATCTGGGGAATTTCACTTCATGATCAAGTTTGGCATATCGGGTTTACTTCTCCATGTTGTCACTGCAATAGCCGACAAGAATGCATGAATGATGTGTTTTCCAAAGTGTTTATTGGATGATTGATGATATTGTTGATGTTGGACATTAAACCATTGATGAACCGCTGCATGTTCCCCTAAAACAGATAATCACCGAAACCAAAGTTGTCATAATATATTCAAGCTAACATTGTTTACGGTTTTGTCTTGATTTTGCAAAATCCCGCGAAAGAATCTATTTCTCGGTTTAAATCATAGACTTGTAAAATCCCGTGACAATGGAAACATCCTGGTAACTGTAAAGTGCATTTCCGGCTCTATCTCTCGGTTTATTCTTGGTTTTGTAAAATCCCGCGAAAGAAACTATTTCTCGGTTTAAACTATAGAATTGTAAAATCCCGTGATGATGGAACCATCCTGGAGAAAGGAAAGTATATTTCGGGATCTTATCTGATGCTGGTGCTACAGTTTCTTCTTCAAAGAAGGGATAAAAGGGTGTACTTCATGAATTGGGTGATTGCTTGGATATTCTTCATGGCAGTTTGGTTATTACAAGGTTTTACGGGGTTATGTGCTTTTAACCATGATCGGAATGAAAACCATTATCATAGTTCACTTAAAACGTCAAAGGAGGCTAGATTTGAGCTTTTACCAGAAGATGTGACAACGGCGTTAATTCACTATTATTTATTTGAGGTTGAAGTAAAATATCACGGGCGAGTGTACTTAGTATCTGAAGGTATCGGGGATGGTTGGATGAAGATTCTTCATGATCCTTGTTCGAGCTTTTTCAAATACGAAGACTTGGAAATCTAGTTATTTTTGGGTGACTTTTTCCTTTTCTTTTACCACTTGGGGGAATTGGGCTCTTACCACCACAAAATAACTATCACTTTAAGGAGTTACGTTGTAGTGCTCAGTGTCACATTCAATTGTGGATTTTCAAGAGGTGATGTACGTCTTATACTTGATGGTTGGTTGGTTGAAGAGTATAGAGTACTTAGGGAGTACTTAGAGATGCTAATGGAAATCGGCACCGCTCTTTGTTACATATTTGCAAGTTTAAGTCACGAGTTCGGGTTAGTTTACTTCAAGGTCAAATTCATCATATTGGGTTTTCTCCATCAACTGTCACTACAAAGAGCCTACTGAATGGTAATGGGTTGATTACAAGTTTTCCAAAGTAGATGAAAAGAGAGAGATAATGACGTATGAACACAACAGTTCATGCCTCGTTCCTCAAAGAAAAGAAAAGTGTACGCTTCAGTGCGCTTTATCTTCTGAAGAAGAGAAATCTTCTTATTATGACCATTCTAATCAACATGCTTCATACTTTTTCCATGCGCTTTCAGTCATCAAGTGAACCGGGCTACCATTGATTGTTTTTCTTATTCCACTTTCTCAACTATAATGACGATGGCGACATCATGTGCTAATTTTGCGGGGGAGAAGTGTGAGTAGAATACTTTTGGATGATTTCACTTATTTAGTCAAGAATGGCAACTTCGTATGCAATTCTTGAGGGGGAGAAGAAGTGTGATAATACTGCATGGATGATTGATATATGTTAATAAATGGTCAAACGGCTCCAAACTCATATAAGAACCGAGCTTCTTCTTATCGGGTCATCTTTACATGGAGTTTCTTCTAAGAGCCGTTGGTTGACATCTTCACTCGGATTGATGAGTTTATCGACAAAGTGCTTCCGGTTAATGCTTCACGTATACATCAACATGATGATCCCGAACAATCTCTCTGTTCTTGTTTGATGTGATTGGTAGTTTGGTGTTACCATCTTGTGTGTTCGTTGCGGCCTGATTGCTGATTTCCTTGATGAACATCTTTCTGTTCTTGTTTGATTGGGAGGGATTTTAGTTAAGGGGACTTGCAAGATGTAAGTTAATTGGGATGCTTTTTGGTGATGTTCTTTTTTTTTTTTTGTGAGTTGAAGATGTTAACTATCTATTCCCCAACTGCACAATCTTGAAGAAGGTCGAGTCTACAGTCTGTTCTACATTTTCTGCTGCATGTTAGAAGACTAAAGACGAGTTGCATTTGATTATCCAAAGACTTCTTCATATTCCGGAAATTGTCAGTTTAGGGGAGAGCACTAATTGGGGGAGGGTGAAATGTCAGATTTAATCCCCAATTAGACTTGCTCACATTATTCAGCATGTTGATTCTCACAAAGACTTCAAGCGTTCTTCTCAACAGATTTCTAGTATTTGGGCTTTCAAAGAGTTGCTGATTCTGAAGTATCAAAACCAGCAAGGGGAAAGGAGACACGCATCTAAACGCGAGTAAGCTTTGATGAACTTAATACTTCTAAGTGATTGAAGATATCCCGGGAAGACGATTGTCATTACCGCAGAGAAACTCAAGGTTTGACTCATGGCGCTTAGTGTTCTTATTCCAACTACGTGGGGGAAGTGATGGAAGAGAAAGTTTCTGAAGATAAAAGAGGTACACAAGTACGACATATTCAGGGGAGATAAATGTGTAACATGAGGGAGGTGTTATCTGTTATTCTCTCGTTGGGAATGTGTGTACTTCGAATTCTTGAGCTTCATACACATTCATCAGGGACGAAAGATGTGAACATAGGGGAGGTGTTCTTCATTACCCTCATGATGTGTATTCGGGAGAGTTCTTGGATATTGGTGTACTTCTGATTCTTGAGCTTCATACACATTCATCAGGGACGAAAGATGTGAACATAGGGGAGGTGTTCTTCATTACCCTAATGATGTGTATTCGGGAGAGTTCTTGAGCATTATACAAAGAGACTGACTGCATCAATTCAACTACTTGGGGGAATTGTTCTCTTGACACCTTTTGGAATGGATCGCTTCAGACTTCAGTGGAAAAGGAATTTGAGAAGATTATTTAAGTGTGGGATGAAACGTTGCTGTTCTTCTATTGGATGATATACCCTCGAATGGAGAATCTCCATTATCGTTCTTAAAAGGAGCAGCGGGATGTATGATAATGGTGTGCTTCTCTGTGCACCTGGCTAAGGCAAGCTTGAAATAGAGCTTCGAATCTGCTCATCTAATGGATTTTCGGTTTGGGGGGAAGCTGCCAAAGTCTCTCTTTCTCAAAGGCTCGAGTTCTCTCTTCTATTCTTGAGCCTCGGAAGCTTTGGTGGTGGAAGTTTAAGAGATGATGAATTCTATCTTCTACGACGTGCTGTTCGATATCCTTATCTCGATACTCGTATCATAATCTTCTTAAATTATATCATCTACTCTATCCTTGTAAATATTTATCAAAAAGAAAATAGAAAATTATAAAACCAACAAAAACCCATAAAAATTTGAAAAATCAGAAAATACCAAAAATATTGTTTTTCTAAGACATGTCTTCTGGTATCGATAACATCTGCGGTCTTAGAAATGTCATTCAATAATGGCACGGGACCATAGATGAAGTTCGAGCAGAAGGTGTAAATATTCTTTTCCAAAACATGTCTCAAAATATGGCTTACAGTTATTTCAGACTGTAACCCGGGCTTCAAATAATGGCTTGCAGTTATTTCTGACTGTAACCCGTGCTAAAACTATGGCTTGCTATTATTTCAGATAGCAACCCGTTCTTCAAGAAAGGAAAGTGTTTCGCTAAACCAATTTTCAAATATTTCATGCACTTATCCTAAAACTTAATGAGGAAAGTATGTCGAAGGACTGCTGTTCCTACACAAATGTTTTTCCGTCTAAAATTCTTCAGAAAAATATTTGTTTTATTTCAAAAATGGTGGTAAATGAGTTGCCTGTAAATCAATCAGATTCAGAGTATTCGTAAAAAACTGAAAACTCAATCAATGACTTCAGCGTTTTTAAACTTTTCAAAAAATGAGTCATTGATTGAGGGGGAGAATGTTTTCAAATTTACATCATCTAACGGGCTTTCTTAATCATCCTACGTGCTTATCTGAAAAAATATAATTGCCTATGTTGAAGGACTAGGTTTCTAGGATATGATTGTTAGGATTAGATGATTAGAGTTTGATAAACACACTATTCCCATGCTTTATATGAACTGATTGATATGTTGAATTGACTTTTATCAGTCGATTGCTGTTTGGGTGATGTCGACCACCATATATCTGTATGTGTGTTCACTAACGTATGCAGGTATATTGGTATATAAGAATGTTCCCGATCCGGATCCCACAATTGAAGATGATTGGATGCCAAAGGAAAGGGTAACTATATCTTGGGTTGACAAATGAAGAAACGGAGCTTAATTGGACTTCTATGAAGAGTTGGCATATATGCAACGTAAGAGGTCTCCTTTGCATCAGCAGATGGTTTTTCTTCTAAGTGATTGTAGAAACGGAGCTTAATTTGACCTCAGTTGGCATTAAAATGCAACGTAAGAAGTCTCACTGCATTAGCAGACGATTTTTCTTCCAAGCCCTACAGCAGCAACATCAACAGATGCAGCTCAACCACCTAACGTATCTTTGTGCAGGACAAGTAGTGGATGATAACATTTGTTTAAAAACATTTTTTTAATAATATTGTTTTGATAAATGGAAAAATACTGTTTTTGAAAATAAACTGGACTTAATTTTGAAAATCACCGGACTTCATTTTATCAAAACTTAAGTCACTCAATCATCGACTACGGTCATCGATTGAGGGAGAGAGTGATTTAAAATAAAATATTTTCAAACGATATTTCTTCCCAAAAGTCTGTTTTTTACGATAATAAGTGGTGATCTAAAGATTTAATGTTATGTCATGGTATGATTTTTCTTTTGAATCAAGGTCTTTCAAAATGAAATTTTTTCTGTTCTTGTTTGATTGTGAAATTGTTTTATTTTACTAAAAGATCTCTTAAAACTATCATACCTGACACTAACAATCTTTAATGTCTAAATTGTCCTTATCTGTCATCTTTCAAAAATTGAATCTTGCCACGTCTTTCCCCAAAAATTTTTAAATGATTTAAATCAATTGGGATATCAAATCTCAATTGGTTTGAAATTTTTGATCGCGGGAGAGATCGTGATTTAAATCTCAAATCTGTTTTAATGGAATTAGGTTTAGTCCTTCAAAGGCACTCCTTCCTCCATGTGCCAAACAATTTCATACATAATGCACATGTTGAGGGGGAGCATTTATCAAAAAACTAGATGAGTTTTTAAATCAGGCACATTTTCTCCCATGTTTACTAAACCGTATTAAATCACTTGGGATCCAAAATCTCAAAGAGTTTGATATTTTTGATCGGGGGAGAATTTGTGATTTAATAATGAAATTTGAGAAGAGGTGATCGTTTTGATTCAAGTGTGCATACTGCTCTCTCATATGTGCTAAACGCTTTCGAATCTCGAAGCACATATTGAGGGGGAACAAATGGTTTCTTAATGGATTTTGTGTTCGTGGATGTGCTTCAAAAGAACTCTTTCCTCTATGTGATAAAATGATTTCAAAAATCCTATGCAAACATTGAGGGAGAGAATTTACCAAAAGAAATTCAAATGGCTCTTTCTACGGAAATTGTGATCAAGAAATTATTTCAAAGAACTCTTGCCTCCATGTGCTAAACAAATTCTAAATCATATGCACATGTTGAGGGGGAGCATTTCTAAATGATCAAAAACAATTAAGGTACAAAATGTTTTGATTTTATATCACAAGTACCTTGATTGATTTTTCCAAATGATTTTTCAATTCGTTTCGAGAAGGAATGAACTGTACCAAAATACCGACCATTTTACTTTATGTATGGAGTTATAAGGATGGTGAGGTTAGGTATGTGTTCCCACGATCCGCCAGAACCGGAGGGATCTACCCAGGGACAATCCACTAGTTAGTGTAGAAGTCCTTAGGTATGATGAAAAAAGGAGAAAAGTGAGAAATGGGAAGAGTGCGGACTGAGACAGAGCTAGTACTGGAATAAACCCAACAAGGTTCTAGTTATGAAGTCTCGGTAAGCAGTGAAGGGGTTGAAGAATAAAAAAGAATTGAATGTGAAAAAGGGTGAAAAGAAATAGCCCTCCAATAATTCAACCTTAAGGCAGAAACCGGGTTCAATACATATGCTACTGGTTGTTACCAAGGTAACACTGGTATTGAAGACAAGACATCATGGACCCAGTGACGCACTGCACCTAACTTCCTAAGCTACTCAAGTTCCTCTTAAAAGGACTTGTTTCATTCTCACGGGGAACCGACATTATCTATCGACTTTCTCTTAGAGATTGTTGATATTGAAGAAGGAGACCATCTCCCTAGTCTCCGGCATAGGAACCAAATGTGCACTATTGAGTCTAGAGCCAAGAGATCGTCCACAATATCTCATTAGGACACTAAATTAATGAAGACTTGCTGTTTCACACAATGTGGAAAGTAAGAATATATTAAGAGTCCTACGCATTATCCTTATGGTATTGCCAGAACATCCGAGTGATATGTAAAAGTATTCACGATGAAGATGGAAATCCTTCTAGAGCCAACATCAAATAAGCTCTTGGTGGGTGACATGTGAGATCTTTTCTAAAGATCAAGCTTGTGACAACTGGACAGAAACGATGGGGCGATTCACTCTTGAATCAACCTTGGTCCAGGATTGGAATTGACGAATACTTTTGGAAAAACCATTCGATGTGCAAACCTTCTTTTCTTTAGCACGTCAAATGTGTACTCTTTTCAAATACAAAAAGTAACTATGATTGAAAATTGATCTTTCTCATAAAACCTTCGTCGTATTGCAAAACTCTTTCTTCTAAGCAATACGCGATTGTTTTTCAAATCAATTTTTCATCAATCATTGAATCTCAATTCGCTGGTTCACTCACTCCGTGTTGTCTTCTTTGAGACGTTCCGGCTTGAGAACTGCTAGAGCAAATGCAAAGCCCTGTCAAGGAGATTCTTAGGAATCCTACCGATCAAGGCAGTACTTGTACTTGATCAACGGGGAACCATGGGCCGTGTACCTCAATTCAACGAAAGTGATCAAAGATACTTTCGTGCGCTTTATTGCTAACTGTCGTATGCGGTACACCGGACGATTGCAGGTGATCGAATTGAGGAGTCAATCCAAAGCCGCATGCTCACAGCATCCACACTTAATTGAAGAAATCATGACTTGTGCATATCTACAGAACTGGCTCTGATATTTTTATACTATGTTTCCGCTATGCCACTGCAAATATCATGAGCCAGTAAAGCTTCCGCTACTCTGATGAAAAGATGTCATGATCCAGAAAGTGTGAGCATGTCGGTCCAAAAGTCACAACAACACATGATGGCAACACAATAAAGGGTGATCCAGAGATTTACTGTGGCTGATGATCTCAAAGAAAGCTCAAAGATCATCAAAGATGTGGATTAGTTAAAGGCCTCCACTAAAAGTACAAATCAATGCGGACTTTAAAGAATCGCTACTAAAGCACAAAGATTGCGGAATTGAAGAATTGAAGTCCACGAGCTCAAGAACAAAGACAAAAAAAGAATGCTAGGATGAAAAATGTATTTCATGGGGTGACCTCCCTTAGGGGGAGATTGTTAGGAATTGGAAATTCCATGTTAAAGTGTCGGTCACCCCAATTATGGTCTAGCATAGTTTAGCTCGTAGACTTGTAGTTATTTACGTTATTTATTAGTTTATTAGTTAGTTAGTAGCGTAGAATAGTTTAGTGTAACACCGTGGAGAAAGGACGGGTCTTTACCCACTGTATACCTGATCCACAGGCCGTCAGGAGGTCGTGTAGTATTGTAACTATAAATACCCCTTCCATCCTTGGAAGGGGTGTGGCTTTTGAATCTAACCTTTCATTTTTATAAAGCAACTCTCTTTCAAGAGCCTCTTCTCTACTCTCTTCATCTCTCTAAATGGCTTTCTTATTTAATCATTTTCCTAGACCACCCGAATCATCAAACAACGTAAATATTCACGATCCTACATATCCTTTAAAGATTTATATTTAATTTTTAGTATCGATATAAGATTTTTCTTATTTATTAAACACATTTTTATGCTTATATTATGTATAATTCATTACATGTTTGTTATGGTCTTTTCAGTATGGAAAAAGAATGATGCAATTAATGAACTTAAGGTACGTAATAAAGTGGTCAAATTGGATGGTTGAGTAATGGGTCGAAATGGGGGTGCACTCGGGTTGGGTGTTTGGTGACATATCTATAATCTATCCGGTAGCAATTTTGTGAACTTTCAGTTATATGTTTATATAAGAAATCATTTGAAGAGTTAAATTCATGTGGCTCTACAAAGTTTCATGAACCTTTGCATATTAATGACGTGAGAAAAATAAGTGTGGTCATGTGGTCTGGTAAGAATTTTCTACCTTAAGTATCTTGCAGATTTCTTAAATATCTTGCGAAAGATGACTACTTCAAAGCCACACTTTTGTATCCATTATGCATTTTTAAAAATTGTTCGACTAATTATAACATTAAAAAAATCTTAAAGCAACATTTTTTTAGGTTATGAGCGGAATGATTGTTGTTCCATCTGGATTATGTGGAAAAGACAAGAACTATGATAGAGAATATCCAATGGAAAAGCTGCATGATTGCAGCGGAATGATTGTTGTCCCATGGATATATTATATTGAAAATCCTTTGAGTGATTTTTGTACCAGTGATGCACTTCTGAATAGTGATTAGTAAGGTTCAAATTTTCTTACATTCCTCCTAAATCTGCAACGTGGACACGCTATGGACATGCTGGATATATACTTTTCGTTGCAGTTTATGCTGGTCTGAAAGTAAGTGGTTTACTCTCTTTTAGTTACAAATATTCATGCTTCTATCATTTACATATATCATAATTTAGTTTTTTATTTTTATTTTAATTACAGTTCTTTGAATACTTGGTCATACAGTAGGTAGGCTACACTACATTCTCACCGCATTACACATACAAAAAAGAACATAATTGAATGTGATTTATGACTATTTTTCTTTTGATTATTGTTAGATACAGTCTTTAAAGAGAGGCATACAGATGATAAGTATGCAATAAAGGTTAAAGTCAAGACGAGAAGGAAATTCAATCCATTGAAGGTTGAGAGTTTGCCGACATGTGGAAGGAATTAGCTATATTTGCAGCATACTTGATATTTTCTACTCTTTATGAGCTCTTATTTCAACATATTATGTTATAAGGTCCAAATTCCTAATAACCATACACCAATGTTTGTTGTACAAACAAGATAATAAAAAACTGTTATGGTTTTTTTTCATGATACAACTTTTAATATGACGAACCTCGAGCAATGATACATTTGAAATACGTTTTTATTTTTGATGTTATTACAAGTGAAGTTAACAGTTACATGATAAATCTATTGCAATGTTTTTTGTTTCGTAACTGAGTTTAGGACTACGACTTTTCTCTCAAATGGTATTTTAAGTAGTATTATTTTGTATTTATCTATGTTTCAAGGGGCGTGCATATGTGTTTTTTAAAAGACATTGTAAACATAGATAAATACAACAAACAAAAAAAGAAAAGAAAAAAAAGAAAAAAAGAAAAGAAAATTGTCTTATAATATTGTCAAACAATTTTTAAAAATGTATTTAAGTTATTTAAAAACAACAAACAAATAATTATAATTCATGCACACCCAATCGTATTATAATATTGCTTGACAATTTTTAAAAATGTATTTAAGTTAACAAAAACCAACAAACAAATCATTATAAGTCATGCCCGCCCATTAAGGAAGCTCGAAATCTAGTATATATATATATATATATATATATATATATATATATATATATATATATATATATATATATATATATATATATATATATATATATATATATAGAGAGAGAGAGAGTATGGATCCAGTGAGAAGTAAATTAAAATAAGAAATGGTGAGAAGTGACTAAAACCACGCATTTGAGATGCAAAGACTTGCATTAGATGCATTTCTATTCATATAGATGCAACATCTTGAGTTTCGAAAGTTAATTTGATGTATAGATGGTGCAAATTGATTTTCATGATTTCGGCACGTGCAGAGGAACAAAAAACAAGAGAAATCATGAAATGCATCTAATAGACGTATATGCATCTGATTAAAAGCTAGAAAACACACTTCGTTGCGATATAATGCATCTAAGATTATAGGGATGCATCTAATTTAGGTCGGTGCATCTCGAATTTACGGTTATAGTTCTTCTTATTCCTTCTTATTTGATCCTAACTCTATATATATATATATATATATATATATATATATATATATATATATATATATATATATATATATATATATAGTGAAACTTTATTTTCAGAACACACTTTAAATGCGAGAACTGCGAGAACCACTTTTTAGTCATTAGATTAATTGATCATTGGTAAAAAATTTATGTGTCTTTTATGTAGTTAAATAAAAAAGAAAAAGTCTTTAATTAAGGAAAAAGGGTATTATAGTCACTACAAAAATAATTTTGAAAAGAGGGTTTCAAAACAAGATCAGTTTCAATTATCTTCGCTCCTGTAAGTCTGTAACCCTAGCCCACTCTCTCTTTTTCACGTAACCATCTCCCACCACAGATCATGTAAACCGCCGCCATCACCAAACCAACTTATAAAATAGCCAACCCCTCCACCATTGACTAAACCGCCGCCGCCATCAAGATCCGTCACCGCCTATGATGGTTCGTCTAGATCCGTAACTGCCTCTAAGAATCGTCTGAAGAAGAAGAAAGTAGCGAGTTTGAAGAAGAAGAAGGTGATTCGAAAGGTAAATCTAAAAGTTGTATCGAGTTTCTCCTTTTTTACATGATTTCAGTTTGGGTTATGTATCGAGACCTTTAGCTTTGCATTTGTGTCTGTTTGCATGTCAGTTGGGGTTAATTTAAGACTTTCTTTTTCATCCTCTAATGCATCTCAACTCTTGAAAAAAAAATATTGGTGGTGATTGACAGATGAATATATATATATATTTTTTAATCTTGGTCACTCTTTCTTATCCTCTAACAGTACTGGGGAACAACTAATCATGATTGGCAGTCATGTTTCATAGCATAATCATCTTGTGTATGTTATCTTTAAATAATTGATTAATTAATCATGTATGTATATATGTGCCATTGCATTTGTTGTAGAGGGTATTCACATGATTATTTGTTGAACATTCTAGACATATCTAAAAGAATTTTGAATGCTTTTGAAAGATGTATCTTTGCATTATTGCTACTAAGTGTTTCGATTGAGATTTAATTTTCATTCGATTTTTTTTTGAACGTCATATGTAGTCTTATGCATATATCCAAGTTATACAACAAAAAGGATAATGTGGCTAAGCACTAAGTAGTTCATACTAGTTAATAACAACATTAACTTCATGGGGTCTAGTGACCGAACTATGTATACCAAACAAACAGTGATGCAATATGAGATTTAAAAATATTTGTCACATGATGTGCATATATGTTTGTTACTTGTTTTAAAATAAGTAATTCAAATTGAACATTGATGTTTGGGAAAGAAAGAATAACATGCTAATACGAGAAGGCGTGGTTTGCATAAGTGTGCATATGTGTTATGATCGTTTGTATGTGTTTCAAGGGGCGTGCATATGTGTTTTTTAAGGAATGGTGCCTATGTGTTTTAAGGAATGGTCCATATATGTTTTAATGTTAATATAAAATTAAAGATAAATTGATGCATATATGTTTTAAATTGTGCATATTGGTTATTTGTTTGTGGTTTAATTGTTGTTTGGTATGTTTGTACCAGATTAATGAAGATGGTGATAGCAATGAAGACCTAGAAGTGGATGTGCATATGTTCGACTTTTGAAATGTTAACGGCTACGAGTGTGCAAATATGCCTGACTTCTAAAGATGTTGATAACAATGAGTGTGCACATATGTTTGTTCGCGTTAAATATTATTTGTGCACATATGTATTGATCGATTAGATTCATGTATTTTTGTTTTTTTTAGAACATTATATTTGTATTGTATTTCAATCGATATCAAATTTTGTATATAACATTTATGTTATTGGTTTGTTATAAATTCATTAGCTAAACATGCATGTTAAAAATTTATTCCAAAATAATAATAATAATAATAATAATAATAATAATAATAATAATTATTCATTAGCACAAACATGCATGTTATTAGTTTGTTATAAATTCATTAGCTAAATATGCATGTTGAAATTTTCATTCCAAAAAAAAAGAAAAAAAAAAATCCTGAAAACATGTATGCGCTAAATCATCGACGCTGAAAAAAAAAAGAAAAAAAAAAAAAAATCTGAAAATTAAGGTTTTTAAAAAAACGGGATTTTTTAAAAAATATCAAAAATAATAAATAAATGACTTTTACTATTATACCCTTTTGATTAAATAAAAATATTTAATGTTTAAAAATATATGATTGGTTTAAAGTATGTTACATATATATATATATATACATATATATATATATATACATATATATATACATATATATATATATATGGGATGTTATTGTAATTCACCCTTAAAATAAAAACAGTAGAACCAATGTGAACCGTTAGATCGACAAAATAGATTAGATTAAAATGTTAATTGATGGATGGCATTACTGTAATTAACAATAACATTGATGGCACAAAATAACACATTTATGAAGAAAAAAACATACACACGATATGCTTTTGTAACTCTCACGCCACATTAAATTTATTTAGTCAAATTCATTAATGATAATCAAATAATGCACTTTTTTTTTAATCGTATTTTGCATGTGGTACCACAACCATAATATTAGATATGATGCACATGCATTTGGTTTAAGGTTATACACTAACAATTTTTTTTTGACTAAATTTATAGGGACATATTAATTTTGATACATATATAATGATACACAATTTTTTTTTGGATAAATGTATATATAAATATCTTGATATATATATAGTACACACTACTTTTTTTGATACATTTGTAATATGACATTATATAATTTTTTTGATACATAAAGTGATTCATTAAAATCTTAGTACATTTTCAGTGACACATTACAAAATTTTAAGACATTTAAGTGACACGCCATGTTTATCAAATAATTTTTTTACACATATGTAGTGACACACAATTTTTTTTAATACGTTTGTAGTGACACACTAATTATTATGACATATTTTTTTAGTGATACATTAAATTTCTTAGACACATTTAACTTCATAATCAAATTACATATTTTTTATAGACAAATGCTAATTAGTAAAAAGGGTTTTAGTTATGTTATATGTCTTGTTGTTGACTTTGTCGTCTTCGTTAGAAGTCTTCCTCTTCTTCGGCAATAATGTGACACTAAATTTATAACCATAAACAAATATATAATTAACTAATTGATCTTAGGAGCAGCTCTTATATCATACAAATGAATAATCACAAACAAAAGTACATTCACAAAAATAAACCCATTTGAATTCACCAACGTTGTCAACAAAACCGGTTGACATACAACACTAAACGAAATATATCGACCTAATTCCAAATCGATTACCAATTTGTTTGTGTAATTATTTAAGCAAAAACGTGTAGTGTTTGAACAATGAAAAAACAGAGCCATATCTACCAAAAAATGAAAAAGGATGGATCCAAATCGAATCAAGCAAGAATCCGATTTTGCAAGGTTCCAATATGATGAGGGTTCCGATTAACGGTAGCCGCCTAGGAAATGATTGTTGGCTCAACATTAACCATGAAAATTGATCACCGGGATAATCCGATCTCCGATAGATGATGCCTGATGGGATTGATATAGTTATATATTAAAGAGGTTGTTCATTTTTGGATATAAGAAACTATAGATCTTGGTTATCATGGGAGTGAGAGAAAGAACAATGGTTGGTTTTTAGACAAAAGAGAAATATGAAACGGTTGTGGCATGATGTGAAATGGTAGAGAAAATTAAGCAACGAGTAAATTACCTAAATGGCCCTAAACATATAGAAATATAATTTGCATCTCTCTTAATTGCAATGGACACATGCCTTCTTCTTATTGGTTCCTATTGTTTTTACTTTAAAGTTGGTCACCACAAGAACGCAAAATATATATATATATATATATATATATATATATATATATATGTATATATATATATATTTGAGATCAAATAAGAACTTTCTTAAAATTATTAAAATGAGAACCAATAAACAATTGACAAGTGTAACTTAAGCATTTATTTTAATCCAAATTAATAATTAATCTAAAAGGGTATAGAAGGTATTTTGCGCATCTATTTTTTTTTTCTAACACTAAAAAAACCTCACATATCTTTCACCCTCACTTTATTCTGTCGTTCTCTCTCTCCCATATTATTTTCCGGCGATCAAAAAGCCACCACCGGTGACAACTTTTTTTTTTTCATCTATAATAGCCGCATATTTTTTTTAATTTTCTTTATCAAATCTCGCTACAACCCAATCAAACCCGCTAGAAAATCCTCACATCGATCTCCCCCGTCACATCTTGTGACCGCCACCAACGCCAACCTCTATTCTAGCAACCGAGTATAAGAATTGCTCGTGTAGTCAAACCATCGATCTATATATATATATATATATATATATATATATATATATATATATATATATATATATATATATATATATAGGGAGAGTTAACGTGAGATCAAGCTTAAAGTTGTAAAAATAAGATCAAGTCTAAAAAACCAATAAAACATTTATAAATAACAATTTTAGCAATAATACACATAAAATGATATTTTAATACAAATTAACATTTTAACAACCAATAACCAAATGATACATGAGTTTGGATTAGTGATACACCTGATACATATTATACTAATAAATATTTCAAAGTCTGATACACATACAAAAACCTGATACACATTATACTTCTAATCAAAGTGTATCACCTAGGTTTCGTAAATTTTAAAAAGAAATCTATCGAAACTTTAACAATTTTAGTTGTAGTTAATAGAAAATTTATTTTTCTTGTAAGGAGAGTGTCGCTTGTTAAATTTTAGTTGGATCTCATTTTAATAACTTTAAGCTTGATCTTATTTGATCTAGATTATATATATATATATATATATATATATATATATATATATATATATATATATATATATATATATATATATATATATATATATATATATATATATATATATATATATATATATATATATATATATATATATATATATATATATATATATATATATATATATATATATATATATATAGATTGTAGATCAAATGAGAGATTTTTTAAAGTTGTAAAAATGAGAACCCAATAAATGTTTGACAAGTGGATTTTGAGTATTAAAAAAACTAAAAATGAAATATATATCAAAAAGGGTAATTTGGGTATTTCATGTATCTCCATTTAATCCTAATCCTTCTCTAATATGTCGTCTCATCAAACCCAATAATCACAAACACACCAAAATCTTAATAAAAGTCTTATATCTCTTTTTTTTCCTTGTTCTTTTTATCTCCGAGTCATAAACACAAATTCCATGTTTTGATTATGCAAACCCATTAACCTCATAACCTCATCTCATATCCGCGATATATATATATATATATATATATATATTTTTTGAACCCTAGCCCGTGGTTGTCGGTTCTTATCTTTAATATGGTATACGATCTTCTAACCGCCGCCCTCGAAACCCATTGTTTAAACAGGTGATTTGTAACATTTAATATGTTGCCAAAAAGGCAACATTATTTGTTTGTTTCGATCATTTGTTGGTTTATTTGGGTTTCGCTTTTGGTTATCAATTCGTTTGTTTCGACCAATTTGTTTCGATTAGTTGTTGGTATATTTCGTTTTGATCCATTGGTTTGCAGCCGAAAAAACCCATCGTTTGGGTCTTTTGTATCAATTGGTTTGTATCATTTATTTGGGTTTGGTATTTAAGTCTCGAATTGATATTAAGAGACGCCTAAAGTTTGTGTGTCGAAACCACCATCAAGGTGTTACAGCTTATGTATAAGATGGGCTTGTGACCAAACGCTCGCCGGCGGTTTGTATGGATCAGATCAGAACACTGGTCGTTGTTGCCATGTGTATCACCAGTTTTGCGTTGGTCATTGTCGCCATGTGTATCCCGGTGTCAAGAATAGTGATACACTAGTTTTTCGATTGGTCTTTTGTGTGTCGTTAATAGAGAGATTTCTTTGGCGAGTTTTTGAGTTCCAAACAGTTTGTGTATGAGATGGGTTTGTGACCAAACGTTCGCCGGCGGTTTGCATTGTGCATCTTGGTTGTGTTTAAATCTTATTTGTAAGATATGTATTATTTTTTTTTTGAAGGAATCTAATATGTGACACCCTCTTAGCAATGCTTGACCAGTTGCAAGTTATTTTAGAATATAATCACTTGTTAGTTATTTCAGGAATAGACTTGGTCATCTCCACCGTATTTCATGCACACACGAAGACTACTGAGTGACATTTACTTATTTCAGTAGCCATATACTTTCAATGTTCCTAAGACTAATTAGTATTATAGAGTCTAATTATACATGTTCCCATGATTTCCATGTTTCTAGTCATGTTCTCCTAATATCTTGCAAGTATTTGCAATTATTTCCCTTATAATTATTGTAATGGCATCATTGAAAAATGAACTAACTAATGAAGTTAGTTTGAAGTCTTGTATCTCTTTATTTCTTGGAATCTTGCATGTTTAAATCGATCTCTTAGTTTTTAGGACGAGTATGTATTTTTTATTTTTCTACAAGGGATGTATCAGTGTTTGACGTGTCCAAGTGATTCACTAATTTTCTCGGTTGTGGGTTCGTTATGTATCCTCGGTTGTGGGTTCGTTATGTATCAGTGATACACTATGTCTTCGTGTACTATATTATGATGTACCAGACTAGTAAATTACTATATACCCATATTTAGATCTTTAAAAAAATAATAAAAAGTCATTGGTGATGTGTATCAGGATCTCATAAAAAAAATAGTTGGAAACTAAAATAATTACTTTGAGAACTCGAAAATGCTTCAAAGTGATGTTGATGGTTTGCGTAATTCTCTAGTTTTTGGAACTGATACAATGGTATTATATATAAAAAAAATAAGTAAATAAATAAATAAAAAAATTAAAATTTCCAAACAAAACTAGCGTGAAGAAAATGCTTACATATTTTGCAACAATTAATGTATCTAAATGCTATTCAATGGCCCCTAAATCATTTTTTTGGGTACATAAAACCCTCAAATTCAACATTTATTACAAAAATGCCATCCACCTAGTATTAGTGTCATCTAATCTCAATTAGTTGATCTAATGGTTCATATTAGTTCTTATTTTTACAATTTTAAGTTCTCTCTCACATTAACCCTCCCATATATATATATATATAAAATCCGGTTCTAAAGAAAAGTATAATTAGATAGAAAAGTGAGAAAAAAAGTTATAGGGTAGATTATGAAAAGGTTTGAAAGTTCTGGGTTAAAAAGAAACAAAACACAAAAAAGAAGGAGCAATCTTTTTTTAATCCAGATTTCCATATACAAACACCGATTCAAACACAAACACTGACCTCACCATCACCACCTCCACCTCCGTCGCCGCCGTCACCGTCACACCACCACATACTCCGATATATCACCAATTGCTTCTCACCATCTCCATCGCCACCATCATCATTCCCGTCACCACTCCACCGTCATCATGTCCACTGTCGTCAGTTCTGTCATCATCTCCACCACTCTATCTTTGCCGTCGTACATCCGTCGAACACCAGAAGAAAATTGAAATCAAGCCAGAGATATCCAAAAACTGTAAGTTTTTATTTACATGCTTTTAATTTTTTTTATGTTATTTTAGTGCATCATTGTGAAAATTATAAAATATTAGTGTTATTGGGGAATGGAATGACATTTAATGAATTTGTATGTTTAAAATTATATCTAGTGCATCTGAGAAAATAATATGTTATAGCACTTGTTTGTATGAATAAGTGCATCAGTATAAACATTATGTAAACAAGTGTAGATGATTAGATTATAAGGAATTTAATTTAGTGCATATTTTTGTTATATTAGAGCATCGCGAGATAGATTAATGCATCCATTGTGTATTGTTAGAGCATCGCGAGATAGATTAATGCATCCATGGTGTATTATTAGACATCGCGTGACTTGTTTCGTCATTTTTGTTTGATTAATGTATCAACAATTAATGTTATGGAATCTGTTAGAATCATTAGAGCATCACTTTAAAAAATTAAGGTATCGGGAGTGTATGGTTAGTTCATCAAGTGACAAATTTAGGGCATTAAATTCGTGTGATTAGAGCATGAAATGAAAAAGTAAGGGCATTGAGAGTTTGTGATTAGGGCATCTTATGAAACGTTAGTGCATCAAGTGTGTATGATTAAAGCATCGTATGATATATTATGGCATCCATTGAGTATCATTAGAGCATTTGTTTGATTAATTAGTGCATCAAGTTTTCATGAATTACATATGCTTGTATGATTATTGCATCAGGAATAGTTGTTACAGCATACTTTAGTATGATTAGGGCATCAAATGACTTGTTACGGCATCTATTTGTGATTAGTGCATCAAAATATGTTTAGTGCATCGTTGAACATATTAGAGCATCAGTGAGGATGATTAGGGCATCCGTGTTAGTGGTTGCCGCATCAGGTTAAATTTTTGTATGTTTGGTGCACCACTGAACATATTAGAGCATGAGTGAGTATGATTAGTGCATCAATAAGTAATGATTAGAGCACCAGTGAGTAATGATTAGGGCATCGGTGAGTATGATTAGTGCATCGTCACACAAATAAAGGAATCGATCAGCGTGAATGTTTAGTTAAAATTCAGTAGCAAACCTCAATGACAATGATCCCTTGTTTGACCTTTTTAGGAGCTCTGATGGAAGTGGACCGATGAAATGGTTTCCTTTTAAATTGCTATAATAAAGAGTTAGTAAGATTGGTTCTATTCCATGTAAGTAAACTTGTGATGCTAGCTCAAGGAGAAAATAACTTAAAGGACCTTCAAGAAATTCAGTCCAACAAGAAACTTAGGTATTGTTCCTGTTAAGTTATTGTTGGACAAATCCCTGAAATAGGAACAAAGAGAATGGTAGATGATGAAACATTTCTCTGTCTTGTTAAAGCTGCGATTCCTAAAGGCGTGTTGTGTTGCATATATTTATATTATGCATATAGTTTATTATTACTTTATAATAAGCACCTCCATATGTGCTTATATCCTTCCAAAATAAGCCAATAATCACTTAGCAATCCAAACATTTCAAAAAGTGCTTATTTCTAGTAAATAGTATAATACACCAATTAGCAGTTAACATAAGAAATGCCAATTAAACACCCTAATTGAATTTCCGTTTCCTGTATTGATTGATGTACTGTGTAGCCTCACTCACTCTTAAATCAATAAAACTTACAATGTATGTATCCTTCTGAGATTAGCTAATCCAGGATCTATAACTCTGTTTAGTTCACTGGTAGACAGATTCATGATTCATAGTATGTAGTGAAATATAAATAAGTTATTAAAATCATAATATATTATAACTTGGGGGAATGTCCAAATTGTGTACTTACAAGAACACAATTCTCGGAGACTCGGTATCATTGTAGTTGCATCCGAAACCATCCCAAACAATTCTTGTGGAGCACATGGATATCCTTGCCAGTGTTTTGTTACCTTGTAAGTTGACTTAATGCTCCACATTGCATCAGCTAATATCAAATATAGATATAACATTATTGGAGTTAGTGGCATGTAAGATAGTCTTGATTATTATCACTATGTAATTAAGTTGACAGATTCTACACTTACCATCTTGATCATGTGTTTGTTTTTGTGGGAGCGGTTTTAAAGTATAAAGCTCGAGAGCGTTGATTATGGGAGGCTTGGTTGACTTTTTCGTTCGTTTGATTGTGAGTATATAATTTGGTGATACGATCTCAGGTTCCTAGCAAATATGAGTGGTGAGTGTGTGATATTCTAGAGTCCAAGGTCCATCCTAGAAGTTCCCGTTCAGATAAATATTGAATTCTCTGGAATCATTACCTTCCATTTTTTCAGTTTCAACAAAGTGCAGGTACATGAAAAACTTATCGGTGGCATTAACAGGATCCCAAGTCAAGTTAAGATAATCAGTGTAAGGTGGGTTGGTGATACTATTCATGACTGCTGATGGTGGGTCAATGCTTGTACTAGGATCTGGATAAATTTTATCTTGAGTTTGTTGAACATTATCGGACCCCATGAAACTTGGGTACCATAGTCGATCATACTTGTCATCTTTATACCTGACCAAAGAGTCAAGAAAAGTGGAGTTAGCACTTAGTTTTCAGATTCTTTAAGACATGGGTAAGACACTATATAATTGGTCTGCACATCATAGATTCATTGCTTCAAAAAAACTCTGAAGTGTCTAGTTAATGTAGTCGGTTCTGAAGAAAAACTGCAGATGATATACTGCCACCGAATCCAGATAATATAGGTTCCCAAAACAGCATGTGTTATTGTTTTTCCTTAAATATTATTCGCCATCACATATCTAAAGCGGTAGTAGATTAATGCGGTACCAGATCATCTTATCAGTTACAGAAAGCTGGTAACTAAACTACTTTTTGCACCATGACCTGACCTATTTTATTTCATTTGAAGCATTATACATATGGCATGCTTACCTACAGGGGCAGTATTAACCAAATGGGCAATTGAATATGAAGAACCTGTTGGTGACGCTTTTAGACTTAATCATCCTGATGCATTGGCGTTTGTGCAGAACTGCAATGTTACACTAAGGTACTAAATTTCCTTCTTTTATTTAAATTATTATCTTTCCATTAATTTGTATATTTTTCAATAATATCATGTAGCTGTTTACCTTTCTAATTGTTGTCAGAATAATACAGGCCATCATGACAAAGATGTGGGACACCGATGATCAGATTTCAACTACGAGGTCAAGAAATGGTCGCAAAGCTTGGTGAGGCCGAGATAAAGAATCTACCCGACCGGACAAGTGGATTTCAACAATGGTGGCCTTCCATGTCAGGTATTAATTCCAACCTTCACAGTTTTTCAACTTATTAAAATCCTATGAAATATAAAGACATGCAGCACAACATTAATGTTCCTTTTACAACGTAGGATGAGACATTCTTAACATTTAAAATATCTATACAGGGATAATCTGGTATGAATGGGTTCAATACAAGCACATGGAGCAAGGTTCAGTGTGAAATGATATTGGCATCTTTTTCTTTTGCTGAGTACTTCTGAATTTGTGTAAAATTATGGCATCTCTTTTGGAGGTTTAAAAATAAAATTAGGGCATCGATTTGTGTAAAATTAGGGCATCGATTTGGGTAAAATTAGGGCAACGATTATACACTGCATCTTCTAGGCGCCCTTCCTCGTCAATTGGTGCATCAAAAATTAGATATTAGGGCATCTATGAATATGATTAGTGCATCGAAAAGATATATAATAATGCATCGATTTGTGTAAAATTAGGGCATCAATTTGTGTAAAATTAGGGCATCGATTATACACTCCATCTTTTAGGCGCCCTTCCTCGTCAATTGGTGCATCGAAAAGTAGATATTAGGGTATCTATGAATATGATTAGTGCATCGAAAATCAAAAAGATATATAATAGTGCATCGATTTGTGTAAAATTAGGGCATCGATTTGTGTAAAATTAGGGCGTCGATTATACACTACATCTTTTAGGCGCCCTTCCTCGTCAATTGGTGCATCGAAAAGTAGATATTAGGGTGATACGCTCCGTTGCATGTTAAATATCAGCTAAGTATCTAAACTATGGAGTATTTTGAGTACCTAGTTGAATGAATCTCCTTAGTACCATGTAGTTTATAAATTTGAATCTACCACTAATTATTCGGATGGTTATTAGACAAAAAAACGGTCCGCCCTACTTTTATGACATATCATAAAATGTGAATGGAATAGTTTATTAATGTATTAAGTTTGGTAAATCTCATAAATTTTGATGCAAATTTGTTGTCGTGGGATTTCTGATGAGTTGAGAAATGAATTGATGAATCATGTATCATTATGTTTGTATTGCTAGTAGATTTCTTTATTTTTTTATATTTTTTTTGTTGAGTTTAGGTTAGAGTTTCGCAGCTGCGCGCCATATTGGTGAAGCTCGGACCAGTAAGTTTGAAACTTTGAATAAAGGGATCAATTTCTTTGATGTTCTATGATTGTACAAAATTAGTAAATTTTGACTTGCGGCCATTAGCAGAAAGTAGGGAACTTTAGTACATTAAAAGTACTGTTTTCGAATGTTTGAGAACTATAAAAAGTATCAACTGATATGCTCTCCCTGTCTCACTTCTTCTCTCAGGCATATATAAAAATAGCTCAGGTCGTTTCATCTCGACCCGTAAGTTTACTTTATTTATATCCCATTGTTCCACAATGTATGCTGTTATTTCAGTATTCTTATGCTTGAATATGATATCTGAATTTCTTAGTATTGTTCATCTATAGGATTTGATACCACCTTTATATCTCGATGAGCTTTCGTTATTACAAGACCGCATTTTCCCATTTTCCACTCAAGTTGCTCTTAACATGATTGAAAAAGAACTCGGGTTACCACTAGATCAACTTCCCTTGGCCAGGTCACTTGTACCATACTTTTTATTGTTTGTAGTCAATTTTATAAGCAAAACCATAAAGGTGAAAGTCGTGGGTTTGCCAAATATGTTACATTCTGGGTAGTCTTGCCAGTTTTACCTATCCTTGCCAATTAGCTCTCTCGTGGACCTCTGAGTGCATAATAACCTTGCATCTGAGTATTAAAATCAGTTACTATTCTTGTTAGAAATCAAGATGGGAAAAGTAAGTGCTGCAGTAGATCTGATAATCGAGTTGATAAGAAGCCTAGTAACACCAACTTATCTGGTCACCTGATTAGAGGTGGAAAACTGGGCGGGTCAGGCATGTAGTGAATACTGGTAATCGTGGTACGGTTTGATCCAGAACACTACATCTCCCCAAGTTTTGAAATTATATATAAATAGTTAGTATGTTAGTTATGATAAGAAAAGAATATTTGTTATTACAATAATAAATATTATTTTGCATAAAATGGAATGAGGTTTTAACATTGAAAGTAAACTTTCAGCGAGTTTCGAACCATTTGAACAACTTGACCCGTGTTCTTTATGCTCTTTCTAGCTAGGTTTTGCCAGTTTGACTATCTCGTGATGAAACATAACTACAATTTTACTGCATCTGTGTACATTATGTGCAATTTTTCTTACTTTAGCAGTTATGCATTATCTTCTTGTTCTTTGAATTATTATTGTGAATAATTGGTTTGTGGAAATTGATATAGATTTTACTGGTGTCGTCCCAGATATCCTGTTGTTTTTCTTATAGTTTCTTCAAGTTTTAGAAAAGTCAGTTGATATGCTTATTTGATTAATGCAGGCTGATAAATTGTTCTCCCCTCAACCTTCAATTGAACAACTAATTGGATTTCTTCCTGAGCAGCGACAAATTCTGATGTTTTCAGCTACGTTTCCAGCTACTGTCAACGATTTCAAAGACCGATATCTGAAGAAGCCTTATGTTTCCGTATAAGAAGTTTCCAGTTACTGTCAACGTTTCCAGTTCTATTGAGAGCGACAACAATTTTTTTTTATGTGTATATATATATATTTTGTTGCATGAAGGAAATGTTTCCGTACAAGAAGTTTTCGAGACTTATTGTTTAATATTCGAGGCTTTAGTTTCTGCATTGTAAATGTTACTCAACTATTTTAATAAATTTTTTTATTATTTATTTATTTTTTTTTTTGTAATTTTCTTATTGATTTAGAAAAAAAATGTAACATATGAACACTATTGTTATTGTGTTTTGTTAGAAATTAAACAGCGTGAACAAATTCATAGTAAATTAAATGATACACAAAATAAACCTTGGAAAATATAAAATGTTACAAAATGGTCCCTGTAGTTAGCTGGAAAAAAAAGGAGGAAGGGAAAGAGATCTAACGGATGAGATCACTTCTCTCACTTTTCTCTTGAGATCAACTTTTTAAATGATACAATCTCTCTCTCTATATATATATATATATATATATATATATATATTAAACTTTAACATTGTTTTACGAGGATATAAGGAATGAGTTTAGTTTCTTAAAAAGTTGTTTGTTTTGAAGGTTTGGACTTTAAAATTGGTAATTAAACTCATGAATTTGGGCATAACTCACAGCAACCATGATGGATGGGTTTTCTCTCTTTTAAATCATACCAATAGTTATATTCATACCCTCTAAACCAAACACCCCATTTTTTCTATAATTATACTATTAATATTAATACTTCCTTTATTATAACGAGGTGGAAACCCTGAGTTTTTTTTGAAATTTTTTTGGACCTTAGATACACAACAACCTTCCTAAACTTTTCTTTAAATCAATACACAGCAGTTTCCGGAAGAGTTAATATCTCTATTAGCTAAACCCTTTGTTATTCTTACCTTGCCTTTGGACTCGTATTTTGTTCGTACACAATCAACGGAGGCCTCCCCGACATCACCTCCACAGTTGGTCACCTCATATTTATAATCGTTACACATAAAAAGAAAAAGCTATAATTAAAAAATTAAGTGGCCAAATATACGCTAACATCATTACCTAACATATATAATCCCTCAACTCATTCGATTTCTGAAATGCTAGCTTAGAAGCACCTTGGTTATCATATTACAAAAGATTAAGATATAGTGAGTGTATTTATCATAAACTGATATACATATGGCAACCGAAATACTTTTTGACCGTAAAACTAACGTAGAGATACCAAACGGTTTTACCACTGAAAATCAAAAACTAACGTAGAGATACCTCGCGCATAAGTTGCAGCTTTCACCATACTTTTTCCTAGCCTTTGTGCACTTTCTCCTATAGACAACCACCTTTACAGCTCCTTATTCAACTCCCGTTCCATTTCCTCTTCAAACCTTCTGAATTGTTCCATGGATTCTTCCATAGTTGAATCAAGGTAGCATTCAGCTTCTTGCATGGAGTTCTAAGCTCCTGCTACTTCTTGGCCAAGCTCTAGTTCTACTTCGGCGATGTAATGCCGATGTGCACAGCAGTGACAATAGGCCCTTCTTACACTTACAATTTCGGTACGATAAAAAACAAAACCTTGATTACCAATAGACTTATCAAAGCATCTGATGTAATAGTCGTTAGAATAGTCACTTACCAGATCCCAGAGGTGGTGTTTGGCTTTGAGCTATACAATGTAGCATTTGTATGCGAATATAGTATTTGAAGTTGTCGTAATCAGATAACACTTCCTTTACCTATTTGTGATGTTATATTTTGGTCCGTCAGAGAAAAAAATGCATACCTGAAACGAACACTTTTAAGACCTTTGGTGCCTCCTGTTAAGGATACGACCGTTAACCTGGCTGCCTCAGCTTCCAGTACAGACAAAACTCATTTTCACCAAATGCTACTCAATCACCTGCCATATATTTTGTTGTTGCTTCCGGTCCACTCTAACGAATTCACTGTTGTTGCTTTCGGTAAGTTTTATATATTATGAGCCCTGAGCACTAAGTTAATGAAAAAGCCAAGCAGAGGACAGAAGTCTAATTCAAACACCCTAAACCAGCTTTAAAAAGTATCAGTAGCATATAAACTCACCCAAAGCAGCGAAGAATGACTTATATTGACACTCGTACAGGGAATTCATGAATTCTGACAAGAATGGAATTTTTCCGATTACTGTCAGAATTTCTGGTGCATCAACAACCTGCAGAATAATTCATGTGTGAATACAGGTTCGAAAATATAATGGAAAGGTGTGCAGAAGCCAAGAAGAAAAGCGTTGGTTACCTTTTGCTTTAGGGAAACTCTGTCCAATGAAATAATGCTCGCTAGAACAGTGTAGAATATGAAGGTATCATAGGGGAATATTTCATAGGTAGTAAATGTGGATATAGAATCGAGGAACAGATCACCAGCTTTCTTGAAGTTGCGAGTGGACATGCAGTACAAGCCTTCATACACTTTCAGTCTGTTTTTCCTCTCCCAGTCACCTCCTTCCTCCAACAGGCTGCCATCATAATTGCATTTATGGATTAAATAGCCATTTCAATCCCCAATCTGACATCCATTTTAGTCCCCATTTCAGCTCCAAGCATAGAAATTTCAGTCTCACGTCATTACCGAAATTTCAGTCTCACGTCCCCATTTCAATAGTCCGATGTAAAGTTTAATAAGATGATAGAACACCCCAAAACTGACCCATATTAGCTATTTATAGCATTAAATAGTTTTAAAAATATCAAAATATTGGACAAAATATGTTCTGCCAATCCAAACGACCCTCCCATTTTGCAGCCATATCATTAAGCATGTAAGTGATTTCAAATTTACCTTGGCCCTGGATCTCTCGTTTCTCAGCCCAGCAATATCATGAGCTTCGCCGCCATCCGTTGTTCTTTTTTGTATTCTACAATATACAAATATCCGCTTTCAATTGGGGCAAAGTCACCCATAAGCTTGTTCCTTTGAGGTATGATCTTTAACTTTCGACGTAAATTCTTATTTTGGACTTCTTGTGGGTTTCTGTAACCCTGTAAAACGCTGCTGCTACCCATCGCAATTCAACCTATTTTACATTCACACATATCAAACAAATTAATTACGTTAACTTCACCATAACTTAAATGCATCTACATGGCCAAAAAATGTTACAATCTTAAAAAAGAACATTATTATTTGGTTAGATACCTGATATCTAGAAAAAGAACAATACTAAGGGCAAACACATGGTTTGAGTACTGGTGCGTGAACCTCTATCCAACAGGTAGTGTTTGCTTAAACTAACTTTCTCATATTAGCATCCTTGGGTCGAACTGTGCAGGTAAGATTCCGATGATCTTTAAAAAAATTTGAATATGTCCCATTTTGTAACTTTAGCCAAGCTGCGAGTTTGGATTCTGGAACCATAAGTTTTTTTTAGCGTAAGTAACTATATGTGACAAATATACACAAATTAAATGACCATAACATAAACAGACTTAGAAAATATAAGATCATAAATTACAAATAACACCTTTGTATTACTGTGTAAGACTCGATTTCCCAAAAAAAAAGAACCTTATAACTTGGAATGGTATTGCAACCCACAGTCGTCTTCAAAAAACATTTCAACGCAAACTGCAACAAACCTTATATGACCAGTGATACAACATGTATGGCACGTAAATCAGTTACAGCACGAAAATAGACCATCACTTCCTTTAACATCTACGTTGTTGCTCCATTTGTTGCGTTGGTTTGTCTCATCAGTTCCAACAGCTGCCGCAAACATCCTATATTTTTGGATATACGTTTGATTCATAACCTGGCAACCACCTGAAAAAGAAACCCAAACATATGAATTCGATGACTGAATAGTTTACTAAGAAGTGATTACACTCTAAAATCAGCTAAAAATCGCTAGTATTGCGATTAACAAACCTAATACTCCGAAAATCAGTTTTGACTAATCATATGTAGCATACATCGTTTGCAGGTCCCTAATGTCCACGAACAGTTTCTCCTGAAGTAGTCTACTTACGTGTATATATACTGGTTTTAGTCTCATGAGTAGTAAAACTGCATCGTGTACCATTCAGATCCAATTCATTTTTAGTAGAATTGGTTTTGCTATTCAAAAGGGGGTTGCGGCACAGCTTGTTGCCCGTTTGCCTGCCATCTTATTGTAATCGTTATTACAAGTAATAATAGAACTTCCATTACTCTCAACAAAAAAAAAATAAATAAATAAAAATAGTTAAATAAAGAGATTCAATACATACCCTTTCAGCAAGCGATCATAACTTTTAATACAACACCTAAATCCCAAACACCCGTAAATTCAATGCCAGAATCACAATTCCAAACACCACTGATTTCACAAAAAACGAAGCAATATATATAAATGAAAAAAAAAAATCCAAACTTACAGCACAACACCATAAATAAATAAAAACGAAGTAAAACTAACATAAGAACTGAAAAGGTAATCAGCATATATAAGCAATCAAACCCCTGAAAAAAAATTACATATACTCAAAAGCAAGAGTTTCTTTGTAAAGCAACATCAAGTCCAAAACTGATTGCACAAACCGGATCCAAATCGATCTTACCTTGACCTTCACCAGTTAGAGATGAGTTCAAATAAAATAACATCTTATTGTAAAAAAGGTAGGAGAACATCTTGGCCGTTAGATCATCAATTCAAGGGCGTAGATGCAAGGTGGTAGTTTTGCATTTTTTTTGGAATTATAATAGTACTAGCTACAGGCCCGCTGTGACACACGGTAAATTTTTACTAAAATTTAACTGATAAGTAGTAATTTATTATTGCTAAGCATAAGTCATTAAGCATGCATAAGCTTTACCTGATCATTCGAGTAGTTAACTCGCGTACTGTAGACTATTGCATCACTTTTGCATTCATATCATTTTATAAACATTTCATTTCATTTTGTCTTATGATGAAATTGTAAGACGAGAGGTTATCTCGTTTACTCCAATGACCGATTAATCGCACGCGCGACACCTACGACAGGACTTGATAAAACAAACGACAAAAGTCCGTGATATGGAATATTACAGAAATCAAAATATTTCAGACACGTAACAACAAGATACTACGTTATAAAAGTTATCAAACAATGATACTTCGGTCACAAGTTAATATCGCGGGACACAAAATATTTAACACACTATCACTTAAATAAAAAATTTATAATACTCAAACACAATTAAAATATAAGTGCATTACATACATTACATACACATATACTTTTACTTACATAATTCTCTTTTACTTATATTACCTTTACAAGAGTATATTTTATAAAACTTGGAAGTTTTATCTCTTTGTCTCCCTTCCCACTCACGACAAAAAGAAAACAAAAGCAGAGAAGAATAAGATTTGAAGATCTCATCTTCAACCTCTACTCTTAGCTACTCACTTAGATCGAATCTCCCAAAGAAGGAAAACACAACATGATATCCCACCCTACCCTTCTCTATCTTACCAAATTCGTGAAAACTCTTGCTTCACAAATCTCTCTTTGATACTCTCGCTACATCTCATACGAATCCAAGGGAAATCAAAGAAAAATCGTTCAAAGGAATCATATCTTCACACATATTTAGTTTGAGCCAAAAGTCCAAGATGTTCTTAACTTTTGGAAGGTAGCCGAATTTGGCTTCACACCAAGACCCAAGAGAAGAAAGTTAACCAAACCCCTCCTCAATAAACTCCTATATCTCTAGTCGAATTGCAAAGCTTCAAACTCGCCATCAAGTGTTTACCAAAACTAGGTTTGTAAAAGTTAGGGCTTTCAAAAATTGATTTGGGGGTTTTGCAATTAGAGGTGTGTAGGAGCTAATTCAAGTCTCATTTGGTCCGAAACCAAGAAGCCATTCTCGTCCTCACGCGTCCTCCTTGAGTTGAGGTTATGAATTTTCCTTGTTGTAATGTTCTTTTGTTGTTGTTATATTGTTAAGCTAATAACTTGTACCAAATGATATCATAAAGTCTTGCCGTGTTTAATTCTTTTAATTTCTTCATGTCGAAAATAAATATGTCATTTGGGTGTTGTGATGGTTTTTCTGTCGAGGGAAATGAAAACCAAGAAAATTAGAGAAGTGAAGTTTTACAAATCGTGTAAAAAGTAAAGATATCACATTAGAGTCATGGTATTGAACTTTGGTAATGAGATGTACAAATTTTTTTGGTTCGACTAGGAACCCATGCTTGATGCTCGTATTTTTTTTGTCGACCTTAGTGTCATTCTTAGTGTCAATAAAAGTCATAAACTAAGGAAACCATTTCTACACCATAAGGGAATGATAACTTGAGAAGTAGGTTGTTACCACAACGTCTTGTGCTTAGGATTAGTCGCACTTATGTGGGTCATGGTTGGTCCTCATTATGGGTCGAAAATCTAGCTATGGTTGTACCACAGCGACTCGTCAACATGGATATCGACTTGTAAATCTTGAACGAGTCTTTACTCATCTCCCTTTTGCTATACGAATGAGTATGTAGTATGAAGAAAATGGGTGTTTACTACTCACTGTTAACACGAGATCACAAGGGTTGTCTTAAATATAGATCATGTGTCCACCCACTTTTCATATATTGTGACCTTATAACTTATGTCAAGAAACCCATATGGCCGTCTAGAGCTTGCAAAAATCGAAACAACTTCACTTGTCATATATAGCGAGCCAAAGATTTGTGAGTCTAGCTCACGAGTATAAAATTGTCACCAAGATACTCATGTGTCAAATAGAAAAATAAAATACATTAAAGTCTTGTAGTGACAATCTAAATTTTTCCAACAACTTGTACAAACAACTTTTGTTGGAATCACTCCTAAACAGTATTTCAAGTATTTATATTTCATATGTAATAGGTAGCTTTATTATGGCCTTTATGTTTGTTTAAGGTCAAGCTTATGTAGAAGGCCCATAAGCTTAGGCCCAAGCCCAATAAGGAATAGAAGAGGAGTGTTGCCCTAGCTCCTTGCCTATATAAACCATGTAATAACCCTCACTTGAGGGTTGGTTGTTCAAGTTATTCTTTCTTTCACACTCTTTCTCTTAACCGTGTTTATTCATACGTATTGTGTGTGTTTGGATAGCTTGTTCATCCGCCTCTCCCCTTCATCTCTTTCTCTATAACTTGTGTTTGTAAAACTAGTGACCTAACAGTGGTATCAATCGCCAAATAGTTGGGTGCACACTTTGTTTTTGAAGTTTTTGGTTTAAGGTCTTACGCGTAAAGATAACGCCATCTTTGGTTCTATTAAAAACTCGTTTTTTACACTTTTTAATCCAAGATTCTTGTACTTTCAATGTTTTGAGGTTTTAAAATACTGGTTTTTGGGAAAAAAGTTTCAAACTTTACGCGTGGATTTACGTTTTTAAGCTTGTTTTTGTTCGTGGGTGTCGTTCTACGCGTAACCCGTTTAGCAGTTTTGGTACATCAAAATTCACACTTTTGTGTTCTTTTGGTACTATTGAAGCTATTCCATAACAAACATCTGGTTTAGAAACACATTTGGGCAAAATCAAAGTTACGAGTAATCCTACGCGTATCAAAACCCTAAATTTACGCGTAAGATTTTTCCTTGGTTTGATCTTCATTTTCCGGTTTATTCCGTGTTTTCTTACTTGGATAAGTCCTGAAAATACGTCGACTTTGGATATCTTTTGCACTGTGAAGTGTAAAAGATCATTTGGGCAAAACCCTAAAATTACGCATAAGCATAAGCTTACGCGCAGAAATTCTACGCATAAGATTCACTTTACGCGTAAACTTAGTTCTACGCATAAGGTAATCCTACGCCTAACTTTCTACGCCTAACTTTTGTCTACGCATAACTTTAGTGCTTTTATCCTACTTACGCGTAAGCTAAAACCTACGCGTAACTCCTCATTGTTACGCGTAACTTTTGGTGTTTTTACGCATAAGTGCTACTTGGTTCTTGTCTTTTCTACGCCTAAGGACACTTCATCAACAAAGGTTCATTCGACTACAAAGATCCATTTTACC
Source organism: Chrysanthemum makinoi (assembly GCA_910596185.1). Taxonomy (NCBI): domain Eukaryota; kingdom Viridiplantae; phylum Streptophyta; class Magnoliopsida; order Asterales; family Asteraceae; genus Chrysanthemum; species Chrysanthemum makinoi. The sequence goes on from OU343221.1 coordinate 76,625,067, forward strand.
ACACAAGTTTTTCAACATGTCACAACCACCATACTCTAACTATTTCCCTTACACTTATCCTCAACGACAACAACAACTAAGTCCACAACATCAGCAATGGAATCAACAACAAGCAATTTATCAACAACAATTTAATCAACAACATACTCCACAACTTGCTGCAAATCCACAACCTCATATGGTTCAACCACCACCAAGTCCTCAAGTTCAACCGTACACAAATGAATTCAATCAACATCCATCAAGGAACACTATGAAGGAACCCACTTGGTTTGCAAAGATGTGTGAAGCTTTAAGCAGCCAACAATCAATTCATGAGGCTCGATCACTTGATAGACCTCCAATGCTCACTCCAGGAAACTACGATCAATGGGTGATAAGGTTCTTTAGGTTTTGTGACCTGAAGAAGCCACATGGAAAGTTCTTAAAGAAGGTTATCTTGGAAGGTCCATTTGAGATGCCTACTATCATTGTACCCGGAGATCCAAATGCCATTCCACCAAGAGATGAATAAACAAACATTGCTACTGTTCAGCACTTGAATCCTCAAGAACTTCTACACTATGAAGCTGATGAGCTTGCCATGGAATACATCCTTTTAGGATTACCAAACCCAATTCTTCGTAGTGTTGATGCTCAAAAACTGCACAGAAAATGTGGGATCACATTCGCCTTCTTATGGAAGGATCTGTACTCAATCAAGAAGATTTGGAATCCAAAATTTACTTGGCTTATGAATACTTCATGATTGAACCTGGAGAGACACTAGAGTCTTATCATCACTGATTTTCAGACATCATCAATGATTTGGATAAACACAACATCATCATGCCAAGAATTGCAGTGAATACTAAGTTCCTAAGTAGTCTTGGTCCCGAATGGGAGAAGTATGTCATTTTTCTCCGCTGCTTTAAGAACATGCATCATTCTACCTACGGATTGTTGTACATTACTTGAAACCTCATGAAAAGGAAGTTGATCGGGAAAGGATTCTCCGTGCTCAAATTGCTCCACCAACACATCCGGAAAATCAACAACAACTTGCCTTATATGCTCAAAACAGTTATTCTCCTCAACCAGCAACTCAACCAAATGCCTCAAACACACCTTCACAACAACAACCTCAACAAAATCAATTGGTTCCATACAACAACAATGCTCAAGCATTTGTCGTGAAGCGACCGAGGAAACCGATCCGCTCAAGCATTGTAACAAGGATTTGTGATGATTGCTAATGCTTTTGGCCGTTATACCAACAAATCCAACAATCGTATTCGCTCCTCATCTAACACACGGACTCAAGCTGTTGTGAACAATGGACGTGTTGAAGTTCAATCGTATTATGGTCGTCAGATGGGCGGTGGTCAAGGGTTTAATGCTGTGGGTAGGAATAACAACAGAGCTCAAGTGGTGGAACAAGGTAATGCTCAAAATCGGTTGAATGGTCTTCGATGCTACAACTGCAATGAGAAGGGACAACTGGCTAATGCATGCCCAAAGCCAAGGACTAAGGGCAGTGCTTATTTCAAAGAGGCTCTTCTTTTGGCCCTTAAGGATGAAGCTGGTGGAACTCTCACAGACAAAGAACAGAGCTTTATGGCAAATCCTGACTCAGATGATGATATGGAGGACTTGCAGGCCAATGCAGCTGTTATGTTGATGGCTAATATGCAGGCGTTAGACATGAGTGACACAGCCCGTGTATGAAACTGATGGCTTGTCTCAGGTACCCGAACAAACCATATTTATCTCTGATCTCATATCTCCGCCAACATCTCAATCCGGCAAGGCTCAGAATGTTCAAAATGAGTCGTCCACATCTCATTCCGACGATTTTCAACTAGACCCCGTAGTTATATTTGACGATCAAGATGACCAAACGGTTTCCCTTGATAATCAAATTGACTCCGTGGTTATACTTGAGGATCTCAGAAATGATCATGTTGTGACTCACATTGAACACGCCGAACTTTTGCCTCATCCAGATTTTGCTAGCTTAATACAAGACCAACAAACCATAGTGGAAGAATGTCGTGCAATTAATCAGGACTTGAAAAGTAAAAATGCAATGTTAACAAAGGATTTTGAATGTTTACAAAAGCAACTCAACTTTTTCAAAACTCAAGAAAAACGTGAAAACGGTTTTGAAGCAGCCTTTGCCAAATCTTATCAAAATGAAAAATATTTAGAGCGACAGATGCGTGATCTAGCCGCTTCTAAGAATGCTTTGTTGTCTGAAATAGAACAACTGAAACATGAACATAAAAAGCAAATTAACACTCTCACCTTGGAAAATCAAAAAGCTAAGGCTGAGTTGTTAACTTGTCAAAAACAGTTCTCTGCATACAAAAAGCATTCAACGAAACGAATAGATGATCATCTTGAAGAAATCATCGGCTTGCAAAACAAACTTAAAGAGTTTAAAACTGTTGTTTACAAACATGGCGAGTCGGTCACAACCATTGAAAAGTTTACTTTAAAACCAAATCCAAATGGATATGGACCGAATCTTGCTGATTACAAACCTAAGCTTTCAACCAAAACATTCAAACCAAATCCTGAAGTTTCCAGTGCAGAATATAAAATTGATAATTCCGTTATGAATGTTGTTGAATATCATCGTCAAGAGGAATTAGATGCAGAAGACGAGAGTCGATCAAAATTAAAAACTGTTGTTTACAACAAACCTTTTAATTATTCAAAACCGGTCACTTTCGTCACACCAACGGATTCTTCTAACACAGAACACCTGAGTCTTCTATTGTTAATCCCAAAACAGACTTTGCACAAACTTATGGTCCTTTACCTTCCATTAGCGAAGTAAACTCACAACCTGAAAATCGAAAAATTCTTCGATATTTTGACATTTTCATGGTTGACCTCAAAATTTTACAACATGAGATAGAATATCGATCTGAAATCAAAGTTGAACATTTTCAATCGCCTCTGGCGCGAGAACAAAGAGACATTTTTCAGAAAAATCTTTTACCTAATGTTAAATACTTGAAAAGTTGTGCATTGCTCTGGGAAAAGATTTTCATAAGGAACTTGGGGTCATGAAAAACGCTGAGAAAACAGAAACATCTATTTCAAACACTAAACGTAAAAAGAAAATGTTAAGAAAAGATGTTGATCGACTCTTGGAAGATGTCATCTGTGCTGATGTTCAAAATGCTGTGTTATTGAATTCTTTGTCATATGCATTTGATAATATCTCTGCTGATACTGTTGCTTCTGTGGTAAATGTTGAGAACAATGATAATGTGCTTCAGATCGAGTCCTTAACAGTTGAAAACAAACGATTGTCAAACGAACTTTCAAATGCAATACGTCGTCTTAATTGGTGTCAAAAAGATATTCACGATCAACAACTTGCTTTTCAACACAAAATCAACCAGTTGCGTGCAAAACCTTCTGATTCTAAAATTGAGCACCTGGATGATCAAAACGTGTCTTTTAAGTGTCAAATCTCAAAATATGAACAAGAACTTGTAAAAGTTAAAAGGAATATGGTGTCATATTTGATTTACTCAAAAAGACTCGTGATGAAGCATCAAATGAACTTGATCATTATCTTGCACACACTAAAGAAGTTATGCATTTTGCTCGAAATGTTCGGTCTGAAAATCAAGATCTGATTCACACTATCATCAAGTTAAGAGGAATGTTAGGAAAGTATGAACAACTTCCGCCAACAATCATTAAGAGATTAGCCCCGTAACACTTAGTACTCATGCACCTAGAATCTCTACTGCCAAATCACAAGTAGCTAACGTGCTTCCTTCTACTGAAACAGGAATAGTTGAGCCTTTTCCAAACGACCGCACTTCACAGCCTAGGAGCACTCAATCGAAGAATAGGAAGTTGCGACCTAAGAAAAGATCAATCAAGAATGCTAAAGTAGAAGAACACCCTAGGACTCTGAATAAGACACACGTTGCCTCCACTATAGATATTGCGTCTAGCAAATGTAATAGAAATAGTGATGTAACGAATGCTAAACCGTTAAGTACTTTTGATATTCAGTCTAATGCATCTTGTGATATTTGTCATAAAAGTATGAATTCTGATTGTCATGATAAATGTGTTGCTAAAGCTATCATCTCTCGTTTAAGGAATCCTAAGAACCGGAATACCTCTAGGCCCACTAATCTTTCTAAGTCTGTGCTTGGTAGACCGCCATCTTTAGATTCTAAGAAACGCATTGCTGTCCCTGTAGCTCCAGCTTCACCTCCTAGGAATGTAGTACCACCTAGTGAATTCACTAAGACTAAAGCAAAGAGTAGTTATAGATGGCAGAAATGGTTATATAACACACTAGGATTTAAGTGGATACCTAAAGCTATTGATGTGTGTATATCCACTATAACTGCTATGGAACCCTCTAACATTTCGGGTTCCAAATCTACTTCTATTCCATCTGTGTCGTCTGTGTGTAATGCAGGTGATACAGATCATTCTCTGGATTGTTGATAGCGGATGTTCCCGACACATGACAGGCAATCTTAAACTGTTATCAAACTTTATTGCAAAGTTCATTGGCACTGTCAGGTTCGGGAATGATCACTTCGCAGCTATCATGGGCTACGGAGACTATGTCAATGGGAACATCGAAATTAGCATGGTTTACTATGTGGAAGGCCTCGGTCACAATCTGTTTTCAGTAGGTCAATTTTGTGATGGAGATTTGGAGGTTGCTTTCAGGGAGAAAACTTGTTTCATTCGTGATCTACAAGGAAATGACCTTATGCCTGGCTCGCGTAATTCTAGTCTCTACACTATCTCTATGCAAGACATGGTTGCTTCCTCTCCCATTTGCTTACTTTCTAAGGCAACATCAACAAAATCCTGGCTATGGCACCGTCGTCTCTCACATCTAAACTTTCAAACCATCACCAACCTTGCTCGACACAAACTAGTTGAAGGACTCCCACGATTCCGGTATTCAAAAGATCACCTTTGCTCAGCTTGTGAACAAGGAAAAGCACTCGTGCTCATTTTCCTTCAAAGGTGGAACACATCTCACAGCATGTGCTTCATCTTCTTCACATGGATTTGTGTGGCCCGATGCGTGTGCAAACGATCAATGGCAAACGCTACATCTTAGTAATTGTTGATGACTACTCACGATGGACTTGGGTCTACTTTCTTCGTAGCAAAGACCAAGCTCCACAAATGATCATCACCTTTCTCACAAAAATACAGGTTCAGCTCCGCAACACCGTCAGAATCATCAGAACAGACAAAGGAACTGAATTTGTTAACAAAACCCTTCATGAATTCTATGAGAAAGTGGGAATTCAGCATCAAACATCTATTGCACGTACACCTGAACAAAACGGAGTTGTTGAAAGACGAAACCGAACGTTAGTGGAACCTGCAAGAACAATGTTAATCAATGCTAAACTTCCAGATTACTTATGGGCATAAGCTGTATCCACTGCATGCTATACTCAAAACCGCTCTATGATCACAAAACGCCACCACAAAACACCTTTTGAGCTTGTCCACAACTATAAACCGAACCTCAAACACTTTCATGTATTTGGATCCCTTTGCTATCCGAATAATGATCGTGATGATTTTGGAAAGCTCAAATCCAAAGCTGATATTGGAGTCTTTATTGGATACTGTGACAATTCTAAAGGTTTCCGAATCTGGAATCGTCGAACTAAGGAGGTAATGGAAACGATTCATGCTCATTTCGATGAACTCACGGAAATGGCTTCTGAGTATAACAGCTTAGAACCCGGTCACAACCGTTTAAACTTCCCTCAACCCCCATCATCATCTGAAGAAAGCCCTCAGCTAACTCGTCAACAAATGGAAAGGTTATTTGCTCCTCTGTTCTGTGACGATATTGATGAACGTGCTCCAGTTGTATCCGCTGTTTCCGCTGCGCAACTCTGATAATATTCCTATACCTGATACACCTGCTACAACAACTACTGTTGAAGATGCACCTACACCAGTTGACTCCAACACAACAGTTGAACACACCGCTTCCAACAATGATGAACCCGCTGATGATATTCTGAATGAAATACCCCCACCTGCAGATTTTGATCCAAATGCGTTCTTCAAACCGTTTGCTAATGAGACCGCTGCACCAGATGTCGCGGAATCTTCAACAAACCATTTGAATCCTCAGAATCTGCACAATGTATACCAACATCAACCCTCCACACATAGATGGACAAAAGACCATCCTCTGGCTAACATTATTGGCAACCCAAATCAACCGGTCGTTACGCGACAACGTCTTCACACAGACGGTGAACATTGCATTTATGCACTCATTGTCTGCCAATCTGAACCTAAAAACATTAAAGACGCAATGACAAAAGACAACTGGATTGAATCCATGCAAGAAGAACTCAACCAATTCAAACGTCTTGAAGTATGGAACTGGTTGAAAGACCAACAGGGGTCTACGTCATTGGTTTAAAATGGATTTGGGAAAACAAATTGGATGCTGAAGGGAACGTCATCCGAAACAAGTCACGTCTAGTTGCTAAGGGTTATCGTCAGGAAGAGGGGATAAACTTTGAAGAATCTTTTGCTCCGGTTGCTCGTCTTGAGGCTGTTCGGATATTTCTAGCGTTCGCGGCTCATATGAATATGACGGTCTATCCGATGGATGTCAAAACTGCGTTTCTCAATGGACAACTTAAAGAAACGGTTTATGTCAGCCAACCGGATGGATTCGTTGATCCTGAGTTTCCGAATCACGTCTACAAATTGAACAAAGCTCTGTATGGTCTCAAACAAGCTCCTCGGGCATGGTACGATAAGCTATCATCCTTCCTCATTGCTAATAATTTCACCAAAGGTTCGGTTGACCCAACTCTTTTATACAATATCACGGGGCACATATCTTAATTGTTCAAATTTACGTGGATGACATCATTTTTGGGTCTATACATAAAAAGTTTTCAATCGCTTTTGCAAAACTAATGAAGAAAAATTTTGAAATGTCCATGATGGGTGAACTTACATTCTTTCTCGGACTGCAAGTTCATCAATCACCCCGTGGTATTTTCTTGAGTCAGTCCAAATATGCCCTTGAATTGTTAAACAAATTTGGAATGAAAACCTGTGACACCTATGCCACACCAATGGCTCATACCAAGAAGCTAGACTGATTTACATGGGAAATTGGTGGACCCTACAAAATACCGTAGTATTATTGGGTCTCTCATGTATCTAACAGCTAGCAGACCTGATATTGTCTTTGCCGTTTATCTATGCTCTCGTTATCAGTCGCGACCAACTGAAACCCACCTCTCTGAGGCTAAAAGAATCCTCCGATACATAAAGGGAACCATTAACTTGGGGATCTGGTATCCGAAGGATTCTGGTTTTGAACTAATCGCTTTTTCAGACGCTGACCACGCAGGATGCTTAGACTCACGGAAAAGCACTTTCGGAGCTTTACAATTTCTTGGTGATAAACTGGTGTCATGGCAATCGAAGAAGCAGGATTGTACATCGCTGTCATCAACCGAAGCAGAATATGTAGCCATGTCCGCATGTTGTGCTCAAGTCATATGGATGAGAACACAACTCAAAGACTATGGTTACGTATTTGACCGAATCCCGATGTATTGCGACAATCGGAGTGCCATTGCAATCTCGTGCAACTCAGTTCAGCACTCGAAATCAAAGCACATCGATCTTCGATATCATTTCATCAAGGATCACGTGGAACTGGGTACTGTTGAATTATATTTTGTGGGTACAAAATACCAATTGGCAGATCTTCTCACCAAAGCCTTGCCTCCCGCTAGGTTTATTGAGTTGGTCCACCGGATTGGTATGAGGTGTTTGACTCAAGAGGAATTGGATGACCTCCTAAAACAGTCTTAAAAACCTGTCAAACACCAAATTCTCTTTTGTAAATAATTTTTCAAAACAAAATACAAAATTATAAAACCGATAAAACAACAAAAATATTCTTCTAATCTAATTTTCTTTCAACATGGCAAGTACATTTCTTCCGTCAACACTTTTATCTTTCAAAATTCAATATTTTTCCGATCAAGTGTTGAGGGGGAGAAAATAAACTTTTACTGTTTCAAAACATCTGTACTTGCATGTTATCTTATCTCGGTTGTTTCTTTTAACAAATGGTGGTTAATTTTCTGGTACAATGACACTCCTCGGACTAAATTTATAACCTTTCATTATTTCTCAAGTCGAGGGGGAGTGTCGTCAAAGTTTCTTTCCTAAAAAATCTTTGTTTGGTAACCAAAATGGAAGTTAAATGGCTCTGTTTGAAAATGGAAAAGGTGGAGGGACTAAAACTGCAAAAACCACAAAGTTATTTTTGATAAAACACCCCACCTAACACTTTCACCTCACATTTATTACCAACACCTAAAAAGATCCTACGCTTAGAAATTGTTTAACAAATCCGTGCATTGGATCAACGATTTGTAAGTGGTTTTATGATCTCAACATGTTTTTAAACATAGGTTTTGATTTTGATACAAATCCAACGGTCAAATCTTGATCTATGCTTGATTTAGTGTCCTACGCGTAAGTGTATGAACGCTAAATCAAGAATGGACGTTTGAGGTTAATAAGATTGTGTCAAAATGTTCCTTTTACATCTATAAACACATGTTCATTACCCAAACATCCCCAGATACACGAATTGATAACTTTCAAACATTAGGGTTCTTAGGTCAAATTGGGTATTTTTGAATGTGAAGTGTTTTGGTTAAAAAGATAGTTGGGTTATGCTCTTGCGTTGTTAAATTGATAATTTCCAAAGTTTATAGCCACCCAGAAACACGAATTGGTCATCAATTCGAAACTAGGGTTTAAAGCTCATAAACTTTGGGTATTTTTGATTCTCAACAAATTAAGTGTTACAACTTGGCTTACATACTCACAACATGTCTTTAACATACCAGAAAAAGTTTAGTGCATAATCTATGGCTAAAACTCATACGCGTAGATTTAGGGTTTTAGGCTACGCGTATGTAGTTCTACGCATAACTGTGTAACATCTGTTCTTGCCATGATCTGTTGTTAAAATGAATCTATGTGTTAATAATGATGATATGATGTTTTATTTCAGGCTTGTTACTTGTGAAAATCAGAATCAAGGTCATTTGCACTCTACGCATAAGGATTACCCTACGCGTAGTCATGTTACGCGTAAGAATAATCCTACGCGTAGCTTCTACGCGTAAGGTTCTACAATGGACTACGCGTATCCTGTGAAGGATATGCGTAAACAGTGACCTCTACGCATAAGGTCAACTCTTACGAGTAGCCTTACGCGTAAGGTTAATATATGCCTACGCATAAGCTCTACGCATAAGGTCTCCTTTTCCTACGCGTAACACTTCTTACGCGTAAGTTAGGATTCTACGCCTAAGCATATATCATTCCTGTCTACGCATAACTTTGTCAAAACTACGCTTAACCCTGGATTGACCTTCATGATGAATTGTTACTTGTTCAAACTTGTAAATAAACTAATCATATCATCACGAATCCTAAAATGTCACTAATAAACTTAAATCATTTGATATGTTGTGAACAATAAGTGATAAAATAAACTTTAAAACTTAAAGTTAACTAACTCACGAAACATTTCACGACGTAATTGGACTATTGAATATACAAGTGACTTAGGACTCGTAACATTCATTGACACTGTACATTCAATAACTAGACAATAAGACCCTCTGTTGACTAACATTATGTCTTTCGATATGTTGGTTCTTTTGGCTAATGTTATTTCAGATCACGACATGGGTGAACAAATGAATATGGATGCACCTGAAGTTCTCTCCATTGCTGATATCTACCCTCATGGCTATCCAATGAAGATAGGAAAGAATAATCTCCGTGTTGACTTTGACACCCTCACTTGCTCTGAATCTTCGTGTTTAATTGCTATTGACATTCTGAAGACTCATCCTTATCAGAACATGCTTACTCACTTTGCAACTGTTCCTGAGATCTACATCCAACAGTTCTGGAACACTATGGAAAGGGTCAAAGGACAAACTGCTGTGACGGTGACTCTGAATCACAAACAAGTCACCATTACACCTGCAGACTTAAGGGCTTTCTCCTAATTCCTGATGTCGATCCAACCAAACTATATGCCACACCTGCTGAAGAGCTCACTCTCCAATTCTTAATCAATATCGGTTATGACGAGGCTACAAGAATAATCACCAAGCATTCTCACGTAGAGCTTAAGAGTATTCCTCAACCCTGGAGAACTCTCTACATGATTATCACCAAGTCTGTTTCTGGTCGTGACAGCGGCTATGAGCACCCTAAGCTCATGGAACTGCAAATATTCTGGGCATTGGTCAACAAGAAACACATCGCTATCGAAGCTCTGATTTGGGATGACATGATGTCATTTCTCAACAAACTTGGCTCAAAGATTCCCTACATCAGATATACTAAATTGTTGATCCAGAGAGCACTTGGACTTCATCCCGACATTCCCAAGAGGCTCAATGACCCCGACAATCACGACATGTTGACGGAACCCATTCTATCTGTCGGAATCAAGGAAACGTCTACAAAGAAACAAGGTGCAGTGCTGCCATTTCCTTCTAACGAAGATGTCAGAAAGCTCAAATCGTACAAAAGGTATCTGGAAGCAGTCAGACAAGGCAAAGTTGGTCATCTCGACGAAAAATCTTATGGAACTCCTGTAAGGAGAACCGAAAAGGAAGTGCGGAAGTGTCACAAGTTCAGATAGTCAGAGGAATGTTCCAAAGAAGAAACCTATTCCAAAGCGGAAACCTACCACTAAGAAAAAAGTTCCTTCTCTGGAAGCCACTCCGATCCTTTCACCGAACCGCAAAGAAGCTTGTGGACGAGGACTCGATGCTACTGACACAGATGAAGAGATCACATACTCTGAAACTGCAAAGGATGAAAATCCCTCAGTACCAAAACCTCCAAGTCCTCAAACTAATAAAGGAAAAGGGAAGACTCCTGCACTTGTGCCACATGATGAAAGCTCTGAAGAAGATGAAGAGCAACTGGATCAATCATACATGAAGAAGTTTCACATCGCCAGACATCTTCATAAGGCCGAAGAATTTGCTAAAGATCAAATGGGTGGCCAAGGAGGATCAAGTGGTGTCTGCCACTCCTCTCCGGATCCTGATGCGGTTAATCGACCATAAGGGATCCTGGTGCCACCACTCTTGTGCAACAACAAAAGCCTATTGAGTACACTATTGAGTATGATTTTGAGAAAACTGATGAAGAAGCCGAGAAAGAAAAGTCTAGAGATGACGAGGATGACTATACAAAGTTTCTTCTGTGACCAACACACTCAAAGGAGAAAACCTCAGAAACTCCTAAGGACCTGAAGTATCCTCATGTCTCCTCATCATCAGACTCTTCATCTCACTCATCACCACCACCATCTACAAAGTCAACCAAATCATCATCCAAATCCGTGAAGAAACAACCTAAATCTTGATTTCTCCCCATAAAAAGATTGTAAAGCCTGTCCAACAAGTCAGAAAGAAGGACATACTTTACGTAAAAACTGAATTGGTTTGCTGATCAATTTATTCAAGACTTAAATGATGACGAGAAAGACAAGATGGAGAAAGAAAGGGAATTTGTTCGAAGTTCATGAAGAAACATCAAGAGTAAAAAGGAACTGAACTAAATGATGGCGGTTAAACTAACAAGTACCTTCTGGATATCGTTCCTAAAGTCCAAAAGGAACTGGAGAAGACAGCAAGAGATCAGACTCACAAGTTTCTTCTCGATACTGTCCCCGGTGTGACTAGAGAAATATTTTCCAGACAACTCACCCCTAACATCGTAGCATTGGTTAAAAATACAATTGGACCAAACCCCTACCGACCATTGGCCAAACAGACGAACCACGGATTCCCTTCCGATACTTCTTTAACAGAGACCTGGATTTTCTCTTACACGGTAGCGATGGTTCGCGAAAATACGCTACATCATTGACTCTTCCATTCCCAGCGGCTATTTACTCAAACTGCATAGCTATCGAGGAACGTTCAAATCACTTTTTTTCTGACAACGTGCAAGCATACGACCAAGATGCATTGTATGGGATTCATCATTGGCCTGAACACCAAAGAATCTACTACAGTAAGCTGCCGTTCAGAAGTCTCAACATGCGGTGTATAGTTCTAAGGACATCGTGGCCATCAAACACATTGATCTCAAGTCTAAGTGGGACTACACATTCTTAAAGAATATCATAGTCAAACGAAAAGATGAACAGACTATGGATTCTCCGAGGCTGACTTTGAGAACTTGTCCCTCAACGACATCGAAGACATGTACCTTGCCAAAGCACAGGGTCGTATGAGACAATTCTCAACCTGAAGTTCAACGTGAATTTATCAAGTCAGTTCTCATCTTCATTAGACGCATCGTGATCAAAGAACGTGTTGAAGATATCCAGATGGCTGTTGAATCTTATCAGACGCGTGTCAACCTCACTCCTCCAACGCTTACTCTTTCCGATCTCAACCAGCTCTCTCAATATACACTCATCAGCAAACCTTTCGGAGTTGTTTACCATAGTGAACTTCAAAGAAACTGCTTAATGGCGTGTAGTGAGCTCCACAAATTCGGGGATCATACTTTGAAGCTGGTTAAGGACGGATTAGCGTACAGGTTGAAGGATATACGCCTGAAAGTTGGGTCTCGTAAGCGCTGTAATTCTCAGGAAAGGAGGGATGTGAGACGGATCATCACAATGATTGATGAACGGTTGTTCGAGAAGGGATCGGCTTCGGACGATTGGAGAGCTATGTTGGTGGTCGACCCAGGAGAAACATCACCGTCTTTCAACGTCCGCACTCCTGGGAACATCACTGCACTTCCTGGTACCCCTTGAATTGTTTCCTTCATAATTTTGGATGTATGATTATATATGTCTATGGCTTGTGCACACATAACAGTGTACAACCCGTAATTGTCAATAAAGGACCCTGTGGTACGCTTCAGTGCCACAATCCTTATAAAAGGAGCGAAAGCTTCTTACTTTTGAGTAAAACCTATCAAACCTTTCACTTTTCAAGGTTTTGCTCAAAAGAACAAGTACTTTCCCTTATGATTTTCAAAACCTCAACCGTTTATATCACTCGTTGAGGGGGAGTACTTGATTCAAAACTTTGTTCAAAATTGTTCTCAGTGGTCATTCTTCCCGCAACACTCGAAATGGTCATATTTATTCTCAAATGTTTCAAAAATAACACTTTAATATGCCATTTTTGAGGGGAGAAAATTGTGTGATAAGAAATATGTTGTACAAAATGCAAATGAATCTGTGTACCTCAGACTTAACCAACTAATTGACGGTACTAAACTGTTAGTAACTCGAAAAGACTTGCCCTGGACGGGTAATAATTTCAAGCTAGTTCGCTAGTGATGTAAACGTGTCTCAAAGGACTTGTCTGAGTAGAATGTACCATTCGAGAAACTTTTGATAGACATGAACTCCGACGGGTTTGACAACCTTCCAAGGTTTGTCTACACCTTCAAGGTAGTTATTAGAGCTAGTTGTCACCTAAAAGCTGACAATGTAACTCTTTAACTATGCAACGTAACCGTGTCTCACGGGGGATTGTCTATCTTCAGTGGATCAATTCAAAAAGTGCGCGCTCTTTCCTCACTGTGAATTTAACCATTAAAACTATTAAGCACATGTGGAGGGGGAGTATTTATGCAAAACATCATCTCTCACAATGGTTCAAACATGTTTTTCATTAACAAACCTGTTGAGAGATATTTTATCATACAAGTGTTTTAATGGCAAACATAGGTTAGTCATGGAGTTATAAGGTGACTAAGGTTAGGAATAACCGTCCTATGATCCGCCAGAGTCGGAGGGATCTACCCAAGGACACTACCATTAGTTAGTGTTAGAAGTCCTTAGGAATGATTATAAAAAGGAGAAAATGAGAATCGGAGAAAGAAGGAGTTGAAGAATAAAAAAAAAGAAATGTAAAGTAAAGGGTGAAAAGAAATAGCCCTCCAGATTATTCAACTTAGGGCAGACACGGGTTCAATTCATATGCTACTGGTTGTCACTTAGTGACGCCGGTATTGAAGATTAAAAGTCGTCATGGACCCGTGACGCATGCACTAAACCTTCTTATCCACTCAAGTTTCTCTCAACAGAAGCTTGTTTCATTCTCACAGAGAACCCTACGTAAACTATCGGCTTTCTCCTAGAGATTGCTGGTATTGAAGAAGGAGACCCTCTCCTAGTCTCCGCTCAGGAAAACCAAAACGCACTATTGAGTCTAGAGCCACGAGATTCATCAAAAGATCTCTTAGGAACACTTGACATTTAATCACTTGATGATCAACTAAAAAGATCATCAGTGGTTCATATCGAGTCCTTCACAGATCTTAGCAATCTGTCGAGAACATTTATGAGAGGTTCACATCTGTGATCCTCAGTGATTGAATGGAAACTCCTGCCAAGGTCAACATCAAAAACAAGCAGGTCGCTTTCGGCAACTCCCCGTGGATTAGCGGCTTAGTGGTCTCAAACGGTCTACAGTCGTGAGGTGATGCTCGGTGTACCTCGACTCATCCGAATCGTAGGTGTACTTCGGTACATCGTGTTATCTCACTTGTGGGACTCCGATTAAAAAACGGCCTTTGTAAAATTAGAGTTGTGTTTTCACACTATGCTGTTAACACTCTCGAAGTTCAAACTTGTAAGTTCCGGAATCCGCTTATTACTAACCGTTTGAAATGTTTTCTTCTTATGGAAGCTCCCGAGCGGGATGATCGTGCTGATTCTTCTCATGCTCACGCCAACATCATCACTAATGGAAGTTCTATCTCAATGCAACACAACAGTCAGAATGATTCTTCGTCAAACCAAAGAATCTACAAAGTCAAAGACTTAAAGAACTTCATCAGTATTGATTTCCAACGTCAAAGAGCGTGTGAGCATGTTGAAGAATGACGTGGAGACACTGGAGCAGCGAAACAGACCTGAGGCAGGTGATGCATCTAGACAACAACATACTATCACTTTCACCACAAAGAACAATGATCAAAGAACAAAGTTAAAGATGACGTCAAAGCATAACTGTTCAAAGATAACTATCTCTCTACACTGGGGAGATTGTTCGAATCAAGGCAATTCCTCTCACAAGAAAGAAGAATGTCAGAAGACGTCACTACTACTATTACATCAACGCCTTCACCGTTTACATTCATATATACTTGAGGAGGAGATTGTTGGAATCACTCCTAAACAGTATTTCAAGTATTTATATTTCATATGTAATAGGTAGCTTTATTATGGCCTTTATGTTTGTTTAAGGTCAAGCTTATGTAGAAGGCCCATAAGCTTAGGCCCAAGCCCAATAAGGAATAGGGAAGGAGAGGGAGTGTTGCCC
The DNA here is from genome assembly GCA_910596185.1 of Chrysanthemum makinoi. Taxonomy (NCBI): domain Eukaryota; kingdom Viridiplantae; phylum Streptophyta; class Magnoliopsida; order Asterales; family Asteraceae; genus Chrysanthemum; species Chrysanthemum makinoi. The sequence goes on from OU343221.1 coordinate 76,640,483, forward strand.
TAGCTCCTTGCCTATATAAACCATGTAATAACCCTCACTTGAGGGTTGGTTGTTTAAGTTATTCTTTCTTTCACACTCTTTCTCTTAACCGTGTTTATTCATACGTATTGTGTGTGTTTAGATAGCTTGTTCATCCGCCTCTCCCCTTCATCTCTTTCTCTATAACTTGTGTTTGTAAAACTAGTGACCTAACAACTTTTCTGTATCTCCTTGGGCTACAGCCCAGTCTAATGCTCCAACCCAATATCCCTAAGCCACTATTTAGCCAAAAACCAATTTATTGCATATAGATCACTTCGAGCCTAGGCCCAATCCGAGTACTCTACTACTAACGACACCGGGCCACAGCCCATGAAGGTTTCGGGGTGTTCGTTTGGGTAGTCTAAAACTAACTCGCAAGATAAGACTTGAAACATAAAACAATTGTCCAACGATAAATAAACTCATTTCCGCGTACTCAAAATATACTACATAGTTATATATAATCATACACGAGTTAACAAGTAAACAAGTGCCATTCATTTAGGAGACAACAAGTGCTTAAAAGCATGTTCACATAACGAAGTCCATGTCAAAACTTAACGTCAATGTGTAAACATATTTATGCCAAGTAAATCAATAGTCGAGAATTATAAACATTAAGAACCAATTTTTGATAAACAATTGACGACTAATATCATCATCATATAATGCAATAAATTTGAAGGTCTTCAAATTTAACGTAAGAATTTTCTAAAGACAATTAGAAAATAAACCAACCAATATTTGATTTTGACGTTACTAACATGTGTCAACTTGAATAAGTATATATACATTATATACTTACTAAAAGAATAACGTAAATATTTTCAAACCAAATTTTGGATTTTAATATCACCATCATGCCAACATGAAAAGTATATATACTTTCGTATACTTAATAGTAAGAACACTTAATCATTTTTACAAACTAAAGTTTAGTTTTATTACAATTATAAAAACAATTGAACCATTTTAAGTAAGTGATACTTAAAACAACGAACTAAAACATTGCCCTCCTTATCTAGGTCGCGTGTCGGTGCCGCTTCACAACAATCACTAGATCCCACTTTTGGATTGCGCATTTGCTAAGGTGAGTTTTCATAGCCCCTCTTTTACTTGATAAACTGTTTTATACACTTTGGGGTGAGAAATATGCAAAACCTTTATGGACCTAAACTATTACATGATTTCTATTACGTGGTTTAGCCTAAGCCCTTATGTCCCTATAGAATGCCCTCTTTCATGAACCGTCAATTCCCCATTGGGAAGCGCGAATGTTATAAATAGATCTATTGAGGGTGACTCCTCCGTTCGGTTGGCCATGCTTAGGCCAAGGCGAAACGTATACCATGTCGGAACCGAGTGTTGAGGGACAAAACACTCGCTATGGGCCCCTATATTGTATGACATCTTTTAGCATACAGAAACTGTCGTAGTATCGGTTGCATGAACTTAGAGCTAACGTAATAGACTTTCATCCATATATCATTATATTCTTGGTAATGATTATATGTCTTTACTCACAGTCCATACCTACTGTTTTAATTTAAACCTATGAACTCACCAGCTTTTAGCTGACCTTTTTAGCATATTTTCTCAGGTGCTTAATTTTGTGATCATGGATGCAAGGCAAGAGGTGGTAAATGGTCGTAGAAATTTCTAAAGAAGTGTTTTACACAGAAAACGATGTTTTGATATTGGGACCACAAAACTTTTGGGGATGTGCCCATTTATCCAACAATGTTGTAAAATAATGTTTCAAAATATTTTATAAAATTTAACAGAGTATGTATTCCGTTCTGTATTACTTGTGTTATGATTCACCAATTTCGTAACGCTCCCAAATAACACGTATGCTTCCGCTAAACCAAATTTGGGGGTGTTACAGATTGGCATCAGAGCCCAGGTTATAGAGAACTAGGTACATATAAACCCTAAACTGTAACTACTTTTTACAAAAACACCACTCTACGACCGCCAGTTACCGCTTGCCTTACTTACCATATTACTTAGAGTTCATTTAGACATGACTGCATGACATATTGCCTAATTATTAATCCACTACTCCATATCTATCATAAGTATATTTTCACATATACTTACACATATGCACCGTCTTGTCACAGACCATGCCTTCCCCTCACTCTGGAGCTGGATGTGATGACACAACAGAAGGTTTGTCACCTGCTGAACGCATCCTAGCCCCTTCTCAACTCACTCCTGACACTGGAAACCCGTACAGGGTAGTGTACCAAGTTCACCAGGAGGGTACTACCCACACTCCACCTGCTCACTTCCAAATCATCACTACTTTCAGTACTATACCTACCGTTCCACTGCTCTACACTCTCACCAAGACACCAAAGAGATCCACTCCCCAGTTGGGAGATACCTGCTAGCAAGAGAATCTGTCTCTCTGCATTATCACCATCATCTTAGGTACACCACCCCTAGTTTGTACGAGTTGGGGAAACATGAAGCGCCAACTGCTAGACCACCAACTCTCGACACAATTATGGCGCGCATAACACGCCATGAGGAACAAATAGAAGAGATGTCGAATCATCTGGGAATACTACCAGAAGAAAGGATTGAAGGTATTGAAGAAGTGGTGGAAGGACTACAAGCACTTGGCGAAACACTCAAGGAATGCTACAACGATGTGGGGGCAAAGCAATAGGGAACCCGTGAGAAGTTAAACGAAGTAATTGCCCGTCTTGAAGACCACATTGAAAGGTGTGCTTTGCAAACTCCGTGGAGACACCCAGGGATGTCTCACGAGAGATTGAAAGTAGACGACACGGTTGGAGACCGTTACTACAATAGCATTAACTGAGCAGACGGTATCGGAGGGTGTTGTAGAATTTCAAAGACGTACTATGGAAAGTAGGACAAATGAGGTCAACAACAAATTTACCAGAATGGAGGCTCATTCGAGAGCTAGAAGAATGGAAGACAACTCAACAAAGTCAACCCGGGACAGCATCGGGAAGTGCTTGAATTTCACTTTGCAATTGTGTTAGACGTCGTGATGAGTAATTTCAATAAAAACGCTTGTAGTAGTTTTGTTGTATAACAAACTAGAGCGAGTCAATGAACGCATGTTATGTATCGGCCCTATGAGCCATGAATATCCTTAGAATGTAATCAAGTTTATTGTGACGAACGACTATGCATAATAAACAAAGACTTGTGGGTTATAACCTTCTGTTAAAACTCGCTTCAACCAGTCTCCGCTTTCTTAACGTCATATGGATAGAATAAGACTACGTGATATTCAGTCAATACAACCTAGAAAATACTTAATTGAGAAGTAGTATACGTTGTAACCTTATGGATCTCCACCATGGTCCTCACACTCATAGAAAACTCATTGTTGTCATTTCTTTTGGTTGAAGGAAAATGTTTCCAGTAAGCGGACATGAACACAACCACCATTGAGAATCGTTAGCGAACGAGTTCTGCCAGAATTGCTAACTACCAAACCAATCACAACATCAACAACCTCATCCAGGGGAACAGGGAAGAAGTTGTTGGTAAGACGCCTACAACACGAAATTTCTCTTACCAAGAATTCAACGTAAACCACTAGCATTTGAGGGCCCAAGGAGCTAGAAGTTTGGCGAAATGGCTAGAAAGGATAGAGACAATTTTCCTTGAACGAGTTGCGCGGACAATTGTAAGGTCAAGTATGCTACTTGCACCTTTCGACACCAAGCCCTCACATGGTGGGACATTTATGTCCGATTAGTGGGAATAGACGCTGCTTACTCACTTCAGTGGGACACCTTGAAGAAAATGATGATTCTTGCATCTCTCAAGAAATGAACTGCGAATGATGGAAAGAGAGCTCTGTGGACTAACTATGATAGGAAATGACCTCGAGGGGTACACCAATCGTTTTCGCGAACTAGCCCAACTATGTCCTGACATGATAAGACCTGAGGAAAGGAGACTCGAAACATACTCTTGGGGATGTCCTCCTGAAACTCGGAAGAACGTTGTTGCATTCGCGCCCACTGTCACCCAAGAAGCTACTAGTGCGACTCCTGGATTGACAAAGTCACCGCCTCAAGGCAAGGCAATGGGGTACTGTGGTAGCAAGAGGAACTGGGAATATGATGGTGAGAAAGATCAAATGCAACAATCAAACAAACGTCAATGGACGAATCGAGGTTAAGACTACTAAAAACAAGCGGGAAGTAAGGTATGCCGAGACAAAACCCAAGTGTAATATATGCCCGTATTACCACTATGGAAAATGCCCTATACCTTGTGGGATTTGTAAAATATTTGGGCATGAGATAGAAGATTGTAAGCAACTTGATGAGTGTGTAAATACTCATCATTTTTTGTTAAATCTGAACTGCAAAACATTTAAAAATGCTCAGAAATGCATCAAAATACTGAAAATATCTCAAAATTGCATTTTATATGTTTCAGATGCAAAATGTTTAAAATCAGATGAAAAATGAGCTAAGTTTGCATAATTGGCAGTTTCAGTCTCCCAAGTTTTAAAAGTTGTCGAAATAGTCCCGAGCACTTATTTCAAAAGTAAAATCACCAAAGGTCCTTTTAAAATCATAACCTGTCATAATTAGTCCTTTGGTGAAAAATGTCAAAAGTTTTGAGAAATTACAACTTAGGTCCCTAAACTTTGAAAATTGTCACAAATGGTCCTTAGAAGTTTGAAAATGTCAACAATGGTCCTTGTACTATTGAAACTTGTCAAAAGTGACCCTTGAAACAACTTTGATAAATTGGCAGCAATGGTCCTTCAAGTTTGGAATAATTGCAGTTTGGTCCTTGTCATTTAAAACAAGCCATAAACCCTTTGGACCTGTTTTGACCCCTGCCATACATTGTGACCCCCCTGTTTTGACCCCCTGTCTAATATACCAAGTCAAACCCAATCCTATCCCGCCCACTACCTTTCTTCTTCACCACTTGTCTGCAAAACACTCTCCCATCACCTCACCTTATCCCTCCAACCCTCACTCCATAATCATCACACCTACCTTATCCCTACACTCCACCACCCCCCAGTTGCAAAATCAGAACTCCACTGCTTCATATCCACTTTCCCGCCAAAATGCATCAAACGGTCAATATCATCTCAAGAGATCCAATGGCTATCAAAGCAAGTGGGAAATGATCAGAAGTCTAGTGGAAGACATTTTGGTGTATAAAAAGGAAAGAAGCAAGAGAAAGAGAGTTTTTAGTTTTTAATTTTCTTAAATGTCGATTTTATTCTTAATGTCTTAATTTAGTTTAAAAATTGTAATCTTCATCTTTCTTGTAATGAACTAAGGCATTTTAGCCAATTGTAGCTCATTTTCAGTAAAGAATTCAAAGTTTGGTTAATTTTCTTGTTTTTACATTTTCAATCATAAAACCTGTTTTCAACTTGCCAAGTATCAAGCTTCAATAAGCTTCATTACAACTTATACAGGCTTATTCAAGCTGTTGATAGCTTTGAATAAGCCTATCAAACAGATTCAACAAACTTTGTACCTTAGTCAACAAAAGTCAACTGTTGAAGCTGATTTGGATTTGAAAATGAAATTGGGTGATGCAGAGCTGGAACTGGTTATATTTGGGTTTGATTAAGCTTAGTTTAGTTTAAAATTGGTTCTGTTTAAGCTTATCTACAGTTGGACTGCTTGTAAGTATTTTCTTATTTCAAAGACTAAGAATTATTTGCATAATCCAGTTCTGCTTGAATTTATTATTAGCTTTAGTTTATATCTGCTCTAATATAGTTTTTAGACCATAATCAATATAGTTTCAGTGTTAGTATAATCAGTTTGATAAAACAGTTCACATATAAGTTCTAAACTAGTGTTTGGTATAAGCGATAGCTTGAAGTTTTATAGCTTCTCAGTAGCTAAACTCAGTTCATAGAGTCATCTTTAGATATACTAGAGTCAATTAGCTCATTTAATTACACCTTAGAACATTAGAAGTCAAAATTAGCTTTAAACTCATCTTAATTATTAACTGTTAAGGATTTAGAGTAAGTTTATAATTATTTCTTGTATAAGTTGGTAAAGTAGCTTAATCTAGTTCCATAATAGCTTAATATAACATATTTAGTAGCCTAGGATCATTAGAATCTCAAATTAGTCAAACTGCATGTTTTATTAAAAAGTCAAATTTCTCTTTGGTGGGTTTTTGAATAAAATTAAGAATTTTATTGTGTACTTAATATTAAGATTTAGCTTAAATCCTTTTGGTATATTAAAGTTTAGTTGCTTAACTAAATTAGAAAAATAGTAGTTCACTCCTAATCAGCTTATTAAGTGCTTTTTACTTAGCTTCTTTTGACCCCCTTTTCAAAAGCATGCCTGTGCACTTTGGTCAGTGGTGTCACAGGTTGTCAGAGCTTGCCACAAGCTCATTAGAGCTTGTCTTGGTCTCAACTTTGGTTTACAAGTAGCTGACCAGGTCTAGTTTAGGTTCCAACATCTGGTTTTCAGTTTCAGCTTATTTGAGTGGCTTATTTTTAAGCCACAAAGTGGTAGCCAAAACTGCTTTTAGCACCTAATTTTAAATCATCAAATCTGTTCATTAAGCACAATAGAGGTTAAGAGCAGTTGTAATAAGTTGCTTTTGAGTAGTTATAGCTTATTATAGCTTCTGTGTTCAGTTGGTGCTCATTTGGTACCTTTGGCTCATTCCAAGTGCTTATTTATAAGCACTTGTAACTGCAGTTCCATATTATCACGCACAAGCCACTGTTTTCATATTTTTCTTAGATTCAGTATATTATTTTAGACTTTTCTTGAATTTTTCATAATTTTCCAGCACTGTTTGCTATTTTTCTTCATTTAAAACAGTTTTTAGGCTTATTTAATTAGCTTTTAATACAATTAAATCAGAAAAGTTTCAAAAAAATAAATTTTCATTTTTCCTAGGTTAAGATAAATATAAAAAGTCAAAAAAATATTTTTCCAGATTTTTCTTAGTTAAATTTGTAATTTTTAGCAATTTAATTAGTTTTAAATAGTTTTTAATTCATAGAAAATAGAAAAATAATCAGAAAAATACAAAATTAGTTTTGAAAATTCTCTTTAGTTATTTTAGATTTTGCCAAGTCATAATTTCATTTTTCTAGCTTTATTTCATATTTTCTTGTATTTTAGGGTATTATTAAATAAATAAAAATAGTTTTTAATTAATAATAATTAGATAAATAGTTTTAAAAATAATTTTCTTTTTCTAAAAATTTTCTCTTATCATTAGGTTTGTAAAAATGTCATATTTTTAGGATTAATATTGTTTCAGTTCACATTTTCTTTTGTACGTCACGTAGTTTTTAATTTAAGTTTTATAAAAGAAAAATCAAAAACATCATTTTAAATATAGTGATAGCGTTTATTTAATATAATTTATCTTTTTAATTTTCTTTAATTTGCATTTAAGCCCCTGTAATTTATAAACTTTTTCTTTAGGTTTAATCAATCATATCTCTTTTCCGTTCAAATCCTCTCGATCACTATTCATTTGATTATTCTCGCACAGCTCGTTGGGACTTAACGACCTGGGGAAACACTATACTCCTCTAGATCTTCATTGCATTGTTCCTGAGCTGTTTGAAGTTTGTTACGGTTGACCATTCACAAGTGGTCAGCTTGTGTGATAAAACTTGACGGTTCGGGAGCAATCAAATTTTGGCGCCGCTGCCGGGGAGCTGTGCTAATTATCTTACGCTTAGCAGATTAGTAATTTGAATATTCACTCCTTGTTCATACCATATATATATATATCTATATTTTCTTATATAAAAATCCAAAAACCCAAAAACATCCAAAAACGTATAAAACACAAAAATATTTTTCTTTTGTTTCTATATATATATCAAAGATAAAAATACAAAAAGATTTGTCGTTTTCTTTGTTTAATAATAACAACATAAAAATTACCACCGCAAACCAAGGCAGTGTACTACCTAACTGGGGGTACGACCATAATAAGTTCCCGAACCAAAGATTAAAACTTGTCTTTGTGTCCTTGTGAGTGGTGTACCTTTTTCAAAGAAGCCATTCATCTTGTGATTATTGGTTTAAGTTCACTGTTGTTTTGCCTCGATATTGTTTTAATTGGATTTGTTGTTATATCTACTTTTCAAAACCAGAAAACTCAAAAAGATTCTTCTTACCCCATTTTCATAATTCATTTTCATAATTCCCTTCCTTAACTCTGAGATCTCTTGGAGTTAACTCTAGTGTATGCGCACTCGCTCTTCTAGGTCTGTAAGCCCATTTCGTGAGCTTGTCAAGATTCCAAGAAGGCGTGTCCGTAGACTTTCTGCCCCATCAGTCGGATCTGAGATCCGGACTGCTCACACTACTTCCGCTATCATGGCGGAAGAATGTCCTATGTGTGAGCTTCTCCAGGCACCCATCGACGGGTATGGAGATGCTATTGTTATCCCAGCCATTGTGGCTGAAAATTTTGAGCTCAAAACCGGGTTACTGAATCTTGTAACCTCAAGTCAATTCTATGGTTTTGAGAGGGATGATCCTCATGCTCATATTCGATGGTTTAACAAGATTGCATCTACCATCAAATACAAGAATGTCCCTACAGATGTTGTCAAGCTTCTTCTGTTCCCATTTTCCCTTGAGGGGCAAGCCCGGATTTGGCTTGAAAAACAACCCCCAAAATCAATCGAAACATGGGAAGACCTGGTGAAGAAATTTGTGAACGAGTTTTATCCACCTTCCAAAACCACGAGTCTTAAAAATGAAATCATCAAGTTCACACAAAAGTTTGATGAACCCTTCAGTGAATCGTGGGATCGTTTTAAGGAGTTGCTCCGCAAATGTCCTCACCACGGTTTCTCCGAGTTGATGCAACTCGATACTTTCTATAATGGAGTGAGTCAATCTGATCAAGATTCTCTCAATTCCTCCGCTGGAGGAAATTTCTTGAGTAAAACTGTAAAAGAAGCTTTAACGATAATTGAAAACAAGTCTAAAGTCCGCCCTGCACGAAGCAAACCGGTTGTTTCCCAAGTCAGTGTTGGTCCTTCTTCTTCATCGCCCGTGAGTCAATCTAGCACCGATGCTAAGATTGACAAACTCACGAAAGCAATTCAAGCTTTGGTTCTCTCCAACCAAAAGAAAGTTTCTTTTCCACAAACTTCACCTCCTGCTGAAGTTAAGAAAGTGGAAGTCTGTGTTACTTGCGGTGGCCCCCATGCCTATTACGACTGTATGGCCACCGATGGTAACCCTTTTGAAGCAAATGCTGTGGGCGGGATTTCCAATTCAGGAGGCAACCAATATCGTGCTCCTATGGACCCAAACCACCGTCCTAACCACTACCCTGGACCACCCGGTTTCAACCAAAACCAAAACCGTAATCAAAATCAGAATAGACCAAACCAAGGTTTTCAAAACCAAGGTAATTTTAGTCAAAATAACGGTTTTCAAAATCAAAGTCAAAACTTCCAACACCAAGGAAATTTTAATAGAAACCAAGGTCAGGGAAATTTCAACCCTGGGTACTTTCATGGCAATAATCAAGGAAATTTTCAAAATCAAGGTCCTAATCCAAACAATAGAGGCCAGAATTTTCCTGTGCAAAATCAAGCCATTGTTCCAACTGGACCATCATCTGATGAGTTGTTGAAGCAATTCATGAAATCCCAAGAGGAAATGAACAGGTTGTTGGTTAGCCAGATTTCTGACATTAAGAAGTCTTTAAATGATCGACCCTCGGGCTCAGGTACTTTACCTAGCAACACGATCGCTAATTCGAGGGGCGATGCAAAGGCGATCACAACCAGAAGTGGTGCTTTATATGATGGACCCGCTATTCCTACTACCTCTTCTTCTTCTCTCCCGAATGTAGTGGAAAGTGAACCTGAGGCGACAAAGGACAAGGAACTTCCTACTAATAACGGAAGTACCAGCAATGTCCATCCTCAAGTTGTCCCGAAACCCAGAACCAAACCAGAGTTGTTTTGAACCTCCAGTTGAAAACCCCAAATCCAAAACTTCTATTCCTTACCCCTCACGTTTAAATGAGCAAAAGCTCCACAAAAAAGCCAGTCATCAAATGGAAAAATTCTTTCAAATTTTCCAAGAACTACATTTTGACATAAGCTTTGCGGATGCTATCATGCTGATGCCCAAGTTTGCATCAACTCTCAAACATATGTTAAGCAATAAGGAAAAGCTGTTTGAAATGGCTAAGACTCCTTTGAACGAGAACTGCTCAGCAGTTCTGTTAAAGAAGCTTCCCGAGAAGCTTGGAGATCCTGGAAAATTTCTTCTTCCTTGTGTTTTTCCAGGAATGATTGAATGCTTTGCCCTTGCCGATCTTGGTGCAAGCATCAATCTGATGCCTTATTCAGTATGGAAGAAACTTTCTCTTCCAGAACTTGTTCCTACCTGCATGACTCTTGAGCTTGCAGATCGTTCTATATCGCGTCCTCTTGGCATCGCCGAGGATGTATTCGTGAAAGTAGGAAAGTTCCATTTTCCAGCTGACTTTGTGGTTGTTGATTTCGATGCCGATCCTCGGGTTCCCCTCATTGTTGGACGAGGATTCCTGAGAACGGGGTGTGCTCTCATTGATGTATTTGAGCAATAAATCACGTTACGTGAGGGTAATGAAGCTGTCACCTTTAACCTTGATCAAACTTCGAGGTACTCCTCAAATTATGATGCTGAATCGGTTAATCGAATCGATTTAATTGATATTGCTTCATAGGAGTACTCTCAAGAGTTTCTTGGTTATTTTCATAATTCTGTGAGTGGGGATTCCACCACATCTTCTCAACCAATCATTGCCGACTCTTCCCCCTCTCTCACTCCGTTTGAGGGAGGTGACTTCTTTCTGGAAGAGATCGATGAGTTTCTTGCTAGTGATGAATCAATTCCGCCGGGAATTGATGGTGTTTATGATTCGGAGGGAGATATCCTTTATCTTGAGCAATTGTTAAATGAAGATCCATTACCTTCACTCCCTCCGAAAGAGATCACAATTGAGGAAATCAAATCAGTACAAACATCTACTGAAGAATTTCACGAGGTTGAACTTAAGGACCTACCTCCTCATCTCGAGTATGCATTCTTGGAGGGTAATGATAAATTACCCATCATAATTGCTAAAGACTTAACTGAGGAGGAAAAGCTGCTCTCATAAAGGTCTTGAAGTCACACAAGCAAGCAATTGCTTGGAAACTCTCCGACATTAAGGGTATCAACCCTGAGTTTTGTACTCACAAAATCTTAATGGAGGATGACTTAAAACCAGCAGTTCAACATCGAGAGAAGGGTGAATCCTAAGATTCATGAGGTTATCAAACAAGAGGTTCTCAAACTTCTTGATGCTGGTTTAATTTACCCGATCTCTGATAGTCCTTGGGTCATCCCATCCATGTTCCTAAAAAGGGTGGCATAACTGTTGTCACAAATGAAGAAAACGAGTTAATTCCAACTCGATTGGTTACGGGATGGCGTGTGTGCATTGACTATCGCAAGTTAAACGAAGCCACCCGTAAAGACCATTTTCCTCTACCCTTCATGGATCAGATGCTTGAGAGATTAGCAGGGAACGAATACTATTGTTTCCTTGATGGTTTCTCGGGTTATTTTCAGATCCCCATTGATCCGCTGGATCAAGAAAAGACCACATTCACCTGCCCATACGGAACTTTTGCCTACAGACGTATGCCTTTTGGCCTATGTAACGCTCCTGGCACGTTCCAACGATGTATGATGGCAATTTTCCACGACATGATCGGGGAAACAATGGAGGTGTTTATGGATGACTTCTCGGTCATTGGGGACTCATTTCAAACATGTCTCTCCCATTTAGATAAAATGCTAAAACGGTGTGAAGACACCAATCTTTGTCTAAATTGGGAGAAGAGCCACTTTATGGTCAAAGAAGGCATAGTCCTTGGCCATAAGATTTCCAAAAACGGGATTGAGGTAGATAGAGCAAAAGTTGATGTTATTGCTAAATTGCCTCATCCTACTACCGTCAAAGGTATTAGGAGTTTTCTTGGTCATGCCGGGTTTTATCGTAGATTCATACAAGATTTTTCTAAAATCGCTCGGCCTATGACCCATCTTCTTGAAAAAGATGCTCCTTTTATCTTCTCACCTGAGTGCATCGAAGCTTTTGAAACACTAAAGAAAAAGCTTACGGAAGCACCCATTCTAGTTGCCCCCGACTGGGATTTACCCTTTGAACTCATGTGCGATGCAAGTGATTTTGCTATCGGTGCAGTCTTGGGGCAACGTAAAACCAAGCATTTTCAGCCTATCCACTACGCGAGCAAGACTATGACTGAAGCTCAAACCCATTACACCACTACAGAAAAAGAATTATTAGCTGTGGTGTATGCGTTTGAGAAATTTCGGCCATACCTTATATTGACCAAATGCGTGGTGTATACGGATCACTCGGCTCTCAAATATCTCTTTGCAAAACAAGATGCAAAGCCGAGATTGCTCCGTTGGGTTCTCCTCCTGCAAGAATTTGATATCATTATACGTGATAAAAAAGGAGATGAGAACCTGGCTGCTGATCATCTGTCACGTCTAGAAAACCCTCACCAAGATGTTTTTGAGAAAAAGGAAATAAATGAAACATTTCCTCTCGAAACACTCAATGTGGTTTCTTTTCGTGGAGACTCTTCTACCCCATGGTTTGCTGACTTTGCAAATTACCATGCGGGTAACTTTGTGGTGAAAGGGATGTCGTCCCAACAGAAAAACAAATTCTTTAAAGATGTAAAACATTACTTCTGGGATGACCCATACTTATTCAAAATTTGCGCGGATCAAGTCATCAGGCGATGTGTGTATGGTCAGGAAGCCAATGACATTATCAAGGCTTGCCATTCGGACCTCTTGGGGGACATCATAGCCCCAACTACACCGCCAAGAAGGTGTTTGATTCCGGATTCTATTGGCCCACGATTTACAAGGATGCCCACGAATTTGTCAAAACCTGTGACGCTTGTCAACGTCACGAGAATATCTCACAAAGAAATGAAATGCCGCAAAACGCCATTCAAGTGTGTGAGATTTTTGACATCTGGGGCATTGACTTTATGGGGCCATTTCCATCATCTCGCGGTAACAAATACATACTCGTGGCCGTTGACTATTTGTCAAAATGGGTAGAAGCAAAAGCTTTGCCTACCAACGATGCCCGAGTTGTTGTGAAATTCTTGAAATCTCTTTTTGCTAGGTTTGGAACTCCACGAGCTATAATCAGTGATCGTGGTACGCATTTCTGCAATGACCAGTTTGATAGAGTCATGCAAAAGTATGGTGTAACTCACCGTCTCTCTACTGCGTACCACCCCCAAACAAGTGGGCAAGGGAAAGTTTCCAACCGAGGGATTAAAAGAATTCTTGAAAGGACAGTAGGCGAAAACCGTGCCTCTTGGTCGGATAAGCTAGATGACGCACTCTGGGCCTTCCGTACAGCTTATAAAACACCCATCGGGTGTACTCCATACAAGCTTGTATACGGGAAGGCATGTCATCTGCCGGTTGAGCTTGAGCACAAGGCATACTGGGCCTTGAAACATGCCAACTTCGATATTCAGACAGCTGGTGATCACCGGAAAGTTCAAATGAATGAATTAAATGAACTCCGTGATCAAGCATACGAGAACTCTTTGATCTACAAAGAAAAGACAAAGAAGATTCATGACTCCAAAATCAAAAACCGCGTTTTCAACGTCGGTGATCGAGTCCTTCTTTTCAACTCAAGATTGAAGATTTTCTCTGGAAAATTAAAATCCCTGGTCGGACCATTTACCATCACTAAAGTATTTCCATATGGAACCATTGAGTTATCTCAACCCGATGGTCCAAACTTTAAAGTGAATGGTCATCGAGTGAAGCATTATTTTGGAGAGGACATTCCCTCTGTGGTTGTCCCGGATCTACAAACTTTCCCCATGAACCAATGAATGCGGGATCGAGTCAAGCTAGCGACTCAGGAATCAAAAACAATAGCACACTGTATGGGTTTTCACCCATATTTCTGACTTCTTTCTACTTTCTACCACCCTAGTGTGGGGGAGTTGCCCCCCGCTGTTGTATAAAAAAAAATCTTCTTGCTAAATAATGGCCGTAGTATTTCCCTTTTACGTTCTATGTTTCGGCATAACCGCCGGTACTTTGAATATTGAGGGCAATATTCATTTCTAGTGTGGGGGGGGGGAATTCTCACGAATTTTATCATGTAATTATACCACCCAATTCCCCCATTTTGGCCAAAATTTTTTTTGGAGTAAGTGTTTTTCACTTACTCAGATTACAGTTATCAGTCCACCATGTATAATAAACAAAAGGATTGGCTAATCCAGGAGCAAACGGCTCTTGGTAAAGATATCTCAAATCCGTTGACGGCTTGCAATTTGCCCAAAATTGTATGGTATTCAGCTCACCATATCTTTAATTAGTGAAGAGTTGGCTAGCCCGCAAGTTTATGGCTTGTGGTAAAGGCAGTTGGAAAACCATAATTGGTAATCGACTCACCAAAGATATTTTATCTAAGAGTTGGCTAGTCCAGAAGCAAACGGCTTCCGGTAAAGACAAATCAAATCCGTTGGAAGCTGGTGGTTTGCTCAAAATCACATGGTTATCGATGTACCATAGTTCTTACTTGAACTAAAACATTTGGCTACTAAGTAATGGCTTTTGGTAAAGAGATTCAAATCCATTAAGTTTTTCTCAAAAGATTGCTAGGGACTAGCAATAGTTTAGTGTGGGGGATTGATGAGTGTGTAAATACTCATTATTTTTGGTTAAATCTGAACTGCAAAACATTTAAAAATGCTCAGAAATGCATCAAAATACTGAAAATATCTCAAAATTGCATTTTATATGTTTCAGATGCAAAATGTTTAAAATCAGATGAAAAATGAGCTAAGTTTGCATAATTGGCAGTTTCAGTCCCCCAAGTTTCAAAAGTTGTCAGAAATAGTCCCTGAGCACTTATTTCAAAAGTAAAATCACCAAAGGTCCTTTTAAAATCATAACCTGTCATAATTAGTCCTTTGGTGAAAAATGTCAAAAGTTTTGAGAAATTACAACTTAGGTCCCTAAACTTTGAAAATTGTCACAAATGGTCCTTAGAAGTTTGAAAATGTCAACAATGGTCCTTGTACTATTGAAACTTGTCAAAAGTGACCCTTGAAACAACTTTGATAAATTGGCAGCAATGGTCCTTCAAGTTTGGAATAATTGCAGTTTGGTCCTTGTCATTTAAAACAAGCCATAAACCCTTTGGACCTGTTTTGACCCCTGCCATACATTGTGACCCCCCTGTTTTGGACCCCTGTCTAATATACCAAGTCAAACCCAATCCTATCCCGCCCACTACCTTTCTTCTTCACCACTTGTCTGCAAAACACTCTCCCATCACCTCACCTTATCCCTCCAACCCTCACTCCATAATCATCACACCTACCTTATCCCTACACTCCACCACCCCCCAGTTGCAAAATCAGAACTCCACTGCTTCATATCCACTTTCCCGCCAAAATGCATCAAACGGTCAATATCATCTCAAGAGATCCAATGGCTATCAAAGCAAGTGGGAAATGATCAGAAGTCTAGTGGAAGACATTTTGGTGTATAAAAAAGGAAGAAGAAGCAAGAGAAAGAGTAGTCTTTAGTTTTTAATTTTCTTAAATGTCGATTTTATTCTTAATGTCTTAATTTAGTTTAAAATTTGTAATCTTCATCTTTCTTGTAATGAACTAAGGCATTTTAGCCAATTGTAGCTCATTTTCAGTAAAGAATTCAAAGTTTGGTTAATTTTCTTGTTTTTACATTTTCAATCATAAAACCTGTTTTCAAATTGCCAAGTATCAAGCTTCAATAAGCTTCATTACAACTTATACAGGCTTATTCAAGCTGTTGATAGCTTTGAATAAGCCTATCAAACAGATTCAACAAACTTTGTACCTTGGTCAACAAAAGTCAACTGTTGAAGCTGATTTGGATTTGAAAATGAAATTGGGTGATGCAGAGCTGGAACTGGTTATATTTGGGTTTGATTAAGCTTAGTTTAGTTTAAAATTGGTTCTGTTTAAGCTTATCTACAGTTGGATTGCTTGTAAGTATTTTCTTATTTCAAAGACTAAGAATTATTTGCATAATCAGTTACGCTTGAATTTATTATTAGCTTTAGTTTATATCTGCTCTAATATAGTTTTTAGACCATAATCAATATAGTTTCAGTGTTAGTATAATCAGTTTGATAAAACAGTTCACATATAAGTTCTAAACTAGTGTTTGGTATAAGCCGATTGCTTGAAGTTTTATAGCTTCTCAGTAGCTAAACTCAGTTCATAGAGTCATCTTTAGATATACTAGAGTCAATTAGCTCATTTAATTACACCTTAGAACATTAGAAGTCAAAATTAGCTTTAAACTCATCTTAATTATTAACTGTTAAGGATTTAGAGTAAGTTTATAATTATTTCAGTGTATAAGTTGGTAAAGTAGCTTAATCTAGTTCCATAATAGCTTAATATAACATATTTAGTAGCCTAGGATCATTAGAATCTCAAATTAGTCAAACTGCATGTTTTATTAAAAAGTCAAATTTCTCTTTGGTCGGTTTTGAATAAAATTAAGAATTTTATTGTGTACTTAATATTAAGATTTAGCTTAAATCCTTTTGGTATATTAAAGTTTAGTTGCTTAACTAAATTAGAAAAATAGTAGTTCACTCCTAATCAGCTTATTAAGTGCTTTTTACTTAGCTTCTTTTGACCCCCTTTTCAAAAAGCATGCCCTGTGCACTGGTCACTGTGGTGTGCACAGGTTGTGCAGAGCTTGCCACAAGCTCATTAGAGCTTGTCTTGGTCTCAACTTTGGTTTACAAGTAGCTGACCAGGTCTAGTTTAGGTTCCAACATCGGTTTTCAGTTTCACTTATTTGAGTGGCTTATTTTCAAGCCACAAAGTGGTAGCCAAAACTGCTTTTAGCACCTAATTTTAAATCATCAAATCTGTTCATTGCACAATAGAGGTTAAGAGCAGTTGTAATAAGTTGCTTTTGAGTAGTTATAGCTTATTATAGCTTCTGTGTTCAGTTGGTGCTCATTTGGTACCTTTGGCTTATTCTAAGTGCTTATTTATAAGCACTTGTAACTACAGATTCCATATTCTCACACACAAGCTACTGTTTTCATATTTTTCTTAGATTCAGTATATTATTTTAGACTTTTTTTGAATTTTTCATAATTTTCCAGCTCTGTTTGCTATTTTTCTTCATTTAAAACAGTTTTTAGGCTTATTTAATTAGCTTTTAATACAATTAAATCAGAAAAGTTTCAAAAAAATAATTTTTCAATTTTCCTAGGTTAAGATAAATATAAAAAGTCAAAAAAATATTTTTCCAGATTTTTCTTAGTTAAATTTGTAATTTTTAGCAATTTAATTAGTTTTAAGTAGTTTTTAATTCATAAAAAATAGAAAAATAATCAGAAAAATACAAAATTAGTTTTGAAAATTCTCTTTAGTTATTTTAGATTTTTCCAAGTCATAATTTCATTTTTCTAGCTTTATTTCATATTTTCTTGTATTTTAGGGTATTATTAAATAAGTAAAAATAGTTTTTAATTAATAATAATTAGATAAATAGTTTTAAAAATAATTTTCTTTTTCTAAAAATTTTCTCTTATCATTAGGTTTGTAAAAATGTCATATTTTTAGGATTAATATTGTTTCAGTTCACATTTTCTTTTGTACGTCATGTAGTTTTTAATTTAAGTTTTATAAAAGAAAAATCAAAAACATCATTTTAAATATAGTGATAGCATTTATTTAATATAATTTATCTTTTTAATTTTCTTTAATTTGCATTTAAGCCCCTGTAATTTATAAACTTTTTCTTTAGGTTTAATCAATCATATCTCTTTTCCGTTCAAATCCTCTCGATCACTATTCGTTTGATTATTCTCGCACAGCTCGTTGGGACTTAACGACCTGGGGAAACACTATACTCCTCTAGATCTTCATTGCATTGTTCCTGAGCTGTTTGAAGTTTGTTACGGTTGACCATTCACAAGTGGTCAGCTTGTGTGATAAAACTTGACGGTTCGGGAGCAATCACAACTCTATAGGGAAACAATGACATGTCATGGATGTGGAAAGAAAGACCACATCAAAAGCATGTGTTAGGATAGGGAGGGTCAGCGTGAAGGCAGCAACTGTCAAAACAATTTCCTGAAGAAAGTGTGAAGAATCGATCGGGCTCCCAACAGAATCCATGGAAGAAACTAAGTTAGCTAGAGATGCTGGTTGTAATAAAGCTTAGTTTAGCTTCCAAGTCTTAGTCTACTTTAAAGTACTTCTCTATGAAACCTTAATGTACTGAGTCTTTCCCGCTAGTCCGCTAGTAATGTATCTGTTATTGTTATCGTGTTATCTTGATATATATGTCCTCTCCATGACCGTTTTCACCATATCGTTAAGGACTTCAACTATCTTGTCTCGATGAAAAGATTCCTCCGAAGACAAGAGAACGTCATCTTGGGTGTTCGACTAGTCTTCTGACAAATTAGTATCACCCAACGGGTTGTTTTAGAAAAACCCACATTCCAAAAATTTCAAAGGTATTATTATCAATACCAATAAGACCAACTCAAACTATTATCTCGCCAAAAATCACGAATCCAACATTTCATTGTTTCACACATCTCGGTTAAACGAACTATAGGCCATCTGGGGGTGAATTGGTCGGCCTAACAGACCTTATAAACCATCGCACCAAAACTTCGCACATGAACTCTTCCAACATTTCCGCTGACCAAAGAATAAGTACACCAAGATTTAGATTATACCAAACAACATGTCACCGGTCCCCAATTATACATAGCTTGATCACCTATGTATAATTCGGGAGGGGTAACGTGCCCGGGCATGGTGATGAGTGTCTAAATACTCATCATTTTTGTATAATATAAACTGCAAAATCATCTGAAAACACTCAGAAACACATCAAAATGATCAAAATATCACAAATCAGTGTTTTATGTGTTTTAAATGCAAAAATATCAAAATCAGATGAAAAATGTATCAAATTTGCAAAATTGGCAGTTTTAGTCCCTCAAGTTTTAAAAGTTGTCAAATCTAGTCCCTGGAATTCAAAAATGTGAAGTTTTGTCATTCAAGGTCCCTGAAGTATTCTAAGTTGTTAAAAATGATCCTTGAATGATTCTTTGGTCAATTGGCAAGAAAGGTCCCTAAACTTTGAAATTTTGCAAAATTAGTCCTTGGACCTTTTAAAATGGAGTTTATGCAAAAAGGATCCTTGTTCTATCAATGTTTGTCATGTTTGGTCCTTGTGAAAGCATTGGAAAAAGTTCACTTTCAGTCCTTGAGGTTGGATAATTTACACTTTTGGTCCTTGTTGTTATAGCTAAACCAAATGGATCCTTTAATATCAAAAGCCTAAAACCAAATCCACTATCCAATCCAGCTAGGCCCAAATCCAACCCAAACCCTTGACCCGTTTACCCAACTCCCAACCCGACCAACCCACGTTTTATTAATAAAACCAAACCACCCACTTGGCGCCCTTTTTTCTTTCCCCTTCACCTGCTTCCCCTGAATCACTCAAATCCACCCCCCTCCTCACCATATCACTCTCCTTGTCCCCCCACCTCATCACAACTCCAAGAAACATTAAATGCCTCTTCACCCCTTCACTCAACCCCTCAACTGGCTAACACGTTTTGGCGCCAAAAATCAATCCAACGGCCATAATCACTCCAACTCATCCAATGGTCAAAGAAATTGGTGGGATATGCTCAGAAAGTCAAGGGGAAGCAAGTGGTATAAAAGAAAAGAAGAGAGAAGCTTGAAGGGGGGTAGTTAGTTTTATCATTTTCATTTAATGTCGTTTTTTTAATAAGAGTTTTAGTTTAAAGCCAAATGTTGTAATTTCACCTTCCTTGTATTACATTTAAGTCATTTCAGCTTTGTAATCTGTTTTAAGAATTAATTTCATGGTTTGGTTAAAGTTTCATGTTTCATGGCTACTGTTGAACATTTCCATTTCAAATTCTTATGTATAAGCTTTAGTTAGCTTATTTATAAGCTCAAACAATCTTAGTTAAGTTAATTTGAGCTTTTGTTAAGCTTAAAAATCAGTTTTAAGAAAATTTCATGCAAGGTCAACAAAAGTCAACCTTGAGCTCATATGGTTTGGAAATGGTTACTGTTGATGCAGAGGATGAAAATGGGTTGGATTAGTATTATTTAGCTTAGGTTTGGGTTTGGTGTTGGCCTGCAATAGCTGGATACAGTGGTTAGTACTTGTTTCATTTTTCAAGTTTTAAGTCAGTTTTTGCATTTTTAGCTTATCTGTATATCTGTGGTCAAAATTGTTTTCTATGTGTTTATATAGTTGTAATATGATCATATAAACTCATTTTGATTAAAGGTACTATATGGTTCAGTGTTTGTTCTAATTTCAGTTTGCAAATCAAGTTATAAAGGGGTGTTTGGTTTGCTGATATATCTGTCCTTAAAGCTTGCTCAGTATATAGCATTTGTTTGTTTAAGTTTGTGTAGCCTATTGAGTACTTATCTGTCCAAGTTTGTGCCTAAAAAACATCATAAGTCAAAATCCATGTCATTTGCTTGTAACAGATTCACTGTTGGATTTTTGTGAATCAAATCACTTACTTTGTGTTCAAGAATCATTAAGCTAGTTTGCAGTGGTCTTAATATATCATATAACATCAAAGTCATCTCATAAATTAGGATCAAAACTCAAGAAGGTCAACTTTCCATTTCTTTCATAAAGTCAAAAGTTTGCAACAAATCAGTTTTCTTCAAAACTTGCAGACCTTTGCAGTTTTCATTTCAAGTAGTTAGGGTCTGAGCTTTGGGTTAGCAGTCATCACGGTTGGTGGTCTTGAGGTCCACAGTGCTGGTTCCCACATAAGCTCATTAGATAAGCCTGTGCATAAGCTTCAAAGTAGCTACATTTCCCCATTACCTGCATATCCATTTTCTCAGAAACTTGGAGATCTATCCACAAGCTCATAAGAGCTTGTGAGTGGCTCATTTTTGGTTTACATGCACTTTGCTAGGTCAACTAGAGATTGCAATATTTGGTTCTATGTTTCTGGCTTATCCAGTGACTTATTTTTAAGCTGCAAAGTGATACTTAGAACTGTTTTAGCACATTAATCTCAAATCATCAAATCTTGGTAACTTGTATATCAGTGGTTGTAACTTGTTGATTTTAGTTACATTTTGGTTAATATACCTTATTAGAACTTCTGTTAACAGTTGGTGGCTTGTCTTAATCATTTGGCTTATTTAAGTGCTTATTATTAAGCACTTGACACATCAGTTCCATAATCTTGTACACAAGGGCCTGTTTTTCCATTTTTTTTCATATTCCTAACATTAATTTAGACTTTTCCTGAAATTTTCAGATTTTTCCAAGTTGTTTTGCTATTTTTCTTATTTTAAATTAGTTTTTAAGCACTTTTAAATAGCATTTAATACAATTAATTAAGAAAAGCTTCAAAAAAATAATTTTTCAATTTTATTAAGTTAAGATAAATATAAAAAGAGAAAAAAATATTTTTCTAGATTTTTCTTAGTTAAATTTGTATTTTTAAATAATTTAATTAGTTTTTAATAGTATTTAATTCCTAGAAAATAGAAAAATAATCAGAAAATTACAAAAATAGTTTTGAAAATTCTATTTTGATATTTTAGATTTTTCTAAGTCTTAATTTTATTTTTCTAGCTTTATTTCATAATTTCTTGTATTTTAGGCTATTATTAAATAGTTTAAAATAGTTTTTAATTAATAATAATTAATTAAATAGTTGTAAAAATAGTTTTCTTTTTCTAAAAAGTTTCTTTTATCATTAGGATTGTAAAAATGTATTTTTCATATTTTTAGGATTTATATTTTGTAAGTTTCACTTTTTATTTTGTGCGTTTACGTAGTTTTTAATTTAAACGTACGTTTTAGGTTTTAAACGTTCATCACTTTAAATATAGTGATAGCGTTTATTTAATATCTTTTATCTTTTTAATTTTCTTAATTTGTATTTAAGTCGCTTTAATTTATAACCTTTTTCAGTAGTGTAATTATCCATCCTAATCCTTTCCGATCACTATCATTAGTGATCATTCTATCGTCTGATCTAGTGTTTTACACACCATTGAGTCTCCGTGGGACATAACGACCCGGGAATTCATTGTATTCTCCTGGACTTCATTGTGTTTGTGTCTGAACTGTTTTAAGTCTGTTACGGCTGGTCATTCACAAGTGGCCGGTTTGTGTGATTAGACTTGACGGTTTTGCGCAGATCAAATTTTGGCGCCGCTGCCGGGGAGGCTTTAGCGTGTGTTTAGCCTTTTTCAGACCCATTCTTGCACATATCCCATTTTTTGTAAAAAGTTTTTTTGTAAAGTTATCAGAAAATCCAAAAATATTTTCATCCTTTGTTTTTATCATCATGTTTTTCAAAAATACCAAAAATATTCCTCTTTACCCTCTTACCTTTTTGATTCTTCATTTCTTACCCTCTGATAAACTTTGATTCTTTCTATGTCTTATCCTCACCCTCTTGGTTGTCAATGGTGTGGTGGTCCTTATAATGGTGGCAATTGCCCCAGTTGTAGCGTGGTGGAATCAGGAAACGGGTCTGTCTATAACCAAGATCCCTATTCTTCCCATAACACAGCTGATTTATTCCATCAGCTACCACACTGTGAGACTCAGCAGTTTTCTGTTGTAGTATTGTGGTGGTTCACATTCCGATTCGATTGTCAATCAGGAAACACGCTTGTCTATGAGCAAGTTCCTGATAACAATTATGACTACAACACATACCACTCATAGCCACATCAGTTTTCTGTTGTGAGTATTGTGGAGGTCCTCACTCTAGCTCGGATTGTCAAACAGGGAACCCATTTCCTTGTAACAATTACGACTCTTCATTTCAAGACCAACCTTCACAGTACCAAATGATTCAAGCGACTCCTCATGAAACTACGACAGACCTTCTCGAAGACTCGGAGTTATTGAAAGAACTTAAGGAGGAGTCGGCTATGTTGTCCCAAAATAATCCAAAATCCATGGAAGCTTTGTTAGCCGAAGAGCGGGCTGCTAAATTAGATTCTCAGATTTCCATTGAAAACACTATTAGGGAATCAATTAGAATGCAAAAAGCATTCAAATCCCGCTCTCGATTCCGTTTCATTCCTGATGATGATGATGATGATGTTACCCTTGATATTAGTGAATTATGTACAGATTCACCAAGTTCATCAGTTGAAATTCCTTCCGTGGAAAATCAGGGAGAAAAGACTATGATGGAATTACTAGCAGAAGAACAAATGTTAAGTATAAAACATATGTATGCTAGTCCTTCTAAACTCCCTCAATCTGTTGTTATCACACCCGATATTCCCACTCACTCTCTAAACATGGGGGATGAGCTTCTTAGCACTATTCCAGAAATGGATTTGTCTAGTGTTGAGAGCCTTGTCTCAATCCCAAGAGAGTCACAGGAATTCTCGAGCATCTGTGTGATATCCCTTTCCCTCTTGAGTGTTCAAATGATCAATTTGAGACTTTCTCCGATTTTAGCGATGATTGTAAATCTTATGGAGACATCGAGTACGTTGAGGCATCACTCCCACAGTCTGATCCTCTTCTTGAGGAGTTCACCGATGAACTCACTCACATCACTCCACTTTCATCGGAAAGTGACGATGATCTCTTTGATTTCGAAGCCGATTTTGGAGAAACCAGAAATCTCCTATATAATGATCATCCACTCATTTCTTATCCCATTTCCGACTCTTCCATTCCTTCTCTCACTCCAGATGAGGAAGATGACAACCTTTGGAAGGAGGTCGATGATTTTCTTAGTGATGAGTCGATTCCAACAGGAATTGACAATACTTACTTTGATTCGGAGGGAGACATCCTCTTTCTTGAAAATCTATTGATTGAAGAACCGTTTCCAGCTCTCCCTCTCGGAAATTTTGTTACCAATCACCATAAAAGCTTCAAATTTAAGCTTAAAATGTCAAAAATGGTGATTTGCTTCTTTCTGATGAGGAATGGACATGCATTGTGATGCACATATTTATTCCATTCTTCACTAATGGTGTTGTTGCTCTTTCCTTTTCTCCTTCGGGAATGAGGACACTATTTTTGATCCCGGCATTTTCAATTATCATTTTTGAGCCGGTTCTATATATATCTCGTCGGTGTGGAACTTTCGCGTGCTTCAATGTTTATCCAAACATCTTGAATGAAAGTCCGATGGAGATTGTTTCTTCCACTTGCTTCCCCATGAACCAATTAATTCGGGGTCGAGTCAAGCTAGCGACTCGGAAATCAAAAACAGTAGCACACACAATATGGGTTCTCACCCATATTTCTGACTTCTTTCTATTTTCTACCACCCTAGTGTGGGGGGGTTGCCCACATGTTTAAAAAAAAAAATCCTTTCTAAATAATGGCCGTAGTATTTCCCTTTTACGTTCTTTGTTTCGGCATAACCGCCGGTACTTTGAATATTGAGGGCAATATTCATTTCTAAGTGTGGGGGGGAATTCTCACGAATTTCATATATTATCTACCCAATTCCCCCGTTTTTGGCCAAAATTTTTTTTTGAGTAAGTGTTTTACACTTACTCAATTGGTTATCAGTCCGCCATGTCTGTAAGACTAAAGGATTGGCTAATCCAGGAGCAAACGGCTCTTGGTAAAGATATATCAAATCCGTTTATATGGCTTGCAATTTGCCCAAAATTGTATGGTTCTCAACTCACCATATCCTAAAAAGTGAAGAGTTAGCTAGCCCGCAAGGTTATGGCTTGTGGTAAAGGCAGTGGAAAAACCATAATTGGTAATCAGCTCACCAAAGATAATATCGATAATTTATCTAAGAGTTGGCTAGTCCAGAAAGTGCGGCTTCGGTAAGACAAAATCAAATCCGTTTACAGCTTATGATTTGCTCAAAATCATTTGGTTATCGGTGTACCAAGGTTCTTACTTGAACTGAAACATTTGGCTACTCCAGAAGTGATGGCTTTTGGTAAAGAGTTTTTAAAATCCATTAAAGTTCAAATCATTGCTAGGGACTAGCAATATCTTAGTGTGGGGGATTGATGAGTGTCTAAATACTCATCATTTTTGTATAATATAAACTGCAAAATCATCTGAAAACACTCAGAAACACATCAAAATGATCAAAATATCACAAATCAGTGTTTTATGTGTTTTAAATGCAAAAATATCAAAATCAGATGAAAAATGTATCAAATTTGCAAAATTGGCAGTTTTAGTCCCTCAAGTTTTAAAAGTTGTCAAATCTAGTCCCTGGAATTCAAAAATGTGAAGTATTGTCATTCAAGGTCCACAAGTATTCTAAGTTGTTAAAAATGATCCTTGAATGATTCTTTGGTCAATTGGCAAGAAAGGTCCCTAAACTTTGAAATTTTGCAAAATTAGTCCTTGGACCTTTTAAAATGGAGTTTATGCAAAAAGGATCCTTGTTCTATCAATGTTTGTCATGTTTGGTCCTTGTGAAAGCATTGGAAAAAGTTCACTTTCAGTCCTTGAGGTTGGATAATTTACACTTTTGGTCCTTGTTGTTATAGCTAAACCAAATGGATCCTTTAATATCAAAAGCCTAAAACCAAATCCACTATCCAATCCAGCTAGGCCCAAATCCAACCCAAACCCTTGACCCGTTTACCCAACTCCCAACCCGACCAACCCACGTTTAATAATTAAAACCAAACCACCCACTTGGCGCCTTTTTTTTCTTTCCCCTTCACCTGCTTCCACCAATCACTCAAATCCACCCCCTCCTCACCATATCACTCTCCTTGTCCCCCACTCATCACAACTCCAAGAAACATTAAATGCCTCTTCACCCCTTCACTCAACCCCTCAACTGGCTAACACGTTTTGGTGCCAAAAATCAATCCAACGGCCATAATCACTCCAACTCATCCAATGGTCAAAGAAATTGGTGGGATATGCTCAGAAAGTCAAGGGGAAGCAAGTGGTATAAAAGAAAAGAAGAGAGAAGCTTGAAGGGGGGTAGTTAGTTTTATCATTTTCATTTAATGTCGTTTTTTTTAATAAGAGTTTTAGTTTAAAGCCAAATGTTGTAATTTCACCTTCCTTGTATTACATTTAAGTCATTTCAGCTTTGTAATCT
Source organism: Chrysanthemum makinoi (assembly GCA_910596185.1). NCBI lineage: Eukaryota > Viridiplantae > Streptophyta > Magnoliopsida > Asterales > Asteraceae > Chrysanthemum > Chrysanthemum makinoi. Next base: position 76,666,733 of record OU343221.1, read on the forward strand.
GTTTTAAGAATTAATTTCATGGTTTGGTTAAAGTTTCATGTTTCATGGCTACTGTTGAACATTTCCATTTCAAATTCTTATGTATAAGCTTTAGTTAGCTTATTTATAAGCTCAAACAATCTTAGTTAAGTTAATTTGAGCTTTTGTTAAGCTTAAAAATCAGTTTTAAGAAAATTTCATGCAAGGTCAACAAAAGTCAACCTTGAGCTCATATGGTTTGGAAATGGTTATTGTTGATGCAGAGGATGAAAATGGGTTGGATTAGTATTATTTAGCTTAGGTTTGGGTTTGGTATTGGCCTGCAAAAGCTGGATACAGTGGTTAGTACTTGTTTCATTTTTCAAGTTTTAAGTCAGTTTTTGCATTTTTAGCTTATCTGTATATCTGTGGTCAAAATTGTTTTCTATGTGTTTATATAGTTGTAATATGATCATATAAACTCATTTTGATTAAAGGTACTATATGGTTCAGTGTTTGTTCTAATTTCAGTTTGCAAATCAAGTTATAAAGGGGTGTTTGGTTTGCTGATATATCTGTCCTTAAAGCTTGCTCAGTATATAGCATTTGTTTGTTTAAGTTTGTGTAGCCTATTGAGTACTTATCTGTCCAAGTTTGTGCCTAAAAAACATCATAAGTCAAAATCCATGTCATTTGCTTGTAACAGATTCCTTTGTTGGATTTTTGTGAATCAAATCACTTACTTTGTGTTCAAGAATCATTAAGCTAGTTTGCAGTGGTCTTAATATATCATATAACATCAAAGTCATCTCATAAATTAGGATCAAAACTCAAGAAGGTCAACTTTCCATTTCTTTCATAAAGTCAAAAGTTTGCAACAAATCAGTTTTCTTCAAAACTTGCAGACACTGCACAGTTTTCATTTCAAGTAGTTAGGGTCTGAGCTTTGGGTTAGCAGTCATCTGGTTGGTGGTCTTGAGGTCCACAGTGCTGGTTCCCACATAAGCTCATTAGATAAGCATGTGCATAAGCTTCAAAGTAGCTACATTTCCCCTGTGCACTGCATATCCATTTTCTCAGAAACTTGGAGATCTATCCACAAGCTCATAAGAGCTTGTGAGTGGCTCATTTTTGGTTTACATGCACTTTGCTAGGTCAACTAGAGATTTCAATATTTGGTTCTATGTTTTACGGCTTATCCATTGACTTATTTTTAAGCTGCAAAGTGATACTTAGAACTGTTTTAGCACATTAATCTCAAATCATCAAATCTTGGTAACTTGTATATCAGTGGTTGTAACTTGTTGATTTTAGTTACATTTTGGTTAATATACCTTATTAGAACTTCTTTAAGTTGGTGGCTTGTCTTAATCATTTGGCTTATTTAAGTGCTTATTATTAAGCACTTGACACATCAGTTCCATAATCTTGTACACAAGGGCCTGTTTTTCCATTTTTTCATATTCCTAACATTAATTTAGACTTTTCCTGAAATTTTCAGATTTTTCCAAGTTGTTTTGCTATTTTTCTTATTTTAAATTAGTTTTTAAGCACTTTTAAATAGCATTTAATACAATTAATTAAGAAAAGCTTCAAAAAAATAATTTTTCAATTTTATTAAGTTAAGATAAATATAAAAAGAGAAAAAAATATTTTTCTAGATTTTTCTTAGTTAAATTTGTATTTTTAAATAATTTAATTAGTTTTTAATAGTATTTAATTCCTAGAAAATAGAAAAATAATCAGAAAATTACAAAAATAGTTTTGAAAATTCTATTTTGATATTTTAGATTTTTCTAAGTCTTAATTTTATTTTTCTAGCTTTATTTCATAATTTCTTGTATTTTAGGCTATTATTAAATAGTTTAAAATAGTTTTAATTAATAATAATTAATTAAATAGTTGTAAAAATAATTTTCTTTTTCCAAATATTTTCTTTTATCATTAGGATTGTAAAAATGTATTTTTCATATTTTTAGGATTTATATTTTGTAAGTTTCACTTTTTATTTTGTACGTTACGTAGTTTTTAATTTAAACGTACGTCTTAGGTTTTAAACGTTCATCACTTTAAATATAGTGATAGCGTTTATTTAATAGATTTTATCTTTTTTTAATTTGTATTTAAGTCGCTTTAATTTATAACCTTTTTCAGTAGTGTAATTATCCATCCTAATCCTTTCCGATCACTATCATTAGTGATCATTCTATCGTCTGATCTAGTGTTTTACACACCATTGAGTCTCCGTGGGACATAACGACCCGGGAATTCATTGTATTCTCCTGGACTTCATTGTGTTTGTGTCTGAACTGTTTTAAGTCTGTTACGGTACGGTCATTCACAAGTGGCCGGTTTGTGTGATTAGACTTGACGGTTTTGCGCAGATCACATGGTTAAATTCTTGAAATTCTTACCCGGTCATGTTAAGGGAAGTGCTTAACTCACTATCACGAAATAGAAAAGTTCGTGTTCTTACCTCACGTCGACACCCCACCTTAAAATGCCATACATTTCACATTACACGGGAATAGAATAGACCGTGCCACCTGAGAGAAGAAATCTTCTATTAAGGAAAACAAATATGAAACGTTTGAACCTTCGACAATGAATTAGCATCCTATAGAACACTGGACGGAGAGGCTACGGGTATACCGATTCATACTTAGTATCCTATCACCTACACTGAACTAAGAAAGGTATAGATCATCATACACCCGAGGTCAACCCAACAAGCACCTCCACCAGCGTGTAAGGAAAAATTCGTGGTGCACCTGTCTTAGACATATCTGAGTATGACAGAAACTCTACCATTTAAGAGAGATGCTTTACACCAGAGCTGAAAGCTATCTCGATCCAAAAAGGGAAATAATGGTATAGAATACTCGACACCCCGTAACGGCGAGATAAGAATTTGCCGAACCATGTGGCGCGGTCCAAACATCCGTAGTTATAGAAACACCATATTTATAATCACGAAAACCATTAATAATATCATTTTTAGCCGTTTCCCTTAATTTAAAAGCATCACTTCTAAGTTTAGTACGACTTACTTGTTTATACGACGAGTGTAGCCTCTTTGATGATGGCGTAAGCTTGGCGTTGTCGAAGAGGTTGAATGGATAAGTATGTTGAATGACCCACCCCAAAAAATCTTTTTGAAGCGCATCATTATCATATACACAAATTTGACCATCCTCACCAATAGTACCGTCGGCATTTTGAGGTACCGCGGAACATTTGGCTATATGACCCTTTAGTGTAGTGTTAGCCCAGGAAGCATAAAAGCTCAAACATTTTTGCAAGCGCCTTTTCCCGTCCCATCCTTCATAACACACAAATCCATATGATTAAAAACCTCTGGATTTCGTGAAGTTGGTTTAACATGAGCAACATCATCTTGTGTGTAATGTTTTCGTGACCGGGAAGACCCAACGGAAGGAGGATTAGTGGAAGCTTGTTGTGATTGTGTGTTTTCCATTATAAAGAAATTAGAGATTAAAGAGAAATTTGATGTGTTTTAAGCCTCAACCCAAAACACATATTTATACTACAAGTTCTAGATTCAAAATACTCAAAAAAAAGACAAGAAAAAACGGTAACAAACATGTCCCAACGTCTACTGTGCTACAGTGCACGTTTTCCAGCTGACCGGTTTTCAAATCCAACGGCTCGTTTGACTTTGCGTTGACCGGTTTTTAGCGGTTTTCGACAAAAAAGGTTTTAACCGGTTTTTCAAAAACGATTTTACCAGTTTTAGAACGGTAAAAACGGTCCGCTGGAAAAACTTAAAACAGTACAACCGGTTCAGTTTACTAAAACCGGTTTCGGTTTTGTAAAAACCGGTTTTGTTGAAAACCGGTTCCGGTTTTGTCGTCCGGTTTTTTTGAGAACCGGTTTATAGTTGCATGTCATCATGAAATGAACAGCATACGCTTCCGTGACTAAAATTTTCACGGATATCATAATGTGTGAAAGTCTGAAAGAGATAAGTCGTGTATGCTTGGAAGTCAGGTTATGTGTTTCCAACATTATGAAATGATTTTCATGCGCTAAGCCGATTAAATTATTCATGGATATCATGTTGCGTGAAAGCAGAGGGGCAACATAAGGCTTGTATGCTTTGAAAATACTAAGTAAATACTGGTTTAGAACTCCTGTCACAAACTGAAACGCTAACCGTACAGCGAGACAATCTTACTCCAGGCTGTACATCTGTAGGACTATCTGGTTGAATACATGAACTCCCATAGGTGAATATACACTCCACAAGTCGTAAACATCGTAAATGAAATACAAGTATATTTGATATGTTACTACTAACTTCAGTTGCAGAATGTAAACTTCCAATAATGCTATCACTTCATTTGTGTTTAACAGCCACGGCTCCAAAAGTAATAGGCCAAAATCAAAAGGACTGATTTTTTACTAGTTTAAACCTGCTCGTTGGAGGTATTGAGAAAGAACTAATTACACACAAAGTTTGGATATTTGCATTTCAATTGTTCACCACAAGCCATAAAAGAATCTCACAAAACATAAAAAACATAATCTAAGTTCTAATAACTTGAAACCAAACAAGTCAAACAAACGTCTACAAATTTCAGCAATAGTTTTAACTCTCATGCACCGAAATTCACCATTTGACCACTAAGCTATACACACCTAAAAGCCCATTTCATGGATTGATCTTGTAATCGTGTAATTGCAGGCTTTAACTTTATAGGAACTCAATGTTGAATTTGATTGGTTCATCTACCTTACTGTGCACTCAACGCTTTCTGAATATCACCCTGCAATGAAGTTAATGGAGTTTAACATTATATGTTGTTTGGTTCATGATTGAGAATAAAGGTGGCAAAATGGGCTGGTCATGCAAGTTGGGTGACAGATCTAAATGCCATTTTAATGCATGGGTCGGGTCAGGTAGGCCTGAACAAATTTTCTCTCCAATAAATTATTGTGGACAAATACAAAAATGATGATACTTCAACCCAAATTAATTTTTCGTATAAAATCATTGAGGAGCTGTTTTGCAGATACAAAACATAATGTGTGTTGACCCATTTATAAGTGCATGGATCAAAATTGATACCTTTAAAATATTAAAGCACGTGTTTAAGCATTTACCTCGATAGATAATGGTGAAGTAGATGGTCCATAACGGCCAATAACCCGACCTTCTTTATCCACAAGAAACTTGGTGAAGTTCCATTTGATTCTAGACCCACAAAACCCCCCATTTCTTGGCTTTGAGAAACTTGTAGAGTGGTGCTGCTTTGGGTCCATTGACGCGAATCTATAAGAAAGACGCAGATGATTAGAGACAACTTGACTCTTTAGAAAGTCAAACATATCACAACTTCATAGTCATCATGCATATGCACTAGATAATGACTCAAACAAGTATTTGGTACATTAAAGATCAACAATTGGTCATGGTGTAGACGGTCAAAACTAGCGGTGACAATTTCAACCCATTGGTCAAACGGGTAGCTTGAAAAAATAGTTTTTGAGGAAACGGGTAAAAAGTGGCACAGTGTATTTTTAATTCATATATTCTGTTATATCAGATTATTGATGTAATACGACTGCTATAATCATATTTGACACCTAATAACTTTTAAAACTTTGGGACAAAAGTGTTTTCAGTATACGACCCATAATAAAAGAAAAAACTATTCATATTGACCCATTACCCAACTCACCCATCTGCACCTCTAGTCAAGACTCATAAGAAACGGTCTCTTTGCAAAGAACCCTTTTCTGGTAAATCTCAACTCTGGATTTCAGGCAGGATGCTTTATAAAAAACTTACATTTCGACCTTTGTTTGTATCCTACTTTTTAATTTCGACCTTTGTGTGTATTATTCAACTTTTTAAGACAATTTTACCTCTCCGTTATTGATAAACGGAGGGGTAAAATTGTCACAAAATACATACAAAGGTCGAAATTTAAAAGTAGGGTACACAAAAAGGTCGATGTTTTAGTAAACTACATAAAACCCCAAATCGTGACGAGTTAGTTACATTTTTTATCATTATCCCAATAAACTAACCTTTTGGAAGATGACATATTGGGCATTAAACCTGGAGCATGCAAATTCTGCCACTTTCTCACTTGATTCAGGTTCTTGGTTCAAGAATTGATTGCAAGGGAATGCTAAGATCTCGAGACCTGTTGATAGTCAATGAGCCATCAGGTTTTGTTCTTAACTCAAAAATATTTTGGTGGTTGCTACAAATGTAGAAGAATTTGTGGTGCAAACCCGCAATTGTTACATTTCCACCATCTTTTAACTCTAGGAGATCAGAATCGAAGCGCACTATTAATAAGTCAAGAACAATATCAAGCTCGAGTCTAATATATATCAAGAAGCTAGGCTAATTATACATCCCTCAATTCCAATACACATGAGATAGCAACCTTTTTGTCCTGGGCATGCTTTATGATGATTTGCACCAATTCGATATTCTTTTTAGATATTCATGTTAAACGTTAACCTATATATAGGTACTCTTTAATATAGCTAGGGCATTGGCTAATTTAGCTGTCTCCTAATTTTTTCTCCGCTATAAAAAAAGCTTAGAAGTATATAGATTGAGGGGTGTTTGGGACTGCTTATTAGAGTTGCTTATGCTTCTAACAAATAAGCACAAGCAAATAATCAGTTGTAACAGAACAAAATGCAAGAGATAGTGTTTGGATTTGCATCTGTAGCAACAAAACACAATAATCAGATGAATTTACTTTTGTTGCAACAGAATGCGAAAATCAGATACTAAGATGCGAATCAGGCAACTTTGCTTATTTAAGAATGTATAAGGCAAAATATACAGATTCACATAAGCAGTTAAACACGCAAAACAAACAATCTCATACTTCAACATAAATGGAGGGAAAAAGTTTACCTTTAGCTCTATACTTTTCATATAGCTCAGTCAATTTTTGGTAGTTTGAGTTTGTAAATCCGCTGTTTCAACCCAAAAACAAACAATCAACACGAAGAACATATAAGCGGTTGACGTTAAAGCAATCTTACGCAAAAATTCAGAAATATCGTCGTGAAAACAAGCAACTCACCATTTGGAAGCAACGTTAACAATAAGAACAACTTTGCCTTTGAAGATGCTAAGATCCACATCCCTCCCTTTGCTATCCTACATATTTTTTCACAAATCTCAAATTTAATCTAAGAAACTAGGGAGCTGAACTAGGGCTGAAATGCTCAAACATTATACTCCATAACCAAACTAGGAAACTCAAGATCAAGCTCATACTCTACACAGAAAGCTTGGATATATAAAATTATGTTCTATGAGGGTGCATCAGCGCATGGGATTGTTCGAAACTTTACTTAATACCTTGTACTTAGTTTACTCTAAAACAACCACATAAGCAGTTTGATTCAAAAAACCAAAAAAATAATAATACTAACAAACAAGCACTTATAATAAGTAAATCCCAGACACCCTTTATAACCAAACTCATTTCAAATATATACAATATAACACATACTAATAAACTTAGGCATACAGCAATTACTAATCAAACACACATATCTTTTTTGTTTCTCTTTTTGTTTTTTTTTGTTTTCTAGGTAAACCATGGTTGCCGACAACCACTCAAAGGCGGTTAAGTGTCAAAAGGGCTTGTGACTATCACTCTAAAATATGTGAGGTCTCAAGTTCAATTCTTGCCGGGTGCAAACAACCTTGAAACCTTGAAGTGGCCACGCCAACCTATTGAAAAGGGAGGGCTTTACCTACTCTGAGTCTGTGTGGTGGTGGGTTCAAACCCCGTGTATTAGTCGGCCAAAAGGTCAGAAACCATAGTTTTAACTAGGGTTTCGACCTTTTGGCCGACTAATACACCGACTCAAACCGTGTAAAGCCATGTATTCGGAAGACTATGGGGCACCTAACAAGACTTGAACTCGACACCTCTCATATTAGGCCACCCCTTTGTGGTTTTCATTATTTCTAGTCCAATAAAAAAAAGTAGCAACAAAATCCAGTAGTGGAAAAATAAATTCTCATATGAACTTAGATCAATAAAAAGTACTCGTAACACATAATAAAAAAGTGTAACAATTTTATATAACATAATAATAACATAAGAAAAAAAGAAAACCTTGACAGTAAATTCATGAATAGAATTCTCAGGAACAGAAGAAGCACCACCCATTTTTTTAGTTTTCTTGTTTAATGAAAATATTGCAAAAGCACAACCTTCGGCGTGAAATATGGGACAAGATTTTATAAAAGACAGCGTGTAATGGAATGGAATAAATGTGAAGTTGTTGAAAGTTGCCAGCAAAAGTTATCTTTACATTGATTACATCATTTAATTTGACTTTTTCAAACCTTTTCTAGAATATCTTTTTGTTGTTGTTTTGTGCCAATCATATATACTTTTTGTCAATGGATATCTAGTTAGAGCATTCCCAACAAACGCTTCTCTTAACTGTCGGAAAAAAACAAACGCTCCTAACAAAGATTGCCTGTTACCGCCTTTAAATAATAGGAAAAAACCAAACAGTCTTAAATATTGTTGATACAAAAGTTGAAATTCGCTTGTTTGAAATCGGCCCTCTCGTACCGTCTAATTGGTAATTATTGCTTGAGACATGCGCACTAAGAGACAAAAGACACCGTTAGGCTTACCGTGGGATTGTTTCCCACGATTATCCTCATGCGTGAGAGTAAGTAATCGGTTTAGGGTTTAAGGAGAATTAGGGTTAAGTAGATCGTACCTTAAACGAGGGATATGATTCCTTTATATACATCGGAATCCTTGTTGGTTCCGTGTTCCTCAACCTTCAGTATCCCTCTAAGTTGGTTGAGGAATGATTATCTCCATATTTAGGAGATATCCAATATCTATTCCATAAATAGATTTGGGCTTGGGCTTTCGTGAGCCCAAACATCTATCAGTAGCCAGTTCATACCGGCTAAGTTAGTGTTGGACTTTTAGTCGGGTTCGTGACCTGGATATAGACTATACGTCATCATGTCCCCCCAGTCTAGTATGCGTGGTGACTAGCTGCGGATGCTAGACTAATAACCGTAGTCATCCAAAAACTTTGAAGCGTAGCCAAGAAGCCATAAAAATATACCAACCGGTACATTGTATCTAGACATTGGGTTAAAAATGGCCCGTAAATCGGGGAAAGTTACTTGCGCGCGTGTCCCATCAAGCAATCTTGACCACAAAATTAGGGTTGGTGGGGTCCACGTGTCACTCATCGCGTGGATGAGGGACGCGTTATATATAACGGGGACGCTTCATTTTCACCATTTCTCCTCACAGTAAGAAGAAAAATTCTATCCGCCATTATCACAGCTACAAGCATTCTCAGCCACCCTATTCGAATACACACTAGGTAGCGTACGTGCGCTTTTGTTTCGATTTGAAAATAATGGTTAAGGTATTATCCGATTTCACATCGACATAACGAGAGCGAGCTGCGACAATTGTCGGATTACTATATTCCCTGCCAACCGGTACATCCGGAAGTTCCGGCCTGCGAATCGTCAATAGCGTGACTTCCCGATGGGAAGATTGGGTTATATACACGCTTCTTTGAATTCGCAAATCAGCGTATACCCATATCTCTATTTTTTAGTGACGTTTTGAATTATTACCGCATCCACATATCCCGCTTACACTGTATAGGTGCGTGTGAAACTAATTAATTTTGAGGTGAACGCCATCCGATAGCTATCAACCCTACCATCAACCTTGTTCGCGCCTTTTACCATACCACCCGGTCACACGGGTGAGTATCCCGCAAAACGTCCGGCAACTCCAATGCTATACGGAGAAGCTAGATGCACTCGAGAATTCGAGGGAGAAATTTTTCCGGGTCGATAACACGTGTTTTCCTTCTCGCCGATTTTTACTCCTGGGACACCGCCAAAGGATGGCGCCCCATCCCCGGATCATACGATGCGGAAGATGCGGACACAATAAATGCCAACCGCATCCCCATTAGCTCGTACCCCGAGGAGTTCTTGGTGCACATTGGTGCGAGCCGAAACTATTTTGGTAGTCCGTAGAAGTTCCAATCTTCATAGCGAAGATGGTCGGGGTGGGTGCTCATTCTTGCACCGTTGAGTTATATTACGTAAGTTTTACGTTTTTCCTTTGTCCCGCGTGAAATGCTGTTTGTGTATCTTCGTTGTTGTGCAGAGATGGACCCGTTGAGTTCTTGGCTGTTTTTTCCTCGTCTTCCTTAGCCATCTGTATTTGGTGATATCCCTTGTATGCGTCGAGGAAGCACTTTAAGGGATATCCGCACAAGGACTCTACTTTCCAGTCTATCTCTCGGTAATGGATAGCAGATCTTGTGGGCATGCTTTATTAAGGTCGGTGAAGTCTACGCACATTCGCCAATTGTCGTCGCTCTTTTGACCATTCTTGGGTTAGAAAGCCGGTCATGGTAGTAGACTTCACGCATGATTCCCGCATCCACCGGTTTATGTATCTCGCGGAATTGCAGCGTTGGGCTTGGCCGCGCTTCTTGGCAGTATTGGTGAGTACCCTTGTCGGATTATCGTTTATGCTCTGTGATTGGCGTGGCACTCTGTCATGTGTTTTGGCTCCCATGCAAAAATGTCCAAGTTCTTTGCAAGAGCGCGCGCTTTGCCGTTGTCCGACAATGACCCTCCGATGGCTATTTCTGTTCCGGGTATTCGGGTGAATCGCAACCTTCGGTTTGGGACTTTGGTTGCGCTCGTTCGGGATCGGTGCCGTTTCGCGTAACGTGTTACATTCTCTATTCGGTACCGTGGCATTGTAAAGAGTGACAATGCCCCCTTTTACTGGGAATTTAAGCATCCCGCGTGCGGTTGTTGATGGCATGCGGCGCATGGCGATATCCCGGTCTCCCGATAATGCCATTGTATGGCGAAGGGGATTTGATCACCATAAATTCCATCCAAGCCGTCGCGATAGTGTTCGCATTGCCAATCTGACCGGTAATCGTAGTTGCCCCATGGGCCATATCTTTTCACCAGTAAAACCATTTAGCCGCTCGACCGGGCTTAACCGGGTTCGCGTATTCGAGCGCAGCGTTTGAAGTAGTGCTCATACATGATGTCCGCCGATGCTCCGCCATCAACGTACATGCGGTGGATGTCGTGACCCCGCGACCGATCTCAATGGTGAGTGGCTCTACTACTGCGTTGTCCGCAGCTTAGAAGCGAGGGAAAGAGATTTCGCTTCTTCGAAAACTCCTGGTGACCTTCGCCTAGTGATCCGCCGCCATGATTGTATCATGTAGATCGTGTCGGCATTATCTTTGGGTGTCTCCTTCTTGTTTCCACTCTTTTTTTTATCCTTTCCCTCTTTAATGTTTTTGACCAAGTGGTCCAATCTACCTTCTATAACCATCTTGTCGATGAGTGGCGCATTGGACACATTCGTTAGTGGTATGGCCCTTCGTGCATGGTAATCACAGATCCATTCAGTCGCCGATCCTCCGGAGTCGCGATCTGCGGCGGTCTTGGAAAATTCGCACCTTCCATTGCGAGTATTTCCTTTGGGGTCTTGATCAGCGGGGTGTATCTATCATTATCCCTCCCCGCTCCCTAGGCTGCGATAGCTCTATTACGGTTACTACCACGGTCGTTGGATTTTCTCCCGGTTGTTCTTGTGGACCGGTAGTTCGAGTAGTTCCTTTTGCTATCGCCGGCTTCTCCCTGGACGAAGGACCGAGCGTTTCATGAGTTCATCAAAGGTTTCAGGAATCTTGTCGTTCAACCTCTTGATGAGTTCGGATTATTAATCCGTTCATGAAACCGAGATTTTCAATACTTTCGGGCATGCTTTAACTTGCATGCATTCATCTTTGAAGCGTTCCATGAATGCACTTGTAGATTCTCCTTGCCTATTTGCTTTACCTGGCGAAGTTCGACAGATTTTTAGCGCACTTCTTCCTCGAGTAAAGTTTAGTAAACGCCTTTCTCAATTCCTCAAAGCCATTGATGCTTCGCGTGGAAGCTTGTTGAACCATTCGCGCATTTCCCACGAGTGTGGAGTTGAACATATGGCACCACACAGGCGTGGCCGTTTTCAATTGTCGCGTGATTCAAAAATTTTGAGGTGATCATCGTGGTCACCCTGTTCCGCCATAGGTCTTTACGTTGGCAGGCATGCGCCTTCTTTGCTTTCTCGAAGTCACCGAGCGCGGCGAGTAAACGCATCCACCTTTTGACGGGCGCCAAGGGAGGGATATATCTTCATCCTCCCGGTCATTATATTTGTTTCGGGCTTCCGGTGTCGGTTCGCTATCCTCGTTGTCCGAGGAATTTTCGAGGATCTAATTTTTCCTCTTTCGCGCTATGCGCCGCCCTCTGAGTTTGTACTGGAGGACTTTCATTTGGGGAATAGTGTCGTCAAGCCTGTCTTGGATTCTGTGGCGACCAAGTCCGTGTGGACATTGGTACGCTTTCCATCTTCATCGTTCTCACTCAGATGATGCGAGTGAGATGTCTCATCATCCTCGATTCTCCTCCGATTCGTTGAATACTTGGGGTTGGCGGTCTCTCCCGCTTCTCTTTCTACGGCCGATGGGGAAGTCTCGTATTCATAATCAAATTGAGTCGGCTTTCAAGTTCCGACCGATCTCTTCTTCTCTTCCTCTTGCATGAGGGCAGTTAATGTTTCGTAGTTTTGGGATACGAAATCTTCCGGTGCTAGCTGGTCGCGACCCCCTCAAGAGCGAGTGTGTTTGTTTCTATCACTACACCCTTATTTCTGGTCAGTGCATCCGTGCCTTTGTCGGTCGGCTTTAGCACCGATTGAAAGGGAGTAGTAAAGACTGCGCTAGTGGATCTACTCCACCCGTGGTGGTTGTAGTGGCTTGGGTTGTTCCCGGCCGCGTTCCACCGAGGGAAGACCAAGTCTTGGCCCGATCCCTTGTTTTAGCACCGGGTTGTCCCGAGAAGTCTGCTTAGGAGTTAGTCCGCTTTGCGACTTCTTTCTCATAAGGTCCGATCGCGATCACGATTTCCATGCACATTCTAGTCTTGGTTTTTAGTGAAGGGTCCCACGGATGGCGCAACTTGTTGATACAAAAGTCGGCGTTCCTTGTTTGAGGCTCGGCTCTGTACAATTGAGAATTATTGCTTGAGACCTGCGTACTAAGAGACAAAAGACACCGTTAGGCTTACCGTGGGATTGTTTCCACCATTATCCTCCCGTGAGAGTAAGTAATCGGTTTTAGGGTTTAAGGATAATTATGGTTCGTAGATCGTACCTTAAACGAGGGATATGATTCCCTTTATATACGCATCTAATCCTTGTTGGTTCCGTGTTCTCAACCTTCTGTATCCCGCCTAAGTTGGTTGGGGAATGATTATCTCCATATTTATGAGATATCCAATATCTATTCCAGAATAGATTTGGGCTTGGGCTTTCGTGAGCCCAAACATCTAATCAGCGTAGCCCAGTTCATACCGGGCTAAGTTAGTGTTGGACTTTTAGTCGGGTTTGTGACCCGGATATAGACTATACGTCATCAAATATCAAAATGTCTAACCGCGTCAAGAGAAATTTTTGAAAATACAAACACCACCTAAGAGTAGGGAGTAAACGAGCCAAGCTTTTATCAAGCAACTCGAGCTCGAGTTCAAGCTCGACTCGATCGAGCCGAGCTTTTATCGAGCTCAAGCCCTGTAAAATGGCTTGAAACATTATGTAAAATGGCTTGAAACATATAATGAGTCGAGCTCGAGATTTTGATAGCCCGGCTCGAGCGAACATCGAGCTTTTTGAGCCTTAGTATAGATATATTTTCATATTATTTTTATGTACGTAAATAAGGGATGATTTGAACATTAACATAATTATAATGACTAACTCCATAAAGGATAAATAAGGGTTGTTGGTTTAATTAGTCTTAAAAATATATAATTTGGTTTTCAAACGATTAAGTATTTCTCTTCCAGTTTGTGATTTAAGATCATGTACAAGTTCTGTGTGAAGACTATTCTTTTTGTGGCAACTGTAATTTGCAATTTGTTTTGACACGGAATGGAGTATATGCTATTTTGTTTGCTGAGTTCGGCTGCAAATATCAGTTGGCATAGATTTGAGCTTTTCATATAAATAATTGTGAGCTTTTTAAGCTAAGCTCGAGCTTTGCTCGAATCCTGCTCAAGCCGAGCTCAAACTTAGATGGTTAAAGCTTGACGAGCAATTGAGCCGAGCTCAAGCCAACCTTTTATCTTACGAGTCGAACTCGAGCCTTGTTGAGCTCGGGCTTGGCTCGGCTCGATTACACCCCTACCTAAGAGGCATTAAATTTATATATTTTTGTCAAAGATTTTTATCGCAAGATAGAGATTGATAGTTGGTCGCGGTGGTGGACCAAAGAACAAAAGTCATCCGGTTCATTTTATGATAAGTCATTTTATGATAAGTACTGAAAATGATAACTCTAAAGTTAAAAACCATATTTATTTTTAAAAATTTGGTATATTTGATATAATTTTGTACTAGTCAAGAAAAATCGATTCCTGTGCACTTTCGAAAACCCCCTCGATTCGCCCTTGGTTGATTGTGATTTCTCTGTTTTTTATCTTATCATAGTACGGACCAGGTTCTTTTCTTCCCCCAATTAAACAGAACACGCAACCAATTGGTTTTTATGTAAAACCTGCTTGGTTTATGTAGGAAAAACCGTGTGGTTTTAACTTTTGTTTATCTAGCTTTAAGTAAATAAGTCAATAGCAATTCCGTGAAGCTTATAGGCTTACTAAACCATAGCCCACGGATGAATCAGTGATGTTTTAGGTGAATCTCGTGATTATGTAGTTATCGATTTGATATTTAGATAGTTCATTCCGTGAAGCCTATATAGGTTTACTAAATAGTTCATTTCCGTGAAACTTATGTAGCTTATAGGTTTACTAAACCATAGACCTTACGTGGACAAATAATATAAATGTAGATGGGCTTTTACAAAAGATACACATACGGAGTAATTATATATGGTTCCAAATTATACATTCGAAATAGGACAAAATCTGAACGTAGACGCTCAAACTAAAAAGACTAATAGGTGCTGTTTCTTTTTCTATATGTGGAAGGAGATGGACCCACTAAGTTATTAATATTTGTTATTTTTGCAAGTGGAGCCCATTTTTTCTTTTGTTTCGTCTGTCTATACAAAGGAGAAAAAAGCTTCCATTCCCCATTCAGATGAACTAAGAGCCTTAGGACCCCACATGGCCCCACATCTACCCTTAGCTAACAAAAAAAATAAACAAAGACCTTAATCCTTAATAACTAACACATGGAGGGGGAAAAAAGCCTTATCTATACTATATAAAATGGAAAAATGGTCAAAGTGGAAAAAGTGAAAAATGTTAAAGTTGAATGTTGAAAACATGGTCAATGGAGAGAGAAAAAAAATAATATAATTAATACTTTTATTAAAACACCCCATTACTTAAAAGTACAATAATTTATTCACATTGTACACCCAATTAAAAGCTCATCTACCAAATTAAAAACAACCAATTGAAACCGATACGGGTTGACGTTGAAACCGACACCGGTTGACCTGTTGAAACCGATACCGGTTGACGGGGACGCTTCAAACCCTGTCAACGGTTTAATTTGACATTTTTCGACCCAACCTATCGGTTTGACTCGGTTTAAATCGACTGCTTTTTATCGAAACGGTTCAACCAGTTGAACCACCCGGTGAAATCGGTTTTAAATTTGACAAAATTATATGAGAAATGATGAAGTAGTTGTGAAACCCGTGACAATTTTTTTGAAAGGAGACCAAAGAATTGTAGCTTTTGGTTTATTTTGCTTTGACACATATAATTTTTCATTTGTATAATGTTATTTTTAAAAATGTTGCTCTTGCACCATTTAAGGGACTATCATATATGAATCGTCGTTTAAAAGTTAATATATATGTATAGCTCTTTGTCATTGTATCAATAATGTTATGTAAGTTTATTAAAATCACAAAAATAAATAGTATTGTTATCTTTAGCGATAATTATTTGTACCTCAAACAAATAGCTTTGAACAATGCATAAATATCTATACAAATTGATAGTACAAAACAATCTTATATGGTGATATCCAATTTGGAAAGTTACAATTTTAAAAGCCACACACCAAATGATAAACGTTACACATGTAAAAAATAGTTATCACGCTTAAATTATCGACAAAACAAGAAAAGGTGGCCACACACGTTGGCTATACCTCTAAACTACAATATAATATTGCCAACTACATAATACCGTTGCTTTTTGTAATGCTTGAATCTATTATTACTAAAAATCTTAATAACTTAAAACAATCCTATTAGAAAATATACTCACACACTTAGATCGACTCCACATAATTTTTTAAAAAACTATATATTTAAGTTGCTATGCAACCACGATCGTAATTGTAGTTATTCAAAAACGATTCTCTAATGCTACAAATACAGTTTGTTGAAAGAAACTTATGGGTCATCGAACTTGCGAAAACTAGACATCACGCAGCTACGCATTTCTATAATACATAAATGAATTAATTATAGTGACGTAAATATCACCTTTAATAACAAACACATGGAGACATTAAACAAAGCAAAGTATAATAAGTTACCAAGTGAATATAAGAAAATTTTAGTGAGACATGTATTACAAATTTTCAAAATGAGAAGAGTGAAGTAACATTATTTCACTAAATTTATCATATTGAGTCATTATTTCTACAACTAAGACAATAGTGTTGGTGTGGAGAATTCGGGTTTCACTCACAAAAACCGAAAATTAAAACGAACCAAACTAAAATAATCAAACTGAATTTGCCAAAACTAAACTGAATTAGTTTTTGATTCGGTTAAGTTTTTGCAAAATAAAAACCGAATCGAACCGAAAATCGAATTCACATAAATATAAAACTCTTTCATAGTATATATTATATGACATTTTTTAAGCTTGAAGAGTTTTGTTTTTTTTTTTTTTTTAATACAATTTAATAAATAAAATAATATCGATTTTCGGTTTTACACTGAAAAAATTTAACCGAACTAGCCAAACAGAATAAACCAAACAACCCGATAACCAACCGATAACTGAACAGAATAAACCAAACAACCCGATAACCAACCGATGAACATCTCTATGTCAACATGAATTTGCTAATTGGCTCAAAATTTATATTTTAAAATTTATGTTTTTAATGTGAGTGACTCAACTTTACTCTCTGTATTTGCCAACCAAAATAATCATTCAGTTCCATTAGCCAAGATCTAATAATATTGCAACCCATATTGGCATATTTGACAACCAGATATAGTGGATTTAGACAACATAATGACCATTAAAATATAATTTGATAAGCTACTAATCAGTCACCACTTGAGATAGTTATGTTGATAGGCACGTGAGGGGCACACAAGTGGTTTACCAGGAGTGTGAGGTGCACGTGACAATCTCCATCAACCTCTAACTAACTTTAGGCGGGAAAACCTTCTTTTATATACTTGTATCTGTTAAGTCATTTTCATTCATTGTATTGTAATCTCATTTTCTCTCAACTGTATTCACTCTCAATAATAACAACTTTTCCCGCCTTGATAACTAATTGTCATTTCATCAATCTATTCTAATTCTTGGATTGGTCAAACCAGTTAGAATCCTCTAACGGATCTTCATTGATCCCTATTGGTGTCTATCAAGTGGTATCAGAGCACTTTCTTGGCTCTTGATTTCAAATTTCGATCATCTTCTCCGGCTAAATTCCGGCAAGAAGCAGTTACTTTTCCGTTGAGATCAGCCACCACTGATCTCCACTGTTCTTTCACATTAGATTAGTTGATACCAATCACAATGGTGGGAACAAGAAATAATGCAATGACTGCTGCTCCAACTTTGGATTCTTTGCAAGAAGCAATCAATCAGTTAAAGGAAGCAATGCTTGAAATCAAAGATGGAATGCAGGGGTACTTGGTTAGTCAAAATGCTATTAATCAAGAAATCAACAGGTTAAAGAATGGAGAAGGAACCAGTGCTGGTAATAGTCAGCATAGTAATGGAGGTGGAAGTCAAAATGGGAGAAATGGTGGTAGAGGATATGGTAGAATGTCAAAGATTGAATTTCCCAAATTCAATGGTGATGATGTTAAAGGGTGGGTGTATAGGTGTCTATAGCTTCTTTAAGATTGATGGTGTCAAGATGGGGACAGATTAGAGTTGGTGTCAATGCATGTTTATGACAAAGCTCTGGTGTGGCATCAACAGTTTTGTAGAAAATTTGGTGATGATTGTTCATGGGAGGTTTATGAAAGAGTGGTATTAAAAAGATTCAATTCAGTTCTTGAAGATCCATTGATGGAATTGAAGAAATTAAAACAAGTAGGAACTGTTAAAGAATATCAAGAGAAGTTTGAAGCATTGTTGAACATGGTGGATTTAGATGAAAAACATTCAATCAGTTTGTTTCTGGGTGGGTTGAAGGAAGAGATTAGTATGCAAATAAGGATGTTTACTTTGCATGCTCTCACTGATGTGTTCTACATGGCTAAGATGCAAGAACAAACTCTGATTGCTTTGAAGTCAAGATACACTCCTCTGTTACCCACTCCTGTGTCTAGGTACAGTGATAGATCAGCAAATGGTTTTAGGAATGGTACTGGAGTTACAAAGCCAACTACTACTCTAGCTTTACCTAGCACTATTCTAAAACAGAACAATCCACAAGGTAGAAGACAACTGTCTCAAAAGGAGTATCAAGAAAAGAGAGCACAAAATCAATGCTTCTATTGTGATCAAAAATATGTCCCTGGCCACAAATGTGCAGGCCAATTGTTTTCATTGGAAGTCCTACCTGGAGAGGAAGATTCTGATTCAGAAGAATGGGAAGAAGCAATGGAGTCCAGTGAAGAAGAGGTACAACCACAAATTTCAATACATGCTTTAACTGGTACTACCAATTATCAAACTATGAGGGTAGTGGGTACTGTGGGGAAACATATGATTCATATCTTAGTGGATTGTGGTTCCACACATAATTTTTTAGATAAACAAGTGGCTAAGAAATTGGGATGTTCAATTAGACCCACTGGTCCTTTAGCAGTTACAGTGGCTAATGGTAGTAAGTTGTTGACTACTTCTGAGTGCAAGAATTTCTCATGGATGTTTGGAAATACTGTCTTTCATACTGATGTCATGTTGTTGCCATTGGGAGGTTGTGAGATGGTGTTAGGCATACAGTGGTTGTCAACCTTGGGAATTATTAAGTGTAACTTCAAGGATTTACAGATGGATTTTAAGTATAAAGGTAAGAGGGTGAGAATCAGAGGTACCACTAAGTCAAATGTTGAATGGTTACATGGCAAAAAGGTTGAGAAAACTGTCCAAAACATCACACATGGTGAATTGCATTCCATGTCATTATGTGTGGTTCCTGTTCAGGAAGCTACTTGTATGAAACTCAGTGGGGTACCTGATGAGCTCAATGGTGAACTTAAACAAGTTTTGGATGAATATGCTGATGTATTTGATGTTCCTAAGGAATTACCTCCCCACAGAACACATGATCACAAGATTCCATTAGTTGCTGGAGCTATGCCTGTTAACATTAGACCTTATAGACACCCTCCAAATCAGAAGGATGCTATTGAAGGTATGGTCAAAGAACTATTAGAGGCAGGAGTTATCAGAAAAAGTCAAAGTCCTTTTGCTTCTCCAATTGTAATGGTAAGGAAGAAAGATAACACTTGGAGAATGTGTGTAGACTTTAGACAGTTGAATAAGCAAACCATTAAGGACAAGTTTCCAATTCCTATTATAGAGGAGCTGATTGATGAATTACATGGGGCCAAATTATTTTCAAAATTGGATCTCAGTCGATATCATCGATCAGATGCATGATGAGGATGTGACAAAGACTGCATTTAGAACACATGAAGGGCACTATGAATTTCTGGTAATGCCCTTTGGATTGACGAATGCTCCATCTACTTTTCAGTCCTTGATGAATGAGGTATTCAAACCATTCCTTAGAAAGTTTACATTAGTGTTCTTTGATGATATTTTGGTCTATAGCAATGGTTTAGAGGAGCATGTTGCACATCTTAAACTCATCTTGGATACAATGAGGTCTCATAAGTTGTATGCCAAATTGAGCAAATGTGTGTTTGGTACTACTCAAGTGGAGTATTTGGGACATGTCATTTCTCAATGGGGTTTTCTAATGATCCAAAGAAAGATAAAGGCAATGGTGCGTGTCTGCTCTCGGCAACATCAAACAGATTGAGAGGATTCTTGGGTTTGACCGGTTATTACGAAGGTTTATAAAAACTATGCTTCAATCAAGAAACCATTAACACTCTTGTTGAAAAAAGGGGATTTACATGGAATAATGAAGCAGACAGAGCTTTTCAAGCACTTAAGCAAGCAATGATTAGTGCTCCAAAGATTGAGGTTGCCGACTTTACTAAAGAATTCACTATTGAAACAGATGCTTCCGAGTGGGAATAGGAGCAGCTTTTACTTCAAGAGGGCATCCTATTGCTTTTCTAAGCAAAACCTTGTCCGCTAAGCATCGCTTAATGTCCACTTATGAAAAAGAGTTTCTAGCAGTGGTACAAGCTTTGGAAAGATGGAGAGGATACTTGCTGGATAGACATTTTAAGATCAAAACAGACCATGTTAGTTTGAAATATTTGTTGGATCAAAGGATGTCCACTCCTACTCAATTAAAATGGTTGCCAAAACTCATGGGGTTTGATTATGAGATAGTTTATAAGAAAGGGGTGGAAAATGTTACTGCTGATGCCTTATCTAGAATTCAAAATCCAGCAGAATTATTGAGCATTGTTAGTACTTCTAGTGTTACTCCAACACTTTATGGCAAGATAGTGGATAGTTGGGCACAAGATCAGTCCCTCCAGGCTTTGATTCTTAAACTGCAAGCTAACTCTAATAAGTCTGGCCACTACACTTGGCATAACAACCAGTTGAGGAGGAAGAACAGATTGGTGGTGGGCAATGATGACTATTTGAGACAGGAACTATTGACCACCATTCATAATGGATCAATAGGAGGACATTCAGGAGTAAAGGTGACTACTCAGAAGCTATGTTCATTGTTCTATTGGAAAAAAATGAGGAAGGATATTAAGAATTGGGTAAGAAATTGTGATGTTTGTCAGAGGTATAAGCCTAATTTGGAAGCTTACCCAGGATTGTTACAACCATTGCCCATTCCAACCAAGACTTGGACAAGTATCTCTATGGATTTTATTGAAAGCTTACCTAAGTCACAAGGTAAGGATGTGATTTTTGTAGTGGTGGATGATTGAGTAAATATGCTCATTTCATGGTTCTTTCTCATCCCTTTATCACGCTTCAAGTGGCTCAAGTGTTCTTAGATAATGTCTACAAGTTACATGGGCTACCTGAGAATATTGTGTCAGATAGAGATAAGGTGTTCCTTAGTTTGTTTTGGAAGGAATTGTTCAAGTTACTAAGGGTGGAATTGTGTTTGTCCACTGCCTACCATCCTCAATCGGATGGCCAACCGAAGTAGTCAACAGATGTTTGGAGTGTTACTTAAGATGCATGACGGTGAACAACCTACTCGTGGTGTAAATGGTTGACTCTTCTGAATGGTGGTATAATACAAACTATCACATCGCTATCCAAACTACTCCTTATGAAGCTGTGTATGGTAAATCTCCTCCTATCCACATTCCATACATTGGAGGAGAAAGTCGAGTGGAATTAGTGGACAAGACCCTGAAGGAAAGAGAGGAAGCTGTGGAAACTTTGAAATTCCACATCAAAAGAGCTCAAAATAGGATGAAGTCTCATCAGACAAGCACATAATGATAAGGAGTATGATTGTGGAGATTGGGTGTATCTTAAACTGCAACCTTATAGACAGTTGTCAGTAAGGAAGGGCAAGCAAAACAAATTTTCACCAAAGTTCTTTGGTCCCTTTAAGATAATTCAAAGGGTGGGTCAAGTGGCATACAAATTGGAATTACCACCACAGTCTCAAATTCACAATGTCTTTCACATATCTCAGCTTAAGAAGTGCAGACATCCTAGTCCAAATCAGACAAGTGGTAGTCTTCCACCTTGTGACAATACTGGTGTGTTCTTGGTGGAGCCAATGGCCATTCTGGATAGGAGATTGGCTAGAAAAGGGAATGGAGCAGAGGTGTATGTTCTAGTGCAATGGGCTAATGGGACTGTGGAAGATGCTACATGGGAATCAATCGATTTGCAGCTCAGGTTTCCTGAGTTTGACTGCACAACTTGAGGACAAGTTGTTTTCTAAGGGAGGTGGACTGATAAGCTACTAATCAGTCACCACTTGAGATAGTTATGTTGATAGGCACGTGAGGGGCACACAAGTGGTTTACCAGGAGTGTGAGGTGCACGTGACAATCTCCATCAACCTCTAACTAACTTTAGGCGGGAAAACCTTCTTTTATATACTTGTATCTGTTAAGTCATTTTCATTCATTGTATTGTAATCTCATTTTCTCTCAACTGTATTCACTCTCAATAATAACAACTTTTCCCGCCTTGATAACTAATTGTCATTTCATCAATCTATTCTAATTCTTGGATTGGTCAAACCAGTTAGAATCCTCTAACGGATCTTCATTGATCCCTATTGGTGTCTATCATAATTATATAAAAGTCATAAATATTCAACAATAGTTTGTCTATCAGTAACACTAGTCCACCTCTGTTAATCTACCAACTTAATTTAACTGCAAGATCCAAAAGCGCTTCAACCTGGCGAATCACCTTCATCTTCTCTTGCTCTTTTAATCTATTTGCGACAGATTGAGGATCAAGAGCTTCAGTATTAGATCCAACAGTTTCCTGAGACCGGACTTCTTTTAGCAATGTATCAACCTCTCTTATAAAATCGATTCTCAAAAGAAGATCGTCTGCTTCCATTGCCGGTCTAGCTAGAGGACCATGGTGCTGATGGAGAAAACAAAGATGAAATATTTAGTTATGGGCTGATACAAATAGCTAGAAGGTATAATTTGGGTTATATTTATAGGATTATAAATAATTCCTAACGGGTCAACTGTATAAAATTAACAAGTCTAACAGATAAGAAAACATGTCTTATGGGTCGAGCAGTTTAACAGACGGCCCAAAATTGTTCTATACTTTGTATCTGATATATGAATTATTTATAAAACTAAAAGAAATAGAGAAAATAAAGGGTTATCAGGTTAAGTGTCAACCAACTCATTTGGACTTGCCCTAAAAATTTACAATCACCCGACCTATAAAATTGAAAGAACCTGATTGACCCATTTATCAGTGAGCGGTTCGAAACTTATATCTATAGTCAGCTGCAAATGTAACTCTACCCTAAACCCTAAACCCTAAACAAACTGTATGGATGGTATGAATATACATGGGAAATTATAATTGCTGTACCTTGTCAAGATCAAACCCTGCTGGGACCAAGAGACTGAACGGGTCTTCTCGTGGGAAGGTTTCAACCATGCGTTTTTTACATGCCTTAAGCCACCCATCATCATCAAATCCATCATACATTACTAAAAGATCATTAAGCAGCCTCATGGCTGGAGTAGCTTGCCTCTTCAGGATCTCTGTCTGCAAAGCACAAGATTCTACTTATAAAACGTTCACTAAACAAGAAACTAAACGTCTCAACCTTAACCATATTTGACATATAAATAATACAAAGTAATAGGGCGGCATACCTCAATACGCCTATATAACAGATCTAGACTTCTTATCACATCTTTTTCTTCCTGGAAAATTAAGAAAGTTTGTATAAGTTAGAGCTCTTGTTAGATCCAAACAAGAGTAAGAAAAAGACCCTATCTGTAACTCTTTTAGTTTATTTGTTCAGAAGCATTCCACATTCTAATACCTTAAGAAGAAAAGCAAAGTTTTAAAGGTGAAATAACTAGTGCAAAATGGGCAGGTTGGGTAGCGTTCAATACGAGTAATTGCTAATTTCTGGTAAGGGTTGACCTGCTAACATTTTTACAGTAACTATATTATTTGTTATTTGATTCAAATTTTATAATTTATGATGAAGTGACTTAGGAGGTTCCATGCGTCAAGTATTCAATTTGATTATTTTTACCCGCAATTTACTCGTTCCCTTTAAGATAAACACTTTCTTCTTTTTTTTGGTTTTTCTTTTTAATAATTAGACCCGTATGATATTAAACAGATACCAAAATGTCCATCAATAAGTAAATAGTTTAAAACTGCCACATTCAGATAAATTAAAGATATCAGTATGGGAACATACATCACGTCGAGCAAGATCAAGACGAGTCCAGATGACCAAAAGGACAAGTTCATTTAGTTCACCTTTCTCGGCAGCTTCCTCAATTTTCTGTGAAAAAGAACATGCAATCACTTTATATAAACTGCATAAAACCATGCTTCATAAGATTGCAATTCAAGATTATGGAAATCATTTGGAATTATGCAGACCGAAAATTTACATCATGAATCAGAAGAGAAGTGTATAACTTCTTACGTGCTCTAACCTTGGAAAAAACACATGACCTTAAACCAAATAAGCTGAAATACACAACATATAAATCACACCTTCAGGAGTGTTTAGATGTGAGTTATGAAAGTGATTAGTAAGACGTAACAAATCAGATGATCAGTTGTTTAAGGGCGTATCTGGCATTTGCGTCCTGGAAGCAATAATCTGACTGCATTTTCAAGTCCAAATAATCAGTTTCTAGTGTTTGGGTAGAGTGAACCTGATTATCTGATTATCTATGAATAGTAGAAGCACATCCACACTATCTCCGGAAGCCCATTTTGTTACAACTGATAATCTGATTCTGATTATCCAAATAACATAATAACTTTCAAGACACAATTCTAAACACCTTCTGAAGCCATGGGGGATATGTAAATAGATCTGAAAAACAGAATCATAATTATAGGATACTAGGATAGTCTTAACGATCACATATTTTTAACATAAACAAAAGAGAAAAGCTTATGAACTATGGGACATGTATCCCGAAGTTATAGCAAATGATTTACCTCTTCGATTTCTTCAGCAGATTTTATGAAACTGGACACCAATTTCTTTGCTTTAAATACATCTTCTTGAGGATAACCCTTCAATGACATAGCAACTTCCCGATACTCGTCAACTATTCTTTCCTCTTCTTCCTCTTCTTCTTGACGCAAGCGTTCCAACTCTTTAGTCTTTTCTCGCTGGCGGGCTTGCCATTCCTAAAAACAGCACATTATATTTGTTAGGCGTTAGCAGCAATAACTTCCAGCCTGTACGAGTTGGATAACAGGTAAAAAATGGGTCCTTTTATGCGGGTCAAACTGAGGCGAGTTGGATTGTCCACAAGTTTTTTTTATTTATATCTTTGTAAATAACTAGTGAGTCAAATACTCAAATATGAATATATGCATTGAGCAACTTTTGACCCATTTGACCAGGGCCGTCTCGTAGATTTCAGTGGCCCTGTGCCATTATCATAAAGAGGCCCTCAAACACACACATAATATACATATGTATAACTAGTGCATTAGTTAATTAAGCTCGAGTCTCATATTGTGTTCATATATATAATAGAAGTGCATGAAATTTGGTGGCCCTCGTCAAGCGGTGGCCCTGTGCAATCGCACCTCTTGCACTCCCCTAAAGCCGGCCCTGCAATTTGACCCAATTCCTTTGAATCCCTTTTCTTAAATTTACCCGTTTCACCATTAAAGATAACACACGACCATCCTTATGCAGATGTCTTGACTTTAAAAATATCGACCCTTATTCAAACCCTTAAACACGGTCAGGAATTGGCTAGTAGGTGTGATGATGTGATCACACCTTGTCAAGTTCTTGTAGTTAAAACTGATTTTCAAACATTTTAGTATAAAATCATTTACTAACGATCTTTATCTCCTTAGTCCTTACATGGAAATTGCAATCATTATGTAAATTTAGCACCGTTTATATGTTTTTACTGGCATGAATGCTCATAACCCCAAAACTAACTAAAAGGAACGAACTTTGGTGACAACTTTGTTTCTACTTATTGATTTGAAGATTACATTTTTATTTCCAAATACATTTTTTAGTTAAATACTTGATTTAACCACAACCTAGTGGTGAGGTCCTTGGTTTCCTCACAAGAGGTCAAGGGTTCAAACTACACTAAGCGTGTACATTTGGGGTTGCCAGGAATGGGTCGGAAACGTCTCGGGATTTACCCGGTGATGCCGTGTACATCTTAGGTTGTGTTTCTTTTTTTTTTCTGTATGGGAAGTGATAGTGGGACCTATCAATTTATAGTATTAATTTTTTAAATGAGACCCACAGTTTCTCTTAGTTGGTCTAGATTCACAACGCAAAATTTATAATGCTATCCCCATTAAGTGGCTTAAATAGAGGTGGGTCCCACATAAGCCCCACACTTCTCTTAGCTAAACAAAAAAAAGAAACGCCCCCTTAGTCAAAAATAAGGTTCGCCCTCCTCGGGTAACCTAAACCCTGAACCCGTTTCTTCTTTTTTATACTCTCATATCTGAAATTTCTAATTCTTGTTCCTCAACATGTATAGGCCATAACCCAATAAGAAACCAAAAAAAAAATAATAAAAAAAATATACCCTTATCTAAAATAGTAAAATTCAAAACAAAAACACACGGATATTAAAGTAGTAAAAATTAAAATTTAAGAAATTAGACTTACTTCATCATGAAATTCTTTAGGTAGACCAACTAATGCTTCATCATCTAGCTTCTTGCTCCTACATATAACTAAAAAAACAAAACCCAATTAAGTCAAGTTAAAATGAGCAAAAAAACTTACTAAATCCTGAAAAGATATATAAAAAGATAAGAGATGCTGACATGTAAATTTGTTGGGGAGACAAAGACTTGAAGAAGTTGTTGTTGAGAAAGTGGTTGTTATGGAATTAGAGGTGGGAGGGAGAAAGGATGGCCGGAAGACTTGTGTCTGCATCTTTTTAGTTTAGGGGGTTTTACTAAGAATTATCACTACCCATTTTTCATTTTATATACTCTAAAAAGGATAAAAAGGTAAACCATAATGCTAAAAATACTTGCAAAGGAAAATGATTGTCATTACATGCTTAAAAGGAGAAATGTTTTTCTTATTTTTAATTTTTTTTCCCTTTTTCTAAAATCTTTTTTACCACTTATCTATATCTATATCTATACTATATAATAAACACCTACATGTTACAACTCTTTGAAGCTGCCCATGCAATCAATGCGATGATGTGTCTCGCTTATGATTGGCCGATGATTTAATGCGTACAACATATTATTGCACTTCTCTTTTAGCTTCATTTTATGTGTTGTATCATATTCAATTCAGTATTCTTATTTTTGCTAAGTCATTAACTAGCTAATTCATCAATTTTGTAACGAATTCTATTCACAAAACTTCTGTCATACTCATCCTATTCAAAAATTGTCGATTAAAAACACCAATACAAAACCCTAAATCAAACCCACAACAAAACCCCTAAATCATAACCGCAACACTACCATGCTCTTTAACATTCAATTTCAATTTGTGCAGAATGAATGATTCTTAATCTCATAAAAACAAATCGACTCATCATCAAACAATCAGGTCTGTCTCCATCCCCGTCTGTTTCATGATTTCATTCTTCTATATGTTTCGGGAATCAATTTTGATTTTTTGGAAAAAATGAAAATCCTAAACTATTTGATTTTAAGGTGAGTGATTTTGATTCATCGATACTAACTTCATCTCATTATCACGTAATTGTCTTTGTGTGTATACATGTGTATGTGAATAGATATTTGTATTGATTAGAAGTATTTGATTCCAACATTTGTTTTATTTGGCAGTTTTATGTGGGTGGTACAACTTGATTTGATTAATAGTCTAATGCTAAACAAGAGAATTTGAAAGACTGGGTTTGTGATAACTTACACTATTTGATCACTTTATTGTATATAACTTAGTGAAATTTGTTTCCAATTTCTTTCTTTTATTTTTTATAGTGGAAATCACTACAAGAAAGGTGTCAGATGGAGATGAAAGAATGGAAAAATATCTTTGGGTCTACACTCCTACAACAAGCAGATGCTAAGGTTACTTCTTTCTAAATAGGAAACTTAAGATGGATTTTCGTAAGTGTTAGATTAGTACTATGTGATTTATCAACATCTTTTACTGGTACAAACGTCAATGTTCACGTTATTTTTACCTTTTTATACTCAACGTGGGATATTTAAGATCTGTTATTTACGAAGATTATTAGCTTATTGCATTATCAAAACTTGATATATTATTGTATTGTATTTATTTCTTAAAAATACTAATTGTTTGTAACTAACAAACGAATGTTTTTGTGTGCATTTTTAGGATTAAGACGGGTCGAGGAGCATATAGAATTGCTTCAATCAAAGCTTTAGAATATCGAGGAAGGTAATGGCGTAGATGGAAATCGCTTGAAGCTTACTAGATCACAAGGGAAGAAGATTCAAATTACTGTAGGACGAGTATTCAAGGTATAAATGTACAATCACTATAAAAATTAGATACTGCTTTTAGCACGTCTATCATAATTTCATTACATTACGTCGTGTCTCTTGCAACAATTAGGTTATTGGGGAACTTGGCGTGGGCTCGCTTGCAAATGGACAAGTACAAACAGCAGAAGAAATATAGAGGTATGTTTGTGATTTATTCACATAATGGTTAACATTTAGCACCCATAATACTTAGCTATTCTGATAAGCTACTTTTTTAAAATTTAAAAAAAAAAGGAAAAAGAAGAGATGTTGCCCTTCTCAATAACGAGTAGTTTACAATTAGAAAAATGAATGTATAAATTAGAATGGTGGTTTTTACAGTTTTACATTTACATGCGCATTTCCAAATAGGGTTAAAAAAGGTCATTACATTATGTGCATAAAATTAGATGGCCCATATATAAGTAATTTTTTTTTTATGTATAATTAGTTTTTTGAAACAAATTATGAGGATTTCTTACTATTCTGAAACTAACTACGAGGATTTTTGATACATTTTTTTTTGAATTTGTAGTCTTTTCAGAACTACTACGGTACATATGAATGAGAAACACGTGGAAAAGTTTATATGGTTGATCAAGAGGTGTCGTGTGTAAGTTCTTGAACCTACGTTTGTTTGTTATAAAAGGAAGCAAGTGTTAGCCTGTAATATTATGTAATGGGCTTGGGCCCAGTTTCTAGATTGTTCATGTATCCCTATATGTATCGTGTAAACTTTGGCAAAGGAACTCAATCAAGAAATCAATATTATCTAATATTCCGATTGTGTTCCTTTGCCAAAGTTTACACGATACATATAGGGATACATGAACAATCTAGAAACTGGGCCCAAGCCCATTACATAATATTACAGGCTAACAGCAAGTTGGTATCGGTTTCTCCATATTGATGCATATAAAGATTCTCCAAATTGCTTATGTGAAATAAGGTAAGTTTTTTATAGCTTATAAATTATAAATGGATTTAATGTGAACTAATTACATACCTTTGACTTAACTTGATAAACAATGATCTAATGCAGTAAAATTTCTTTGTTGTAGTAGTTAATGCATTCAAAAGTAACTTGATGATGTAAGTTTATGATGGAAGTCTTTCTTTATTAAACCAAATTAACAGGCTTACAAATGATTCTGGAGAGTTGAGTAATCTATTATTTCTTACGCATAAAAAACAAGTAATTTCAACTACAAAAGAAAAGGGTCCACTTTTATGCCATAACTAAATGTCATTGAAATTTAGGTTCATGAAATGGGTATGTTGTTGTTGTTGTGTTAGATAATTGATTAGTGGAATATGTAAATTGGTTGTACTAATGATCTTATTGTTGTGTTAGATAATTGTTTTATCTCAAGTGTTGTATTGGATCTTAATTTGGGTGATTGTATTGGAATAATTCTTTAGTTCTGATGTATCTGTAAGTAAGGCTTTCTTTATTTTTGTATATCATGTATTGTTTAATTTGATCACTTAATTCGCTCGCCATGTGCAGATCAGATGTTAAAGAAGGAGTGAAACGACATTCCTTCTACAATGGGAAACTTCGGTGTTGTACCTTGGTGGAATGAACTATCAGAATGCAGTAAAAGAGGTTTATTTGTTAAGCCAAAAATGGGCGATGCATTACTTTTCTGGAGCATGAAACCGGATGCACCCACTGATCCATTAAGTTTGCATAGTCAGTTCAAGTTTGTATGTTAAGTGATTTATAGCGACGGTAGCACCTGCCTATTCCAACTATCACTAATCTATATTTTTACGAATATCAAATACCATTTTGTAAGCTTTGATTGAGACATATTACTTATTATTTAAAAAAAAAGTAATTTAACCTATTTATATTAGTTGTTGTTTATTAATTTATTTATACATTTAACTTCTTAATGAATAATTTTTTATAAATGTTGTCTATACATAAGTACTGCAAGGTTTATGATCAACGTTCAAAAGTTATGTAGAATATACATACGACACGTTTTATGCTATTTTTATATTTACATATATTATCAATCACAAACTTAGTTAACGCTTATTATATAAATTTGATATTAAAGACCATCAAAACTGAAGGACACGATACATGGACGTTTATTACATTAATAGTTACAAGCATAGTAGTTTATAGTATTTTTGACTTATTACTTATTATTCTTCTCAAAAAATAATTCAACCTGTTTATGTTCATTGTTTTTTCTTACTTTAGTCACACACTTAATTTCTCGATGCATAAATTCTTTATAAACCCCGTGATTCCACGGGTCTATAAGCTAGTCTCATAATATATACTGTATAATACAAGTATTTTTGAAAAAACTTGAATCTAAAAACCAATTGTCAAGTGGGAAGATCTAAATACCACTTGACCAAAACTAATGAACTAAATTTTTTAAAAGAATTACTTCACAACACATATCAGAATTTTATGTTTTTCTGTTAATGTCAATTTTACCTTTTTTTTTCCGGCAAACTAATCAGCAGAAATGAAGCAAACCTTAACGTATTATAACAACTAGACGATTACTATCGTATAACGATGACTATAGTAGTGTTAATATTTGTGGATAAAGTAAAAGTAGAGAATGTTTGCAAGTTAAATTATAATTAACTGTTTAAATAAAATATTAATAGATTTCAAACTAAGTATGCTTTGAATTACTTTTAGGGCTGAGCATAACAGACCGTATTATCGGATCGAACCGAGAAACTAGACCGAATTAGACTAACTGGACCAGAACGAACGTATTTCGGTCCGATCCTTGGTCCACCTTTTTCCTTATATTCGATCTTTGGTTCAGTCCGGTCTTACGCAAAACCGACCATTTGTCCTGCTATTAGATTGAAGGATTTTTTGCTAGTATAGTATTTTGTTCTCCAATGATTATCACGTTTTGGTAATTGTGGACATGCCCTAACGAATAAAGTCAGTGGACATATATATAGCTATGTTCAGAGGTGATAATTTGTGCCTAAAATAAAAAAAAATAAAAAAAAATAAAAATTGGCTAATTTGAGCTTATTTGTAAAAGATTTGGGCACATTTTACCCCTTATTATTTATATTATTATTTTTAAATGGGCATGTATAACTCATTTAAAAGTTAAATGGGTATTTACGGGCACATATTTTTTGTCCATTAAAGAACATTACAATTGTTTTAAAAAAAAACTTGTAGATATAATATATTTAATCTTTTAAATATAAATAAGGTGTTACGTTTGAGAAATTTATTTCGTCGTTTTGGGTCTTTTCTAAAGCGATTCGTATAACTTGAACCGGTTTGGCACGTGCCCGTTTAGCCCGTGCCCGTTTAAGCCCGTTCCCGTTAGGGCCCGAGCCCGTTTGGCCCGTGCCCACCCGACCCGCCCGTTTTGCCACCCTTACTTTAGTTTAGATTGTTTTGATTGAACTCGGCAAGATAGATTGTATTAGCTTAAGTGTTTTCTTAATAACTACCGCGTAGTTCATTGTGCACTGCATTTGGTGTTCTGTAGGTAGTGTGATAGCAACAATTTAGTTCAGTCTATCTTGAGCCGTTTTTTATCGTTAGTTCTTGTCATCTTATTATGGCCATTATTCCAAAATACATGTTAAAAAAACATTAGCTGTTTTCTGGTATTTGTATCCTTCTTTTACCTTACATGTGCTGTATGAGTTTGATTTATTGAAGGTCAAACCAATTAAGTTGACACTGTTATGTCAAAATGTGTAGAAAAAAGTAACTTTTGCACTCTTGGTTTATCTATTTCCTTCCATCTTTATTAACTGAGAGTCTGTCGACGAATCAAAAATCAGGGGAATCACAACAAAAATAGGAACAGGACATTCAGTGATTTTTCTTAAGGGAAATTGAGGTAAGTAAACTTGCTTTTGTTGATTTAGAAAAAGAAAAAGTCGAGTTATATGTAGTGTGTGTCAAATGATCGATTGCTTGGCTATATTGTTTAACTATCTTACAAGTTCCGTCAATGGTTTTTGATTACCATACATCGATGAAATTGTAATGACTGACATAGTTATTTTTTGGCATGAAGTGTGATAGTTTTTGGAAGTGCTTATTACCTTATGGTTGTATAGATACACAATACAAGAGATGGTGTTTGGACTTGTATATAGTGTATCTAATATACAATAAGTTAACAAGTTGTTTTCGATCGAGTGTTTAGTAGATTCAAGTTGCAGAGGTAAGAAGTATGAATGTGAAATAACCTAAATAAGATGTTAAGCATAGGTTGAAATAACCGAAATAAAACGCCGAAAGAGGGTCATAAGCTGTACTAGTAATTACCTACATATGCGTGTTTCATGCAGAAAAATATTAAATTCCATTAATGAAGAAAAAATGTTAAAACTGCCAAATAAGACTAATCAACACTTTTGTGGTTTCTTCTTAGCTTTCTTGGATTTGGTCGTCTTTGTAAATGTGAAGTATTCACCTAAAGAAAATCGATTGCTTTCAGCATGAGTACCCAACACTGCCACTTCCCGCTTGCAAATTTCTGCTATAATTTCTGGACTTTGTTTAACATCAACTTTGTGCATCGGTTTTTTCTCAACAGCATCAACATGTTTAGCTTTATCTTTTTCTTGTAATCGACCACCATCATTCATTCTTGCTTGGGACGGACCTTCTTTACAAGGACTTAAGCTTGGGAATTGCAGATCATACTCTTGATCACGTTCAACAGACGAGTCTTTAACCTCATCAACGTCTTGTGGTGGACCTTGTTCATTACTTACGCCTTTTTGTTGCATCATTTTGGGACCATGGGACGGTGATTCAGGGGTTTTGACATCTTCTAATGGATCATCTTCTTTTGTTTCTTCTTGCGGTGGTTCTTCCTTATCATGATGTCGCATATCATGGTCTTGATTAACAGACGGTTCATGGTCTATGACGTCATGGCCATCTTGTTGTGGTGGACCTTGTTTGTTACTTACGCCTTCTTGTAGCATAATTTTTGAACTAGCACCTTCAACCTCAAGATCTTGATTATTGATAACACATGGTTCGGCAACTGTTGAAGAAGACATAACAATGTTTTTGGTATCTTCTTGCTTCTGATTAGTAATCATAATGGAACCTTCATTTTTATCAAGAACGACGGTAGCACATGATTCATGATTCTTGACTTCAGCGTCTTGTTCATCAGTTCTTGCATGTACTTGTACCATCTCAATGATCACTTTCAAACTACATTGAATGTCATCTTGAAACTTAGAAATACGCTGACGAAGTGTAGACACATCAGCTTTAGTTACAATACCATCTAAATCGACCTCAAGCAACAGCATACTTGCAGACACATCGTCTAGTTTTTTAAATACCTTGGTCATACTAGTCGTTGTATCCCCTTCCCAAGAAGATGATTCTTGACAGTTGTCAAGAAGTTTTGAGGACGGAGATTCGACAATATCTTGAACAGCTTCTTCTTGGGGTGGAGCTTGTTGATGTAGTAAATCAAAACATTGTTGCAATCCTTGTTTAATCTCCGCAAGGTCATCAAGAAGTGGCGACGATTCTTGAGCATCTCCATCTTGTAATGGTTGAGCTTGTAGGAAATTGGAAACTTGTTGCAACCCATTATTATTAAGGTCAGGAATCGTAGACAAAGATGATGCTTTCAGATAATTTGCCATTATATATAGTCTCTAAATTCACCAAGTTACTCGGTATCAAAATATGATGAAAACAACAACAAATAAGTAAAGAGATATTGCTAACTACAATCGAAAAAGTATAATACCTGTGTGCAAGTACAATGGATAGTCGAGCGAGTTAAACTTTGATTCATATATGTTTGGAATGGTAAACTATTATATTTATAGGCAACATATTATAATTCTGATATAACATGAGTTCGAGTAGTAATATAATTCGAATTTAAACACTTGGCAAAAGAGATTTTCTTTTTGGTACACTTTGGGTCTTTGGCTACCAATTTTTTCAACTGTCTTTATTCTTTATTTTTGGAAAGCGAAGATATATTAAAGGGCACAAAGGGCAAACAAAGAAAAAGATACAAACTAAAATGCTTTAAAGAAGAGCATAAGAAAAGAAGAAAGAAAGAAAAACATAAACATAACAAAAACCACCTTGAACTCCAAACGAACTACTAGATGTTCAAATCACCGGGGTTATGAATCCAATGCTTCCATGAGAATCGGTTATTAGGAGTTCTATTTGAGGCCCACAGAAGAGACGTCCTTTGGATTAAAGGGAATATGTCTTCATTACAGAAAGCAATCATCTCAAGGTCCGAAGACGAGTGGCAAATTTTGTTCCTCCAATTCCAAATATGCCAAATCGAAGAAACGAAAATGATATGAAAAAGTTTATTCACCCATTTGTCTTTTAGAAAGCCGATATTTCCATAAATAATGTCCGAGAGAGACGGGTTAAATGACGCAGGAGAGCCCCACCAAATTCAGATTTTAAGCCAAATGATCTTGATAATTGGGCATAAGAAAAAACAGTGGTCTCTAGTCTCCTCAATCGAACAACAAAAAGCACACATAAAAGAAGGAAGGTGCACGCCCCGATGCATCAAGTTGGAATTTGTCGGGAGACGATTTAGATCAACGTGTCACGCACAAATATTTACCTTCCGAAGGACCCATGAGTTCCACTTAAAAGACGGAGTGAGATAAGTAAAAAGTAGAGTAAATTGCAAAAATCGTCCTTGTGGTTTGGCCAAATTGCACGTTTCGTCCTTGTGGTTCATTAAGTGCAAAAATCGTCCGGATTTGGCACTGTTACGTTCATTTTTGGTCCTCCATCATTGCAAAAACCGTCCTTGTGGTTTGCCAAATTTCGCTGTTGAAGGACCAAAAGTGCACGTAACAATGCAAAATAAGGACGATATTTGCACTTATTGATTTACAAGGACGAAACATGCAATTTGACCAAACCACAAGGACGATTTTTGCAATTTACTCTAAAAAGTGAGATAAGTAAAAGGTTTTTAGATTTCATCACATATTTACTATTGTTGGCTTACAAGATTCTGGTAAACAATAGCTTAAGCTTAATGATGTTTTTTAGTTTAGATTAATAAATAAATTTGATATAAAATAGATTATAAATAATCACTTTCAACCAATGAGTCTTAGGTTTAGTGTTTACTGATCTTGTAAACCTTGACAAAACCAAATCAATCATCAATGGCTATGCCAAGCTTAATGTAAAACTAGTACATGAGGTACAAACGGGCTAAAAAAAACTATTAGAGGAATACGCCCTAGCCCGTTTTGTCGGTTTAGAGTATCTAGGTTTTTCACCGTTAATAGTTATATACTGACGAGGTTTACAAGTTCTAACATGGTATCATGAGCAGGTTTGATGTCGAAACCTAATCGGCCGCCATAAACTGTTGCCTCTATGACACCCCGTCATTCCTTAACCGCCACCTATTATCCCATCTATTATTTTTTAGCCAACACAAGTAGTATACTACTCCAATCCGAGATTTCGCGATCTCTCCGAGCTTTCGCCGCTTGAACTGCGTGTGAGTATTAGAGGAATAAGCTCAAGCCCGATTTGTGAGTTTAGTCACTTTAGTGTATATAAGGTTTTCACCATTATAAATAATGGTTAATAATAAAATTATAACGATGGAGATTTACAAGTTCTAACAAAAACTTAAGAAGATGAGCCCAAATCTGGAACATATTTCGAGCCATGTTAGCTATTTTGAAGTTTCTAGCGATTATAACATAAACTATTGATGCTTGCTTTTTATGAAAGAAAAATGCTACATCAATAAAATATTAGCAGGGTACTCGCGTAATGCGGCAGCGGGCACTCTGTTACTATATTTTGTGATGAACAAATGTTACTCCGGCTCAAATAAGCGGAAAGAGATTCTCCATCTAAACCTATGATGGCTGAATCTATTGTATGTGAAGTATGATTAGTTTGTATTGTAGCTTTTTTTTATTCTTTCATAAATCACGAATTCTTTTTATATTAATATTTTATAACTGAGATTTTAATGTATATCAATAACTTTTTTTTTCAGTTTATATGTTACAAGTATTGATATGGTGGTTACACTTTTTTTTCCATTAAGTCACTTATTTGATCATTAATATGACGGTTACAAGTTTTGAGATGACAAGTATTGATCAAGTTTTGAAATTCTTCCATAGCAAGCAAGTTTAGGAGTCTGTATATTTAAGCCTTGCTAATTATAGAATAGTCCCAAATGCTTTATATATTAGTAGAGATTTACACGGTGGTGGCTAAAGGGTAAAGCTAGGGCTTTAGACCCCCAATTTCTTAAGGCCTCGAATTTTCTATGACTTGTATGTATGCAAAGTCAGTCACATGTTTTTTTGCTGTCATCTTTAGAGATCCGATTATTCAATGCCTCAATTAGTCGATGAATGTTAAATAATCAAAGTTTTGGGCCTTTTTTGTTTCTACTTTTCATTTTTCATGCCTACAAGCTGTAGAAATCTAAGCCTAAATATATTAGGTATCTTAAAGACCAATTTTTGCATGAAAAATAAGCAAATGTTAAAATAAACCCTATGATAAGGACTATTTAACCATTTACATTGATGAATCGATGTTTACTTTTTCACACCTACAAACATACTTTCACTCTCTGGCTTTCTGCCAAGTATCAATCTTCAATCATAAGTTTGCTTTTAAGGATGCTTTAGTTTCGGCTAAACAAAAAAGAATGTCAAATGAAAATTTGAAACGAAAACGAACTATTTGTAGAAATAGAAAATATGATGACGATGGTGACAATGAAACTAAGCCTTACAAAGAGACTTTTAGAACCGATAATTCTTATACATGGCAGATCAATCTATTTCATCACTAGAAAGTAAATTTGACCAATTTAGATTGTATTAAGGTATCTTTAGTTTACTATTTAGCATTGATATTTTACAAATCCTAGATGATAATGAGCTAAAAAGGCAGTTGTTTAAACCTTAAAAGTTCTTTAAATCATATTATAACAATTGTTTGGTTATTAAGTGTCACCAAAAGTTTGGATTTATTGGCTCATTTATCAATTAAAAATGAAATATTAGACAATATTGATTTCAAGAAACTAATAAAAGATTTGACATAAAAAACTTGAAAATGTAACTTTATATAAACGAATTTTCGGCAAATAACTTTGTTAAAAGACCCGGTATTAAGGCTTTGCTTTAGGCCTTCGAGAAGGTTGAGCCGCCCCTGCATTTAATACTTTTGGTTTCCTTGCACCTGAGGCACTAGAGCTCCTCAACAGAGTCCGACGAGTTATGCATAATAATGTTATGACACCTAAATCTATAAAATTTTTTTTCAAAAGAATTAGTTTTGCAATCTGAAAATGGCTAACGGCGCAACTTATTGCTCGTTTCCACCTCTATATAAATCAATAAGACCATTATTTAAAAAAATATACAAGTTATTTTTTAAGGGAAATTGAGGTAACTAAACTTGCTTTTGTTGACTTAGAAAAAGAAATGAAATTATTACTTTTTGCGAAGTAGAGTTATATGTAGTGTGTGTCAGATGATTGATTGCTTGATTATGTTGTTTAACTACTTTACAAGTTTCGTCAATGGGTTTTGAATACCATGTGGACTTATAATCTCGTTCATTGCTTCATATGTAAATAATAATACACGAAGGACCATTATTGTTAAATAGTTAGTTAATAACCGAAAAGTTAGTTAATGGCAGTTATGGAAGTTAGTTACAAGTTAGTTATTTTCGGTTAACACCGAATGGACAAAATGGTTCAATCATGTCGATTGGAACCTTATAAATATGTATGTATGTACTCGGTTTAATGTTAGACGAAACACTTATTCATTATACACTTTGCAACTATATTTCGACTCACTAGAATTGGGACAACAATTGACATCAGAGCAAGTGTTTGTATATACGCTCGTTAGATACCAACACATAACGAGAAGACCAAGAAAACACGCTGGGAACAAAACGTTTTCAGTAGGAACGCGTGTTGTTTTTCTTTTCTTCCAAAGAAGACAACGAATTGAATAAGTAATACGCAAAAGGTAGTGCACGATCTTTTCTGCGTAGGGGTTGCAAACGTTTACATCAAACGAGATTGGTGGTGCAAAACTTTTTTGGTTATCACGAAGGGAAACGAAAGAAACTCTTGACGTGGACAAGGAAGCGTGGAACAAGAGTAGAATAACGCTAGGATTTGTTTGTGGCTCACTGTTAACGCGACACAGGAAACAAAATACACGTCGTTTTTGGTGAAAGAAACGAGTGGAATAAAGAACTTTGTGAAACCGGGTTAAACAAGACACAAAGGGAAGGAAGCACGCTGGGTAAAACGTGAGTTGTGAACGTTGTTGTGGGAAAGGTTTAGAAAGATAACCAAGAAAGAAAAGAGTACTCAAGGAAATTTGTGGAAAAC
Organism: Chrysanthemum makinoi; assembly: GCA_910596185.1. Classification (NCBI taxonomy): domain Eukaryota; kingdom Viridiplantae; phylum Streptophyta; class Magnoliopsida; order Asterales; family Asteraceae; genus Chrysanthemum; species Chrysanthemum makinoi. The sequence continues at coordinate 76,705,667 of OU343221.1, forward strand.
GCATTAAGGCGATACAAGGTTGCAACAACAACGATAAGGAAGCAAAAACAAACATATCGTTTGTTTTGGTGAAGGATACCGTGAGGGGTATCGAGGTTTGTGTGAAAGAAAGGAACTTGTATTTCGAAAAAAAACAACAACGACATGATGTGCTACGTGTGTACAAGTTTTTAATTTATAACAGACGATTTACCAATTTTACCAATAACACATACGAGCAAGTGCACTCGTCCGTTATAGCAAGATTTTGAAGTTAAGTCGGGATCGTTCGTAGGGATTTGTGAGTTAATCAAATTAACAAGCATAAAATCAACTAAGGCAATCCAAAAGCAAATAATAATGAGAATAGATATAATGAAATTCAGATGATTAAAAACTACACTTGCTTAAACTAGTTTCTTATCCTTGATTAGTATGATTGTGTTAACCTCTTCTTAACATGTTGGTTATGATAATTATTTGGTGTAAGAATCTATTGTTCTTACAAGTTAAACCTTCGTCAAGATTTTAGTTCATAAAAACAAGCATTAAGTCTAACCAATCAATTCAAGTTTCATAAGTTTACTTTCATAAACTTAAACACAAAAACATCCGTTTGTCTTATCAAATTTGCTTAAGAAATGGTCAATACAAAAGGTAACCAATTATAGACAAAATGTTACAGTTGATTGTAAACAACTAATCTTACGACCTTTTAGATGTTTCCAATCAGTCCAACCTGATAATCAAAAAGCTTCTTATTACAACCACACTTCAGTTTCTTTGTTTGATCAAGAATAATGGGTAAAAACAATCATCCATAGACAAAATGATTATAACTAGTTGAATAACAATAAGTTCTTTCGACCTTTTATAATTACTAACAACTAGTCAAACTTGATTAACAAATGTCACTATGAAACTTAAGCACAATTGGATCTTAGAATCAATTTGAAATTGAATTAAAACATGTTAACACAATCACAAACTAATCATAAGATAATCAACATCATTTAAGCAAGTACATAAAGAAACTAGCCACTCATAGCAAACATAAACATAAACTCAGAACTTTGAACATTATAAAACATGATTAAGAGTCTTACAATGATTGGAATAAGATTACAAATGATTGAGTAATGATTCCCAAAGTATTGGTGTTGACTTCTGGGGGGTTTGACCTCCAAATATTGAATTCTTGGACCTCCAAACCTTCCTGGACTTCTAATGACGAATTTGAGAGTTAAAAGGGATGTGTTTGATGAGTAGAGAGTTGTATTGAAGTGTGTGTTCTCAAATGCTCACAAGAGGTCTCTATTTATACTAGTTCCAAGTCCTAGGGTATTAAATGTTGAACTTGGCCTCCAAGGAGCTAGGAAGGGACTAGAATACACCAAGGGAAGGACCTAGAAACGTTTGGATGCAATGGGGATTCTTAGTGATGAAGAAATAGCAGAACAGGCCTCCCCAGCCGATCGGTACCTTGCCCAGCCGATCGGCTGGTCATTTTGACACTTACCCAGCCGAATCGGTTATTGGCTACGACCGATCGGCTGGTCCGTCTTCAATAATCCGAAATGGCATTTTTTCAACCGAATCGGTTGTGAGAGCAACCGATCGGCTGGTCTTTCTGAAGGACGGAACTTGGACTTTTTGCTTGATTCTGGCTTGTGGAACTTGGTTCTTCAATCAACTTGATCTTCTACGATACTTGAAATGCTAAGTTGTGCTTGACATGCTTCAATGAAACGGAAATCTTCTTTTATCGAACATTCTTTAACTTTTCCTTCCGTTTCCCTGCACTTGGTTATAAATACTAGACAAACGTCTTTTGATGCGATTAAGCACTAAAAACAAATGAATATAACCAAATAACATATACAAAAGCACGAATAACGCTACTGAAAATATGTACAATCTGAGCGTTATCATGACACAACGTAGATCACTTGGAAGGAGACCGTGAACAACTAGGTTGGTTGGAAGGATACCGTGAACAAGGAGGGATCTAGGAGACATTTGTGGAGACGAAATCAAGACGACACACAAGAAGGAAACTAGGCAACGTGACAGTGTGGTTTACCGAAAAGAAAATAAGTAAGAAAATTTTGTTTTGGGCTCGTTAGGAATAAAAGTAATTTGACAAAAAGAAAGAAAAGGAAGCCGTGGGTTTGTTTGGCTTGTGTACGGATTGCATTGAAACAAAAACAACAACGAGACAAGAAAAACAAGGAAACAACTTGGGAATAACAATAAGTAGTTGGTAAAACGGTGTTACTAACACGGAACAAAGGGAATACACCTGTGTTTTAACACAACATCAAGGTCACAAGTTAAACTTTCTGGATCTCTACTTTATTAGATAGTATTGAAGTATTATTTTGTACTATTAGAAAATCCCGAAAACTATTTATTGATCCCGTATTATTAGGATTTCCGAAAAACTATTTCTATTCCCATATTAGTAGAAATACCATACTAGTTAGGATAATTCCCATACGTATTAGAAAGTGAAGATAATAGGCACTTATAAGATGGCCGGTGACGATACAACAAACACATCAAACACACTAAAACCCGTAACACCTATTGCGCAATATCAATGCCTTAAGTTGAAAACCACAAACTACACAGTTTGGGCTATACAAATTAAGGTTATACTAGAGGCACATAGTTTATGAGAAGCAATAGAACCTAAGGAAAACAAGCAAGTAAATGATAAGAAGGATAAGGCAACGACGGCCTTCCTATATCAGACGTTGACCTAAGATGTGATTTTACAAGTAGCGCGTTGTAAAACGGCTAAGGAATTATGGGAATCGTTAAAGAAAAGACACGTTGGATAAGAGAAAGTGCAACAAGCACGGTTACAATCATTGATGATTGGGTTTAATACACTTCAAATGAGGGAAGATGACACGATGGATGCATTTACGGCTAAACTAAACGGCTATGCCACTAAGGCAAAAGAATTAGGGAAAACTTTGGATGAATCACTTTTAGTACGAAAACTATTAGATTCCACACCACATAGGTTCATTCAGATAGTAGCATCCATAGAACAAACAAATGATCTAGACGATATCACCTTGGATGAGATCACTGGAAAATTCAAGGCATTTGAGGAAAGAATAAAACTCCGGAAAGTTGGGCAAATGGAAAGCCAGGAGAACTTATTATTCGCACAAGGTGAACACTCGGGAAAAGGAAGGTGATTTAGTAAACGCAGAGGTAGATCAAATTTTTCACGAGGAAACTGACAGAATAATAGAAACAAACATAACTCAAAGTAAGGAAACTCAACTCACAAAGGGAACTCGAATAGGAATAAAGGTGAGTGGGATTTGAGTAAAGTACGATGTTTCAAGTGTCAGAAACTTGGACATTTCAAGAAAGATTGCAGAGGAACATCGACAAATTAGGAACAATCAAACCTTATCTTAGAAGACGATGAACCATCACTACTAATGACTACACACGAAACTAAACACGAGGAAGTTTTGTTAAATGAAGGACAAATTCAACCAGGTGCAAGTAACCATATGACGGGAACCAAGAGTCATTTTAGGGATATTGAAAAAATCGTAACAGGACGAGTACATTTTGGAGATGGATCGTATGTACAGATAAAGGGTAGAGGCTCTATATTGTTAGGTTGTAGAAACCAAGAACAGAAGATGGTATCGAATGTATACTATATACCAAACCTCAAGAGAAACATACTAAATCTAGGACAACTTACGGAGATAGGTTGTAAGGTCATCATGGACGGAAACAAGTTGACTTTGTATGATAAGAGCAAGAAGTTGTTGATGAAGGTTGAAAGATCTAAGAATCGACTTTACAGTATTCGACTACAGATAGAAGCACCTATATGTCTCTTAGAAAATGTAGATAACCAAGCATGGTTATGGCATGCTAGATTAGGTCATCTGAACTTTGACGATATCAACAAGATGACTAGGAAGGGTCTAGTGGAAGGAATACCAAGAATAAATCATGCCGGAAAGATTTGTGATGCATGTTTATTAGGAAAACACAGTAGAACACCACTTCCAAATCAAGCTAAATTCAGATCAAAGAACCCGTTGGACTTAGTATATGGAGACCTTTGTGGTCCTATAAGTCCAGCCACACACTCTGGCAAGAAACTCATTTTCTTGTTAGTGGACGATTGTACACGTTTTATGTGGGCCTACTTTTTGACATCAAAAGATCATGCATTTAGTACATTCAAGGAATTTAGATAACAGATAGAAATGGAGATGGGAATGAAATTAAGGATGCTAAGAACAGATAGAGGAGGTGAATTTACATCTAATGAATTCACCAAATACTGTAAAATGGAATAGCACGACAGTTGACACCACCTTACTCACCACAAGAAAATGGAGTAGTGGAGTGAAGAAATAGGATAATGTTATCAACTACGAGGAGTATGATGAAAGCAATGAAGTTACCCTTAACTTTTTGGGCGGAAGCAATTAAACATGCCATTTACATACTCAACAAGGTACCTACAAGAGCCCTGGTAGATAAAACTCCATATGAGGCACTCTACAACAGAAAACCGAATCTGGAAAACCTAAGAATATTTGGATGCACAGCTTATGCAAAGATAACGATGCCTCACTTAAAGAAGCTAGACGACAGAAGCATACCAATGATTTACTTAGGAGTAGAGGAAGGATCAAAAGCATGTAGGTTATATGATCCAATAGCAAAGAAGAAACACGTTAGTAGGGATGTAAAGTTTATGGAAACAAAACCGTGGGATTGGGATAAAGATGGAGAGGATACAAGTACACAAGACATATTTTGGGCTAGTTTTGTGGTAGATGGAGTTGACAATGAAAACCTTACACCGGTCAACACAGAAAACGATGATAACACGTATCATGAACAGGATCCGATTCCTTATCCAGTTTCACCAATCACACCACCGACATACACTTACAACCCACACTCAGAAGAGGAAGAAGATGCTACTATTAGTTCAATCAAGAACCCAGAAGATATATTTGATGACACACCAGTACAAGGTCTCAAGGACTTAACGAAAATATATAAGTATGTACGTAGAGTTGAACCTCAAAGTCTACTATTTATGGAAGAAGAACCCTGTAACTATAAGGAAGCATCAACATACGAGAAATGGATTGAGGCCATTGAGATTGAATTGGATTCAATCAACAAGAATAATACATGGACTCTTACAACATTGCTATCGAATAAGAAGGCAATAGGAATCAAATGGGTTTACAAGACCAAGAGGAATGCAAAAGGAAAGATCATCAAATACAAAGCACGGTTAGTAGCAAAAGCTTATGTACAAGAACAAGGAATAGACTTCGATGAAGTATATGCGCCAGTTGCACGTATCGAAACAGTTCGGTTGATATTAGCACTAGCAGTATATCATGGTTGGCAAGTACACCACCTAGATGTAAAGTCAGCATTTTTACATGGAGATTTAAAGGAAGAAGTCTACGTTACACAACCTGAAGGATTTATTCAACAAGGAAATTTAGGGAAAGTATATAAGCTTACTAAAGCTTTATATGGCTTAAGAAAAGCACCAAGAGCTTGGAATGTGAAGCTTGATAAAACCTTAAAGTCATTAGATTTTAAGAAGTGTAATCTCGAACAAGCAGTTTATACAAAGAGAAGCAAGAATTCTACACTTATAGTTGGAGTCTACGTAGATGATTTGATAATCACAAGCACTCCAAGGAAGGAAATAGAAGTATTTAAATCCCATATGAAAGACAGATTTGAATAGCGACTTAGGATTATTAGCTTATTACCTTGGGATAGAAGTTACACAGACAGGAGGAGAGATTACAATCAAGCAAACAGGTTATATTAACAAGATCTTGAAAGAAACAAGTATGACGGATAGTAATGATACGAAGATACCAATGGATCCCGGTACTAAGTTGGTCAAGGCAGAAGATGGAAACTCAGTTGACGCAACTTATTACAGAAGCTTAATTGGAAGTCTCAGGTACTTACTGCATACAAGACCAGATCTTAGTTACTCAGTCGGACTACTCAGCAGATTCATGCAAGACCCATAGGATCATCACCTGAAGGCAGTGAAGCAAGTTATTCGGTACATCAAAGGAACAAAGGATCATAATATACAAGAAAGAAGGCGGCTGCAAGATTACAGGTTACAGCGATAGTAGTTATGGAATCAACACCGATCAAGGAAAAGGAACTTCTGGGATAGTATTTTATTTTGGAGAATCACCTATTACCTGGTGTACTCAGAAGCAACCAACAATGGCACTCTCATCATGTGAATCGAATTCATGGCACTCTTTGGAGCAGCATGTCAAGCCTTATGGTTAAAACGGCTACTGAGTGAGTTAACTGGATGGGAAGAGAAAAGGATAACGCTGAAGGTCGACAACATTTCAGCAATAGCACTCGTCAGGAACCCAGTTTTTCATGGAAAAAGCAAGCACATCGACATTCGCTATCATTTCATTTGTGAATGCGTAGAGAATGGACACATCAACGTGGAACACGTCAGTGGAGAACTACAAAGAGCAAATATTCTAACGAAGGCTCTACCAAGATTGAAGTTCGTGACTATGCGACAAATGCTCGGAGCTCAAGACTTAGGACGAAGCAACGATCAAGATTAAGGAGGAGAATGTGGACTTATAATCTCGTTCATTGCTTCATATGTAAATAATAATACACGAGGACCATAATTGTTAAATAGTTAGTTAATAACCGAAAAGTTAGTTAATGGCGGTTATGGAAGTTAGTTACAAGTTAGTTATTTTTGGTTAACACCGAATGGACACAATGGTTCAATCATGTCGATTGGAACCTTACAAGTATGTATGTACTCGGTTTAATGTTAGATGAAACACTTATTCATTATACACTCTGCAACTATATTTCGACTCACTAGAATTGGGACAACAATTGGCATCAGAGCAAGCGTTTGTATATACGCTCGTTAGATACCAACACATCGAGAAGACCAAGACACTGAACATAGTTGTTTTTCATGGTTTCTTCCAAAGAAGACAACGAATTGAATAAGTATTTGGAAGTGCTTATTACGATCTTCGCATGGTTGTAAGATACATCAATACAAGAGATTGGTGGTGCAAAACTTTTTGGTTGAAGAAACTCTTGTATATAGTGGTATCTAATGGATACAATAAGTAGAATAACGCTAGGATTTGTTTGTTTTAGCGACACGAGTGTTTGAAAGAAACGAGTGGAATAAAGAACTTTGTGAAACCGGGTTAAACAAGACACAAAGGGAAGGAAGCACTGGGTAAAACGCGTAGTTGTGAACGTTGTTGTGGGAAAGGTTTAGAAAATAACCAAGAAAGAAAAGAACCAAGGAAATTTGTAAATAAGATACAAGGTTGCAACAACAACGATAAGGAAGCAAAAACAAACATATCGTTTGTTTTGGTGAAGGATTGAGGGTATCGAGGTTTGTGTGAAAGAAAGGAACTTGTATTTCAAAACAACAACGACATATGTGCTACTGTACTAACAGACGATTTACCAATTTTACCAATAACACATAGTGCACTCGTCCGTTATAGCAAGATTTTGAAGTTAAGTCATGCAGTTAATCAAATTAACAAGCATAAAATCAACTAAGGCAATCCAAAAGCAAATAATAACGAGAATAGATATAATGAAATAAAGATGATTAAAAACTACACTTGCTTAAACTAGTTTCTTATCCTTGATTAGTATGATTGTGTTAACCTCTTCTTAACATGTTGGTTATGATAATTATTTGGTCGAATCTATTGTTCTTACAAGTTAAATGTGAAGATTTTAGTTCACAAGCTATTAAGTCTAACCAATCAATTCAAGATCAATTCAAGTGTCATAAGTTTACTTTCATAAACTTAAACACTGCCACTTCCGCTTGTCTTATCAAATTTTGCTTAAGAAATGGTCAATACAAAAGGTAACCAATTCTGGACAAAATGTTTTGATTGTAAACAACTAATCTTCGACCTTTTAGATCGGTTTTTCTCAACAGCGATAATCAAAAGCTTCTTATTCTTTTTCTTTGTTTGATCAAGAATAATGGGTAAAACAATCATCCATAGACAAAATGATTATAACTAGTTAAATAACAATAAGTTCTTTTGGGACGACCTTCTAATTACTAACAGGACTAGTCAAACTTGATTAACAAATGTCACTATGAAACTTAAGCACAATTGGATCTTAGAATCAATTTGAAATTGAATTAAAACATGTTAACACAATCACAAACTAATCATAAGATAATCAACATCATTTAAGCAAGTACATAAAGAAACTAGCCACTCATTGCAAACATAAACATAAACTTGTCGTAACCTTGTGAACTATTATAAAACATGATTAAGAGTCTTACAATGATTGGAATAAGATTACAAATGATTGAGTAATGATTCCCCAAGTATTGGTGTTGACGGTGATACAGGGTTTGACCTCCAAATATTGAATTCTTGGACCTCCAAACCTTCCTGGACTTCTAATGACGAATTTGAGAGTTAAAAGGGATGTGTTTGATGAGTAGAGAGTTGTATTGAAGTGTGTGTTCTCAAATGCTCACAAGAGGTCTCTATTTATACTAGTTCCAAGTCCTAGGGTATTAAATGTTGAACTTGGCCTTGACTAGAATACACCAGGACCTAGAAACGTTTGGATGCAATGGGGATTCTTAGTGATGACGAAATAGCGAACATGGCCATCTTGTTGTGGTGGACCTTGTTTGTTACTTACGCCTTGTAGCATAATCGGTTTTGAGCTAGCACCTGGTCAACCTTCAATAGATCGAAATGGCATTTTTCAACACATGGTTGTGAGAGCAACGATCGGTCGGCCGGTTGAAGAAGACATAACAATGTTTTTGGACTTCTTGCTTTGATTAGCTTGTGGAACTTGGTTCTTCATTCAACTTGATCTTCTACGATACTTGAATTGTCGACTTGTGCTTGACATGCTTCAATGAAACGGAAATCTTCTTTTATCGAACATTCTTTAATCTTGTTCATCAGTTCTTGTTATAAATGTACTTAGACAAACGTCTTTTCAATGATTAAGCACTAAAACAAATGAATATAACCAAATAACATATACAAAACTTCACGAATAACGCCATCAAAGTGTAGAATCAACTTTGTTTACAATCCGTTATCTAAATGACCTCACAACGTAGATCACTTGGAAAGAGACCGTGAACAACTAGATTGGTTGGAAGGATACCGTGAACAAGGAGGGATCTAGGAGACGTTTGTGGAGACGAAATCAAGACGACACACAAGAAGGAAACTAGGCAACTTGATAGTGTGGTTTACCGAAAAGAAAATAAGAAAGAAAATTTTGTTTTAGGATCGTTGGGAATAAAAGTAATTCGACAAAAAGAAAGAAAAGGAAGCCGTGGGTTTGTTTGGCTTGTATGATTGCATTGAAACAAAAACAACAACGAGACAAGAAAAACAAGGAAACAACATAGGAATAACAACAAGTCGTTGGTAAAACGGTGTTACTAACACGGAACAAAGGGAATACACCTGTGTTTTAACACAACATCAAGGTCACAAGTTAAACTTTCTTGATCTCTACTTTATTAGATAGTATTGAAGTATTATTTTGTACTATTAGAAAATCCCGAAAACTATTTATTGATCCCGTATTATTAGGATTTCGAAAACTATTTCTATTCCCATATTAGTAGAAATACCGTACTAGTTAGGATAATTCACATACGTATTAGAAAGTGAAGATAATAGGCACTTATAAGATGGCGGTGAGATACAACAAACACATCAAACACACTAAAACCCGTAACACCTATTATATCAATGCCTTAAGTTGAAAACCACAAACTACAAATATACAAATTAAGGTTATACTAGAGGCACATAGTTTATGAGAAGCAATAGAACCTAAGGAAAACAAGCAAGTAAATGATAAGAAGGATAAGGCAACGACGGCCTTCCTATATCAGACGTTGACCTAAGATGTGATTTTACAAGTAGCGCGTTGTAAAACGGCTAAGGAATTATGGGAATCGTTAAAGAAAAGACACGTTGGATAAGAGAAAGTGCAACAAGCACGGTTACAATCATTGATGATTGGGTTTAATACACTTCAAATGAGGGAAGATGACACGATGGATGCATTTACGGCTAAACTAAACGGCTATGCCACTAAGGCAAAAGAATTAGGGAAAACTTTGGATGAATCACTTTTAGTACGAAAACTATTAGATTCCACACCACATAGGTTCATTCAGATAGTAGCATCCATAGAACAAACAAATGATCTAGACGATATCACCTTGGATGAGATGAAAATTCAAGGCATTTGAGGAAAGAATAAAACTCCGAAAGTTGGGCAAATGGAAAGCCGGAGAACTTATTATTGCACAAGGTGAACACTCGAAAAGGAAGGTGATTTAGTAAACGAGAGGTAGATCAAATTTCACGAGGCCGAATAATAGAAACAAACATAACTCAAAGTAAGGAAACTCAACTCACAAAGGGAACTCGAATAGGAATAAAGGTGAGTGGGATTTGAGTAAAGTACGATGTTTCAAGTGTCGAAACTTGGACATTTCAAGAAAGATTGAACATGAAAAATTAGGAACAATCAAACCTTATCTTAGAAGACGATGAACCATCACTACTAATGACTACACACGAAACTAAACACGAGGAAGTTTTGTTAAATGAAGGACAAATTCAACCAGTGCGCAAGTAACCATATGACGGAACCAAGAGTCATTTTAGGGATATTGTCGAGACGAGTTAAACATTTTGGAGATGGATCGATGTACGATAAAGGGTAGAGGCTCTATATTGTTAGGTTGTAGAAACCAAGAACAGAAGATGGTAAATGTATACTATATTTACCAAACCTCAAGAGAAACATACTAAATCTAGGACAACTTACGGAGATAGGTTGTAAGGTCATCATGGACGGAAACAAGTTGACTTTGTATGATAAGAGCAAGAAGTTGTTGATGAAGGTTGAAAGATCTAAGAATCGACTTTACAGTATTCGACTACAGATAGAAGCACCTATATGTCTCTTAGAAAATGTAGATAACCAAGCATGGTTATGGCATGCTAGATTAGGTCATCTGAACTTTAACTAACCATCTTTATTCTCTTGCTAATCTTAGGAGTGAGATAAGTATAAAGTTTTTAGACTCATCACATATTTACTATTGTTGGCTTACAAGATTCTGGTAAACAATAGCTTAAGCTTAATGATGTTTTTTAGTTTAGATTAACAAAACCTAGAAGCATCATCAATAAATGTCACAAAGTACTTCTTGTTCCCCAAAGAGGGAGTGGCATGCAAATCACACAGGTCACTGTGAATTAGCTCCAAGACCTTAGTCTCACGACTAACACCCTGAAAGGGTTTCTTGGTTATCTTGGTCAACATGCAAGTTTTACACTTTTCAGTGTCCATGTCAAAAGCTGGGATCAATCCATCCTTAGACATATCTTGCATTCTCTTATAATGAACATGGCCAAGTCTAGCATGCCACACGGTAGAGTCTATCAGGTCAGAGGTGGTCACACAGGCTGAATTTACACTATCAGTGGAAATAAATACACTATCAGTGGAAATATTAAGCCTGAACATTTGATTACATAAATAACCAAAACCAATAAAAACACCATGCTTAGAAAGCACAAATTTATCCGACTCAATAACTTGTTTATAACCATGATTATTCAAAATACTACTTGAAACCAAGTTCTTCCGATATCGTGAACATGAATAACATCAAACAAAGTTACAATCTTTCTAGAACTAAATCTAAGATCTACACAACCACGACCATGCACCAAGGTGGTTGACTCATTTCCCATGTGAAGAATAGAACCATCATTCGTGACTCATAAGTCTTGAACCAGCTTCTATCTTTACACACATGAACTGTTGCTCCAGAGTCAACCCACCACGCAACATCATCATCCTGCACATAATGAGATTCAGATACATATGTAACATAATAAATCTGAAAAGACTTATTAACCATATTATGACCTTTCAGTGAATTGGCTGAACCACCACTCCCTGAACCATTATTGCCTGATCCATTGGCTTTACCACCAATTTTAACACCTTTGCAGTCCCTTTTAATGTGACCAGTCTTGCCACATTTCCAACAAGTAGGTGTTGCCTTCTTGTTAGGATATGCCCTTGTGTTGTCATGAAATTTGCGTTTGCCTTTATTGTCATTGTACCTGGTGGAGTTGTTATGCTCCACCATATTGACAAAGATGGTCCAAGAAGATTGCTACTCTTTGGCTTGTCATTATCCCGCACCTCGAGGGAATCCTCAATGCGCAGATGACTGCCCAACTCAACCAGAGTTAGTTCCTCTTTCTTATGTTTCAAGATATGCTTGAAATCTTTCCAAGAAGGAGGAAGTTTATCAATAACACAAGAGACTGAAATAGCCTCATCCATGTGCATATTGTGTTGTGTAAACCTTCCAAGTATTCCAAGAAGTTCATTGTATTGTTCCATAACTGGTCTTGAATCAGTCATTTTGTAATTTGTGAAATTACTAACAAGGAACTTCTTACTTGATGCATCCTCAGCCATATATTTGGCATCCAAGGAATCCCACAGTTCTTTGGAAGATTCAGAGTTTTGATAAATATCAAACAGAGAATCAGACATACCATTCAGAATCAGACCTCTGCATATGTAGTCATCATTCTCTCACTTGCTCATCCTCCTGATCTGCTCTACAGTAGCATCATCACCATCATCAGGAATATGAGTAGTCAGCACATAGACCACACTTATGCTTGACAGTAAGAAATGCATCTTCTTCTGCCACCTCCTAAAGTCCACCCCTTCAAACTTATCCAGCTTAGCAAAGTTTGAAGCCATGTGTTTCATTGCAGTAGTTGCCATTGATTATCACAAAATAGTTTACTTTGATTGTTGGTGGTGTGTTCCCAGAACAGGGTTAGATAATCAATTCAGCAGAAACAAGCAACAATTCAGCAGAAACAAATACCACTTAGCGGTTACCGGATATCACTTAGAATCATGTGATCACTTTCCAAAGTAAACTATTCGACCCTAATGCCTGGGTTACACGAATATCTACTTGGGATAAGACCAAATGTAGTTATGGAATTAGGCACAATTCTATAACACTTGCGCTAATAAGTGTTAATGGTTCTCTGTGTGTCCCTCATGCATAATCAGATCTCCTATATATAGGATAATACTCTTAGCTAGTCAAATGGAATTATGAGTATTAATCGGCCCATTAATAGCCTCATAATTATCCCCATTATAGCCGTTAGTGGTTACATGACCAATTAAACATGGTCATTAAGCAGTTGAAACTGCCACTTGAATAGGTCAAAGCCGTTACAAGCGTACTTTCATCAAGACTTTCATAGTGCTATCGGTGGATACACCTGCTTGATGAAATCCACAAGCTTCAGTGGAAACACTGCTTATCAGTGGAAACCACAAGCAGTACTTTCCACAAGCAGTACTTTCTACTAGCTTCATCCTTGAATTTATCTAATGCTTCATCCTTGAATTTATCTAATGCTTCAACCAATGAGTCTTAGATTGTAAATAAATTTGACAGAACCAAATCAATCATCAATGGCTATGCCAAGCTTAATGTAAAAGTAATACAGGAGGTACAAACGGGGTAGAAAAACTATTAGAGGAATAGGTGCAAGCCCGGTTTGTAGGTTTAGAGTATCTAGGTTTTTCACCATTATAAATAATGGTTAATAATAAAATTATACTGGTATATGTGAAAACATATACCTTTTTCTTTATCAAAACGACCCAAAGAAACTGGAAACAAACCGTTAATGCCTAATATCTTTGTGTTTTTTTGAGTTTATGTATGTGCAGGTACGGATATCACAAAATGGACAAAGAAAAGACAAAACAGAAGAAAAACGAGCTCGAGAAAGAAAAGAGTGTGAAAGACGGAGCCGGGGATTCATATCTTACCCTCACCTTATCCATACGGATTTTGGATCATAATTGGCATAATTACATATCTTACCCTCACCTTATCTAATTTTACAAATCACACCCTTTACTTTAACATAATTACCAATCACACCCCAACTTTACCTAAACTACACCTTTGGTCCTTGAAGTTTCACAATTTGGCAAAAGAAGTCCTTATGGTAATATTATGTTTCTATTCGGATACTATAATAGTCCAAGCCAAATCTTACCCAATCCAACCCTTTAGCCCATATCACCCAAGGCCCAACACCTTAAATTATCATACCCGGTTCCCATAACCCTTTTAACCCGCCCAACAACCCAAGTCAACACCCACCATCCCACAGTCAAATTAATATTATTAAAACCTAAAATACCCCTTCCCACCACACTATTCCCCTTTCATCCCCAAATGAATGCCCCACATTACCCTCACCAATACATTGTACTAGCATCTTTTTAATCTGGCATGGGCAAGGAAATGCCACGTTGGCGATCCCCAGTTCTCTCATTGGCTGTTGAGACGTGGAACAGTAATCTAAAGGCTGAGATGAATTGTGATGATGAAATTTATGATCAAGGGTGAAGATTAGAGATCCTATAAGCTTCCTCAGAAACCCTAATCAAGGCTCAAGCTCATCTATAACCCCCCCCCCTCCTCTTAATTCAGAGTTATGTGTGTAGTTTTTAGTAGAGTTATAATGCCAAATTCATTTTCTATTGTATTTTTAAGTTTAATTGTCTTTTAATTTTCTGTTATTACTCTTTGTAAACTGATTTTGTTGATTAATAAAAGTTTTAGTTACTTTAAATTGTTGTCTTACATATTTCTGATTTTAATTGTTGTCTTCAAATGTTTATATAAGTTGTTAATAAGCTCTCACAAGCTTGTTATAGCTTTGATTTAAGCTTACAGAATCTCTAATAGCTTTTTGTAAGCTTATCATTTTATATTGTTCATTATTCAAAAAAGTCAAAAAATAGTCAACGAAAAAAGTCAAATAACCAGTTTGGATGATAAGCTAGATCTGGAAGGGCTTATTGCTGTCACCAGCTTGTTTTCAAACAAGCTGGATGTAACATATTGGATTTCATAAACACATCATAACATATTAAATAGGGGCGTATGGTTTAGAGTTTTAGAGAGAGAAAGTGGAAGATGAGAGCCTTTCTAGAGAGAGAAAGTAAACAAAAGAAAGAAGGTTAGATTGAGTGAAAGGTCCAACCCTCTACCTTGGGAGGTAGAGGGTATTTATAGTTACATACTAAACGTCCTCCTTCGGACTGTGGATCAGGCATACAGTGGGTAAAGACCTGTCCGTCCTCCACGGTGTTGCTCTAAACTAAATAACTCACCAAATAACTAGTAAATAACGTAATGTCTACGAGCTAACATATGCTAGACTAGAGTTGGGGTGACCGACACTTCAACATGGATTTTCTAAATCCTAACAATCTCCCCCTAAGGGAGGTCACCCCATGAAATACATTTTGCATCCTAGCATTCTATCTTTATCTTCATGCTCGAGCTCGTAGACTACAATTCTTCAATTCCACAATCTTTGTGCTTTAGCAGTGATACTTCAAAGTCCGACTGCTTTGTACTTTCAGTGGAGGTCTTTAACTGATCCCCGTCTTGATGATCTTCGAGCTTTCTTTGAGATCATCAGACACAGTAAATCTCTAGATCACCCTTTATTGTGTTGCCTTCATGTGATGTTGTGACTTTTGGACCGACATGCTCACACTTTCATGATCATGACATCTTTTCATCGAGTAGCGGAGGCTTTATGGTTCATGATATTGGCGCCTATCGAGCCGGTTATGTAGATAAGCACTTGTCATGATTTCTTTAAATTAAGTGTGGATGCTGTGAGCATGCGGCTTTGGATTGACTTCTCAATTCGATCACCGCAACCATCCAAATGTACCCGCAAACAACAGTTAGCAATAAAACACACGAAAGTGTCTTTGATCACTTTCGTTGAATTGAGGTACACGGCCCACGGTTCCCGTTGATCAAGATACAAGTACTCGTGATCGTATAATTTGAAGAATTTCCTTGACAGGGTTTCGCACTGTTCTAGTTGTTCTCAAACCGAACGTCTCAAAGAAGACAACACGGAGTGAGTGAACCAAATAATTGAGATTCACCGATTGAAGAAAAATTGATTTGAAAACAATCGCGTATTGCTTGAAGAAAGAGTTTTGTAATACGACGAAGGTTTTATGAGAAAGATCAATTTTCAATCAAAAATACTTTTTGTATTTGAAGAAGAATACACATTCTATGTGCTAGAGAAAAGAAGAGATTTGCACATCGAACGGTTTTTCCAAAAGTATTTTTTCAATCAGAGATACTTTTTGTATTTGAAAATGAATACACATTCGATGTGCTAGAGAAAAGAAGATTTGCACATCGAACGGTTTTTCCAAAAGTATTCGTCAATTCATTTCCTGGACCAAGGTTGATTCAAAAATGAATCGCCCCATTGTTTCTATCCAGTTGTCACAAGCTTGGTCCTTAGAAAAGATCTCACATGTCACCCACCAAGAGCTTGTTTGATGTTGGCTCTAGAAGGATTTCCATCTTCATCGTGAATACTTTTACATATCACTCGGATGTTCTGGCAATACCACAAGGATAATGCGTAGGACTCTTAATATATTCTTACTTTCCACATTGTGTGAAACAGAAAGTCTTCAATAATTTTTGTGTCCTAATGAGATATTGTGGATGATCTCTTGGCTCTAGACTCAATAGTGCATTTTTGGTTTCCTATGCCGGAGACTAGGGAGAGGGTCTCCTTCTTCAATATCAACAATCTCTAAGAGAAAGTCGATAGATTATGTAGGTTCCCCGTGAGAATGAAACAAGTCCTTTTAAGAGGAACTTGAGTAGCTTTAGGAAGTTTAGTGCAAGTCGCCACGGGTCCATGATGTCTTGTCTTCAATACCAGTGTTACCTTAGTAAACACCAGTAGCATATGTATTGAACCCGGTTTCTGCCCTAAGGTTGAATTATTGGAGGGCTATTTTTTTCACCCTTTTCACATTAATTTCTTTTTCATTCTTCAACCCCTTCAGTGCTTACCGAGACTTCATTACTAGAACCTTGTTGGGTTTGTTCCAGTACTAGCTCTGTCTCAGTCGGCACTCTTCCCATATTCTCATTTTTCTCCTTTTTTCATCATACCTAAGGACTTCTACACTATCTAGTGGATTGTCCCTGGGTAGATCCCTCCGGCTCTGGCGGGATCGTGGGAACGAATACCTAACCTAACCATCCTTATAACACCATGCATAAATTAAATTGGTCGGTCTTTTGGTATTGTTCATTCCTTCTCAAAACCAATTGAAAAATCATTTGGAAAATCAATCAAGGTACTTGTGATATAAAATCAAAGCATTTTGTACCTTAATTGTTTTGATCATTTAGAAATGCTCCCCCTCAACACGTGCATATGATTTTGAAATTGTTTAGCACATGGAGGCAAGAGTTCTTTGAAATAATTTCTTGATCACAATTTCCATAGAAAAGGCCATTTGATTTTCTTGGTAAATTCTCCCCCTCAATATGTGAGTTGGATATTTGAAAGTCATTTTGCACATATAGGCAAGAGGTTTTAGAAGTACATTTCACGATTGCCAATAGAAACCATCACTTTGAATCAAAATGTGCATCGATAAACGAAAGAGTTTAGCACATATTAAGGAGAACTTGCACTTTGAATCAAAATGATCATCGTTTATCAAATTTCATATTAAATCATAAATTCTCCCCCAATCAAAAATATCAAACCCTTTGAGATTTTGGATCCCAAGTGATTTAATAAGGTTTGGAAAACATTGGAGAATATGTGCCTGATTTAAAAGCTCTTCTGGTTTATGGTTAAATGCTCCTCCACAATCATGTGCATTATGTATTTCAAAATCGTTTGGCACATGAAGGAAGGAGTGCTTTAGAAACAATCACCCTTTTAAAACCGATCAAAAATTTCAAACCTTTTGAGATTTGTGATCCCAATTGATTTAAATCATTTAAAAATTTTAGGGGAAAGAGGTGGCAAGATTTAATTTTTTGAAATTGACTGATGAGGACCAATTATAGACATTAAAGATTGTTAGTGTCAGGTATGATAGTTTTTAAGAGATCTTTAAGTAAAATAAAACAATTTCACAATTAAACAAGAACAGAAAAAAATTTCATTTTGAAAGATCTTTGAGTTTTAAAGAAAATCATACCATGACATAACATTAAATCTTTAGATCACCACTTTATAACGTACAAACGGACTTTTTGATGAAATATCGTTTGAAAATATTTAAGATTGAAATCACTCTCCCCCTCAATCGATGACCGTAGTCATTGATTGAGGGACTTATATTTTAGCAAAATGAAGTCCGGTTGATTTTCAAAAATTAAGTCCGATTTATTTTCAAAACAATATTTTTCCATTTTCAAAACAATTTTATCAAATTTGCTTGAAAAAAATGGTATTATCACTATTATCATGCACAAAGATACGTTAGGTGGTTAAGCTGCTTTTGTTGTTGTTGTTGTAGGGCATGAAGAAAACCATCTGCTGATGCAGCAAGATCTCTGAAGTTGCATTTATCGTGCCAACTATCCATGGAGATATCTGATTAAGCTCCGTTTCTTGTTTTGTCGACCCAAGATATGGTTACCCTTTCCTTTCGGCATCCAATCATCTTATTTTGTGGGATCCGGATCGGGAACATTCTTTTATACCATGATATCTGCATATGTCAGTGGACACAAACAGATATATGGTGGTCGACATCACCCAAACAGCAATCGACTAATAAAAAGTCAATTCAACATATCAATCAGATCATACAAAGGCATGGGAATTATGTGTTCATCAAACTCTAATCATCTAATCCTAACAATCATAGCCTAGGCACCTAGTCCTTCGACGTAGGTTAACATGTTTTACATTGAAGTATATAGGATAATTAGATAAGCCCATTAGATGATATAAATTTGAAAACATTCTCCCCCTCAATCAATGACTCATTTTCTGAAAAGTTTAAAAGCGCTGAAGTCATTGATTGAGTTTGCAAATTTTAGAATAACACACCAAAGGCTACGAGTTAAACACTGAGTTTCTCTGCGGTTATGACATTTGTATTTTCCGGGATTACTTCAATAGAGAAGAAGTATTAAGTTCATCACGTGTACTCGTTGTGTGTTTAGATGTATATCTCCTTCCCCTTTGCTGGTTTTGATACCTCAGAATCAGCAACACATTATACATGCCAAATACTCTTGAAATAGAGAAGAACAAACAATTAACTCAACTGAATCCTGTGAGAATCAACTGCTACAGAAACTCTCTCTGACTAACTTTATCAACCCATATGTAGACAACTTGAAGTGACCACTAAAGAAGAAAAACCAGATATACCAAACTTGAAACTGAAGTCGAATTCCCCACATTTGTATCTTAAGCATGCACTTAATGATGGAAGAACGGTGTTGAGAATTTATGCACCAAGCAAATCTCTTCAATACTCAACCAAAGTATGAAACATTAACACCTCTTGCGATTATCCACAACGACATCTGTGTGTGACACTGAGTAAAACAACGTAACTCCTTAAAGTGATAGTTAACCAGGTCTTCAACCATACATCCCGACTGCTGGTAACTAGATAATCCAAGTCTTCAACTCAAATTCTTAAGCCCGAGCAAGTTATCAAATAAGAACACGCCTTAGTGAAAGTCGACTTCAATCTCAACTAAGTAATAAATGATTAACTCCGAAGTAATCAACTTGTGTCAAATGCCCAACATGTGAATAAACATACAATTGGATGTACATTGATCCACTGAATGAACCGGAACAAATGATTCCTCAACATCAATGCCTTCTTCCTAAAGGTATTCATGTAGAGACTGATCTGGAAGATTCATCACTAATGTCTTAAAGCGGATGAGGAAGTCATTTTCCATAATGCTCATGTGGTTGATTTACAGGGTGCACATTGGAAGGAACAATAATCCGTGAAGATTTGGCAAGGGAATACCAAAGAGCGGATCATTATTCATGATCAATAATCCGTGAAGATTTGGCAAAGGAATACCAAAAAGCGGATCATTATTCATGAGTGCAACTGCAATATTATGATAGTCATTATCAACGCCTTAAGGACTAACTGGAGATTGGGTTTCTTGAGTAGTTTGAGTTGTACTTCTTAGATGGTGCATCTTGATCAATGTAGATTGAAGAAGGTAAACTAGTTGAGTCAGCAGGAACCGGAGCAGGAGCATCAAGAACTCGATGATCAACATTCGTTATAGTTTGGAAGTACTCATCAAACATATCTTGAAACAATGAATCCCAGTTATCCTTAGTAAGTGAAGCATTAGGCGTTTGAGGAGAGTTGTATGACCATTATTCAAGCATCCATCAATATGTAGAATATGCACTCTTCTCCCCCTCAAAAATTGCAACTGAAGTTTGCCATTTTTGATTGAGCAAGTGGATAAGAATATGCACCAATGAACGTAGACCCACTTGATGATTGAATGAGCATGTGAAAAACATGAAGCTTGTTGATGGAGAATCTAGATGAGAATGGTCATAAACATGAAGATTTCTCTTCTTTTGAAGATAAAGCGCACTGAAGCATACACCTTTTTTTTCTTTTTGAGGAACGAGGCCTGAAGTGTTAACTTCAGACGCCATAATGATGAAGTACGAGGCCTGAACTGATGTGAACAGACGTCATAGAAGATTGAATATCAAGGTTGAGTTACTTGAACCCGTGAGTTATGAGATATCAATCCATTTGTTATCCATACTTTAAGCCAGTCCATGTAGTGAAGGATCGAAGTATCTACAACTGAGTAAGGATTACCTGCACTAACATTACAAACTTGATTGCATATATATTGGTTAGTGACATTAGTATCCAAACCCTTTGGGGTTTCACGGTCAACCTTGATTTTGCCATCGGTAAACATCTTTCCGGTAGGTATCCACCTAAGTCCAACATCCTTAAACATTCTACGAGACGGTATCCACTTATGGCAAGGTCTAGGATTGTTGACATTCTTATGCACAGTGGAAGACTTATCGTTATTCCTAGACTCCAAAGATTTAGTAGTTGGGATCCATCTAGGTGAAGTTTTAGGTTTGTTTTGCTTCATGACATATTGAACCTTAGCCACGTTAATAGTCTTAGGGGATTGTACCTTAGCATGTGAATTAGGAAAATATTTCTTATTCGGAAAAGACTCGGAATTTCTAGTTTTATTTTCTACATGCTTAGCATTCTTCTTCATATAACTACTCTTAGATGCAAGCCAAACCCTAGTCTTTTGAGAGTTCCTAGGTAATGGTTTATTACTACTAGCAGTGCCTTGAAATCTCGTGGAATGCATCACCCTAGGTCTTGCACCTAATATTCCGTCTTTTTGAATTTGTGCCTTTTTCCTAGCTTCTTCTAGATAATAGTTCTTCCACAAGTTATTCATATCATATGAATTCTGGGTTTTAATGCTTGGTTTTGACATTGTTTTCGAACTATTCCTACAGGTGCTGGGAGTAGAAATAGCTACTTGTTGAGGGTTAACGGAGCTAGAAGCATTATTCTTAGGTAACTTAGGTGAAGTGACTGGTTTTGATAAAACTCGTATCGCATCAACTTAGGAGGCAAGCCTTGTCTTCAAAGATTTTGTTCTTTCAGATATAAATGCAGTAGGCTGCCTAACAAAGGACCAGTCTCTAGTGGGATAAGAAACTGGCTTCCCCAAGGTTGATGGTTTTGTAAACTTAGTGTTCACACTTTTCCCAACAGTTTTCCTAAGCTCAATTTTTAAGGCAACAATAGCTAAACTCTTTTTCTGAAGTTGAGCTTTGAGATCATCAATTTTTGCTATCAAAGAATTTTTTTGTTCCATTGACTTAGTTCTAGCTTCTTTGACAGAGTCACTTAGTTCTATGTGATGCTTTCTCAAAGACTCATTTTCCTTTAGTAATTTGGCCACACAAACTGCTAATTCATCATTTCTCATTTGAATATCATAAATAGCATTAACATCAGAATTAGTTGTAACCAAATTAATTTTCACATGCATACCAGAAATATGTTTCTTCAAATTGTTGATAGTCGAGTTTTTGGCTTGAAGCTGGGCTTTTAAATCGTTTATTTCAAAAAATTCACGAAATTCAGGAAATTCCAGATTTTTACATGGTTTCTTAGTTTGAAAACTTTCTTCTTTACCCTTTATTTCAATTTCAAGTGAAATGCAATGTTTTTCAAGATTTGAGAATTTGTTTGAAAGTTCATCAAAAGCTTTTTTATCAACCATATCTTTTGTTTTGAAACACTTAATCTCAGACTCAGCCTCAGTTACAAAGCATTTATCAAAATCATGTTCAGCATCATGATCAGTTTGTTTAAGTACTTTAGCAGATGTACTGTGTTGAACAGTTAAGGGTACCTCATTACATGAAACCTATTTAATTTTCGGTCTGATATCTGCATCCACATCATGTGTAACAAGAGTCACTGGACCGCTGGCTGTGTCAAGCTTATCTGCCTCTGAGCCCCTGTATTCAATGCCAACTGATCCATCATCTGGTGCTTTACCCATCTCAACACTACAATCTCTTGATTGCACTCGACATTCATTCACCCTTCTGATTACTGCATCTACTTCTTGTGTGTTGAGAGTGACTGAACAGCTGGTTACATCATTATTTGTTGTCTCTGACATTCTGCATTCAGCAACACCCGATTCTTCAACTGATACATTACCCAGCTCATCACAACTTTCTCATCAACCGCACGGACTCTCATCCATTTTTTCATCTGAGTAACTTCCTCAATATGCTTTTCCACATTATCCACGAGATGGATAAGTGTCTCTATGAACACGCAAATTTCCATTCCAGTGTGTCTTTTGAAAGACATTTCAGTAATGTCTTGATCATAATCTGATGTGAATTCCCTTCTAATGAATGACTGAAAATTTTTGTAGATCACTTGAAGTGCAGCCCTGAAACTATCCTTTGGAACCTTTTCTTTGTCAAGTTGTAGCTCCAATTGCTCTAGGTTTAACAGCAAAGTTCCTGTTAATGTGGATAAGTCCTGACGGAAGAGGGCAATACATGTTCGTTCCATTGTTATGGATAGAAGTAGCATGAGGTGAGAGTGAAGTTGTTGATAAGCTTCAATGCTGCTTTCCTTTTGCATGGCATTCTGTAGTCCGAACAGTGCAAATCTTTCTCATTGGACTCACAGCATGAAGAACTCAAATCATCATTGATTGATTCCATTATCTGTAACCGTTCAAGATAGCAAATATTCTCATGGTTGTCTACAACATCATATAGTTTGAGTACTTCTGAAATCACTGAATCAGGAGTGTAAGACATGATGTTGATGTGTACACGGGATTTTACAAGTCTGTGATTTAAACCGAAAAATAGAATCTTTCGCGGGATTTTACTAAAACCAAGACCAAACCGTAAGAAATTGAGAAGTAGAATGTAGTAAAGGAACTAGAATATGATAAGGAAGTAAGGATAAATTGGTGTAATGGTTGAGTTTGTAATATTCCCTAATTCTTTATATATACCCCCTGGGGGGTTCAGGGGGCAGCGCGCCCCCGAAGGATTTTTCGGAAAATTAGGGTTTGAAAACAAGGGTTTTGTATGTTAGGTTTAGAGACAAATCTCAGTCCCTGAAAAATCGCTTCAGATGACAAATCGCTTAAAGGACAAATCGCTTAAAGGGACAAATCGCTTAAAGGGACAAGTCGCTTAAGGGACAAATCGCTTAAAGGGACAAATCGCTTAAAGGGACAAGTCGCTTAAGGGACAAGTCGCTTAAAGGGATAAATCGCTTAAAGGGACAAATCGCTAGGAAGACAAGTCGCTAGTGACAAATCACTAGACAAAAGAGTACGTCCACTACCTTGTCCTTTTTGTCCTTTTTGTCGTTTTGTCTCAATAGACAAATCGCTTCTCCAAAAATGATGACAAATCGCTACAAAACTGAGATAAGTCGCTTCAATAAGCGACAACAGAGGGGACAAGTCGCTTCAAGATCATGACAAATCGCTTCAACAAACGATCCAAACCAGGACAAATCACTTAGATGAAGCTTTTACCGTGGCACAAATCGCTTCCTAGAAAACTTCAAAAATACAACTTTTCAATCCAAAAACAACCCAACCACGATGATTCAAGCCTTCCAAATCAAAACCTAAACACTTATAATGATTCTAAGCACAAAAGTACAATGAAAATCCAAAGTTTAACACTAGAAATAATCCAAATGATGCTAACCACTCTAAACTCATTCAAACCCAAAAACTTTATGAAAACCACTAGAAATCCAAGAACATGAAAGATGAGTGATCAAACCAAGGCTCTTATACCATTTTTAACATATTGGATTTCATAAACACATCATAACATATTAAATAGGGGCGTATGGTTTAGAGTTTTAGAGAGAGAAAGTGGAAGATGGGAGCCTTTCTAGAGAGAGAAAGTAAACAAAAGAAAGAAGGTTAGATTGAGTGAAAGGTCCAACCCTCTACCTTGTGAGGTAGAGGGAATTTATAGTTACATACTAAACGTCCTCCTTCGGACTGTGGATCAGACATACAGTGGGTAAAGACCCGTCCGTCCTCCACGGTGTTGCTCTAAACTAAATAACTCACTAAATAACTAGTAAATAACGTAATGTCTACGAGCTAACATATGCTAGACTAGAGTTGGGGTGACCGACACTTCAACATGGATTTTCTAAATCCTAACACTGGAGCTTGTTGATTGATTAATCACCGTGTTTAGAGCAAGGGTTTAAGTAAGTGTGTTTTTTTAGCTTATTTTCAAAAAGTGCTTATTGTTGTTTATGGCTTATTAAGTTTTAATCTGTCTTTATTGAACTTCTATTAGTTTACATATAGCTTATTGTTGCTTGTCTCAACTTAATTAGTCTTTTGCATTCACTCCTTTTAAAAACACTTAAAAAGACAAAAAAAATAAATAAATAAAAAATAAGTCATAAGTAGTATAGCTTAACCTTAGCTTATCAATTGCTAAAACACAGTTATAAACTACTTTTAGGTCCTATCTAGTTAATTTGAATCAGAATTGTTCAAGTTTCAAAGCTTAATCTGTTTTCAAAGCCAAAACTGCCACATAAGGGACTGTTTGGCTCAAGAGAACTTTTTATGTTCAATTAGCTTTTTGTCCTTAAAACATTTTGGATTAGCTTATTAGAATTCATTTGAGTAATTTTAAAGTCATTTCAAATGTTTTCATAAAGTCTGATAGTTTTTATTTGATATCTTAAAATTCTTGCTTTAAGTTTATCTTTAATAGCTTAATTTCATTAGGTGACATAAAGGTTTTGTTAGTTGTTTAATTTGAGTGTAATAGAGTCTCTTTAGTCTGTGTCACAAGGATTTAGTCAATTTTCAAAAGTATTCAATCATCTGTGTAAGTTTTATTATATGTGTCAAAGGCCCAAAAGCAGTGTCATATGCTTATTTTGAAGCTCATATTCATGCTCCAAATCAAGTCCAAAATCTTCAAAAAGCTGTTTTACTTAATCCTTATTGTTTATACTTAATTTGTTTCTAATCTTTGTGAAATTCCAAAACCAATAGCTTGCTTATAATTGCCTTTAAAGTCAGTCACTCAGCAACTTTTAAACTCGGAAAAAGTCTTAATTGTCATAGACTTCATCCCTTATCAGCTCAAAAATAAGCTCATATAAGCATCAGAAATGTTTGATTCCCAGTTTATAAGCTCTTTGAATGTTGTGCTATGGCTTGATTTAGTAGCTTTTGCTAGCTTTTGGATAGGATTTAAATAGCCTAGTAGGCTGTTGTTGCTAATTTTCTTTCTTTAAGCTTGATTGTGTTATCTGTGCTCATTGCTTATTAGGATAAGCTTATTTTGTTTAATTTGTTCATCTAGGTTAGGTTTAGATTGAACTTGGCTTATTTTCTCTTAGGTTATAACTTTTAGCTTATAATAAAAAGCTTTCCATTTTTTTTAAATCTTAGTTACTTAAGTTTTTCAGTAAAATATGTTTTAACTAAACTGCCTTTTTCTTAGCTTATTATTACTTTTCCTAAAACTTGTTTTCACAAAATATGTTTATTTTAATCTTAATAATAAGTCTTTAAAAGAAAATTTGAAAAAATAAAAAATAAATAAAAATAAATTTGCAGGGTTTGAACCCTGGTCTCCACACTTAGAACACTAACACACCACCCTCAACCACTGCGCCCTTAAGACTTATCTTAAACAAGGGTGCAGATTCAAATCTTTTATATACGTTTTTAGCTAATTAGCCTATAAGTAGTTTTCTTTTTCTTACAATTTATTTGAATAAGCTAAAAGTCTGTTTTTAATTTTTCCTTATTTAGCTTATTGAAAAGTACTTTTCATAATTTTTTGATAATTTTTCATAAAATTTTACTATTTTTAATAATTAATTTTCATAAATTTAGTTTTTAATTCATAATAAATAAAAGAAAAGTCAAACAAATAACCGGCTTTTATCTAAAATTGTCTTTTGTCATTTAGGACGTAGGAAAAATAGTTTTGTGTTTCTAGGGTTAATTTTCCTCTTTTTCACTTTTAAAGCTCAGGATTAGCCCGGGTTTTCGCGTTTTTAGGTTTTCTTTGCGTTTTAGCCCCCAATTGCTTCATATTATTGCTTTAGATGGTTATTAAGTTGTTTTTATCTTATGCTTATCAATTTTAGTGTAAAAACCCAAATTACCCACTTTTTCACTATTTAATTCATGAAAACGTGACTCGAATTAATAATTCCATTCAACCTCCGTTGGGAAACGATCCGGGAATACAACTTTCATTTGTATTCTTTTGGAATAAATATAATTGATGAATCATATACCGACGGGGGTTTACAAGTTCTAACATGGTATCATGAGTAGGTTTGATGTCGAGACCTAATCGGCCGCCATAAACCGTTGCCTCTATGACACCCCGTCATACCTTAACCGCCACCTATTATCCCATCTATTATTTTTTAGCCAACACAAGTAGTTTACTATTCCAATCCGAGCTTTCATGATTTCGCTGCTTGAATTGCAGGTGGGTATTAGAAGAATAGGCCCAAGCCCGGTTTGTGGGTTTAAGATATATAAAATTTTCACCATTATAAATAATGATCCATAATAAATTTATACCGACGAGATTTACAAGTTCTAACAAAAACTTAAGAAGATGAGCCCAAATCTAGAAAATATTTCGAGCCATGTTAGCTATTTTGAAGTTTCTAGCGATTATAATATAAACTATCTTGCTTGCTTTTACGAAATAAAAATGCTACATCAATAAAATATTTACACAATGGTAACTAAAAGATAAAACAAGTAAAGCTATGGCTTTAAACCCTTAATTTTTTAAGGCATCGAATTTTCTATGACTTGAATATATGCAAAGTCAGTCAAATGTTTTTTTGTTGTCGTCTTTAGAGATCTGATTATTCAAGGCCCCAATTAGCTAATAAATGTTAAATAATCACAGTTTTGGGCCTTTTTTGTTTCTACTTTTATTTTTCACACCTACAAGCTATAGAAATCTAAGCCCAAATATATTAGGTATCTTAAAGACCAATTTTTGCATGAAAAATAAGCAAATGTTAAATTAAACCCTATGATAACAATTATTTAATCATTTACATTGATGAATCAACGTTTACTTTATCACACCTACAAACATACTTTCACTCTTTGGCTTTCTGTCAAGTATCAATCTTCAATCAAAAGTTTGCTTTTAAGGATGTTTTAGTTTCCGCTAAACAAAAACGAATGTTGAACGGAAATTTGAAAGGAAAACGAACTATTTGTAGAAATAGAAAATTTAATGACGATGATGACAATAAAACTTTAAAGCCCAGGAAAGAGACTTTTAGAACCGATTATTCCTTATACATGGCAGATCAACCTATTTTATCACTAGAAAGTAAATCTAACCAATTTAGATTGTATTAAGGTATCTTTAGTTTACTACTTAGCATTGATATTTTGAAAAACCTAGATGATAATAAGCTAAAAAGACAGTTGTTTAAACCTAAAAAGTTCTTTAAGCCATATTATAACAATTGTTTGGTTATTAACAGTATAGATTTATTTTTTAAACTTGGAGTTTTGAGAGAAATTATACATGTGAAAAGTGCTACACCGATAGATATACTTAATCAAATTATAAATCTAAACTCTTTCAGCAATACTTATATAGCGTAGAGAATAATGTTAACCATTTCGATAACAGCTTTTTCAAAGAAAAAGAAGTATTTCAAAACTAAGGTTAATTAAAAGTTATATGTGATCGAAAGTGTCACAAAAAATTTAGATTTATTGGCTCATTTATCAATAAAAAATGCAATATTAAATAATATTGATTTCGAGAAATTAATCAAAGATTTCACATAAAAAACTTGAAAATGTAAATTTTATATAAACGAATTTTCGGCAAATAACTTTGTTACGTATTAAGGCTTTGCTTTAGGCCTTCGAGAAGGTTGAGCCGCCCCTGCGTTTAATACTTTTGGTTTCTTGCACCTGAGGCAATAAAGCTCCTCAACAGAGTTCGACGAGTTATGGATATTAATTTTACTAGCAGGGTACCCACGCGTTGCAGCGGCGGGTACCCTGAAATAAAAATTTTCGATGAATAATGTATTTTAGTTTATTATGTTCTTTTTAATAATAAATTTACGGATATCAATAATTTCGTATAGCCCGTGCCCGTTCAGGCTCGAACCCGTTGGCCCGTGTCTGCTCGGGCTCGAGCCCGTTTGGTCCGCGCCCGTACGGGCTCAAGCCCATTTGGTCCGTTGCCCGTTCGGGCTTGAATATTTGTATAATGTGCTTTATTATTTGTAGTAGTGAAATTTAATGCAGGAATTGTGTTTAATTTGGTTGTATAATATGCTTGATAATTTGTATTTCTTATGTAAGGGTGTTTTAATAACTGTATTAATTGTATTTAACTATTTATTGACCAGTTAAATAATTGACTACATTAAATAGCATTAATGTGGTGTTTTGTTGTACACTATGCTTCTTGTCTTGTACGTCTGAAAATTATGTGCATTAAAGTGTTGTACACTATGTTTCTTTTCTTGTAAGAAGTAGTTATTATAGTCATTAATAACATTGACCACTTTAATAGCATTAATTTTGTAAGTCTGAAACTTACATCATGCTTATTTTGTTGTACACTATGCTTATTTTGTTGTAAATCTGAAATTGGTTGCAGCTATTGTACATTGTGCTTAAATGGTTGTAATTTTTGGTGAAGTGGTGTTTTTAATAGCATTAATGTTGTTTGATAGAATTTTGGTCTTAAAATGACACCACGCTTTATTTTGTTATACAATATGCTTACTTTGTTGTAATTCTGAAAATTAGGTGCATTTATTTCTTGTACGTCTTAAAAGTATTGTTATACAATACGCTTTATTTTGTTGTACAATATGATTACTTTGTTGTAATTCTGAAAATTGGGTGCATTAAAGTATTGTACATCATGTTTAATTTCTTGTACGTCTTAAAATTAAGAGTGAGGTGCCTTCGTGCATTATAAGTAGTATAGATGATACCTAAATCTACAAATGTTGTTTTCAAAAGAATTAGTTTAACAATTTAAAAAGAGCTAGCGGCGCAACTTGTTGCTCGTTTCAACCTCTATGTAAATCAATAAGACCATTATTTAAAAAAATAAAAAAATAAATAAGTAATTTTTGAAGGGAAATTGAGCTAACTAAACTTGCTTTTGTTGATTTAGAAAAGAGTAAATTGCAAAAATCGTCCCTAAACTTTGGCCAAATTGCACGTTTCGTCCCAAAACTTTGGAAAGTGCAAATATCGTCCATGTGAGGAAACTTTGGGGCGTCGCCTAGATCAAATGACTAAAATATCTCTTTATTACTTTTCTTGGCTGTGTTTTGCAAATTTTGCAAATTTAGTCATTTTTTTTTTTTAATTTTATTTTTAATTAACTATTAATATTAGTATTATTTTTACGTTCGATTTTTACGTCCATTTTTACGTTTTCGTCCGTTTTTTACGTTTTCATCCGCTTTTACGTTTTTACGTTTTGTCCGATTTTTACGGATCCGTTTTTTACGCGTTTTCGTCCGATTTTTAACGCGTTTTCGTCCGTTTTTCGTTTTAAATTTTTACGTTTTGTCTTTTATGTTTTCGTCCGTTTTCGTCCGATTTTTACGTTTTCATCCGTTTTACCGTTTTTACGAAATTTTTACGTAATCGATTGTTTACGCTTTTACGTTTTCATCCGTTTTTTACGTTTTCATGAACGTTTTACGTGATTTTTACATTTGATTTTTATGTTTTTTGACGAAAATTGGACGTTTTGCTTACGTTTTCATCCGTTTTCGTCCGTTTTTACGTTTTCCGTTTTCATCCGTAATAAAACGTTTCATCGTAAAAATAAAAACGGACTTGTGAAACAATATGGTGTATCAAAATATACAATAACGTTAACAACGTTTCGATCGAGTGTTTAGTAGATTCAAGTTGCAGAGGTAAGAAGTATGAATGTGAAATAACCTAAATAAGATGTTAAGCATAGGTTGTTTATCTTAATCAAAACGCCGAAAGAGGGTCATAAGCTGTACTAGTAATTACCTACATATGCGTGTTTCATGCAGAAAAATATTAAATTCCATTAATGAAGAAAAAATGTTAAAACTGCCAAATAAGACTAATCAACACTTTTGTGGTTTCTTCTTAGCTTTCTTGGATTTGGTCGTCTTTGTAAATGTGAAGTATTCACCTAAAGAAAATCGATTGCTTTCAGCATGAGTACCCAACACTGCCACTTCCCGCTTGCAAATTTCTGCTATAATTTCTGGACTTTGTTTAACATCACCTTTGTGCATCGGTTTTTTCTCAACAGCATCAACATGTTTCGCTTTATCTTTTTCTTGTAATCGAACACCGTGATTCATTCTTGCTTGGGACGGACCTTCTTTACAAGGACGTAAGCTTGGGAATTGCAGATCATACTCTTGATCACGTTCAACAGATGAGTCTTTAACCTCATCAACGTCTTGTCGTGGACCTTGTCTATTACTTAAGCCTTTTTGTTGCATCATTTTGGAACCATGGGACGGTGATACAGGGGTTTTGACATCCTCTGATGGATCATCTTCTTTTGTTTCTTCTTGGGGTGGTTCAACCTTATCATGATGTTGCATATCATGGTCTTGATCAACAGACGCTTCAGGGTCTATGACGTCATGGCCATATTGTGGTGGACCTTGTTTGTATTGTGGTGGACCTTGTTTGTTACTTATGCCTTCTTGTAGCATAATTTTTGAGCTAGCCCCTTCAACCTCAAGATCTTGATTATTGATAACACATGGTTCAGCAACTGTTGAAGAAGGCATAACAATGTTTTTGATATCTTCTTGCTTCTGATTAGTAATCCTAATGGAACCTTCATTTTGATCAAGATTGGTAGCACATGATTCATGGTTCTTGACTTCAGTGTCTTGTTCATCAGTTCTTGCATGTACTTGTACCTTCTCAATGATCACTTTCAAACTACATTGAATGTCATCTTGAAACTTAGAAATACGCTCACGAAGTGTAGACTCATCAACTTTATTTACAATGCCATCTAAATCGACCTCAAGCAACTGCATACTTGCAGTCATGTCATCTAGTTTTTTAAATACCTTGGTCATGCTTGTCATTTCTTGACGGTTGTTAAGAAGTTTTGAAGACGGGAATTCGAAAATATCTTGAACAGCTTCTTCTTGGGGTGGAGCTTGTTGATGTAGTAAATCAAAACATTGTTGCAATCCTTGTTTAATCTCTGCAAGGTCATCAAGAAGTGGCGACGATTCTTGAGCAACTCCATCTATTAATGGAGCTTGTAGCAAATTCGTAACTTGTTGCAACCCATTAGAAGAATCTTGAAGGTTTTCGACAATATCTTTAGGTGTGATTTTAGAACCAACAGCCTTAGTAGAAGACGGTGATGATGATTTGGCCTTTGACGTATCTTGAAATTGATTTGTTTTGCGTTGTTTCACCTCCATAATGCGACTAATCATAAACTCTTCTTGACATTGTGAACTACGGTCACGAATCGTAGACAGAGATGATGCTTTCAAATTATTTGCCATTACAGTCTCTAAAATTCACCTATCAAGTTACTCGGTATCAAAATATGATGAAAACAACAACAAATAAGTAAAAGAGATATTTGTAACTACAATCGAAAAAGTATACCTGTGCACAAGTACGATGGAATGTCGAGCGAGTTAAACTTTGAGTTATATATTTGGAATGGTAAACTATAGTATATTTATAGGCAACATATTATAGTATTGATATAACATGAGTTCGAGTAGTAATATAACTCGAATTTAAACATTTGGCAAAAGAGATCCCTCAATTTTTAGAATCTTTCCTTTTGGTACACTTTGGGTCTTTGCTACCAACTTTTTTAACTAACCGTCTTTATTCTCTTAGGTAAACTATTATATTGCGTTAGACTACATTGAACAAACAAGCTAAAGCACAAATGTTGAGGTCATGTGTACTAAGTTTGATGCATGTTTTCATAGGATTACATATCACACTCTGAGGATAAAGTAGTGGTAGTTCGTGTTACTAAAAAATATGTAAAGGAGTAACCTTTACCCCTCCAAATAACTGACAATCATTACTAAAATACCACAAAATTAACATGATTGACTTTGTTCATTAGGACTACTAGAAAAATGAAGACAAACAAAAACCTACAACTCTTAGAAATTCTAGACAGCTAAATTTCAAACACTAAGGAATGAAGGAATTAGGCCAACAATTGAACCAAACGACACGTCGATGCTGCTTTACCACCGACGAAATATTTGGTAAACCTGGAGATATCTATTCTGTTATGTTCCTAGATAGATCAAACATGGCAGCGCACATTTTCACGACAAAGTATATATGTACATATCTATCCCATAATGAATCCTAATAAATACTCTTACTAGCACATTACACCGAAGATTCTACTATAAATTCTGCAGCAGCACCCATCGAACTCACCCCACCAATCCCGAGCAACGCCAATGCTAATTCTTCCTCATCCCACTTCCTCAGTCCCCTACTCAGGCTCCTCAAAATCTCCACATCGACCTCTCGGACCCACTTTGGC
Source organism: Chrysanthemum makinoi (assembly GCA_910596185.1). Classification (NCBI taxonomy): domain Eukaryota; kingdom Viridiplantae; phylum Streptophyta; class Magnoliopsida; order Asterales; family Asteraceae; genus Chrysanthemum; species Chrysanthemum makinoi. The sequence goes on from OU343221.1 coordinate 76,738,885, forward strand.
GTACATGAAACCATCAAGCTCACAAAACATGACACATAAGCCCTCCATGTTGCTCTGTTACACCCAAGTGAAGTCTTACCATCAAGTGCCCTTGCCATGAACCCGAGGTGGGCTTCAAGGATCACTGGACGTTTCTTAGAAGCTGAAGATACCGAATCCACACCCCAAGCAAATGCACCCGAAAGAACTGTGAAGTGTGCAAGAGCATAACCTTTAAGCATTCCGATCATCCCACCTGAGTCAACTTTGTTCAGGTCTGACCTGTGGACCGATATGAACCAACACGGTAGGGTTTCTTTGATTAAGGTTTGTATCAGATTTAACCCGCCGGTTATCCAAACTAATGAAGCCCCTAGGGAAGCGGCTACTTTGATACGGGTCATGACTAAAGAAAGAGAAACCTCACCATATCTTATAATCATTCCACTTTTGGGTCTTTTTAGGTTTTCGATTGGGATATCAGTAGATACAATATCTTTCACCGATTGCAATAACAAAGAGACGATTTCTTCGGTCATGAACATGACATCTCTAATACTACGATGGACTCGTAAGTAGAGGATTCCTGGAGCCACTGCAGCAATCCCACCTAAACAGTGAGACCCAAATCCATGACCAAGAAGGTTACCTGTCAAAGATATTAGCTGATCAGATCTTGTGCTGTATATTTATCACTATCACATTTTCAAAACGGTGCAGTAAATTTATAGAGGGGCAAAGAAGGCTAAATAGTAATTATGACCAAAAATCTGTAAGTTTGTAATTACCGACTCCACCAATAGGCGAGTTGAGTCCAAGAGTTGACTGGAAACAGACTTTGAGAAGCTGTACGACCGCATCATTGCTGTGGTGGAATACGGTTCGGGATGCAGTAAAAACAAGATGGTCGATCCAACGTTTGGCCTTTTGGGTCCATAGAGCAGCTATTATGGACATGGATGGCCACGGACAACCTGCACCGAGGGTGGTCACTGCTGGACCAACCAGGTTCAGCAACGGTTCAGAGACTTTATCAACTTTGTAGGTTATTGTGAGGCTCACTAGGGCAGCAAGAGGTAAAGGGAGACTCGCTGAAGTGGTCCCACCTGCAACGGCACGGTTTTCTTTCTACATAATTATATTACATATAAAGAAACAATTGTATCAATGTGGGAAACAACTAACTTGTCACTTGCTACTATTTCGATCTTATATCCCAACATGAGGATTAGAGGTGTTGATTTAGACCCATTTACATGTAAATGAGTTGATTTCAGTTATGTTCTAACTGATCAAACGGGTCAAAAGATTCTCAACATGTATGCTATGTTCATTAACCTTCCAAATCACTTTTAATCGAGAGCTTTGACAATTCTTGTAACAATGACACAATGTATATTTTTTGTAATTTTAACTAACACATTAGTTATCAATTAATTAACATAAAAACAAACAAATACTGTTTGCAAGTCAACCCAACCAAATACAAGCCATTTTGACCCATAAACCGACATGACCGTTTGACACCTTCAGTCACGTGCGGGGTTGATAGGGGGATAATTTATCGACGATATGGTCATTCCACAACTATCCAAATCATATTGCTTGAGAACATTAAATGTGTCCCATAAGAAGGCCCGCCCAATTTCATTTTATGGAAAGGCAGAAAACATTGCCCAAATGGATATAAGCTACAAGCCAAGCATAAGTAAAGGCAAAAAGACATGTATTTTATAGGACAAAGTGCTGCAACCCCATCGAAAGTTTGTAACGCTTGCAACTTCCATTAAGCACTTGAATCATATATATGCCCTCCAATCCTTACAAAGCTCTAGATTAACTTTCTTTACAAATAACTTGTACTTTGGGGGAAAAAGACCATACATTCCTTTCGAAACTAGCACATGCCTATAGGGTATTAAAGAGACCACATGGGGTAAATAGACCATACTTTCCGTTCAAAACTAGGAAATGTCTATCCGGTACTAAAACAAATAAAAGGAATGATAAAAGTGATCCGTTCAGAAATGCACATCCACACATAAGCTTGCTTTCATCTCAAGTTAATAGTCACACATAGAGGTCGCATTTTTTTTATCTATTTACCTATGAATGAGTCGACTCTGATTTCATCTCTTATGGGTCAAATGTGTAATGTCATAAAATTTTCTAAACAGCAACAGGTCAATGTCAAATGAGTCCAAAGTTTCCTAAAGTGTTTTTTTATGCATATATCACCTACAAATTCTTTTTACTTTACTTTAATGTATAAAACATACTTAATCTTTAATGTTCTCACTCAATTTCCATTGATAGGAGTAACTATTTATAAAATTGGACATAAAGTGTTTCAGGTCAACCCATAACATAACCTTGCTGACCCACTCAAATTCCATAGACAATTTTGCAGAAAATGCAGAAGCAATAGTAGAAACCAGAGAAGTAATACCCAACAAGTCATACCTGCAGAAAGACTTGGAACATCAACTCCAGTTGCAGCCAATATCTTATTTATATTTTGCTCCACCATGGACAAGTTTGTGGCAGGACTTGGCCAATCAGTCCCATTCATAGATACAGGTTTCCATAGACCTCTTGTTGTTTCAGCTGAAAGGTAACTTACTATAGTTGCTAAAGAAACAGGAAGAAGGTCCGTAAGATCTTTCAGCCCTGAGAAAAATATCACCACGTATTCAATTCAACAAAATAAGCGCATTAGACTATGTAGTACAAATCAGAGTTGCTAGAAAGAAATAAATTCATTCGCAAGTTCTTGATGAGTTAAGGCACATAATCATTTAATAACCAGAAAGATGTCCAAATTATGCTTAAACTTTGAACCCGAGACTGCAAGTTGATTTTAAAGGCTGTTAAAATTTCTAATTTTGTGACCGACATTTTTGGGCAAAAAAACTTCCAGTTTCAAAAGTATCGAATTAAAGTGATCTTCTAAGTTAACTGATTTCCAGACGCCATGTCTCTGTCACACCAGAAAAAAGTCAACTTTATCAAAGTTATTAACACGACAGCTGCCACATCATATAATTTTCATTGGCTAACCTGTAATGCTTACCTTTTACCAAACTTCTTACCTTTTTAGGATTTTGTTAGAAAATTTGACGAAGCAATCCATCGAGATAAGACAGATAAGAGCATTTGTTGGCATAGCAAAGACAAAACAAATGGAAGGCAAGACATGCCTTCATTTTCTTCAGTAAATATTTAAAATAAAAGCAGCTTTTGAACAGAAAAATATTTCTTTCAAAAAAGCCTGTATGATGGGTACGTGTTAATACAAATAAGCCGTAAAAACGTTTATTTATATTTTACGATCTTCTAATGTTTTGTCGATAACAAACGTAAAATCATTTTAACGAAACAAATAAAATACGTAAATAGTTTGAGCCAATAGTTTGCTAACACACTTACATTTTCATATAAAACACTAAACAAGTAATAGTGTTTTCATGTTATAGAAATGCATATGTATAACAACTAGTGTTTACATATACTTATATATACTTAGTATATATTGTAATGGGTAATATAATGGGTAAAAATCTAAGTACTTGACTCATTGACTAGATACATTGAATGTAGTTGGGTAAAACCCAAAGTCTATGACTCATACCCATGAAGCATGATCCATTACCCATTGCATGACATCATGCATGAAGTCATGATGGGTATTATCCATAACCCATGGAGCTAACCCATGACCCATTGACTAGATGCATTGCATCTTCTAGATACATTGTATCTATTTGGATACCCATGATCCAAAGTCCATAACCCATGACCCATGATCAATGACCCATAACCCATTTAGGAGGAGCGTCCTACGGATCCCCAGGAATACATTGGACGGATCTCTCAAGCAAGGGATCCGGGAAACAGTAGTGATTTTTGTCTATAAATAGTGAGCCATTTCTTCATTGTAACTCACCCCTTTCACACACATTCTCTCTTAGTGTTGTAAACTCTCTAACCTCAGATCCAAAGGATCTTTCTATGTAGTTTTGTGTTTGTGTGATTCTCTAGGTTCCTCTTAAAGGCGAGATCACCACTAGGGGTGTAAACGAGCCGAGCCGCTCGTGAAAAGCTCGGGATCGGATCGGTAAAAGGCTCGAACGAGCCGAGCTTAAACGAGCTCGAGCCCGAGCTCGAGCCTAATTTTGGGCTCATTAAATAATCGAGCTCGAGAGCTCGTACAAAAGCTCGAGTAGGCTCGCGAGCCTAAACGAGCCCTAGAATTATATACGTGTATATATCGTCTATACGTATAAACGAGCTTAAAAGTAGTAAACGAGCTCGAGCTTTATGTAATTAACGAGCCGAGCTCAAAACATCATAAAATTAGTCGAGCCCGAGCCGAGCTCGAGCTTGTGAAAATTTTCACGAGCCGAGCGCGAGCTCAAAGTATAAAGCTTCGAACGAGCTCGAGCCCGAGCTCGAGCTTTATATATATAAACGAGCCGAGCTCGAGCCTTAACGAGCTCGAGCTCGGCTCGGCTCGTTTCCACCCCTAATCACCACCTCTTGAAGTCAAGCAAGCCCAAGTCCATGGGTTGCCAAGCTTCGTCATCATCAAGACTACTGATGTTATCTTGTTGATAGTTCTTTCTTCTCTCAATAGAAGTGTTGTGTTGAAGACATAGGCGAAAGATGTCTAAAGGGTCAAGTCGAAGGCATCAGTGAAAGGTGCCGAAGATCCGTGTCAAAGGCATTAGTGAAGGGTGCCGAAGGTCCGTGTTGAAGGCATTAGTGAAGGGTGCCTAGGTGTCGTGTCAAAGGCATTAGTGAAAGGTGCCTAGGGTGTACATTCGATATGGTGCATCGATGTACAAGATAGATTAGTTTGGGTCAAAGGATATTGATATCCTTGTTGATGTTGTAATAAGGAGTAGATCTCCCTTGGGATAGGTGTTGTGTAGTGTCGGGTACTAGTTCCTCCTTTGTAATGGAACTCGGTATCTAGCCTTGTACCGGATAAAGTGTAAGCGACGTTGTGATAGGTTTGGTTCTATCTCGTAGAAGAACCCGGTGTCTAGCCTTGTACCGGATAAAGAGTAGGCGACGTTGTGAAGGCTTCTCCGCCACAAGGAGCTTGTGTTGTGTAGTGATTACGAACTCTCGAGTAGGTGACTCGGTGAGTGGAGTAGGGCAAGGAAGGTGTCCTTGTAGCCGAACCACTATAAATACTCGCGTTGTGGTTTTGTGCTTCTTACTATTTATCTTTGCATTGCTTATTTATATGCTTCTCTATCAACATCCAACACACACATCAAATAGATTGACATAAGTCAATCTAAATAGTTTAAAACGAAGTTTTAATCGGTAAAACTATTCAACCCCCCCTTCTAGTTTTCCACAGTACACATTCAAGACAAATTACTTGTTAATTCGACAATATGTTATGATGGGTAAACAGTTTCCTCCTGATGCACGAAGTTCTAACGTCAGTTTTTAAGCTAATTAGTACAGTATTGCTCATGGTAGGAAACAATGGTTGCAGTTTTTTACTTTTTTAATCATGTTCCCTTTGGGAAGAAGAACAGTAATTCTTTTTGACCGGAACTTTATTTATCTTTAATAAATAATTAATGTGCCACATGCCCACATAATATAATCACGGGAAATTATTTTTTTAGGAAAGCAGCCAAAAATATAAAAACCAAAAAGGCCAAGTACAAGACAACGAGAAATTATTTATTTCAATGACAATCTGACTTTCTAAATAACACGATTTAGGAGGTTCTATAAATTATGAGTACACTTGGAGATCAAATATAACCCCAATAAAACCACTGATAAGTAAATCGGCTGAAAAATCTACCTCTAATAGAAAACTTACCGGTGGTGAGTTCACGGGGCGACAATCTTCCATGTGCACAAGCTGTCAATGCAGCATCAACCACAAATGGAACAGCTTCCAGAATGTCCCAAGCAGGGAGTTTAAGACGAAAAGTGCAGTCCTCAGCTATGGATAAAGATGAATTGCTACTTCCAGATGTTGAAGAAGTCAATGGCTCTCCACCTCTATTCATTTTTCTGAACATCATGTTCAAAAGGGCATCAAAGTTCTGGTAAACGGGAGTTCCAGGTTTAAGATCGAAGAGGGTTGAAGCAATACATGCTTGAAGCTGTCGGTACCAAAGTTTTAACTTTGGAAAAGAATCCAAAAATAAAGGACCTGCAGATGAGAGATCACACTGAATAAAAAAACTCTTCCTTTTCTTTTGGTCTTTAAGTGAATTCCCTTGTGATGTTAATTGGGAATTGCGTGCCAGCAAGAGGAACTCTGGTGTTAGCTGAGATCCTACAGGGGCCGCATTCCCCATTCCGTGCTCGGCAGGTGGTTGATCAAACCTCCATAACTTCAACAGAAGAGTAAAAGCATTTGAGAACACAGCAAGGGGGTATAATTGTTCTCCAGTTGGAAGAGTCCAAGAAACTGCGGGTGAGCATGATCCGAAAACCTCACATATGGGCATCAAGACACCAGCAAGCAGTGGAACCTGTAAACAAACATATATATACTTTAGCACAATTCATGCGGCAATACTGTTCAGTAAAAAACCCTCGGGGGTGGGGGTTCAAAACAGATAATTTTGTGTGGAACTAAACGGGTCAGCTCGTCCAAACACTCTTTGCCCACACTTTCTATTGATAACCAGTGTCCCAAATATGGATAAAAATATACTATGACCGAGTTATGACCAGTTTGACACATTTCCTTTTTAACTACTTTTTTTTACGTATCAGAAATAACAGTTAAAACATTATCGAAACAACATTAATAAGTAGATGGTGAAAACCTTCCACCGTTAAACGGAATGTCCAATCATGATTCTTAATTCCTTATGAATTGCAATTAACATCGCCTCAAATAAGACGTCAAATTTGTGCATTTTCAAGGGCTAATTGAATCGTTTGCAATACCAAGTGTAATATACAGAAAAGTAATCTGCCTAGCTATACGACTTGTTAGTATTAAGTGCATAAGCAGCATCCATATGTCTCTAAAGCAAGAGGATTTGCAAGAGAGCCAGACTGGGTAAAAACATGACCAGGGCATTCTGTAAACCACTATTCGTCCTCTTTAAAACCTTAATGACTTGGTCCTCTTTAGATCTATACGTAATGGGCCTTGCCATGCTGAGTACGAGATAGCAGCCCAATCTGTCATAAATATATCGGCCTAACTCAGATATTATCTTGAATTCTTAACACATGCTTCTAACATCTTTTCTTGTAGATCTGTTGACCTTCTCAACAATTTAAATAAATCATAAAGAAGGCAGACAGATTGAAGTTAACCTACCAAGCCATGTAAGGAAATAATCTGAACAGAATCAATAGATGATATCCCCACGAGAAGAACATTTAGTATGGGAGCACAAGCTAACAAATGACTCTCGCTCCCAGCATAATCAGTAGGAATAGGAGGTGACAGCATCTTAATGATGAAGGATCCAATGTGTTCCTGCAAACACAGCACGCAAAGGGTTCAGACTTCAGATCGGATAAAAAATAAAGTACTTGGATATAAAAAAAATCCATCTTATAAAGCAACACCCACTTGTATATTCCAACCACGAGTTAATGAAGCTCCACATAAAATAGTAGCAACAGAAATCTTGTCAGAATCTGAACCATCAGTTGCCATTCCATATAGTTTCTCAATTTCAGCTAAGCTTCCATCAAATACAAGAGCTTAAATTCAGTTTCATACCACTAATTATTTTGATAAACTAATACTGATAATACAACATCCAATACTGATGATATTTTAGAAATATGTACATATTGTATATGACGATACTTGAAAAGCATGGAAAGACTAAGCTAAAAGTTTAAAGCTATAAAACATGTGAAAGGGTGATCTGAAGTGAGCTAGAATTAGTAACTCATATATATTTTATTTAACGTAAAGCTAACTAAACCAGCTGTCTGTAGGAAGTGAACTCTATGGCAGGACGAGGTTACCATGAAACCACTTAAGAAGAAAACAGTTGCAGACCCGTGGTGCAACTTTCTAGATCAAGGTTAATAAGAATAAACATATTCTGAAAGAGCATCAAATCAAATGGCTAAAAAATAAAACCCAATTTATCTATATAATTATTTAAATACGGAGTAACAATAAAGTAAAAACTGAAAGATGTTGCTTTATTCACCGTCTTCACAAAGCCTCACCTTACATTTTGAAAAATAAAATAAAAAATCCGAAATATATACTTTTAAAATTACCAGTACAAGCATACCTTGAAGCTGGAGTTGAAACCAAAGCCTGTACCATTGGAGGAGTTAAAGGGGACCCCTTCATCAATGATGACCAGCCAGGCACCTGACCAGTAATGGTGCGAGACACCTGGTTGGTATGCCCCTTGACGTAGCCAGGCCATAGATAGGCTGATGTGTCTAAAAGATGTCTAGCAATACATGCCTCTACAATCAGATGTCTCAGATCACCAGCTGCAAACATCAAAAAGGTAGCTGAATAATAAATGTGTGTTCAAACAATCAGAAACCCACAAGAAGATAACTACACACATGCACCAAAAATGATCTTTTAGAAAATAATCATTACAAAAATAATCTAAAAGATATATTTTAGAAGCGATGCCTAAGGATCATTATTAAACCATAGCTATTGAATCATGAATATCCTATCAAGATGACACAGGGCTGATACTAATTAGCAACAAAAAAAAGGGAATTAATAGAAGGCACAATAGCACAATGAAAGGAATGAGTGTTATTCAATGCATATACAAAAGAAAAAAAGTAGTTGTTACTATCCCATGAAGCCTCTATCAACAGCAGAAACCAGGTTGTTTAAAGTAGTAAGCATAAAATTCAAAAGGAGGGAACAATAGGCAAACAAAACTTTAGACCATCTTGATCCAACTTTTCTTTATAGTTGTACTTCTGCAAATTTCATGTATCATTTACACTGTTTCACATCCCTCCCTGTTAAACGCTTATAGTATTGATTAATGATCTTTTATAATCAATCCTGTACCTTCCGTGTAATCAACAGGCTCCTTTTTTTGGAGAAATTAAACATGCAAGATGAAGATCTCAGATTTTGAAAGGAAATGTAAGTAGGATGAAAGAGATTTACGCACAAGTACCTGGAATGTCATTCAAGCTTACACCATCAAGGTAACCACTTCCAACACCTACCCCCGAGAGAAACATCATTGCTTTAGCCGCTGCTTGATTAGCTAAAGAAGCTGCAGATGGTGGTGGGATCAATAAGCCTTCAAAATCACACAACTGTTGTAGGCTGGAAACTAGGCTCTTGCGACAGTTGCCAAGAACCTTTGTTTCACTCCGCATTTCCATGTGCCCACCCTCAATAAGAGCACTCTCCTCTTCATCGACAATAGCGACAGTTGCAAGGGTTGTTGTACATAGTAGAAGGCATAAACATGCATCGATACTAGGTACCAGCCCCTCAACGGCATTCCCTTCCTAAAAAAATCAGACTTAGAAATCTATGAAAGAAAGGATATTTGCTATTTATAGAAGCTAATCACTAAATTCCTGGAAACTTAAACATAGAATAACATGTTTTAGGGACAAAATGTTGATTCCTGTTGTTTAAATCACATAAAAGGTTCACCTATGTTAACATTAATCTGGAAAACATTTAAACATGTTTTTACCCTTTGAATAAGCCGTAAAGCTGCCATCCATAAACCAAGAAATGCATCTTGCCAAGAAGCCTGAGTAAGTGCCTGATGGGCTTTCAGTAAACCTATAATAATAATAATAATAATCGATTTGTTTAGAGGACCTTTTAAATGACGCTCCATTTGAAACATACAGCCTAAGGATTATCACAATATCATAGTTGACTGTACCAGCAAGAGTTTCAGCTGCACTTGTGGTAGCCACCACAGCGCCCTCCATAGTGTCTTCAAGGAACAGATCAATTGGTAGCCAAACAGCTGACTGGCTAGCACCATGACTAGAAGTTGCAGATGATACAAGCGATTGCGAAGTAAATGATGCGTGGAACTGTTGCATAGACATTGTTTTGCATTCCCCAGACGGTAGTACACGGTTATCAGATGTTAACTGCAAAAGAGCCTCAGGAGTAATCTCTTTGGAATTTCTCAAAGATATTGAGTTTGCTGCCAGCAGCCTCAGATTATATATGAAAGATCCCCAATGTACAGGCCTAAAAGAGGAATATATTTGAATTTTCGGATCAGAGATGATCAAAGTTGACCATATAAATAAAAGGGAACAACTCTTGAGGAAATTTACAAATAAAAAAATTAAGAAGAAAAAAAAAAGGACTCACATATTTAGACGCGCCAAGTACAGGATCCTGGAAGTTACTTTATTTCGGTGAAGTTCTCCAATGATCTCAATGGCCAATGTGGTATTTGTTTTGTACAATCTGTCACTGCGATTCATTTTCTTTGCTTCAACAATATGATCATCAATTTCCATCTCCTGTGGTTTAATTGACCAAGTAGACTTCTTTTCAGGTACAAGGTCCAACAAACCTTCATCATCTAGCGATGCATCAAGCAACTGCCACACTATCGCGAAGACAAATTTAACTAGAAGAAGCCCAGGTTCCTTGGACAGAATGCTAAATCTCTGGGAGAGGTGAAGAACGTCGTCTATAGATTCCATGATTCTGCAATATATAAGATATGTAAATCCATCTGTGTCCAAGTTGCATGATTCTCACCATATACATCCTCAGATAATTCAAGATGGAAGCTAGAGTGTGTGTCAAGCATTTAACAGTGTATATGAGATCCACCAGGTCAGCACTAGAGTGAGAGTTCCCTTACAGGTATGAAAATTTTGAGACTGCATGAAATTGGAACACGAAAGTATTTTCATGGTAGCCGTTCATCATATTTTTTTTAAATAACTAAAAGACCACATGTATATACATATGCATATTTTGGCCTACCTTTTCGAATCAATTCCTTTCAAGAGAAGGCAAGAATATATTCAGTATTAAACCTGGACTGTATCCCAGCAACTTATGTTATCTATTATATGAAAAAAGCTGGAAAACACATACATGAGATACCTCCATTTGCAGAACAGCTATATATGAAATCACATCTATATGTATCTATAAGTAAGGTGACTTCAGAAATAATCAGCAGGAAGCAACGTCCATTTTGACTGTAGTACTGACAGAAAGTATGTAAGGTCTTTGCTTAACCAGAGTAAACAAGTAACTGTTTACCCGGATTCAAGTATAGCCATAGCAAGGTAAGCTCATATTCTAGAGAACATAAATTTAATCTTGTAAAAATACATAGCCTGCTAAGGGTACAAGAATCTTACTTGCGATAATTCAGACTATTAACTTCAGAAGCTAAAGGAACAACATGTCTTTTCAGGAGTTCCAGATAGAGCCTGTATGCAGCAGGTTGGCTTCTTCGACATGGGATTACACTGCATTGATTTAACAGTCGAATTCAGTTAAATGAAGATCGACCAAAGAGATAAAAATAAAAAAAATAAAATAATAAAATAATAAAAAATAAAAAATAAAAAAATAAGTGAAACAATATCATACACAATATCGTGCAGACAACAATGTTGAACATGACATATAATTAAAAAAAAACTCTTGGTCACCACTCACCACAAACATCTATCTTTTTATAGATCATTATTTAGTGCAACATCACCATAACACAGAGAAAAGGGCTTATTATCTGCATCTACTAGTAGTTTACGATACATGACTTCACGGCATTAGTTGTGACTCGTGTATACCAATGGACTGATACTTCTATACAATATTATACATCATTCCTAATTTCCTTAAGTACGTTTACTAAAGCTATCAGAAACCGCCACTATCATACTCCAAACCACTATATAATTTCCTTAAGGTTTTCTACCTCTAGTTGTTCATCAATTTCCTTATATTATAATTCTTTCGAAGCTTTAGCTTATAATCTGCAGCTACTTGTCGCTTCAATACACGATCATATGGTGTTTGTGTCACCTTCTGTTCTGAAGTTCAAGCTCACTGTCTATACTTTATATCATCTGATACATCATTCCTAACTTCCTTATGTATTTGTGTATTTGTGTATTTGTGTATTTGAAGGTAATTATAATAATAGTCATGACTCTCGGGTTCCGATAACCTGTCTATACTTCTATATCATCTAATACAGTAATACATCACTCCTAACTTCCTTACGTTTACGCACACAAACACATACATGCCTACACATATATAGGCTATGTTTGGCAACACTAGAAGTAGCTCTGCTACCTTGTTTTATAAAAGCTTTTTAAATAGGAGCGTTTAAACCAAATACAATAGCTAGACGCTCGTAGTCAAACAAACACTATATTCTAAACGCTAAAAGCTAAACACTAGGGTATGTTTAGCAAAGCTAGCTAGTAGTGGCGGCAAGCAATAGCTGTTTGTTTTATAAAATTATGTGACTGTGTGGTAGCATAGCTGTATCAGTGATTATAAAGTGTAAAATAAGTTGTTCGAATAGGAGCATTTAAACAAAATCCAAAAGCTAGACGCTCGTTGCCAAAGAAGCATTATATTCTAAACGCTGTTTGTTTTATAAAGTGTTTGGTAACATAGATGTAGCTTTAATTATAAAATGTAAAACGACGTAAAGTTAAACGCTAAACGCTTCTATTATTAGCATTACAATTAAGAGCCTTAACTTTAAACAAAATCCAAACGCTAAACGCTAGTTTCCAAATAAGCACTATGAGCATTTATTGGCATGCCTAAATGGTATGCCTAATTACATGCCTAAACCTATGTGTCAGTATCCTATTGGTGACATGAGAGGGACCCGCTTCTTCACAAACCAATAATTTATTGCCACATCCCTTTAGGCATATAATTAGTCCCATTTTTAGGCCTCCAAATCATTTTCCTAAGCACTATATTCTAAACGCTAGTTATTTGTTTTTATAAAAGTATAGATGTAGCTATAATTATAATATGTAAAATGATGTAAAGTTAAACGCTAAACACTTGTTTTATTAGCGTTACGAAATAGGAGCATTTAAACAAAATCCAAAAGCTAAAGAAAGCACTATTTTCTAAACGCTCTTGAACGTCATTTGTTTTGTAATTATAAAGTGTAAAATGACATAAAAGCTAAACGTTGCTGTGTTCTCGAGTAGGATTAAGGAGGAAAAGAAAATGAAATGGAAGTAAAGTGAAAATGTTTACTCCCACATTGTGTTCTTGAGTTTTACTTAAGGAGGAAAAGAAAATGAAATGGAAGTAAAGTTAGGCTTATTTGGGGGATTTTAGAAGGAAAGTGTTTCCTCCCAAAAGTGGGCGGAAAAGGAAGTAAAGTGTTTACTCCCACTTTACTTCCCTTTTCTTTAATGAAAAAACTCAAGAACACAGAAATGCTCCAAACATCTTTAGTAGTTGTTTGTTTTATAAGAGCGTTTTGTAATTATAAAGTGTAAGATGATAGAAAAGCTAAACACTAAATGCTAACAACCTCTCGGAAAGAAGCGCGAGAACGAACAAAGGCGAAACAATCCTAACCACAACAGCCTTCTCCAAATACTTCCAAGCAATAGGCACATTATTACCCCAACAAATATCAGTCACAAGCAATTCCGCCACCTCCGTTGAGGGCGTAATCACTCCGTTATCATCCAACATCTTCTTCACTTCAATTGACCATATTAACGCATCCGTAGCCTTCATTTGAGCGAGTTTCGTCATCTCCTGAACTCTAGTTGTCCACGTCATCATCACTGGTTGTTTGTTACATAAAAATAACGGATTTGATGATTTGAAGGAATATTTTAAGAGTCAGAGTAGAGGGGCGGGATGATGAATATTTATTGGGGGGTTGAAAGAGTAAAGAATGTTTTTATGAATGAGCCACGAGGCACGTGATTGTGGATTTTTGTGGTTTTATATTGCCCATGGATTGAAATATGGTTAATTTAAAGTCACATGCTTCTATTATTTTACTGCTTTTTTGGTTTTGGGTTTTTTTTATGTCACACTATTAATTTTTTTTTTTTTTTTTTGACAAGTAACTTTCCAACTTAGGTTTTACCACCCTCTTAATCAGAGGGCCCTAACCCCACATCGACCGGACTATGTTTGCTTACCGGGACGTGGTACAATGTATGGCCGATTGCGAGGAAACCGTCACACACAAGTTTCCTTCTTTGGAGTAACGTCCGGATGAAAACCGGACTTGCTCAGATTTGAACCCCAGAACTTAGTCTAAGGGGCACAAATCCTCATTGCAAATATCAACAGAGCATGTGGACCACAAGTGAGGACTTCCTGGTAGTCACTTCCTTTGCTTAGCTACTCTCACTTGTGGCTCACTTAACAACCTAAGCATTTACCACTAGGCCACATGCCTGTTGATATGTCACACTATTAATAGTAAGTTACTTTTCCTAATGAAGTTACTTTTCCTAATGATAATCTTGTTTATTATATCAATATAAATAACTTTAGTGACGTGATAAAGGTACTTTTGTAATTTTTTGTCAGGCCACGTTAGCAAAATTATTCATAATGATACAATAAAAAGTTCTCCCTAACCATTTAAGGGTTATCTAGTGGTAAAAGGGTGTGTGACTATCATTATAAAATGTGTGAGGTATCAAGTGGTGCAAACAACTTTAAGTAGTCACGCCAACCTTCTAAAAAAAAAAGGTTTTACCTGATTTGAGTTTGATTTGAGTTTGTGTGGCGGTGAATTCAAACACAGTGGATTAATCAGGCAAAAAGTCGAAAATCATGGTTAACAAATAAAAAAAATAAAAAATAAAAAGGTTCTTCAACGCTCTACAGTTATAGAAATAGTTTATTTGCGCATGTAAATTAGAGAAGCTAAATTATTTATTTCTCAGCCTTCATCGTAATTTATACTGATACTTAGTTTATAACATGATTTCTTCTTCGAAAAATTATTATAATAGCCTCAAAGTTGTTTGTACCAAATTAGATTTTGAGGCACTACATATTTTGGTTTTATAGTTCCAAGTGATTTCCAACTAAGTCATTAATGGTTTGCCATCTAATACTCTTTGAAAACTATACTTACAAAAAACGCATTTTAAAATTATTGATCTCGATATAGTTACGTTTCAAAAAAAAATTAATAGAGCGATAAACCAAAACTTAACTATGTTCTGATAAGGGCATCCTAGTGAATGACATCGAATCTGATTCCAAAGTTATGGTGGACTCCATCCTTGGTCTTATATCCACCCCTTGACATGTGTTTTACTTGATCAGAGAATGCATCAGCTTATTGTCTTCTGGCATGATGGTTTAGACTGGCTTCTCATGCATCCTCTCATTGCATCGTTGAAGCTGCTTCTTTTCTCTTGCAAACAAGCCTACTACAATGACAAGCTACAATGACAAGGAAGGCCTTTACTCTTATTCCTGTTCCGAGAATGCTTTCTTTCATCAAAGTCACGTAAGAAATAGAAAACGTACAACTCGTACAACTAAAGGCTCATTATGTATCGAGCTTGTTACTAGAATCAAGTTACTAATTTGAAAAAAAATTCAATTCACCTATAGTTTTGATTAAATAGTCCAAAAGCACCAAGTACCCTCAATTTTAGGAATTACCAAGAACTTCTAGAGGAAGATAAAAGTAAAGCCACACTTATTGCATACCATGAAGACTTAATTGCCAATCTAGTCTAGTGGAATTTAAGAAGCCAGTCAAGCCACTAATTAAATTAAATCCTCCATTCCACACGGCAACCATAGGTCTTTCAGTCTATCAACATCAAGAGACCCATTAATTTCTATCTGGTCAAGTTGCAAATAGTAAGTCAAATAGTCAATATACTTTAGCCAAAAACAATAGGTCATAATCATAATACAGTAAATATCAAACTTCACTACCAACACTTCTAGACTTATAGTTCTGACAGTTTTTTTTTTTTTTTTTTTTTTTTTTTTTTTGCTTATACATTACGCATGAGAGAAGGGTAAATGTAACTGCAAATCCAGATCAAGATTTATGAAATTCTATAAAGAGTTTGGGCATAGCAGTTCACGAGGTTATAAGGCTATAAGCACAACATTACTAGTCATTAAAAAATTCTACTTGTCCATTAGATTCCATTTGAGATGGTAGAAAAAAACAGCAAAGAAAGAACATTTTGATACCATTGCAGGTCAAGCATCGGAAATCATAAAATTGAACAGCGACGGAGGATTCAAATAACAAAATTTAGAGTTGTTTAACAAGTATCTAGTTAGAATGCCTGCAATACACTGCATATTCTATCCACCCCGAGCTTCTCTCCTGGTGGCATCATGGAGCAGCTCAATGTTGACTCCCTCTGGTGGCAACTGCACGTATCTCACCACGGATCCTCTGATGAAACAGTTCCTCACTGAGAGCTGCAGTTTCATCAAAAATTAGCAAACACTAATGCTAAACTGCATCACAAAGCTTTTAATCTCAAGACCCATAAAATAATAACAAAAAAGGACAACCGCTCTTATATACATAATGACGCCTTTGAATTTTAGAGGGAATTTCATATATACCCAAGGAAACTTCAAAAATTACATATTTCCCCAAAATACAAGTTTCAATGCATGATGTACAATGCTATTAAAGCATGCTTTGGGGAAATATGTAATTATTGAAGTTTCCTTGGGGATATATGTAAATGCCCCTTGATTTTATGCCAACTATTAGAGGTAGCAAATTTTGCCACTTGCATAAAAACAGGTCAAATTGGGTTGCGTTTGTTTTATCCATGCCAACTATTAGAGGTAGCACATTTTGCCACTTGCATAAAAACAGGTCAAATTGGGTTGCGTTTGTTTTATCCATTTGAGCCAAACCCGTTACTCGTACTGACCCATTATCCAACCGGACCAGCCTACCCATTTGCCGCCTCTACCAATTATAATAAGAAACTAACTTAAACATCGGCTACAAAGCGTTGAGTAGCAATTAATTTAAATTGGAATCTCTTGAAAATTATGGCATTATGACTCGATATACACCAATCATAGTTTAGATTAAAAAAGGCATGAAGATAATAGTTAGCTTTAAGTGCCATCCTTTGTGATAAAGTAGAGGCAAAGGTAGAATGGGCGGGTATATTGCATAGGGTATACATTAAAGTAACACTTTGAGCAACTTCACCCATTCCACATGTTTACTTTTTTACTTATGTTTATTTATTTAATCCATTTGACCTGCTAGAGAAAAAAAAACACAACCCTAATTGAACCGTTTGTTAGTATATAGTGTCGATCTCTAGACAAAAGCTTTGGCTATCAGAAGAATTTTATGACCCTTCATGCAGTTGGACTCATTGGTGTATAACTTGAGATTATATTGACAGTATGCACTTACTTTCTTAATTATAGACATGTCTAAGACCTACACAAATCTTAATTCAGTTACTCAAGTCTACCTAGTAAGTGCTAGCAGCAAAAAGACACCTGATTACTATGACGATACTGATATAAAACCTCTTCTTCTTTCTTCACGAGAAACAAAGTAAATCAATAGAGAAGTTTAAAAACAACAATGTTTATGTATTAGAACACGAAAAGGAATGGAGCATCACACACCATTCGCCAACCTCTTGAATAAGGATCAACTAGTTATTAGAACCCCAAGTTGAAAACTGCAGTCTAATTATATATGTCACCCCTGTTAACTCTTGCAGAACTTAATCTATCTAAATAAGTGGGTATAGATATTATCAAATAATACTTCATCAAAGATGCTAAGATACCTAAAGGCTATCGGTTTTGCATAGGAAAGTATAGTGTTCAAAACATTATCGATAAGTGAGCAAAGACGAACAGTACCCCCATTATGTAAGTTAAGTTACGAGTTTAGAAAGTGCAGTGATTTTGCAACCAAACAAAATGACCTGTAACTAATCATATTCAGGATCTGTTGCAGCTACATCTAACCTGTTATTTGACAGCTGAGGGTGTTTGGGATTGTTTAGCAGAAACATAACAAAAGGCCGTGCAAGAAACAAGTGTTTCGATTTTCTCTTGCTCTATAAACATGAATAACTCGGAAATTCTACTTGTTTAAGGATTTAATAGTATAACCATAATAAGATAAGTCATTTGAATAAGAAATTCTCAAACTGCTTATTTCCCTCAGATAACCATACACAGTTTGCTTATATCAAGGAAAGAGGCAGTTTTAATAAGCAATCCCAACACCCTCTAAATAACCATAACCATAATCAGTCTCAGTATACCCAAACATTAAAAGCAAAAAAGTTATACATAAAACAAAAAGTAATTAGGTGCCCCTTATTTAATGGTGCTATAACTCCTATTTGACATTTTGACTAACTCAGCGGGTGTAGCTTAGTGGTGAGGACTTTGCAGAAAATGTAGCAACTTCAGCCCAGCTTTCAAAGACATAGCTTAGTTGGTTCTGGAGTAAAGGATTTTGCAGAAAATGGTTACGTCTTCCAATGTGGGCACTCTCTTGGGCAAGCCACTGAGAACATTGCCTTCCACATAGGGCTGGCCGGTTATTAACGTTTAACAAGATAATTCCTATTTGATTCAACTTCTAAACTGATAGAAGTGTTTGTTTCGGCTTATGGCTTATTTGGTTTTCGGCCTATGTTTCATAAGCTCATTTTTTGTGGCTAATTTTGAATCTTTTTGGCTTATATAAGCTGAAAAGATTCAAAATAAGCCACAAAAAGTGAGCTTATGAAACATAAGCCCAAAATCAAATAAGCCATAAGCTGAAACATACACCCCCAGAATCTAAAACAATCTTAGAACTATTAACATATTCACTTTTACAACGCAACCCAAAACATTTAGTAACCCAACTTCTTAATTTCCCATAACCTAATGACCTCTTAATCTAAGAATAAAAATGAAGATAAATTTGAAAAAAAGCATAAAGAAAAATACATACCATATGTGGGAACTTGTCTTGATCAACAACACGAGTATTCTCAAGCTTAATATTCAAATACTGATCCACTGAGTGAAGAGTTCCTCTTATAGCTAAATCATTCTTCAGTTCCACTGTCACTTCTCTCCCCACCAAATCCTTAAAGTACGAAAAAAACAACTGCACAACACCAATTAAAATAAACCGTTAGTGTAAATTGATAGTAAATTATTTATCAAATTTAAAGATTGATTATTACTGTACCATTTTTTTTCTAGGGTTTGAATTTGGGCGTGATTGTGTGGGGAGAGGATTTTTAGTCCCTTTTGTAAGCCCTAAATAAGTCGATGGTTTCACTGTTTGGTCAACCGTGTCACTATTGTAATTTAGTTATACTTTTGATCAATCTTTTAAAAACCCCTGGTCCCGTCAACCTCCCAAAAAAAATGGGCTCTTTTTGGTTTGAGTATGTGTGATCGTGGGTTCAAGCTTCATAAAAAAAACGTAAAAACCGACCGGTTCATATAAACCGGGTTGGTTGAACCCGACGGTTTGATTCCAGGTTTAAATTCTCAAGAACCGACTAGCAATGGCCCGACAACATCATTGGTCACTGGTTCAAC
Organism: Chrysanthemum makinoi; assembly: GCA_910596185.1. Lineage (NCBI taxonomy): Eukaryota > Viridiplantae > Streptophyta > Magnoliopsida > Asterales > Asteraceae > Chrysanthemum > Chrysanthemum makinoi. The sequence goes on from OU343221.1 coordinate 76,758,407, forward strand.
TGGTCGAATTGAACCGAGTTTTAAAACACTGCTTTCGATAAACTTGCCAGAAAGCTAATAATTTAACTTAAAGGCCACCATTTATATTTATGTGGTTTATATCAATATCAGATAAATTTTTCTCGAAAAGCTTTGAAACTAGGAGAAAATAGCTAAATATAAGATATTAAAACAACACAAATTAACCGGCGCGGATACAAGGAGGGGACACAAGGGTCATGTGCCTTTTAGCGAAAAAAATTGTAGTGGTCACTTTGATTTTTCAAAGTCTTTCATTTTCAACTTTAACCTTAAATAATTTTAATTGTGTTATATAATACTTGATGTAAAATATATGAATAGATTGAGTTTTAAAGCGAAAAAAAATTGAGAAAGAAAGTAGTGACAATTAAAAAAATATATGTCTTATTTCGTAATTTAACCCTTTTAAGAACCACTTTGTAATGTGGTTTCTAAAATTCATTAAAGTGTGCCCCTCAAACAAAATTTTTTTGCTCCGCCTTGCAAAATAACTATTCAAATGTAGAATCCGTTTTAGGCATAGTTTAAGTGCAACTTCATTTACTTGAAAGCGATTTATGATAATTTAACTAATATTTACATTTAAATTTTTTACTTTTATTGTTTTGATATACTTTATTAAAGTTAGCTTTATTTTTAAAATTGTATAAATTTTTGGCAAGATTTTGAACAAAATCGATATAAACAAAAACAAACAGATATTTAAGTGGCCCATGCATTAGTTTGGATAAATAAATAATCTAAAAGAAAAAAGTTTAATAGTTGGATTATCTCCGTATACATAATTTCTACAAATTAAAGAGTTAAAATAAATGGTTAAACAAGGTTAACAACAAAATTATTGCCAAATTTTATAAACTTTTGAACCTTGAGGGCCAATAAAAAAACTTGGAAGGATAAAAAAATACACGAGTTTTGAAATAAGGCGGCAAGGTGCAAGTAAAAACTTGAAGGTTAATCGATCCCTAAGTCGGTCATAGTTTTTTTTATAAAATACTACGCTATCACCATTATTCCTATAATTACAACACACAAAATCATATATCTAACCATGGTTTCATCAAGCTCTGTTGCGTTTGATGGTACAATCGTCAACAATACCATCACCACTACGATCAACAAAAAGGCATCAAAGGGTCGACAAAAGATCGAGATCAAAAAAATGAAAAAAAAGATAGCCGTCAAGTGACATTCTCGAAAAGACGCGCTGGTTTGTTCAAGAAAGCTGCGGAATTATGTGTTTTGACAGGAGCCAAGGTTGCTATTCTTGTTAACTCACCCGGTGGTGGTAAAGTTTACGTGTTCGATGAGTACGATCTTATTGATCGTTATTTAAACGACGTTGTGGAAACGGGCCTAGGGTTTCCAACAAACGAGTTTGACCAGTATTACGCGAGTAACATTCCAGCACTGTTGGATTTGGATGAGATGAAAAAGGGTGAAGTCGCTGAAGCTAGTGATTCAGTGGTGATCGATAACAGTGAGGCGGTGTTGGATTCAGATTTGGATTCGGATTTGCTCGATATGAGCTGGTTAGATTCGGTTTCGTTTGATAGTCTTCTTGATATCGGTGACACGAACACGAACTACACTTTTAATCTCAACTTTCATGGTGTGGAAGTTTAGAGACATTCTTTGGTAATTTGTTATATCATTTTTTATATTGTATTCAGTTTATAAAATCTGTGTTTTGTAATCATTCTTTATATTGTAACAGTTTGTTGCATTGTTTTTGGATAATAAAATCTATGTCATTTTATTTGTTATATTGTACTAAGTTTATTGTTTTTCTGCAAATTGATTGCTGATCGGTTAAGTGATAAAAGAAAAGACGGTAGATAGATAGACTTGCCAGAAAGCTAATCATACATGCTCGAAAACATTGCTTTCGATAAACTTGCCAGAAAGCTAATAATTTAACTTAATTTTAAGCAATGTTTTCGGGCATGAAAATAAGTGATATACACGCTAATCATACATGCCAGAAAGCTATAGCACCAAGCAATGGTCTGGTACGTACCAAATGACTCGAAATCTTCTCAGATGACCAGTATTCGAACACGATAGAACACTCTCATCAGAGGGGAATGTAACATTTATATCACTTAATAATATGTACCACATCACTATGAACCTTGTGCTTATTGAATCATAAAATTACCTGTATGTGTATTAATAATAAGTTACTGATTCACTCAGCAAAAACAAAATATAAAATTACTTTGTGCTTATCATAGTACAGTAGTATATATAGTTCACTGTAGATAGGGTAAGAAAACTAGATTAGAATAATAGAGAATATAGTCCCTGCTTACAGTAGATTCAGAGTCAAAACTACAATATACGTATAAAACTCGACAACCACAATTCAAAACACAAAAGAAAAACAAGTCTAGAACTTTTTCCTTAATAAACCCGATACATGAGGGAAAAGGAAAACACTAGTTAAGCCAACATCAATGAGAACACGTTCTAAGCCCTAGACAAGCTCTACAATTACAATCTGGGTTTCACCCTTCTACCATGAACATCACTTCCATCGAGTATTATCGCATTTGTGTTACTGCATGTGGCCAAAGAATGCTGGCTGATTCGAGCCACCTGCTCCAAAAGCTCAGTCAAGATCTGCGGGCAACTTTCTTTCAAGTATTCATACCCGTCTGTCTGCATCACAGCTGAGGGACAAAAAAAGTTTAAATTTGGTTAGACGTCAATCAAATATCAGAATAATGGAAAGACGGACAAAAAAACAGTGACGATTCCGAAGAATTTACTCCCAATATTGTCAAACAACGGTTTATTACCACCTACAACATTGTTATATTTATATCGTATGTACATTTTTTTTTTATTACAGGTGTTGCTGCTTTAACAGCAGTTTGCCCGTTATCCAACCCACCCCATTTTGCCACCTACAAGTACAGCCCATTTTGCCACGATGCCACCTATAAGCAGAATGTCTCATTTACATTAAGCAAGTTCCATTCATCGTTTGCGCACATGAATTTCACAAATATATGCATATACCATGGGTGGCGATTTCAACATAGATAGGTATGAGTGGGCTGATTTGGCTAATGTTTAAAGTCAAATAAGGAGAAAGAAAAATAGCTATAAATGAAATGGATCAAATGCGTGGAAAGTTGAGTATCTTTTTTAAAATAGAGCCTCCTAAATTATTTCTCATTAACTGAAAAAATCAATACTTTGCAATCATATTTTAATATACAAAAAGAAAGAATACAGGCAACCCAACCCAGTGTGTTTCAATCGGCACTAAAAAATTACCACTTTGACCCACTAATAACCCACCTCACTCGCCCATTTTGCCACCTCTAGCGTTGAGCATGCTAAGATACCATTTAAGCAAATAAACTATTGATGACAGACAAGCCAGAATATCAAGCACTATAAACTATTCCCTGTTCATTAAGACATCACATGTGTTATGTACTCGTGAAATGAGCACAAGCCAACAAAAAGTATCAGGAAATAGTTATTCAGTGCCAACACACAAACCATGCTTCAAACAGTAAAAAGAGTAAGATTATTTACCTCTGAGATTTTCAGGCATGGCAACGAATTTGAGACACACAGATTTCAACTGGAGACAATGGTGCTGCTCTGCCAAGGCTAACGTTGTGGCAACTGTGTTAATGGCAACATCCTCACAAAGATTAGATTCGCAAAGTGACAAAAGCCTCTCTAAACCATACTGATCAGCAGCGGCAAGCAGATGCTGCGACATCAAAGTTGAAGCCCATTTTGTACCCAGGCCTGTAAGCTCTTCTATGTCAGGCAATTTGTCCCAGTATATAAAATGAAGCAACGCCTGAAAGTACCCACATATGTAAATACAGTTAGAGGAGACAAAATGCTACTCACTTCTAAGGTCGACAAAATTTCAAAATAATTGACAGAAAATCCTAATTCATCGAATTTATACAAGACCGGCCATTTACTACAATAAAGACTCGTTTAGCCACTTGCCACAAAGCAATATCATTTAACCATCAGTGAAGGTCACAAAATCATCGGGCCAGGTTGTTTGAGTAACAAGTCAAAGCGGGTAAATTTTTGGTATGTGTAGAACTTCTTGTCCAAAAACTACTTTTTTAACAAAACAAATAATGTGTCATGTTTGACATCATAATTCATATTAAAATTAATTCAATAATATATTGAAAGATGTATGAGTTAGAAAAACATATTCTGCAGCTTTCATCTCTATCATTTTAATATCTTCTACCTGTTGGACACATTAGACATAAAACATAACCCCAACCGACCGATTTATAAGCAAAATGGGCCAAAACTGCTGCCTCCAGCCAAAAGGATATAACTGAAACAAACCTTAAAAACAGGGGCTTCTATGTCTTCAACTTTGATACACTGGATATTTTGATCTTTCATTGGACCAAAAAGTTGAGCCCTAAATACAGGTGAGCGAGCTGCAAGCACCAATTTATGGGCAGCAAAGGTCTCCCCATTTACATCAAAAGAGACATCGGTTCCCTTTCCACATTCTAGAAGCTGCCCAAACTGCAAACCGATATCAGAAGGTGGCACACGGATAGAGTAGGACTTAGGACCCTCTGTATGAGACTTAACAACGCCAACACAGCAATGAACCTGAAGGCAATCATCTTTCAAGTAGTCTGATGTTTCTAAAGCAGTTCTTTTAAAAAATCGTTTGTAACCCCTGCAACATACCATATCCAAAAAAGCATTGTAAGAAGAAGGCTATTATAATTAAACCCTTCAAGATTATGCATAGATTTTATAACGTTACTAATGCATCAAATCAGTAAAACTATATATTTCTGTCTACAAGCAAAACGTGCAACAGCCACACACTTTTATGATTACTATCAAGTCATTACGTCAAGAACTCGTAATCATGTGGTCAATAATTATCATGTCTACATAAATATGTTGTGCAATAACTAACGAATTGTTCCTTTTGATATATAACCTCTATGATTGCAATGGCATTAAAAAATGACTGGTTCAAGTTCTCATGTTAAGCTGAGGGTAACGATATTTTCAATATTTCATTACTCAAATTCTGATGCCTAAAGAGCCTATTACCGCTTGTAATTAATAAGGGTATGTTTGAAAGAAAATATTCAAAGTGATTTTGCAACTTGAAGAATCATATAATTAATTTTGACCCTAAAATATCAAAAAATCAGAATCATATACCCAAACACTAAGAACCTCGTTACTGCAACTTCAAAATCACAGCCGCGAGTTCACACAAACACAACCCCCCAACTAAATCACGCAGCAAAAAAGTTTATAGATACTTAATAACAACCAAAGAATCACAATTACCGTTAAATGATTTATAGATACTTTATAAGAATCTTTTGCATATATACCAATAAAGATATTCATGGAGCTGTTGTTACATAACTACGCAAGTGCAATTATGTTCAACCATAAATGCAATCGTGTTCAGCCATAAATAATGAAAAACACACTCACTTTACCCAAAACAACCAAAACCAGCTACAGTATATCAAATTAAAATCACAATAACGCTAATTCCAAACAACCCCTTAACTAGATACCAAACAAATCAGTCGGCCTAATTCAATCCATACCATTCAAAAAACACAATTCACACAAACAATCATGACTACACTCACTACAGTCATCAATCATCATACAACATTCACCTTAGCAAAAACAACCAAATATCTAAAATAACATAATAATTCATAAAAACAATGATACAGCTACATTATTTAGCTAAAGAAGTACTACTAATCTGTAAGTCTTTAAAAGAACATGGTTAGCAAAAAAAAATTGTAATCCATCATATCAACAATTAGCTTACCACATACAATATTTAATACACCATAATGCACATAAAATCAAATTCATACTACCCCAATATTCAAGTGTATACAGTACGTCTTTACCAAAAACAATCAAAACCAACTACAACAAACTCAAATTATATCATATCACATAATCCACACAAACAATCATAACTAAGACCATCATACAAACAGCTACATTCTATCATATCAATAAATTCAGTCAACCCGAATAACGCGACATTTGACTCACCACGTACTACCCTGATATTTAAGTGCATACAATAAGACACATAATCTCTTTACGTCGCCTTAACTATATATCAGACAAACAAACAACTTACGCAGCTAAAAGTCTAATCCAATGCTAACAATTCAATAACACATAATCTACGTAAATAAACTACATTATACTCATCATACCACATACTCCCGCGATATTTAAGCGTATACGGCCCGCTCTCCAACGCTCTCCCGAAATGACTATGCACCTTATGTCTCTCCTTCCCACTCTGGTCAATCAAAGTCAACTCAAACAAAGCTCTAACATCCGAACCATCGCTCGCCAACGCGATAAACAGCGAGACGTAACCCGCATTATCCTCCAAACTCTTCCCATCAGGATAGAAATAAATCGCCCATGAATACCCACCTACATTAAACGTATCACTCGCTATATATTTCCCTATCCCTATCCCTTTCGACAACGAATAACCCGATATCTTGAAATCATGTTCTCCATTAACCGTCTCCGTTACCGACGTGGATGACGTCATTGATGACGTAATCGAAGTATTTGACTTGCCCGTGTCTGTATTTACTCGACCCATGTTCCAATTTTGTTCCAATTTTGTACAATTAGGTTAGAAGAATTGGGCGTTTTTTACTGGGTGGGTGGATTTCGAAATTGGGAAGTGGGTTTTGTGTGTTTGGTTATGGAGATGAAGATCTGTGGTTTAATTGGGTTTTGATTGGGTTGTTGAGGGTTGATTCTGGGGGGTTTGATGGAATTAGGGTTTGTTGTTGTAATTTGGGGGAAAAGAAAAGGGGGAGAGAGAAGATGATGATGAGGTGTGAAATTGAGAATGGAAATGTGAATGAAATGTGATTTATGGGGTTTTATAGAAGTTGGATTTGATGACAGATGAATATGATTGATTATTGTGTATGGTGGTGGCATGAGTGGGGTTTTGGTACAATTTGTACTATTTTTTTAATTTTATTTTTTTAAATATTATATGTTTTAAATGCTACTATCTCCGTCTTAAATTTTGTCTTTCTTACTTTTTGCATAAAGACAGTTTTATCCTTAACCAATTAATTTTTACTCCTTCTGTCTCAAAATTATTGTCAGTAAACAATAAACACACAATTTAATAAAAATGGGACCATTTTAATTTTTAACCATTCAAAATAAATATTCCCTCACAAAGTTCTCTAGTTTTTAAAGTTTGTAATAATAACATCAACTTAAGGGTAATATGGTAAACTTGATATATATTCCTTATCTATTTATAGAAATAGACAATTATTTTGGGACGACAGAAAAAGGAAACATGGGCGGAAGTAGTACTACTTTGGTCATTTTCATACTATATGAGATTATTTGCACACTTTCATAGATGATTTAGACATTCAAATTTTTAGTATTACGATATTTATATTCTTACAAGATAGACATAACTAAAAATAATTTGAGAGTATAAATGTTTAAACATTCAAAATCATTTATGTGAGTGTGCAAATCACCCCTCTAAAATAATAGTCTTACTTTCATGTGGATTAATTAAAAGAAAGTTTAGTGGATTTGTAAATAAAATGTGTGAATTGACGGAAATATTTTTATTTTAGATGTGACTTTTGGCACCAATTATTTTTCGCTTTACAAAAAATAGTTCTGGCAATTCTTCTGACATAATGAGGAATCAGTTGGAGTGAGCAAGAGTCAAACCCTAACAAAAGTTTAGTGGATATTGATAATATTTTATTGTATGAAAAATGTAACGGTCCGCTTTTTCTTAAACTCTGTGATTTTTTTTTGAAGACAATAATTTTGAAATGAATTGAGTACTCATTATCTTTTAAAGTTATTGTTATTAGACTAAAAAGCACAAATTTTAAAAAACATTAAGACCACTATATTTTTTAACCAACGAAATATTATATCTATCATTTTTATTTTTATTTTAATTAAGGAGTAAGCAATTATTTTAATTAAGGAGTAAGCAATTATTTTAATACATGCTAAAATAAAAATATGAAACGAGGTCTCATGTCCTATTAACTTAGTAATTAAAAATTACTATCTCCGTCTTAAAATTGTAGTCTCTATTTGATTTTTTCGGTCTTTCTTTTTCATTTTTGACCTTAAATATTTTTGTTTGTGTTATACAATAGTTGATAAAAAAAATATACCAATGAAAATACATTTAAAACTCAATCTATTCATATATATTGCATCAAGTATTATATAACATAAACAAAAATACTAAATGTCAAAGTTGTAAGAAAAAAGACCAAAAAAGTCAAACATGGACTATAATTTTGAGACGAATGGAATAGTAAACATAATAGTTTTGTTCAAAATATTCCAAGAAAGTTTAGTGTTTTTTAACATTGATGTACGTTACGTAATAGGCATTCGCACATGATTGGTTTTAAACTTTATTCTTTCATCATGATATACTTATATAGCATACACATGTTATACCCGACATATCTCTCATGATTTTCATTTTTAGATTTAACACATGTTACAATTTTTTTCTTAAACACCTTTTTAAGCATAAAAGTTATGCATAAAAATCATTTTCCATGCCTTAAAGGAACTCTAAAATGGTTAATTAGTAAAAATAATTTGCAGTAGTTACATGTGGATTAAAATGGATGGTTTTTGCAAATGCTATGAAAAAGGCTACACAATAAAGATGTTTTTACCATCGAGTTTCATGATTATAACGTGATATCATTTTCTTAATGTGTTAATACCTTAACGATAACTAAAATACTTATGGCGTGTTACCATTATGATATCTAGACATAATTAAGCAGTACACCGAAAATAAGTACACGTTTGATGACGAAGTTGTCGTTAAATGACTTAAACCCGTAAGATAAGTTACTACGTCATGCACTCATATTCCTAAATCACTCGTTTATATTCATGCCTTTTTAGTTTCTTACGACATGAGTCGCTTGAAATCATATGTATATTTAGAAATACTCCATACGTGATTATAAGAGGGTGTTTACTAAATTAAATGGTTAGATATATATGTTTTAATTAATCTCTTATAGAAGATAGTGAAGCTTTAATAGTATCCCAATTAAAAAGAAGAAGAAAAAAATAAGAGTTTTGGCCCTACAATCTTCCCCACTAAGAGCATCTCCAATGTATACACTAAAAAATTACACTATCATAGTGCTAAATAAGCATATTTAAAAAACATGTTTGCACAAAAAAAGTTTTACTCTAATGTGTTAGCACTAAATCTTGCACTAAATGTACTTTAAAGTAAGTAATATACATAAATATACAATAAATAAATAAAAAAGATAAACTAAAATATATTAATATCGGGTTCATTTTGATTGTGTTAACGACTACATATCAAAAATATGTTTTGCATTAATTACTTTTTATTATATATGTGAATTATCAAAGTATTATTAAAAGTAATGACTTTTTAATTCAAAGAATAGTGTTTAGTGCATTGAATAGTATTGCACTAAATATAGTGTTTTTTGCTTAATTACTATTCATTGCATTGTTTTGGTGCAAGTTTTAGTGCCTACATTGGAGACTGGAGAGGGATTTTGATACATTTTGCACTATTTTAGTGTAAAAGGTACATTTAATACTTATATTAGAGATGCTCTAAGGAGCATTTGGTGGGGAATTTGAAATTCTAGAATTTTAAATTATAGAAAATTTAAACTATTGAGAATTTAAAATACCTTCGCATGTTTGATTGACAGAAATTTATAAATATTTTTTATTTTTTTAATATAAATTTCATAAATATTGTATTTAAAAGATTATAAAAAAGTTTATAAAAAATTTATGAAAAAAGTTTTTAAAAAAATTATCAAAAAATTTATAAAAAGTTAATAAAAAAAGTTTATTAAATAATTTTATAAAAAAAGTTTATAAAATATTTATAAAAAATATTAAAAAATATTTATAAAAAAATTTATAATAAAAGGTTTATAAAAAGTTTATAAAAAAAGTTTATAAATTAAATTTTTTTTATAAAAAACTTATAAAAATTTTATTAAAAAAAGTTTATAAAAAACTTATAAAAAAAGTTTATAAAAAATTATTAAAAAAAGTCTATAAAAAAGAAATCATAAATATTTTATTTAAATGTTTGTAAAAAACAAAAAGAAAAAAAAATTATAAAAAAATTTCCAAGTAATTAAAACTCTTCACTTTTTGAAGGCATTCTATTTCTCTCCATTTTGGCAATTCATAAAATTGTAAATTACTTCATTTGAGTTACCAAACATGATATTTGAAATAAATTAAAATTTAAATGCCCCAAATATACCCCAATATTCCCCAACCAAACGGCCCCTAAGGGGGCGTTTGGTTGGGAAATTTGAAATTTCAGAATTTTAAATTCTAAAAAATTTAAATTCTTGAGAATTTAAAATACCTTCGCATGTTTGGTTGACAGAAATTTATAAATATTTTTTATTTTTTTAATATAAATTTCATGAATATTGTATTTAAAAGTTTATAAAAAAATTATCAAAAAATTTATAAAAAGGTTTATAAAAAAGTTTATAAAATATTTAAAAAAAATTAAAAAATATTTATAAAAAAATTTATAATAAAAGGTTTATAAAAAGTTTATAAAAAATTTATAAAAAAAGTTTATAAATAAAATTTATAAAAATTTTATAAATTTTTTTTATAAAAAGCTTATGAAAAATTTGTAAAAAATTATTAAAAGAAGTTTATAAAAAAGAAATCATAAATATTTTATTTAAATGTTTATAAAAAATAATTAAGAAAAAAAGTTTATAAAAAAATTTCCAATTAAATTAAAATTCTTTACTTTTTGAAGGTATTTTAATTCTCTTCATTTTGCCAATTAATAGAATTGTAAATTAATTCATTTGAGTTACCAAACATAATATTTAAAGGAAATTAAAATGCAAACGCCCCCAATATACCTCAATATTCTCCAACCAAACGGCCCCTGCGAAAACATTTCTTTTATAAAGTTTTAACACTTTTATTGTTCATAAAGACGTATTAGATTGGTCATCTAGAAAATGACATAATCGTTTGAAATTCCTCTAGTAATATTTACCAACTTAAAAACTATTTATAAACAGGGTTTGATTATTTCTTAACAATTAATTGGGCAGTTAACGACAATATTAAATTTTCATTTTTCTCCTATTTTTTTTTTGGAGTACACTCTAAAATACATTCATGTGGTTTACCCCGTTTCGCACCATACATCCCTTTCGCAAAAGTTTCAACAGATACATCACTCCGTTAGTAAAAGTTAACCTATATACATCACTCAGTTAAAATAAGGACTAACGGTGCAAATTATTTCTCCGTTATCTCCTAACGAGATAGATAATGTTTACACCGTTAGTCATCTGGGTTAACGGTACTTGCACCGTTAGTCATTTTTTACGTTTTCTTCCGTTTTTTTACGTTTTCGTCTGTTTTTTTCGCCCTTTTTTTTCGTTTTCGCCAGTTTTTTTCGTTTTCGTCCGTTTTTTTACGTTTTCGCCCGTTTTTTATGTTTTCGCCCGTTTTTTTACGTTTTTGTATGTTTTTTTCGTTTTCGTCTGTTTTTTTTATGTTTTCGTCCATTTTTACGTTTTCGTCCGTTATTTTGAATTTTCAGGTTAAAATCTCGCGAGTTTTGCTGTAAAACATCATTCCGGACAACTTTCGTGTTTTACACTTTTGATGATTCTGACCATAAATGGGTCAAAATATTTATTTAAAATCGATACAGAAACATTTTTATCCATTTTCATACGTTTTTATCCATTTCATACATTTTTATCCGTTTTCATACATATTATATGTATAAAAATGAATGAAAACGGATAAAAGCATAAGAAAAACGAACGAAAACGTAGAATAATAGACGAAAACCAATAAAAGTGTATGAAAATGGATAAAAACTTATGAAAACGTGAAAAAAGGACGAAAACGTAAAAATACAGACGAAAACATAAAAAAATAGACGAAAACATAAAAAAACAACCGAAAACGTAAAAAAACATACGAAAACGTAAAAAAACAGACAAAAACGTAAATAAACAGGCGAAAACGTTTAAAAACGGATAAAGACATAAAAAACGGACGAAAACGTAAAAAAAACAGCCGAAAACGTAAAAAAACGGACGAAAACGTAAAAAAATTGGCGAAAACATAAAAAAATGGACGAAAACGTAAAAAAAATGGAAAAAAACATAAAAAAACGAAAGTAAACGTAAAAAAGGACTAACGATGCAAATACCGTTAACCAAAAGGATTAACGGTGTAAACATTATCTATCTCGTTAGGAGATAACGGAGAAATAATTTGCACAGTTAGTCCTTATTTTAACTGAGGGATGTATGTAGGTTAAATTTTACTAACGGAGTGATGTATCTGTTGAAACTTTTGCGAGATGGATGTATGGTGCGAAACGGGGTAAACCACAGGGATGTATTTTGGAGTTTACTCTTTTTTTTTATAATTGATAAAAGTAGCTATGTTTTTCAGGGAGAATTTCATCAATATCTTTATAAAACTTCAAGACTAAAATACACCGTTGGTCCCTAAACTTGTTTATACGCATCGCGATGGGACAAAGCTGGTGTTATCATCACCGGAGGTCCAAAACTTGGGCTTTATATGCTAAACTCGTCCCTTAACTAGGATTGCCATAGTCAACTTTAATTTTCTGCCTTTACTTCGAGGGTATAATAGACCATTCACAATTTTGACCCAGCATAGTTAGAATCTAACCCAACCTTCAACAATATTAGTACCGGCAACACACAACATTGAACCCTAAAATACAAGCAACACACATTCTACCTAAAGCAAAAAAAAACTATAATGACACAAAACGATAAGGGGAAGGCTTTGTTGAGTTCGTTGAGGAAAGAAGACTGCCCAAATGAAAAGGATTTTGGTGTTAAGAAGGAGAAGGAATAGGTTGACATCGTGTTATCAAAGTTTAATGATTTGAGAGAAAGGATTAAAAATATGAAAATTTTGTTTAAATATCTTAAGGAAAGGAGGGAAATGAAGGAAAAGGATTATAGGGAGAGTTGTGGGTCTAGCTAAGTGTATGTTTAGATGATAGAAAACTTTGTAGTTGTTAAGAACATGAAATCGATCAATAAAAAATTGGGTTATTATGTAAGTAATAGTGTTTGGTTGTGCATTGTAACTGCTTGAAATCGTTGTGCATTTCTAAATAGGTTTGACTTACCCAGGTCATACCACAAAGATAAGTTACAATTTGTTGCCTTTCATAAATTTTGTTTGACTTGGCTAAGTCAAAATTCAAGATGTTACAATTTGAGGCGTTCGGCGTTTTCAGTCCATTAGTGCTAAAGCATTATCAATACACCATTGTCAATGCATTATGATCAGCATTGTCAAGATGTTACAATTCGTTTTGCATTTCTAAACATTACACCGTTGTCAATACATTATGATTTAGTGCTAAAGCATTTGCATTTTCAACACATATTTTTAAACCACTGCCTTTGCTTTTGCTGATACAATGGGGTGTTTGGTTTTGCTGATATAACTTTAACTGATAAAAAGGAATGTTTGGTTTTGCTGATACAAGGGGATGTTTGGTTTTGCTGATACTAATAAGACTAAAATACACCCAATATCACACAATACAAGAACATATTAAATACATAAAACATAGATAATATTTCATCCTTAATATAGTCGGTTACAAGATCAGAAACAACTACATCAAACCAAGACCAACGACCAAACAAAATATCCAATTTACATACCCTTTTTACCAACCTATATTTCCAAAACTAAAATCCAAAAGACCCCATTTATCTACCCCCTTGAAATACCCAAAATTCAGGCATTATGCTCAGCCATTTTCTTGACAAAACCTTCGTTGAAACGAATAGCTTCATCAGTTTGACCAACAATCTGTATGAATTAAACAAGTTGGTGTGTGTGCCTCGCCTGGATTTTCCTCAACGCATCCAAACAGTCAAGTGCTATTCCCCGAGGTCCCAGAGCTTCGTTCTCTTCTATCAGCTTCCTACGCTTCATGATTCCCCTCTTTAGATGATCAATGCAATGAAGAACTAGATTTTTCAAAAGCCCTTCTTGTGCAGCCTCTTCTTCAAACCACACAGCCATACGATTATTCAACTTGGATGAACGATCAATCTCCAAATTGGGAAATCTTCAATTAGAAATTGTTTGTGTGTGGAAAAAGTGGTGGATGGGTTTATCAGTTGGTGTGCACGAGTAAATAGCGTCTCCGGTAAGAGACGGTCAAGGGTCTAATAGTGACTTTTTTTTCACACTCGGTCCCTGAATTTGTCATGGTTGTCGTTGTCATACTTAAAACTCCCGCCCAATAATCACTTTAAAATACACAATTGGTCCCTCAAGTTGCCAAGTTACGTATACTACAACTTAGATGAAGATTAAACAACACAAAGCCATTAGAAATTTGACTTTGTTAAGTCAAACTTCTAAAACATATCAAATTATCAATAAACTCCAAAACAAATATTGAGTAATGGTTTTGCAATTTTGACTTTACAAAGTCAAATATTGAGTAATAGTTTTGCAATTTTGACTTTAGAGAGTCAAATATTGAGTAATGGTTTTGCAATTTTGACTTTACATAGTCAAAATGCAAATACTACATACAAAATAGCCATTCACTATTTTCAAGTATTGACTAACTAAAGTAAACTGGAAATGCAGTTTTACTTGCTACAATCAAATTGAAATGCTAAATGAAAGTTTAACTTTCAAATGTCAAACTTGCATCACCTACAATACGCACAAACAACAACATATGAACAAGCTAATTTTAAGCAAACCATATAAACAAATACTGTACCAAAATACAAAAACTATTTTGCAACATTAATTGTCATAGGGTATTCGACTCATACATAAACTACAACCACTCAAAGAAATCTACCACGGCAACCGATTCAAAATAGAGGTTCTCACCCCTTCCAACAAAGGCAACCGATTCAAAATGTTAGTGATCACTACATCTGGCATGTTGCTAATACGGTCGATAGACATGGTTTTGTTGGAAGTTGGGTTGGTCTTTTGAGTTCTGGAAATGAGGATTTAGATTCGGATTTCGATTTTCAGTTTATCGTTTCTGGAAAATGGTGTATTATGATTGGTAAATTTGTTTGTTGGGTGGGTGTATTGGTTCACGCGAAATTAAATGCTAGCGTATCAGGGAAGAAACGGCTAGTAGGCATAATCACAATTGGTCCCTGGGTTGAAGGTTGGGTCAAAATTGTGAATGATCTATTATACCCTCGAAGTAAAGCAAGAAAATTAGAGTTGACTATGGCAATCCTGGTCAAGTGACGAGTTTGGCATATAAAGCCCAAGTTTTGGACCTCAGGCGATGATAACGCCCTGCTTTGTCCCATAGCGATGCCTATGAACAAGTTTAGGGACCAACGGTGTATTTTAGTCAAACTTCAATATTACATCAATATCCTTACAAATTTTATAATTACGTCAATATCCTTACAAAACTTAAAAAATGCTCAATAATATCCAAATAAACATTTTTATCTTTATTGAATAATTATAATATTTAACTTATTATATGAATAATAAATAAATAGTTATGTTACCTTTTTGCCCTTCTATCATAATTAAACAAAACAAAATTACACCAGTTTAGTCGTTGCATTGTCTTCTTCCTTATAGTTTTCATGCTTCTTTACGATTGACTATGTAAACTAATACCAGGGAACACCTACATATACTCATAACTCATTGGCTTTGTTACCATTTATTTTTTTCTTTGGCTCTCTTTTTCTTGATGTTGGTTTTAAAGATTCCATTATATTTTCCTTGCTGCCATTCGAAAAATTACTGCTATAACATTTATTTGTTAAACCTGATCCGTTTATAAGGATGTTGAGACACATTAACTATCAAAAATAAAATTATAAATTTATAATAGTTATTCTATACGACTACACATATAGATCTACATAGTTATCATTATTTTTATGTTTGGTGACTATAGATTTGAGGCATCAGTTTAATCCTAATAAAGAAACAGAGACTCTTAAGGAAGAAGAAGAAGAATGAAGTAGACTGACTTTTTAGTTTGACTAGATTGAGGGCAAAAACGTAAAATAATGCTTCAACTAATATTCAGATATAGATATAGATATTATAATTATTTAATAAAGAATAAAATGTTTTATTTGGATATTAATGAGTATTTTTTAAGTTTTACAAGGATATTGACGTAATTATGAAATTTGTAAGGATATTGATGTAATATTGACTTTTTGTAAGGATATTGATGAAATTGTTCCTTTATTTTTTGACTAACTAATTCATGTAAATTCAGCCCATTCATATACAAAGCTTAGTTTAAGTAAAGTCTCTCTTTTAGAAAGTTTGTATAGTTATTCGAGAGTTGTTCATTGTAGTTTCGAATTTAATATAACTTTTTTCTATCACACAACATTTTTCTGTTATTAGAAAGACAAATATTCGAATACATATACCTTTTAATAATTGATATCTATACTACTTATAATGGTACTGGCAACCATGCCTAACACTTTTTTTCATGCCTAATCACCCACCAATAGTATCCCTCCATTTCACCTCATACCAATCTCATACCTAACAATAGATTTTTAGTAGCAACCATGCCTAACTCATACCTCATATTTTTTCTTTTTTTTTTCTTTTTTCTTTTTTTAT
Organism: Chrysanthemum makinoi; assembly: GCA_910596185.1. Lineage (NCBI taxonomy): Eukaryota > Viridiplantae > Streptophyta > Magnoliopsida > Asterales > Asteraceae > Chrysanthemum > Chrysanthemum makinoi. The sequence goes on from OU343221.1 coordinate 76,775,219, forward strand.
ACTTAAATAGGTAATCGAGTGTGTATAACATATAAAGATTTATCACAATGTTTTATTTTGTTAGTATGAAATCTTTAAGAATAAAACTAAAAGGTAAGAATAAAAGTGTTAAATCTACTAACGCTAGGGTCTAAAGTGAATATTACACAAAAATGTCATCTTCCTCACCATGACTCTGTTTTCTTTTTTTCAACCCAAGGACAAAAACTTGCGCCAACTCAATGTTTCCTGCACAATAACTTGCACCAAAGCAGTTTCCTACAAGCCAAGTTACAAAAGCCATGCATGTGAATATTAACACTGGTATTATGTAAAATCCGAATAGAACCAGCTCGCATTCAATGCACCAACGGATCTTTTTTTCCCATGTAGAATCGGCAAACTTTGCCGAATTTGATCTCCCTCTTCTCATGCCGCGTCAAGCCGAAATGGAGGCAGCACTCATGCCGCTCGGCATGCTCCAAACCGAATGGCAAACCGAATCCATTGCCAGTACCCTAATAGATTAATGAATCTCTCTTCTCATAGTCTTAAAATTAAGACTTACAAAATATAAAGCCTATTGGACAATACACAATGCACTATTAATGATCTTTTTCATCAATCTTAATTTTAAGATTTACAAGTCTTAAAGCTTAATGTACAAAATACAAAGCACTATTAATGTGGTTAAGATATTTAATATAGTTAATTAATTAACTGGTTAATAATACAATTAATGCAGTTATTAAAACACCCCTTACACAAGAAATACAAATTATTAAGCATATTGTACAACCAACTAAAACATAATTCATGCATTAAAATGTCAATAATACAAATAATAAAGAACATTATACAAATATTCAAGCCTGAACGGGCAACGGTCCAAATGGGCTCGAGCCCGAACGGGTACGATCCAAACGGGCACGCGCCAAACGGGGTCGAGCCTGAGTGGGCACGGGGCCAAACGGGCTCGAGCCCGAACAGGCACGAGCTAAACGAAATTCTTGAAATCCATAAATTTATTATCAAAAAGAACATAATAAACTAAAATACATGATTCACCGAAATTTTTTATTTCAGGGTATCCGCCGCCGCAACGCGCGGGAACCCTGCATTAAATGTCACTAATACAAATAATAAAGCACATTATACATATATTCAAGCCCGAACGGTCAACGGGTAAAATGGGCTTAAGCCCCGAACTGGTGCGGGCCAAATGGGCTCGAGCCCGAACGGGCATGGGCCAAATAGGCACGGGCACGGGCTAAACGAAATTCTTTATATCTGTAAATTTATTGTCAAAAAGAACATAATAAACTAAAATACATGATTCACCGGAAAATTTTATTTCAGAGTATCTGCCGCCGCAACGCTCGGGCACCCTGCTAGTTACATATAAAAACAACAGCTGAACCTGCTGAAAAACTCACGCACGCAGTTCAAAAGGTTTCAACAACTGCACGCAAGCAATTGTTTTCACCTGATGAGCCGGAGGAACCTGGGCACGAGGCCAAGAAACTTAAACGCGAGTAGCTGTATACTGTCAACAAGGCTAATTTTCACTCTGCTGCAACCTATAAAGACAGCGTGACTAACCCGCGCCAGCCTTCTAAGCCTATATGTAAAAGCTAGGAAAATGTACGTTATGTATAGAACATTAGTGTAACTGTAGTATCAAGTAGCTGGTGCATGTGACACTAGCAAAATGGCCTGTACATTTTGTATCCACTAAACCATCCTAAGCAGGCGTAAAAAACTTATGTACTTAATGGTATCTATAAAACCATGGTTTCCCTACCATCAACCCCATGAAAAAAAGGCATTACACATTCTGGATCATCAGACTGTATATTGTTACAGGATTACACATATAGCAAAAAATAACAGTACTAATCATGTGTAACCAAACAAAAGATAAAAAACAACAACACACAAACCTTTATTAAACACAAACAGCACATACAAAACACAACTACACATTCACAACATACAATAAAACAAGGCACAACAAACTAGGGAGCTACAATAGGTCAGAAAACAGATACACACAAAGACATCAAAGGGCCCTGATGCTATTAATACACCCTGCAGCTGGACGAAGAGCAGCATGTGCATCGCGCACCATTGCCTGAAACGCCACCTGCTTCGTACGCTCGCGTGCTTCAACCTGCCTCAGATATGTCACAGAGGTTGTAGCAACAATTCCTGGACCCTGTTGCAGTACCTCCTGAATAAGGTCTTCCAAGTACCTGATACGCGCCGCAATCTCAAAACAGCGTGCGTGCACCATGGCCTCCCAATCACGTGCCGCGATAACCTCCCGTTCAAAGAACAAACACATTTGATCATGTAACTCATCACTGTCACACGCAAAACCAAGCTCATCCAAACAATCTCTGCGCGACATACCTACAAACAAGAACCAAGACTGAATCAGAAATAAGCACCAATTTACAAACAGCTGCACCAATATTTATACAAAAAATAGGCTAACGCATGATATGTTCCACTACCAACAGTATGAACACCATCACAAAGCATGCCCTACAATAATGACTAGCGTGCCTAATTGGCAGTAAAAAAAACCATTCTACTACAGAAAAAGCTAAATATTGCATAAAAAGCACAACAAAAGACTATTGAAAAAAGAAGACCAGGTACATCCAAAACATGCAAAACCAAACAACAAATACTTACTTCTGTGTTATCTTATTAAAGGAGGTTGCATAAAAAGCACAACAAAAGACTATTGAAAAAAGAACGCCAGGTACATCCAAAGCATACAAAACCAAGCAACAAATACTTACATATGTGTTATCTTATCAAAGGAGACAACGAAACACAGAACAAACAAAAACAACAAAGTAAAAAACACAACTACGAATTCAAAAACTTAGTAAAACACTCCGCCGCATCGCTGCGGGCTTCATGCTCGTTATATTGCATTTAGCAATGAAAATTTTATTTTAATATATATGTTTGTAAGATAATACTTGTAATAATGTCGTAACTATTTTTCCGGTAATATCTTTTCGCAAATAAATTAAATTGTGACGATCCACGTATCTAAAGCTTGCAAAATATTGTGGCGCATAAAACCTACACCGACCAAAATTTGTTTATGTGACTACTACCCCAGCGGTATCTCCGAAGTCCCCATGTGATGGGTTTGGCCTGCCCACGCAGGTTCGAATCTTGATGGAGCAAAGGTTTTCTCCCAATTAAGTGTAGTGCCTATGGGTCGCTTAGTTGGGGGTTTTCCCTTCCCCGTGGTTCCCAGACTCCATCGGTCGCTAGTCCCTTAAGCCCACCGCATACTGCCCAATTGGATGTCACTGTGGGTAAGGTAAAGGGCTAGCCGTCCCGTTGAACGTTCAAAAAAAAAAATACATCAAAAGACACGATCATTGAATCGTGAAGAATTACAGGATATCAAGACATGAAAATTTCATTTACCACTCTATATATTGGTTTAAGTTAACAACTATGTACAAAGGAGCTTGGTTATAAGTTTGAGAAGAGTTATTTTACATACCAAATGACTCATCTCCATCATTCATTTAAAAACAAATCAATGGCTGAGATTAAAAGCATTTTATTATTTCACATATTTTTTATAATTTAAATATCTCTTAAACCGTTAATCGTTAAGTGAAAATATTTACACCGTCGCGACGATCATTTAATTATCTTTCTATAGACAGGCACTTTGATATACTTTTGAAAAAGGAAAAAAATTCGTTTTTTTCACGTTTTTTCGTATTTTTTTTGTTTTTTTATGTTACTTAAATTTGCATGAAAAAAAATCATATATGATTTTTTAATGCAAATTTCAGTAACGTAAAAAATGAAAAAACTTAAAAAACGTAAAAATACGAAATTTTTTTTGCGAAAGTATATCAAAGTGCCTATCTATAGAAAGATAATTAAATGCTCGTCGCAATGATATATTTTTTTTCGCTTAACGATTAACGGTTTGAAAGATATTAATATTTGAAAAAAAATGATGAAAGTGGTTTTTTAAATTGTTGAGATTAATCTCACCAATTAGATCAAATAAAAATAAAGGGTGAAGATTGATCCCTTGATATGTAAATAATCTTTTGTCATCAAATGATCTTAAATCTATAAGTTTACAACCTACCGACATTTGGCCCAAAGGACATAAAAATTTAAAGAATATGACTGAATTTTTTTTGAGAAAAAGAAATACTACAACACAATTTTGTTTATGTCCATGTGTTTCCAAATTACTTAATTTTTCTAAGCACGATGTAACCAAACTATCTAGATATCTCTTTATTTGCAAGTGTGATGAATCAAATATAATGGTATCATATCAAGATATAGCCATATACTTGGTAGTTGGTTACCAAGATTTCATGAAGGGCTATCATATGAAAAGAAAAAGAATTACAAATCTAAAGGACCGTTCCTTCGGGCCCCAACAACTTGCTAGCATGAATGAGGTATTCATATTTTAAATTCTAAAAAAGATATACATTTATGTTTGTTCAATGACAATAATCGAAAGGAATAAATGAATAATTATTTTCCTTTGCAATTAAACAACATAGAAGTGTATTCATTTTTGGATGGACCATTGTCTAAAAGTTGCGTCATTTAAGGTTAGTCAGTACATCATTATCGTTAACACAGTGTCACGTCAGCTTTTTTTTTACCGTCAACATCATCACAAATATAATGTAATAACACAATCAAAATCACCACACAAATATATCTCATTTACACATAAATATACAACAAATATAAAATTAAACAACTCACACATGTTTACACAACCGACTTTACAACTAGGTCATAGCCAATACCGAGTTCTCCATTAACCACTCATGATGCGTCATCCATGGGTCACGCTAATAGGTTGGGCGTGTCCTATAGCTCTTGTAATTGTTTGACGAATTTTTTTGACTTGACATGTATGATCTAATAATCACTTATGAGGCCGTCTCGATCTAATCACTACGACATGACAACGAAAGAACCCCTCTAAACACTAAAATTTATGAAATTTAAACATTTATTTTTTGATAATACGCAAATTGTTACCAAAGATTAAACTTTATACGTTACATTGATACAATTAAATACATTAAAAATGAGCCTCAAATTGTATATACATCGTAGAAATGCATAAAATTTGTGGTATTTGTCGAGCAATTATCTTATGCGATGGCAGTACCCACGCTACCAAGGCCGGAGCTTAACGAGGACAAGAGAGGGTTGTGGCTCTTTAACAAATTTGTCAATTAGTGTAATTTGTGATTTTCATAGGGAAAATTATATAAACGGTAGTAGACTTTTTTTTTAATCTCTAATCTTATATTTTTCGATGTCAAGGGTTTAATCCTCACCTTTTGCAAGGCCGGAGGTCATTTTCTACCTTTGGTATAATTGGAAGCAGACTCTATACCTTAGGTAGGGTTAAGGTTGTCTACGTCTCAACCTCCCCCATACACCGTGAAAGACGGTATTGGGACCCATAACCCGTGAAAGACGGTATTGGGAGTTAATTTACTTTACTTTAGTTACCTGCTAAACTTGCATCGTTAGTCCTTTATACTAACAACCGTTAGTAAATAACTTAAAATTTGGTTTTCTTACTTTTTCATCAGTTTTTATACATTTTTGTCCGTTTTATACATTTTCGCCCATTTTTATACGTTTTCGCCTGTTGTCTGACATTTTCATCTGTTTTTATACATTTTCGTTCGTTTTTACACGTTTCAGTCTGCTTTTTGCACGTTTTCGTCCATATTTACATGTTTTCGTTTGTTTATACACGTTTTCATTTGTTTTTTCATGTTTTCGGCTATTTTTACACGTTTTTGTTCGTTTACACATGTTTTCGTCTGTTTTGCATGTTTTCGTCTGTTTCAACATGTTTTCGTTCCTTTTTGCACGTTTTTGTCTATTTTTACTTGTTTCGTCCGTTTTTATACGTTTTTACACGTTTTCGTCCATTTTTATAAGTTTTCCGTGGTTTTCATTGGTTTTTATACGTATTAAACCGTCTTTCTTACGTTTTCATTCGTCTTTCTTACGTTTTCACACAATTTTATCTGTTTTATCAGTTTTTATACATTCTTGTGCGTTTTTGTATGGACGAACACGTGCAAAATTGAACAAAAACATGTAAAAACGAATGAAAACGTGTACAAATGAATGAAAATGTGTAAAAGCGAATGAAAAATGTTTAACAACGGACTAAAACGTATATAAACAGACAAGACCGTGTAAAACGTATAAAACGTGTAAAAACGTATAAAACCTGTAAAAACGAACGAAAACATGTAAACACAAGCGAAAACGTGTAAAAACGGACGAAATTGTGTAGAAACGAACGAAAAAGTTTAAAAACAGGCGAAAACGTAGAAAACATGTAAAAACGTATGAGAACGTATAAAAATCGACGAAAACGTGTAACAACAGACAAAAACGTGCAAAAATGAATGAACACGTGTAACAACAGACAAAACGTGCGAAAACGAACGAAAATGTCTTTAAACTGACGAAAACTTATAAAAACGGATGAAAACGTATAAAAACGTATGAAAATCGACGAAACATGTAAAAACAGACGAAAACGTGCAAAAACGAACGGAAACGTGTAAAAACAGACGAAACATGCAAAACAAACGAAAACGTGTAAAAACAGACAAACACGAACGAAAACGTGTAAAAACAGACGAAAACGTGTAAAAACAGATGAAAACGTATAAAAATGAACGAAAACGTGCAAAAACATGTAAAAACGGATGAAAACGAATAAAAATGAACGAAAACGTAAAAAAGGGACAAAAACGGGCAAAAACATTTAAAAACGAATGAAGACGTATAAAAACGACAAAAACGTAAGAAAACAGGCGAAAACGTATAAAAATAGACGAAGACGTACAAAAATGAATGGAAACGTATAAAAACGGATGAAAACGTAAAAAAATGTAAAAACGGACGAAAAAGTAAGAAAACAAAAATTTTAATTATTTATTAACGAACGTTAATATAAATGACTAACGATGCAAGTTTAGCAGGTAATCGATACACCAAAAGGTCGAAAAATGAAAGATTAGTGATTTAATATCAGAAAAAAAAAAAAAAAAAAAAAGCCACATAGAGTTAGAAATAGGAGAAGTTTACTATATTTTTATACAATTTTCCCATTTTCATATGTTAAAAAATGTTTATTACTATCTGGCTCTCCTAAGATACAAGATGTACATATATGGCTCTCTCACAATAGATTGTCAAGTGTAGGATATCGGATATCATAACACACTCACGAATTGATGCTTGGCCATTTCTAGAGAGAGAAAGTGAGAGAGAATGGGATGAGAAAATAGAGTTGCATGATTAGCTATAAATGAACATCCAACCATATCCCTTGGTGGGAGAGGGCTCATATACATGACATAAAAACTCCCCTACTTGGGCTGTGGAGCGAGCTGACAGTGGGGAAAGCCCCGACCCGACTCCACAGGTGTTACTCTAACTAGTCTAATTATGATAAGCCAACGAGCTAACTTATGCTAGGCATAACATGGGGTGACCGAGTCTTTCATATGGATTTTCGTATTCCTAACAATCTCCCCCTAAGGGAGGTCATCCCGGAAATTACACTATGAATCCTAGCATTCTATTACATGACTTTAATATTCTAGCTCGTAGACTTTGATTCTTCAATGCATGCAAACTTTGTATTTTCAATAGTGATCTTTTGGATGAATGTTCCTTGACTTGGTGATCTTTGAGCTTTCATCGAGATTATCAACCACAGTAAATTTCCAACTTGTCCTGTGTACATTGCCTCCATGTGATGTTGTGACCTTTGGACCGACATGCTCACACTTTTCTGGATCATGATATTTTTGCATCAGAGTTGCGGAAGCAGTGTTGTACGTCTTTCACTTATCATGATTTCTTTGATTGTGAGTGTGAAGTGTGAGCATGTGGCTATGAATTGACTTATCATTTGCCATCAGTTGCAACCGTCAGGAACTCCTGCAAACAAGAGTTAGCAATAAACACACGAAAGTGTCTTTGTTCACTTTCTTTGAATAGGGTTGCAAGAACCACAGTTCCCCGTTGATCAGTATAAATACTGCTTGTGATCAGGTAGAATTCCGAAGAATCTCCTTGACAGGGTTTCGCAGCTGTACTAGCCGTTCTCAAATCGGAGCATCTCAAAGTAGACAACACAGAGTGAGTGAACCAGCGAATTGGGATTCACTAATTGATGAGAAATTGATTTGAAAAACAATCGCGTATTGCTGAATAAAGAGTTGTTGCAATACAAAAAAAGTTTTATGAGCAAAATCAAGTTTCAATCACAAATACTTTTGTTTGAGAATTTATGCGCGATCGATGTGCTTGAAAATAATTGTTGAGCACATCGAAGGGTTTTCCAAAAGTATACGTGAATTCCTTTACTGGAACAAGGTTGATTCAAATGCGAATCGCCCCATCGTTGTTTTCCAGTTATCACAAGTTTGATCCATGAAGGATCTCACATGTCACCTACCAAGATCTTGTTTGATGTTGGCTCTAGAAGGATTTCCATCTTCACTGTGAATACTTTACATATCACTCGGATGTTCTGGCAATACCTCAAGGATAATGCGTAGGACTCTTAATGTATATTTTTCTTTCTTTTCACGGTGTATGAAACAGCAAGCACATTGGAAGTGTGTCCTAATGAGATTTATTGATGATCTCTTGGCTCTAGACTCAATAGTGCACTTTGGTTTTCCTATGCGGAGACTAGGGAGATGATCTCCTGCTTCAATATCAACCATCTTTAAGAGAAAGTTGATAGATTACACCAGTTCCCCGTGAGAATTAAACAAGTCCTTTTAAGAGAACTTGAGTGGCTGGAAGGTTTACTGTAGTGCGTCACTGGGTCCATGATGTCTTGTCTTCAATACCGGTGTTACCTTGGTAACCACCAGTAGCATATTAATTGAACACGGTTTCTGCCCTAAGGTTAAATATTTGGAGGGCTATTTCTTTTCACCCTTTATCTTTATATTTCTTTTTCATTCTTCAACCCCTTCAGCGCTTACCGAGACTTCATCACTAGAACCTTGTTGCGTTTGTTCCACCACTAGATGTCTTGTCTTCAATACCGGTGTTACCTTGGTAACCACCAGTAGCATATTAATTGAACACGGTTTCTGCCCTAAGGTTAAATATTTGGAGGGCTATTTCTTTTCACCCTTTATCTTTATATTTCTTTTTCATTCCTCAACCCCTTCAACGCTTACCGAGACTTCATCACTAGAACCTTGTTGGGCTTATTCCAGTCCTAGCTACATCTCAATCGGCACTCTTCCCTTATTCTCACTTTTCTCCTTTTTAATCATACCTAAGGACTTCTACACTAACTAGTGGATTGTTCATGGGTAGATCCCTCCGGCTATGGCGGGATCATGGGAACGAATACCTAACCTTACCATCCTTATGACCCCAGTGCAATAAATAAAATCGGTCGGTCTTTGGTATGCTTCCACAATTGCCATAATAAACCATTTGAAAATCAATCAAGGTACTTATGATGAGATCTCAAAAAACTTTGTACCTTGATAGTTTTAAAAGACTTTGAAATGCTCCCCCTCAATATGTGCATCGATATACGAAAGAGTTTAGCACATATGGGAGGAGTACGTAGTTGAGTCTTAACCAAACACATTTTTATCAGATTTCATATTTATATCACATTCTCTCCCTCGATCAAAAATTTCAAATCTTTTGAGATTTTGGATCCCAATTGATTTAAATAAGTTATAAAATTTGGGTGGAAATATGTGGTCTGATTCAATGTATTCTGATTTATGGAACATTATTATGCTCCCCCTCAATTAGTGAGGGAGGTTATTATTCACATCCATATCACTACTTATATATTACCAAGGTTATATTAACATATTACAACAATCACACCACACAAGAGTTCTAAATATTACAGAGATAATGTCATCATTCAGTTCTCTACAAAAGTCTGTAATCACCTTCTCGAACTCTTCCACCTACAAAGCTTTCCAGGTTGTGGAAGATCCTCCTTGTCTTGAGCCTCTTTTGAATAGCAAACATGAACGCTTCACTCATTTCCACGTCTTTCCTGGTCCAAAACAGAGTATTCAACCCCTGATTCATCCTGTTGATCTTGAACTCTTTCAGCCAGTAGTCCAAAGCTTCATCAATCTGACGTAGAGTACCATCGCTGAACTTGTGTAGCTCGTTGAACCACATGATCATCTGAACCCCATATTTGTCTCTAAACGTGACAGCTCTTGGAGACTCGATGACAGAGTAGTCATTTTTGAACTCGAACCCTTTAGCTTCCCAACGAGGCTTTGTGAGGTTGAGCTGAGTCTGATAGCTCTCAATTCCAAGCTGAAAGTCTCCTACTCGTTGTCTGATAACTAAGCCTATGATCCATAAGTTGATGGCAGAAGTGAGAGCTTTCTTTTCACGTGGCGGTAGATGGTTAAGATGACCTTGAAGATTTAACAAGTACAGATCCTCAAAGTCATTAGGATACAAATTCTTTAAGTCATTTTCCGCAATGATGTGTTCTTTCATATCTGCTATGCGAAGGACTATCTTCTTCAAGTAATCATACCATACATCGGAAAGATCTCTACACTAACAACACTTAAGATACGCATGTGAGTTCGAACAACCCTTCTATTGCCTTCAGCTCTATGTCTTTCAATGTAGAATCAATGTCTGTTGAACCACCAGTGAGATATCCGATATGATGCAGCAATGTTGTACTTTCATTCCTCTTCGACCCACATCTGATCAGGAACCAGTTGTTCTAACCCAGCATCAGGGTAGTATGTTGCTTTCATCTTCGTGATTGATAATGCAGGTCTGCTACCCTTGTTGCCGAACCGTAGATATTCCAGATCTTTGTTGAAGAAGAAGTCTGATTGAATGGTGACTTGACCTGGTGGACCACCCAGTGGAAGGGGCTTGTTGACATCGAATTTGTGAATGTCGTTGTCCACCTAATCAGTCAGTAGCTTGTGGCATTCCTCCGTTTGATATTTCAGGTGAATCACATCAGGGTGGAAATCCTTGACAATTTCATATGCTGGACCCTCGAAATCTTTTAGCGTAAGTGTCGTGAGTCCTTGCTGCTTGCAGTACCAATTAATGAAGGTTCCCATGTCACCGGTTTTAGCCAGTAGTGAGTTCTCTGGTGGGGACACATGGCTTACAGCTATAGCATCTGCCTAGTTATAATCAGGAATCTGCACTTCCAATGAAAGGATGGACCATGATGGTTCTGGAGTTGCTGGTCTATCTTGGATACTTTCAGGCTTCCACCACTCCTTTATCATATCACCTGTAGGGACAGACCAAGCAGAATCTTGTGTTTCAGTTCTGTCTTCCCCTGCGAATGACTTTCACCAATCTCTATCCAGGTTCACCTTTGGGATATGAATGTTTGAGATGTCTTCGTCATTAAAATCAGATTCATGGTTGAGACCTGATTCTTCATTTATAACAAATTCTCCTGGAATTGAAGCGAATGAAGGCTTGAACCGAGTCGGTGGTTGTCCAAGCTGTATTTTCAATAAAAGCATCGGTCTTTGATGACCTTGGAGCGGCAGAGGGTCCTGGTTGACCGGATGAAGAAGAAGGAGGAGGCGGTGGATGTGCCTTTGAGGATTCAGATGTAGCAAAAGATCCTACAGCTCCAGAGGATCATGCAGCTCCGGGTGGTGGAGGAGACCCTGGTGGTTTCTTAGGTGAACCTTGTCTCCTATTTTTCTTCCGTCTTGTTTCAGCCAGATCCTTCAAGATCTGAACATAGTTATCACAATCAATACACTTCTCAAGAGCTTCATACAGTTTCTTGTGGTCTTCATGATCTTTGTAGTGGCCTGTCTCATACATCCTGTGGAAAACGTAGAGGGGGGGCGGGGTGAATACGTTTCCGTTTCAAACTTAAAACTTTTGTATCAAATATAGTATAAACCATTGCATTTGCTAATCTCGACGCGAGGATGCATTTAACGCATTACGACATGTAAGGCCAACCCCTTAATAACACATAAGATTCCGCAAGATTAATGGCTCATTATAAATCAAGTTTCACCATTATTAGTCTGGTTGCTTTTTCTTGATCAAGCGTGTCATAATATGTAAAGTGTTAAATATAGTTTATGACTATATGAACAACCAAGTATGCATCACAAACATAAACATCAACCACATAGATAATCAACAATATAAAGCAAGAATAAAAGTAAAACAATAAGTAAAAGGATACACAAACCAACACGGGGATTTATAGTGGTTCGGTCACAAAGCTTCTCTTCGCCCTACTCTACTCCCCGAGTACTCGACTCGAGAGTTACTTCACTAGATCAACAAACTCCATTCTTGGCGGAGAAAACCTTACACAACGTCGCCTACACTTTATCCGGTACAAGGCTAGACACCGAGTTCTTCCACGAGGTAGAACCAAACCTATCACAACGTCACCTACACTTTATCTGGTACAAGGCTAGATATCGGGTTCTTCCACGAGGTAGAACCAAACATATCACAACGTCGCGTACACTTTATCCGGTACAAGGCTAGATACCGGGTTCCATTACAAAGGAGGAACCATTACCCGACTAACATGACACATCTATGACACCCGTTATGTTTTGTGGCCCAACATAACAAACCTTGTGTTTTATGGCACAAACACATAAACCATCTAAGCTAGTTATAGATACAAGAATATGATACTAGACAATATCCAAGACAAAGTTTCTAATGGATATGAAATCCTAAACCAAACATCAAGAACACAAAGCATGATGTAGTTAGTCTTCCATGAATGAAGATGACAAGTTTCCCAAGCTTGTTGTAGAAGATCTTCATGTGCTTGTATGCTTGTGATGGGTGATCACTTCAGTAGGTAAGGATGCAAGATCTCTAAGCTTGCTTTGGAGGATCACTACGGGAGTATGTTTACAACAAATGAAAGTTAGAAGCATTATGATCATATAAGATGAGGGTGGTTTACATGTTTCCTAATGATCTAAATATGTTAGAAATGGTGGAGAGAAAGTATGTGTGAAGATGTGAAAATATGGTGAGAAGTGGTTTGCTATTTATAGGCAAAAAGGCCAAAACAAGTTTATGTCCCAAGGATCCCTTCTGAGAGGGATCCGGCCCTTATAGCCGTAGGGATCCATGGGATCCGACGACGCTCCTCATTATTTGGGTTATGGGTCATGGGTTATGGACTTTGGGTCATGGGTACCCAACTAGATACAATGTATCTAGACAATGGGTTATGGACTTTGGATCATGGGTCATGGGTTATGGATCATGGTATTTACCCAACACATTTATTTTTGTTTATGTATTTTATAAAATGTAAGTAACCAAGATTAATTAAGTGTTTAACTAAACATGTTTATTGGTCTGTTAGGGATTTGATCATAACGCAACATAACAAACATGTATGAACATGTGTTGTAGCATACAAGGACTTGAGTCGTCAAGAGGTGTTGAAAGTATGTCGAGACAAATATAATTACAAGTAACTTATACATTTTACGTTATGTATTACAAGTTACATGTTTGTCATCAACAAAACAAACGAGACTGTATAGATTAAATATCATAATATTTGCACTAATAATCTCCCCTTTTTTGATGATGACAAAATATATGTAAACGTAATAGATAGGTAAAATGTCAAAGTTACTTGTGTATGTACTTCCTTTACATTACATTCTCCGTTTACACTCTTCTCCCCATTTTGTCGAAACAAAAAGGGTGTGTCCTTAGAGTTTAAACTTAATCGCTCCCAAGAATGGCGAGTTTGCATCATCCCTAGTGAAGTTAAATTGAAAACACCTTATTGCTCCCATTGTTGTACACAATTGGCACACCACGCCAATACCTTCAACACGAAACACTAATGGAGGAAGAGAAGAATTATTAACAAGATTCACTTCAGTGTTCTTGATGATGACGAAGCTTAGCAACTCATGACCTTGAGCTTGCACGTCTTCAAGAGGTGGTGATCTCGCCTTTAAGAGGAACCTAGAGAATCACACAAAGAAAAAATACATAGAAATATCCTTTGAATTATAACAATTGTTGCCAACGGATTAATGGATCAAATTTTTGAGGCTTAACCTACATCAAGGTTAGTGTTAAGCAATGAAATAATATGTGTGTATATATATATATATATATATATATATATATATATATATATATATATATATATATATATATATATATATATATATATATATATATATGAGAAAGAAATCTCCCTTTTGTTGAAACATAAAGGAATTTTGAAGAATGAATGTGTGCATGCTCCCTCTTGACGGTTGCTCCCCCTTGTTAAGGGCGTCAAGTATTTTAGGAAGATAAGACGAAAGTATTGAAAAATTTGCAATCTTTTTGCTTTGACGAAAGCTCCCTTTATTGAGGGCGTCAATTGCTCCTAGTGTGTTTTTAAAATCTACAAAAAAAAAATAGTGAAAAAATATATTCGTCGTTGAACGAGTAAGTCATATGATGCACTTTTTAGATGCTCGACGGAAGCTCCCCCTAGCTCGAGGACGTCAAGAAGAACCTACAAAAAATAAGTAAACCTCGTCCGAAGACAAGTGTGCTATATACAAACCCATGTATATGAGTGAACATACAAAGAAAAAATTAGTGTAAAATTTCGTCCATATATAGACGAGAATCCCATACACATCAAAGTGTATATATATGAACCTACAAAGAAAGGATTAGTGTCAAAAAGAGAATAATCCTACTACTTGCATCATCGTGGTTGGTTTAGAGGTTGTTATGTTGTTCAAGGTAAGAAAATAAATGTATTTGGAGATGAGACGCATTTCATTACGAAATTCACTTGGCTTTTGACAACATAGATGTTTGTGGAGGATGGTTGAGTGACCATGAATTATAGTGGTAGTGAGACACTTGTAGGATGTGGTTGACACAAGTAGCTTGTGGTTTGAGGTTGTGGTTGACACAAGTAGGATGTGATAGAACATAAAACATACTTCATCACGTAGTTCATGAACTAGACCTTGGACACGGTGATAATGATCGAAATCATCATTATGACTTAAGAGGTATGGAAGTTGTGGTAGAGGTGATGAGAGGTCAAGTTTTACTAGGTAATAAAGTGACTCAAGAGTAGCAAGGGATGGTAATGAAAGGTATCAAGGTGACTATTTTTTGTTGACTCGGTTGATGACTCAATTGAGGTGGTAGACATGATGACTTTGTGAGTAGTGATAAAAGTGGAGGAAGATGGTTAGGATGATGCAAGATTAGGAATATAAAAAAATGTGCGAATGAGTACAACTTGACTTGATGATGAAATCGACCATTGTCAACCTACAAGAATCCAAATTAGTTGGTACAAAAGGAAAACATTTATAGAAATAGAGAAATTGTTCACATAATATCATGAAAAAAAAAAGAACACGTAAATAATCACATAAACGCAACTCATTTATAAGAAAATAAGAAACTGGTAATCCTATGTGTTAAGCAAGTGTTTGAGTGGAAAAAGAAAATTTGAAATGATTATCTCAAGAGATAATGTACCTTCTGTTCCCCGGTTCCACCGGTTCCCTCACTAGAGGGATCCGGCTAGCTTTAGTCTAGGGATCCGGCTAACAGATGAGGTGAAAAGGATATGATTGGGTTCTAGCAAGGTCTATTACTTACATATCCTAAGTTATTCAGTCCATTAAGGTGTCTTACATGGCATGATACCTAAGTGGTCAAGAATAATGAGTGAGGTTTGTCAATGATGACTTTTGTGGAGAAAATGAAGTTTCAGAAACACAAATGAGTGATCATGGATGACACTAAGTGTTTTGAGGATGGCTAATAGTCATAAAGACCATATGGTGATCAAAGGAAAATTAAGAAAAATCCTTAAAAATCACAAGAAATGAAAAACTAGTTTTTAGAGCATTTTAATGTAGAGATGATTAAAATCAATTTGTCAAAATTGAGAGAAATATCAAACTAGGTGTTTTGAGATGAGAAGAACAATGTATAAACATTGAAGTGGAAAGATGGTGAGTTTTGAAGTAATGATAAATCAAAAATACTTTGAATGTGATCCTAAGTCATCCAAGAGTGAATGTGAGATCAACTGAGCCTAAGGAAAGTTTAAGTGATCCTAATGTAGCATGTTTAACTAGTCTAATAAGGTCTGGAAGGTTGGATTGATGGAAGGAGGCTAAAAAGGAACTTCTGTCCACCTGGATCCTTCACTTGAGGGATCCGTCTAGTTATATCCAAGGGATCCGGCATCTAAGACAGATTTCCTTAACAGAATGGTTGCAAAATTTTGCTTTATGTTTCGAATTTTGAAACTAATGATTTCTACAGCAAGTATACATATATACAAGTTAAGCATAGCAAGGAGAGCATGTAGAAAAAACATATAGGCAATCAAATGAGATTGAGCTCACAAAAAACCAGAGGTTTAGCAAACTTAACAAGCACTATTCAAGAAGTTCAAAACAGATTTACGGTCTAGATTAGTAAACCATTTACACTAACAATGACATGCAAGGTATGTGTCCAGAAAGAAAAGAGCACATGATGGTGTTCAAGACAAAAGAATTGTGAGGTGCTAGTTTAGGACTATCTAGACTATATTTAGATCCAGAAGGTGGAGTTGTTGTTTGTGGAGATAAAGGAATTGTGTTTAGAAGAGTAAGTGTTAGATTTAGAAAGGCTTGAAGCAAGTACCGTTTTGTGAGTTGGTTTTAGCTAAAAGAAGTTTACCTATGTGCTGGTATTGAATAGTAAGAAACACATGTATATGCGTCCTTAAGAAAGTGAATTGTTTTAGAAGGTTGTTTTGGTCAACGGAAGCAATGAACATGTATAGTCATTACGGATGGTGATTAGCATATAATGAGCTTCGTCCATGAAGTCATGTAGCTCTTCTTGATCAAAGCAAGATAATTGCTTGATGAGGCAATTGGTTGTGATTAACTAAAAGAAAAATTAATTTTACAACTTGTTTGATTAGTAATCCTAAGACAACGCACAATATTTTCATTGTAAACTTACTTTAGGAAAACATAGGAGTATAGATTTCTCAAGTGAGAGAATGATTATGAGACTATTACTAGCGGTGCTCAATTACGGCTAAACACGACCATTTTTACGGGTGATTCCACATACCCAACTTCTATCAAGGAAGCAATTCAACCGTTAAGTCAAATTGAGTTTCTAGTGCAATAATTTCTCCAGTATTCATTCTCAGGTTAGAAAAATTTATATTCCTACAATGGCCTATCGAAGAGTAACAATGATGATACTTTGCTTCGTTTTTATTAATATTATGCCTAAAACAACTAAGGTGACGAAGGTGTCATATTTAAATATAAAAATTTAAAGTTTTCCATATGGTGAACAAAAATGGTTGGATGAGCTAGTTCAACATATGTTGTTGGAAAGCTCGAGTTTGGATTTTCAGATATGGCCAATTATATTTGCGTTGCAAAATAATTTACTTGAGTATATCGGATGAAATAATCAAGTTGTCAATCCTACTATGAAGCTTGGAAAGCGATCATGAAAAGGAAAAGGGGAGAGTACATCATCAACACAAGTGTAGGTTATGATCCGATGTACTTTCTTGTTGTTTTTATAAAACGATATAAGAAAATATGAAATCAAGAAATCATATAAGCACATAAAACATTTATGTTGCACACATGACAAACTCAACAAGAAGCCATTTAGTATATTACATGTTTTAAACATTTTTCAACTTATATGACTTATCTAAGTATTTAAACTAACAATTTCGACACACCTAGATGTTATACCAAACACTCCTTCTAATAGCACATTGATTAGTAAAATATTACTAAATCGACAAACAAAAGAATGAATAGCAAGGTGAGGAAACTAAATATGTTATTCAAACAAATAAGCACAAAAACTATTTGAGATAAGCAAATAATCAAGTAATGCAAGGTAAGACAATTAATCATTTATCATAGCATACGAAAGTTCTTTTCATCGCTTTGTATTAAATATAAACATGTATACCAGGCTTGATTAGTTTCTTTTATATTTATAAACATGATCAAAACCTTAATTTCAAAAGAAGACACATTGTTATTCAAAGACAAAAACATCCGTCTCCAATTAGATCAAAAGTTTGTGCAAAAGTTATGACCGAAAAATGACTTTCTATTATAAATCAATGATTCTGTAAAATTTTGTTTTGAATCAGTTTATGAAATCATTTTTATATGAAAGTAGACTCAAATACATTTAAAACGATATGTGGCACGACTTCTACAGACTTACGGTTAATTAGTTATGAATGTTTGAAATTTAACCAAAAGTTGTCCTCTGTACGACGGATCCGCCGGATCCCTTCCTAAAGGGATCCGCGGATCTGACACAAATTTACAAAAATGCATGTTTTGACCCGACGAAAAGGTTTAACCTTTGTAGACTTTTTAGTGAAGTTATATTACCCATTTTAATCTTTATTCAAGCTTGATTAACAAGATATCTAACAACAAAACTTCAAAGACAAAAATCAACAAGACACTTTTCATATTATGCTTGACTTCACCAAAAAATTGATACAAGGACCTTACTCGTTTTGAAAACCATTTGTTTTTAAAAACTAGAGCCAACCCGCTCTAATACCAATTGTGGAAAACGTAGAGGGGGAGGGGGTGAATACATTTCAGACTTAAAACTTTTGTATCAAATATAGTATAAACCATTGCATTTGCTAATCTCGATGCGAGGATGCATTTAACGCATTACGACATGTAAGGCCAACCCCTTAATATCACATAAGATTCCGCAAGATTAATGGTTCATTATAAATCAAGTTTCACCATTATTTGTCCGGTTTGTTTTTCTTGATCAAGCGTGTCATAATATGTAAAGTGTTAAATATAGTTTATGAATATATGAAAAACCAAGTATGCATCACAAAAATAAACATCAACCACATAGACAATCAACAATATAAAGCAAGAATAAAATTAAAGCGATAAGTAAAAGGATACACAAACCAACACGGGGATTTATAGTGGTTCGGTCACAAAGCTTCTCTTCGCCCTACTCCACTCCCCGAGTACCCGACTCAAGAGTTACTTCATTAGATCAACAAACTCCAAGCTTGTTGTAGACGATCTTCATGTACTTGTATGCTTGTGATGGGTGATCACTTCAGTAGGTAAGGATGCAAGATCTTTAGGCTTGCTTTGGAGGATCACTTCGGGAGTATGCTTAAAACAAATGAAAGTTAGAAGCATTATGTTCATATGATATGAGGGTGGTTTACATGTTTTCTAATGAACTAAATATGTTAGAAATGGTGGAGAGAAAATATGTGTGAAGATGTGAAAATATGGTGAGAAATGGTTTGCTATTTATAGGCAAAAAGGCCAAAACAAGTTTCTGTCCCAAGGATCCCTTCTAAGAGGGATCCGGCCCTTATAGCCCCAGGGATCCATGGGATCCGGTGACGCTCCTCATTATTTGGGTTATGGGTCATGGGTACCCAACTAGATATAATGTATCTAGACAATGGGTTATGGACTTTGGGTCATGGGTCATGGGTTATGGATCATGGTATTTACCCAACACATTTATTTTTGTTAATGTATTTTATAAAATGTAAGTAACCAAGATTACTTAAGTGTTTAACTAAACATGTTTAATGGTTTGTTAGGGATTTGATCATAACGCAACATAATAAACATGTACGAACCTGTGTTGTAGTATACAAGGACTTGAGTCGTCGAGAGGTGTTGAAAGTATGTTGAGACAAATATAAATACAAGTAACTTATACATTTTACGTTATGTATTACAAGTTACATGTTTGTCATCAACAAAACAAACGAGACTGTATAGATTAAATATCGTAATATTTGCACTAACACATACGTTATAGCAGAATCTCTTTCATATTCGAGGTGGGGAGATCTTTGACGCGTGTAATCAGAGGTGATTTCATAGCCCAGTTCACCGCCTCTTCAACATATTCGTCAATAGCATTTTTCACCTGATAGTCAATGTTGAGATTCTCTAACTTGGATAGTCGGGAGCCGTGATATCTGACAATGTTTGGTAGATCATGTTGTTCCAGAGATCTGACACGTTTCAGAGCTTCATCTAGTCTCAACTCTAAGATTGTGCTAGTACATGGGGGTGGTGGAAGTTTGGTTGTAGTAATGACGGTTGTTGTTGTGGTTGTTGCTGGTGGTAGAGTTGCTGCTGTTGGTGTAACTGTAGGTGTAGGGATTGTCATCGTTGGTATGGCTGAGGTGTCATGCTCTATTATGACCGATACCATTGAGATGACCTCTTTATCATCATGAGTCTTCTCGATTTCAGTATCAACAGGCTTGTCTGTGAGAAATTGATCTCCAAAGGTGGGGTCATGTTCAAGGTCCTGGAAAGATGACAAGGTGCCCGTTGAGTTGTTGAGTTCCTCCAAGTGAGTCTGATCTTTAGTACGCAGCTTAAGATTTTCTTGAACACATGGGTTTACTGTTGACACGAAATCATCATTTACGGTATTATGTGAAGGATCCGCAGTGAAAGCACTATCATGCGACACTATTTCCTTTTCAACTTTTCTAGAGTCCGAGCCTGCACCGATGTTTGATCTTGTCTCCATTTGAGCTTCTGGCTCATTCACCATTTCAGTATCGTCCTTATAATGTAGCATCTTTGAGTCTGTGTCACTTGATTCGAGATTAAGCTCCTCATCTGTTGAGGGTTCCTCTGCAGCTTCAGATGACCCAGTGCCTTGGATGATTATGGGTTTCGTCTCTTCAAGATGTACTGTGTGGTAGTTTTCATTGCAGGTGAGGAGATATCCAGAAAAGTTTAGGCAACTTGTTTAACTGTATCAATGTCGTTCCCTTTACCTTCAACATCGGGCAGTGGTTGATATCTCCCTGAAACAGGTTCTTGGATCATTACACTCTTAGCCGTATGCCCCAGTGTCCCTTCGAACTCTTTCCTACTCACTTCCAGAGTCTATTGTAGGATCTTATCGTCTTCATCTCGTAGAGCTGGCCCAATTCGTGCTCTTTTAGACCCTCTTCCCTTTCCCTTGTCACCCTTTCTGGTTCTCTTACCATGAACATGAGCATCTTCAGCGGTAGACTTCTCCTTGTGTTTCTTGGGTAGTGTTGCATAAGATGATCTGGAGGTTTTGGGTTTTGGTTGAGATTGAGTGGTTGACTTAGTTGGTGTAGGAGCGGAGGGTTCACTTGAGAGAGATTTAGCCACTTTGTTTAAGTAGTCCTGATAGTAAGTTGCGTAGACTATCTCACTTGTGAGGAGTGCTTCAGGTATGTCCTTCCCAAAGACTTCATGTTTGGCACCCTTAGCTTCGAACTTCATATTCCCGAGAACATGCTCCTCAGATACCAAGTGAAGAGCAGAGCCCAAACTTTGGTGGAACTGGTGCTTGCCTTAGAGATGATTGATAATCAACTTACAGAATCTGATGCTTGGATTCACAAGTGAATGGATCTTCTTCTTTCCCTTTTTGTTTTGTGCCCGCTTTTCCTTATCTCCAATGAAGGAATGAATGTATTGTGTGAATTCCTCCCAAATCCTCTCGGCATAATCAATGTTAGCTTAATTGACTATTCCCCAAAGAATTTGCATCACCGGAGCTCTTGGTCTCTCGTAACCTGAAGTCTTTCCCATGAGACACAGGTTGATGATTGTGGTGATTGCCATCCATGGCTGATACAACTCGTTTGTGATCACAATAGATAACGTCTTGACTTCTATGGGATACCCCAGATCGTTGACGAGATTGATCAAAGCTTCTGATGTTGGTGGGTAGTGAATGGATTGTTAGCATCAACATGTGTGATATGAAGTGCTTCTCTGATGGTGTCCTTAGTGACTTTAAACCATTGTTCATCAAGATGAAAACTGTAGACCGCTGTGATTTTGTTCCATTTAATTTTATCCCAAAACTGTTGTACGTAGATAGATGGTATAGTGGCACAAGCTGTGAATGCACTGAAGAAGTTGGTTTGCTTCAGAATGTCCACAACTTATTTGTAAATAGGATTGAGCTGAGATCTATGCATATCCAAGTAGCAATTTCTTTTTCCAATAGGGACCCGGTTCTCATAAGGTAAGATCTGATCATTTGTGCGCACGGGTGGTGGAATAACAGGAGCTTGGTCAGCAGGAGCATTAATTTCAGCCATTGTAACTGCACAATCATAATCACAAAGAGATATACACATAGAGATGTGATGCTAGATGTGAGTTACATCTTGAGATTAAGACATTTAAGTACTTAATCCAAGATAGAGGGACACATAGAGCATGATATTGTAATGGTCAACAGGAGTGGTCAACTCTACGGTCAACGGATGTAAACACTTATGAGAGAAGACATAACCCCGAGACCAAGATACAGTGAGCAAAGTGCAATTGAACAAAACTCGGTAAGGTCAAATAGCAAAGTTCAAATCTCAGTAGACAAATCTCAGGAAGGCAAAACGCAGCAGGTCAAAACGCAGTGGTGAACAAAACGCAATAAGTCAAAAAGCAATTTGTCAAATCGCAATCATCAAAACGCAGTTCTTATCAAGACGCAGCTAGCAAATCGCAACATGTCAAATCGCAATGATATAATATTCACAAAATTCAAACCACAACAATTTTGACCATAGTGGGTCCTACATTTTGCAAATAAAATATTCTTCAATGACAAATCGCAGTGATTGCGATTTAACTCAAAACGCAACAAAGTGACAGGTTAAAATGCAATTAACCCAACCACCTCAAAACGTAGTCATGAATCCTAAGTCAAAAACGCAGTAAAGAGTACTTTATTCAAATCACAACCAAGAACCTACTCTCAAAACCCAATCAAGAACATTATGACCAAAACGCAATCAAGAGCAGTTTCATCAAAACGCAACTAAGAATCTTTTGTCAAACCGCAACTAAGAAAAATTTAACCAAACCTCAACCAAGAATACTTTATCTAAAACGCAATCAAGAAAAACTCTAAACCGCTGCCAATCACGATTCTCAACGCACATCAATTCTATCCTCATATGGGCAAAGTAAGTTAACAGAAACACTATCAAACGGGTCCTAACTAACACCTAACAAGCACAACCACACCATATTGCATCTAAGATATTACGACTATTAGAAAGACACGTAAAATCAAAACGATAAATAGAAATATGAAGGGGAATCCAATTAATCTATTAACGCAACATGCTAATCATACACGAAGAAAGACCCATCAATCAAAACGTATTAACACTCACAAATCTGAGTTTAAATGGTAAATCGACTCAAAAACCTAAAACATAACACACAAGCATTAATGTAAGGACGAGATTTAAGGCACACAGTATGAGCCAAAAATATAACACATAATGCACATAATACCTATAGATAAATCTGGGCGAAAAACTCACAAGTCCTATTTGCGATTTGAGCAGTTTTGTGTCATGTGTTATGAGAGAGAAAGAGTTTGACCGTTGTTTGAGGTTTGACCAAGTCAAAACGCAAGAAAAAGCTTTTATACCAAGGGGAAAGATTCATACATTGGCAAAATTGGTCCCTCCCTTTTCATTTTCCTTTTAAGTTTCAAGTTATGACATATTAGGTCCGTCTTTTATTCATTAATCCTTCACTTTGAAAAGCAAGAAGCACAAAAGTGAAATACGAGTGACAATTAAGGCATGAAAGGTCATCTAATACATGAAAGCATAGGAAACACTTAGAGTAGCAAGTAAATCCCTATACTAGCATATCACAGACACATGTGACCATTTTGAAGTAACCACACAATTAACACTCTTTTAAGAATAAAGTAACTGGATTAAATTCAATGAATTAGTAGTTGCCCGTTAGATGACATAAAATTTTGAATACCTCTCCCCCTCAATCAACGACCCAATTTCTATTTAGAAAATTCCAGTCGTTGATTGAGAATGAAAAATTTTGTGTGAACATGTATCCTTTTGATTTTCCAACAACTTTCAACCACCATGTGAAAAACAAATATTTCTCCAAAGAATCATAGACGAAAAAATATTTGTATAGGAACAACCATCTTTTTGGCGACGAGCTTTCCTTGTATAGCAAAATTTTGAAACCCGGGTTGCATATCTGAAATTATAGCAACCCATATAGGCATGTTTTGAAAACCTGTTTGAACTTCTGTTCGAACTTCATGTAAAGACTCGTGTCATTATTAAAGGGAAAATTAGTCAAATAGACCGCGCGCCCTGAGGCTTATCAGTTTATGGACCACGCCCTTTTAAAATTCGAAAATAGACAGGTTGCCCACCGCTTTTCTTGGACCCAACCAGGGGCTTCCATGTGTCCGACAACTTATGACACAAGTACGTATTTTGAAATTATATGTCATGTATTGTAAGGTATTGTTTTTTGGGCAACTTGTATTGTTTTTTGGGCAACTTTATATTTTTGGGCAACTTGTATTTATACACAAGGATAATTTCGTCATTTTACATTTTCAATTAAAAAAAAATTATGCACTCACACAAAACAGACTCACACCTCTACATAACTCACACCTCTTTCTCCCCCACATAAACAATCACACCTCAAAGTTAACAGATACATTAATTGACACAGTACATAAATTTTACACACGGCACCTCCACTGACGCCACCTCTACCGGATACATCTCAATCCTGGGTTATACCTCTACCGGATACATCTCGGATGGTTGTTAGTGGTTTTCATTCTGCTGATGAGGTAATCATTCTTCGTTTTAAGTGGTTCATTTCTTGGGTGAGTTTTTAATCAAAAAGGTGTATAGTAAGTGTTTGATGAAATGCGAATGTTTTTTGGTTTTGAAGTGGTCGGAGAGATTCACCCACTTAAAGATCTTCAAGACCAGGTTACCCATTCAGGTTGAGCTTTAGAAGCACTAGACAAATTGGGTGCTTGTCGCCATGTTACGCGACCAAACATGGAAACCACTGCTAGTTTTAATTTGTTTCCACTGCTAGGTTTCTCGAAACCATTGCTAGTTATCAGATTTGTTTGGTTTATGAAGGTTTAATATTTGCAGGCACCATCAACATGGAAGGTGGCAAGCGAGAATTGGAAGAGTTCCAGGAAATAAGGATTTGTATCTTGGTACTTTTAGTAAGTTCATTCGTTGCACTAATATTGACACTTGGTTATTGAAATAATTTCATCCTAAATTATTGAATTATGAGATATAGTTGTAATCGTTGTCTTATAATATAGGTACACAAGAGGAAGCGGCAGAAGCTTATGATATAGCAGCCATAAAATTCAGGGGAAGGAGCGCCGTAACCAACTTTGACATTAGTAGATATGACGTTTCAAGAATATGCTCGAGTTCAAGCCTGATTGCAGGGGAGCTAGCCAAGCGGTCTCCTAATGACACCGGTCCCACAATGGTCGAGAATTCCAGTGAGCCTCTACTCGCTATAACAAACGGTCCATGTAATGATTTTCCTGAAATGGTTTGGGCTGGAAACCAGGATCAGCCACAAGGTGCAGATAATATTCTAAATGACTCCCCTGCACTACAATATACAAGCCCCAGAGAGACCGGGCTCACACTACATGATTTTGATCGAGGGTCGGGTGAGAATGGAGGAGATTGCGCAGAGGAGGTACCTTTTTTGCGTTTTTTTAAGAAAAATTAGGGGTGTTTGTTTAGAAAGATTAGTTTTAGCTTATTGCTATTTGACATAAGTTGTTTTGAATAAGCAGTATCAAGCTGCTTATTGTACTCACAGATAAACATTTTTAACAAGTACTTCCAAACATCATTGAAACGTTTTATCTGTTGTATCAGAACAGTATAAGCAAGTATGTAGTTTCAAACTCTCGTTAACCAGTCCCAAACACCCCCTTAGATTTTTGGTACTGCTAAATTACAGTACATATGATACTCATGGTATGTACTGATCCTTATGTGTATTGCATTTTAACTTCTTATTTGATGTGGATGATGTACTTTTTAAGCAAAATTTTGATAAGTCTTTTGAACAATGTAACAAGTACTAGAAATAGAAATGACTGAAGGTTAGCTGTTCGCAAATTATATTGCTACCTCATTAAATGATTAATAAATTTCAGTCATGAATGATTGACTTTTCAATATCTTATCTATGGAATTCTCATCGATACATATTTGATTGGATGGTATCTAATAATGTATCGTGGATCGATTGGAGGATCTTTGGCTATCTTTGGAGTACGAGTTTTGGAGTTACTTTGCCATAGGGAAAAGGTAGCATGTTGGTCCTTCCTTTGGCAATTGATGCAAGTTAAAAGTTAAAATTAGATAAAAATATGATATGTGTCCATAAACAAAAAAGGTTTGTTATAAATCATATGGCTTGACTCATTTCATGGTTCAAGATTCCCTTTATTCTAGAAGATCAGTGAATTTAAAAACGTCTGCTCTTTACACGTCTCTGTTCATGTCTCTGCATTGCTTTTTGTTGCCTATATGGGTAGGAATGAGACTCAACATAACATTTTTTTCTCTTACGCCATGGAAAGGACTCACCATCACTTTTTGTTTAGGTGCTCGCAGCATGTAAATGTGCCCCGCTGGCACATATTTATATTTTCACAACATATAAATTGTGACCCACAAAATAAGCTGTTAAATAGCTTGAACTAGACTGAATTTTCATTTTATGTGCGTGACTGTTTTCATGCTTGCCATCCTTTCCAAACCGGGGTACCAAAGATTGACTCAAGATGTTTAGTTGTCTTGAAAAAAAAATTGTTTTCATTTGCATTTCTCACGCCTTTCTGAGGTGTCACTAGGAGCAAAGTAGAAAAAGTGAAGAACTTCCCATCTTCAATATGTTTTGTACTATAATTGTCAGTATGGAGCTAAGGCAGTTTACTCATTGGGCACACCTTCGCAGATCCAACCATTACTAAATGAAAGCTGTAGTTTGTCTTCTTACAAAATTTTTATTATCATGTACTACCGAACATATGATTATACAGTTTAACAATCCTGAATGGAAATTGCTGAACCATGTTAACACTGTGTCATTGTTCGGTTTATCCTTCCTGCAATAATCATAACAATATATGTGGTCAGCAATCCAAACAGTTATATGTGTACTTGCATTTATGTATATATGCGATTCTTAATGTGCGTTAGATTGTTCACCAAACTGTGTTGCATCTCTTTCTTTCTTTCTTTTTTTCCCCTTACTTGCCAATAACCCTTTCAAAATTTGTGATCTCAGGGTAACAGAAGGGAGACTCGCTTGTTGGGCATTTTGTCATTCGTTCATAGTACAATATGAAAGGTTCTTTTTGTTGGGCATTTTGTCGTCCAGGGTAACAGAAGGGAGACTCGCTTGTTGGGCATTTTGTCGTTCGGCTCATGTTCTGCAAGTTATCGAAGAAGAACATAAGAAACTGCAACTTTTGGAAGCGAGTTCAAGTGAATTCAATGTGACACGGAACTATCTTGATTGGTTAAGCGCCTTACCCAGGGTAACTATAGGTGTGTAACTCTGTTATGAATTTGATCAACCGAGTGTTTTACTGTTATAGTACTAGCATCTATGACAACCACCAAGTGACCATCATACACATCATTGTCACGACTTAAAAATACTATATGCCATTCACTTATTATCAGCTTGCTATACTTCAATATATTTTTTCTCTGCCACAGCTTCTTTATAGCATCCAGCAAGTCTCGTACAGAATCTTTGTTTGGGTTTGATAACGACGTGAAATCACACTTGTTGAATATGAGGAGGGTTTACCTGTGGATGAGAAACAGTTCAGCAGCACCCGACTCTATAAGAAGCTACGGCGAGACACAACTAGAGATATTTCACCACCGCCATGGCTTGCTAATCTTGCATCTCCTTTCACTGCTCATGTTTCTTCCATCACTGGTTGCTTGGTTGGAGGTATAATCAACCTTTCCTCAAAACTCTTTTTCTGTTATCATATAATCGTTCTTAATCATGTGGATCAAAATAATTACCATTTTCTGTTACATACATTTCTTATCAAAATCCTTTTGTTTTCAGAGGCTAAGCATGGTACAACTGATTACTAGAGAAGTCTTGTAATAAATAGCTGTCAATGTTTAGTGATATGATTGACTTGTACATATATAAGCATTTGTCCTAAGGTTAGCCTCTCTACTGATATCATTAAGGTATACAGCTTATATGATATCTGGTGCATGTTACTCTTTTTTCTTCTTTTGGCAAAATGAAACCCACTTGATTGATATTCGGTTATCTATAAAGCCTGTCTAATATTTACATGAGATGGTGGATCTAGGTTGAAACGGCATGACAATTTAATAACATCTACATAAAATCTACATAATAATGCTATCATTTATATCTTGTGTGGCACATGATACCTCTAAATCTCTAATAGTTTATCATCCTCATAACTGTTGAGAGCGAGTGTGGGAGAGTGGGAGTTATCGTTATAATAATTAAGTATCATAAAATCTGTAAAATTAATGACATGATGGAACATGAGGCCCAATTAGGAATACAGAATGGTGGTTGGGGTTGGGCCAAAATGTGAATGCTTATTGGTTTTGAAGATTATGTAATATATCTATACTATATTATAATGCATGTAAAATCTAAACCTCATTCCAAGCCTAACTCCTAATAAAAAATTAAGATAAGGAGCTCCAATCATGAGATGACATGTGTCACTTCTTAACATAACAAACTCCAAGCCTAACTCCTAACCACTAAAAAGTAAGATAAGGAGCTCCAATTATAAAGTGACATGTGTCACTTCTCAACTAAAAATTCATTTTTATTTTCAAATTGCAATTTCTTTTTATCTACTTATTTTTTTTATAATCTAATTTCACCATATTTTCTAAAATTTTATGCTCTTTAATTCAACATCCATTTTGATATATTTTTATGAGTTTTTAGTTTTTATATTTTTAGTGGGTTTATTTTATTTTAATTCAAATTTTTACAACTTTAAACTTTATTTCAATCAATACAATCTTGATTCATCAAAATCATATACTTTTGGGGGGAGAGTTTGACGGGTAAGAGATTGTGAGGGTCTTTCTATATGCGGGACTAATGATGTCAAGGGAAAGATACGGGTAAACCAAACAAACATATATACATTCGAAGTGTTGTGAAACGAATTCAATAAACGGGTAAGCAAACACATATAGCTATACTTATCGCCGCCGCTGTGCGCGGGTATCCGACTAGTGCATTAAAATGATGTTGGGAGTTATAATAAGATCCTGAAATAGGAGTTTAGTACTACATGTTTGGCCTAGTCCTGAATGCCATTGTAATGCGTATTTATGAGGTGCCAAAATGGATGGGGTGGGATGGGGGATTGGGTAACGTCTGCGGATTGAAATGGGTAGTTTTTTGGTGCGGGTTGGTTGACCCCGTAAGACCTCGAGTCCAAATTATATCCTTTTTTGTAAACAAATAGCATATCCAGTACTTTTGTTCTGTAATTTAAGCTTCTAATATATATTGTATGATTTAGTAGGTTCTATACAAATGGAATACTATATGTGACTTTGGGCCCGTTTTTTTGTACCCTTTCTCCCCATTTGACCCGTTCTCTCTATAGCTAATTTTACTTCAACTGTATGACCTACTTTGATTCAAAATTGGCATCTAAGCTTATTGGTTCAAAATTTATGCACAGTTTGAGATCCATTATAAAAAAGATTACTCAATTTTCGACAATGTTCCAGGAAAGGTGATCTTAGAGGCTGCCATTCTAACCACTGTGATGGTTGTGAGTCTCACTTTTTTTACATTTTGGGGTGCAAAGAGAGGTCATGACTTCAGCTTTTTTGGCCCGTTCTTATTCGCTGCTCTTAATATGCTTTTTGTATTTGGCCTCATTCAGGTTCGCACATGCTTCCCCTTTTAAATTCACCTTGATCTTAATTTCTTTTTCTTTTTTTTTCGTTTATAAATATCAGCCAAACTTGTTTTTCTACCCGGATTTCTTTTGTAACTTTTTAATGCATCATACTAATTATTTTCATCAAATTATGAATGTCTAACTTACTAATGCAGCATGCTTATAATTTGCTATCATTCTAAGAAAGAAAAAAACAACTTAAGTGGTTACACATAATATCGATATGTTTGTAAGAATTCATAAGTTGTTGCATTCAATGGTTACTCATATAAGTATGCTAAGTTTGCCAATATCTTATGTGTTCATTTTTTTTGGCAGATATTTTTTTCCAATGGGTAAACTTACTCACATGATATACGGGGGTATACCTGCCTTAGTCTTCTGTGGTTACATTGTCTTCGACACATTTAATCTCATTGAGGTCTACATATATGACGACTACATCTTGGCTGCAATTGCCTTATATCTTGACGTTCTCAATCTTTTCTTGACATTGTTTAACCTATTTAGCGATGGTGACGATGGTTGTTGATATCTTTTTCACACTACATGAAAACGATAAACTGAAATGGATGTTGATAGAAGCTGCGAATAGTGCTATACTAATGACCTTTTGTAAGGTCTTTTGTAGTTTCTTTTTCATTAAATTTGTTTTGGAATTGTGGTATTTCTGTACATGGTTTTTTGGTTCCTAAACTCTATGAAGTATATGCACAGAATTTTTCGTGGTATGATTTCCAGTTTTGTTAAGTTCATGAATCTATAAAAAACGACGATATTAATTTTTAGCAACCCCGTTGAGTTTAACTAACTTTGTTTATTATACAGATACTTTGTAACAAAATGTATGCTCTAGCTATTGATTTGCTAAAAGCATATATCACATGTTTGCACAACATGAAATGCCAAATAACAACCAAATACTTATAAGTCAATGTGTGGTTTAAAGAAAGAATAGGCACCAAAACATTTCTAACATTTCACAAGCACATGTCTTGCCTTTACCTCTACATCACATGGACATGGCTGCCCGTAGTAGTCATCATCTTCAACTTCCCCACTTTTTTATGTTTCACAAGCACATGTCTTGCCTTTACCTCTACATCACATGGACAGTCTGTGGAAGAGATACTTAAAGCAACAAAAACTGTTTAGATAAAAGGTTGTCCAATTGTTCAAATAAAAGGTTGCCCAATTATTCAGATAAAAGGTTGCCCAATTGTTTAGATAAAAGGTTTTCCAAATGTTAAGATAAGTAATCGGGTTATCGGGTTCGGGCGGTATTCGTGTCGGGTTATATCGGGTCGGGTGATTCGAGTTATCGAGTGATACTACAAATGAGGAGCTAATAAATATCACATATACGTGAATAACAGATAAAGTTAACTTGATAACCGTTCAGGTAGTGCCCATCTCATGTTTATTATTCTATAAGAAAAGCCAATGTTATTTATCACTATTCACTTGTATTTAAAAATTAAGAAAAAACATTGAAACTTCTTCTTTTTTGGGCAACTTCTGTTTGAGAAACTTTTTCTTTTTGAGCAACTTCTTATTAGGGCAACTTTTTTTGGACAACATCTTCTTTTTGAGCAACTTCTTTCTTTTATCACAACAGCCTTAACTATGTCGAGCAGCACAAACAAATATGAAACAGTTGTAACAGTTAACTAGCAGCACTAAGTTATCGTTGGCAGCACTAACTTACAAGTAAAGCATAAACTTGAATGAGCAGTTGTAATCGTATAGGCTATCAGTGTAAACTTAGCGTAGCCGCACTAATGATATAAAGAGCAGCACTAGCGACGAACTGGCAGTAGCAATGTTATAAGGTAGCAACAGAAACATAAAAAAACAGCATAAACTTGTATCGTGCAACACTAACTTACAAAGGCAACATTAATCTATGTCGTAGGCACGTAAACAATCTTGAGAGGAAGAGACTAGAGAATGTACATTTCTTTTGTCACGTAAAGCTATACCTGGTTAGGCGAGGAAAGAGTGTCGTCTAGTTTTGTGAGGTGTTTTTTGTCTTAGAATTTGGACGGGTCCATAACTATCATGCCGTCAGAATGGAGTTTCAAACACATTCGTCAAACCACACCAAACTCATAGAAAATGCACTTCATGTATTACGTATAGGGGCAAAAATTTGACTACAAAATTAATAGTAAAGCTGTCCTTGAAAGCCGCATGAGATGTGATAAAAAAAAATCAAAATTGTACATTTATTCTAATAACAAAACACATCTTACAGAAATCATTATTACTACCAAGCTAATAACTTGCAAGTAACCTCTGTCACACCAAGCTTTAATCCTTTCTATATATCACCAGCATCATGCATTTCCTGCAAATGTATCCAACACAAAATCAGCAAGTCCCCAAAAGCTATCGACAACATACGATAGACGATGTGTCAATCCGACTTATTTACGTAGAAATGGTTGGTTTGAGGTAATGTTTTAGCTTCTTTTTTCTGAATGGGTCAAACGGGTAAATTTTAAAATATACTTGTAAGAAAAACCAAAACATATGGGTGGAAAATCGTCCAATATTTAGTTGAAACAACATGCACGCATGCGGAACTTATAAAGTCGCATCATATTTTTACAAGATTTCGAAGATGAGAGTTTCATGCCATGGATGATGTGTTTGCAAAGATTAAAGTTGTGGGTGGGCCCTATCTTATATTTAGTCCTAAGTGAATATTTAACATCGTGTTATTATGGGAAGTGAACCTAGCTTTCCTAACATAAACCAAAATCTATAGTTTCCTTGGTTAACATTAGAAGTCGGATACCTAAAACTATATAGAGCTCTAAGATATGTTTATTCCAAACCACCATCTTGTAATTTGGGCTTGCTATAATTTGGTATGAAACATGATATACGCTAATAAAAGTTTATAACTACTAACAAACAACTTATAAAGGGTAATTCCCAAAGCAGGCAATCTACCGTCAAATTT
This sequence comes from Chrysanthemum makinoi, assembly GCA_910596185.1. Taxonomy (NCBI): domain Eukaryota; kingdom Viridiplantae; phylum Streptophyta; class Magnoliopsida; order Asterales; family Asteraceae; genus Chrysanthemum; species Chrysanthemum makinoi. The sequence goes on from OU343221.1 coordinate 76,808,175, forward strand.
ACAACTAAACAAACATAAACAAACAGACTGTATAAATTTTACCGGTCACTGCAAACCAGCGTTGAAAGATTGTTCGGATACATAAGCCAATCCATGCATCATTCTAACGATCTCAACAGTATCATCGAGATAGTACTTAGCCTTGCTAGGTTTGTTCCCCACAGTGCATGCAAACACTTCTGCATTTGGAGCGATGCATTCGTTAGAAGCTACAGAAGTAGTAATTACCTCAAACATATCTTCATCTGATCTATCGTCTCCTATACACAACACGAAATCTGGTGTCATTCCTTTTTCTTGCATTGTGGCGAGTAGTCTCTTTGCAACTAGTCCCTTGCTTACGGCCTGATATAAATATAAACAGAATCATGTAAACCAATCTTTATAAAGTTAAAATGATGGGAAGTTTATGGAAATAGCCAATTTACAAATAACTACTTGTAAATGTTATTGCAAACTCTCTTTTTCTGCAAAATAGGTTTGTAATTTCGAACCAAAAAAAAAAAATAGTCCAAGTACACGAAACAAGTTTTTGTGAAGAAAGTCAAAATTTGCAAAAAAGCTCATTTCAAAAGTTTTATGTTGAAAAACCGTTTGTAATGTAGCAATTTTGATGAATTTCCCTAATTTATATGGGTACAACTATTTAATATCATACCTGCGGTTTAACCTCGACACAATTTTGCCCTCTTTTGGTATGCTGGTTCATTAGTGAGCACGATCTCGAGATGATCAAGAAGCTCTTTAGCTTGACAAGATCCAAAATCAGGATCTGCATCTTCGTAACACCACACCATGGATGTATCTTTCTGCTCAATAAATGATCCATGGGTAGTCTCGGTGTAAAGTTTCATAATTGGATGAGCATTCTGCGCCATCCGAGTCTTTGACACTGTACACATGTCTCCCATTCCTCATCTCGTTTCAAGCTGAAAATAACAAGATCATATACCATCTGATATATGTGCATCTATCGAAAGTAAAGTCTTTTTTTGGCTTATAATACCATTGTAACTTTTCATTTCTCGCGTTCTAGGCACTGAATTTGTTTTTGTAATCTAGTTATTGAAAGATAGCTTTATGTCCCATTTTAGGTCATTTGGCAACCATTTCTTTGCATCTTTTGTTCTCTGAAACTTACAGTTATATGTAAATCCAATAGTTTTCAAACATATATTCAACATTGATTTAGAAACTACCATGTTTCAACAACCCCTATTTTCCAAAAGAAGCAAAATGACGAAAACAAAAAAAGAAAAGAAACGTAAAGGTACACATACCTTAGGAAACACCCATGCTCTGCTGCGAGTCCAAGTTTCTCACAAGAAGCAAACCATTCTCCTAACTTGATTTGACTTCTCGCACTCACAATGAAAACCATATTATTCTCATCTCTACATAAGGTGTTGAGCATTTCTATGGTTTTAGAACGCGGGCTTTTATCAATGGAAGATTGAGGCATTAAAGTACCATCATAATCCAAAGAATTGCACGTGTTGTGGTTTGCTTATAAGCCGAAACTATATGTTCCATCGATAGATTCCTAAAGTTTGGATCTAATGCAACAACTCTAAAACTCAATCCAAACCTGATCCCCCAACACCTATTTCTCACATGATCTTTACAGGTCCCATCCAGATCTTGTGAAGGGTGAAACACATATATCAATAATTAAACAAACCTTTTGGGTCTCAATGACAATGTCTTGTAGTGAAGAGTCGTCCTGTAAACATGAAGACATTATCTGGAAGTTGGAATCTAGGATTGAACAATATTGTTTGATTTGCATTGAAGAAAGATGAACAGTATCCGATACTTCGTTGAACTCGGGAGTGCTGATCTTGCATTCAAATGCAACAAAAGGTGATAATTTTGATTTTAATGTTTGATTCGATGGTTCCCTTAATATGCCTCCCTTTGTATTTAGAATCAATCACCAAAGATCGAGATAATGTTCGGATTCGGAGGTTTGAAACAATACATTTTATCAAAAACATTTACAAATTAGAACTGATTATTATCTTTGAGATAATTAATACTCAACTTTGAGCCTTATATGCAGAAGCAAAGGAATTATACCTCATCCAAAGCCTTTTGAAAACATTAGAATGCCACGTCAAAAGATAGTCGGTGGTAAAAATCCACAATAAGTGTGGGCATTCCCTAAGCACTATAGGGCCTCGTGCTTTGCAAGGTTAATAGTCAATGCTTCTTCTAGTTTCGACACAGCCTCTGCATTTTGTTAACCATTGAGAACATAAACAAAACAATTATCTCTTATAGCAAAAGCCATACTCTTTTGGCGTGTAGTGCGGGGATTAATAAGCATATACTGAACGCACAATACCTATAAGCATTTTCTTTGACTCGTCAATAGTTTCATCTTGGGATAGTTCGCAAGTCCTCCATGGATCTCCTGGCAACGAAGGTGCCTGCAATATTAGATTTTATTGCCAAATATTTAGCAAACTTTAACATACACATTCGGGTTGAAATGGGAATAGAAGTGTTAATGCCTTAGGACGGTTTTGTAAACGGTAAAAAACAAGTTCGGGTTGAAATGGGTCGTTTATGTTACTGGTTGAGTTGGGTTGACCCGCTAAGCTTGTTATTCAGCTTTTTTAATAAAATTACAATTAGTTGATACATCAGTTAATATTAGGCAAAATATATTACGATTCAGCTCGGAATGGGTTGACCCGCACCACTTTTTGTTCAGTTGTAATAAAACATTAGACAGTTTTAAGATTTAAGTAGACCAGAGATTTAAACTGAAAATCAACCTGTTTGACCATTTGAGTTTCTCTTTTTAGCAAAACTTCTATAGTTTTTTTACCCATTTAAGATAAATACAACACAACTCGATTTTTCATAACTATACGCTTTGGAAAAAACAAACCAACGTGATTAAGGAAACCTACCACTGCTTTATCACTAATCGTTAACAGTTTCATATGAGCGTCAAGCCTTCTAATTTTGTTTATGTGACTCGACATTATGGGCCGCTGGCACTCGTCTATCACTATCAATTCCCACTTAATATGATCAAGCATATCCATATCCTGCAACATAACAACATCAATATTATTTCACTAATCGTCATTGTTTGGTCATTTTTCAAAGAATGACCATAATTATATCACTAATCGTCATTTTTTGCCAAATATAACCAAAATAAAATATTTTTTACAACTATAATTACTATTGAGAACCCGGTCAAACTACAATGATTAACATGAAATGAAATCAAAAGTCTGTTACTAGTTTACAATATTGACCATATTAAAACATAAGTTACCTGTCCATGACTAACATAAGTCAACTCGGTTCCATCTGGTAATCCTCCTTTCTGAAAAACTGACCAATGAAGCCCCTGATTCTTGAAAACATCAAATGACCGACATCGAGTTATTGTTCTGGAAGCTAAGGTATGAGTTTTATGAAAATTAGAGACCAACTTTATTGTTAGCTTTACTCCACTCTTCTGCAGTGAGGTAGTCTTTGGTGCAGAAACGGCCCTTGGTGCATAAGCGGCCCTTGGTGACCTGAACCACCAAAAAAGAAATTAGTAAGTTAAGGAAAGAGAAACAAGCTAACTGAATCTTTATGTATTTGCACATGTTCACTAACCTTTTTAGAATCTTCTCTTGTATCTTATTTTGAAGAGTGCACAAAATATTTAGGATCGCCAAACACCCCTTTATGAAAATAACCATTCACATACAGAGCTTCATATTAAATCCAACCACAATTTCTTTGATTATTGATACTTGAATACAATAGCAAACAAATTATAGCCAAGCAATTGATCAAACTGATTTTCCCCAAATTAGTTTTTAGGGTTTTCATTAAAAATAAATTATTTTAACATAATCAATGGAAATATATCATATATTTTAAGCAAAGCAAAACAATTACTTTAAATAATAATTCAAAACCTAAATATTTGAATTAAATCGCTACTTACCAGCTAAAGATGTTGATTGTTGACAAAGCACAAATGATTGGCAGAGTGATGTAACAAAAATCTTTTCTTTATTTTGTTTTGAATCTGACTATATCAGGGAGAGTTATTTTGAATGGGTGAAAATCGAATTGCAGATTCAAACTGAAACTTGAATTTGTGTACAGGAGGCTTTAATGGAGTCGTGTGTGTGTTTGAATTTTAGAAGAAGCAGTATTATGAGAAGAAGAAGCAGTGGTTTGGAAAATCTGTATTAATAACACAGTTTATATTTTATTTATGTAAAACTTATGTGTACTTGACTTGACATGTAAAATGACAAAAAAACCCTTTTTAAAAAATACGGTTGCCCTGCGCTTTTTGGTTGCCCAAAAAACAATACCTTACATATACGGGACACTTGTCACAATTTCGATGAGTTGCCCAATGACAGCGGTTGCCCTCGGTCTATTTTCAAATTAAAAATAAAAGTGGTCCGGAAAGTGATAAGCCTCAGGGCGCGCGGTCTATTTGCGTCATTTTCCCCATTATTAAATGGCATTTCTAGGATCGTAGATGTTATCGATACCAGAAGACATTCCTTGAAAAACTATTTTTGGTGTTTTTCAATTTTTTTTAATTTTTACGGATTTTTTTTTATAGAATAAGATATGTACAACGTGAAAAACAATTTAGAGTATAATGGAAGTGTATATACTCTCATAGATAGTTTGTTAAAGAATGAGTCCTAAGCAGCAGTATTAAGGATTCATGGCACATGTACATCAAATTTGATTTTTCTGAGTTCCTTAATCAGGAGATATCCTTTCTTTAGGCACCCAGACTTTGAGTCTTTTATTGATGGAAGTGATCGATTTACCTGCAATAGAGTAAGGACTACTTGCACTAACATTACAAGATTGTTTGCATTTATGAAGGTTAGTGACATCAGCATCCAAACCCTTAGGGTTTTCACAGTCAACTTTGGTTTTGCCATCAGTGAAAAGCTTGCTAGTAGGTATACATCTAAGTCCAACATTCTTAAAAATTCTACCAGTCGGTATCCACTTAAGGCAAGAACTAGGATTGTTTGGCTTCTTATGGACAGTGGAAGACTTTTTGTTATTCCTAGTCTTAGAGGGTTGGACCTTAGCACGAACATTAACTTCCTGTTTCTTAGGTCTAGGTTGTGAAGTGGCTGGTTTTGACAAAACTTGTTTCACATCAACTTGGGAGGCAAACCGTGTTTTTGAAGATTTCTGTCGTTCAGATCTAAACGCATTCGGTTGTCTAACAACTGATTGGTTTATATTAGAATGTAAAACTGGTTTCCCCAAGATTGATGGTTTTGCAAACTTAGTGTTCACACTGTTCCCTGCAGATTTTCTAAGTTCGTCTTTAATGTTGTGATAGTGAAACCTTTTATCCTGAAGTTGAGCTTTGAGTTCATCATTTTTGACCATCAAAGAGGTTGTTTGTTCTAAAGTTTTAGTCTTGATTTCTTTGATTGAGTCACCTAGGTCTTTGTGATGCCTTTTCAAAGGCTCATTTTTCTTAAGTAATTCAGTCACATAAATTGCCAATTCAATATTTCTTGTATTAATTGCATCAATGTCCTGGTTAGTCCTGACTAAATTGCTTTTCTCATTCATACCAAAGATATGTTTCTTCAAATTGTTGATCGTCGAGTTTTTGGCTTGAAGCTGAGCTTTCAAATTGTTTATTTCAAAAAATTCACGAAATTCAGGAAATTCCAGATTCTTACATGGTTTGTTAGTTTGAAAACTTTCCTCCTTACTTTGTATTGCAATTTCAAGTGAAATGCAATGTTTTCAAGTTTTGAGAATTTGTTTGAAAGTTCATTAAAAACTTCTTTATCAACCATATTATTTGTTTTGAATCGTTTAGTCTCAGCCTCAACCAAAGAACATTTGTCTAAATCATGTTCAACATTTTGATCAGTTTATTTGAGTACATTAGCAGATCTATTATGTTGAATAGTTAATTGTACCTAAGCACATGGTGCCTGTTCATTTACTGATCTGATATTTGCATCTACATCTTGTGTGACATGAGTCACTGAACTAATACTTCTGTCATGCTTATCTGACTGAGTACCTCTGCATTCAGTGACAACTGATCCATCATCCGATGTTTTACCGGAGTCAAAGTTAATGTCTCTTGATTGCACTCGACTCTCATTCACCTCAGTGTCATACTTGAGTTGGTGTTGTGCTTTCTCTTCAATGTGCTTCTTAACATTACCCATGTGTTGGAGTAAAGTTTTTCTGAACATGCTAACTTCCATTCCAAAGGTAATTAGCAAAGCACATTTATGTCATTTGATAGTCATAATCCCAAATGTATTATGAGTTGATGAACGATTGAAGTTGTTTGCTGATTACTTGAAGTGCAGCCATGGATCCACTTTCTTGAAATTCTTGTTTGTTGAGTTGATGCTCTAGTTGCTCTAAGTTCAATAACAATGTGCCCGTGAATGTCTGCACATCTTGACTAAAGAGTGATGCAAACGCTCGTTCAAATCCTCCCTCGAATCCAGGTCCTTCTTTAAGTACATTGAGATGTGAATGAAGTAGTCGAAAATGTTCCATGCAACTATCCTTAACATTATCTTGCAATAATAGTACTTGGTGCCACTTTCTCTTCGATGAATTTACGCATAAAGATTTCAGATTATCATTATCCGACTCAAGCGTGTTAATCCGTTCCACATAGTTAGGAATCTTATGCTCATCAATCTCGTCGTACAATTTGAGTACCTCGGCTATGACGGAATCTGAAGTGTTAGACATGATGTTGGTGTGTACGGGATTTAACAAAGTTAATAAGAGACTGTGATACAATGAATCAGTGATAAATTAAATGTGTTATGATAACAGTTGGATCGATACAATGATTAGTGATTGTATGTTAAAGATGATGTTGGTATGTTAGATTAGGTGAAACGTTGTTTAGTTGTGATTTGGTTTTATTGAAGCAAAGTTTGAGTCAAGTCGCAGTCTAAGAAGAAATTTGGGCAGAGTGTCTCTTGGACAAATCGCAAGGTTTGTCTTCAAAGTTAGCAAAACGAAACAGCTCAAAACGCAACTTCTCAAATCGCAATAGCCTAATAGCACACTCAAACCGCATCTCTCAAAACACAGTGACTTAAATCGCAAGATCAAAACGCAGAGTTCAAACCGCAAGACCAAACCGCAGAGCTTAAACGCAATATTCCAAACTGCAGTCCTAAAATCGCAGGATCCCAAACCGCAGTCCTCAAATCGCATGATCTCAAACCGCAGAAGTGTCAAAACGCAGCTTCTAACGGACAAAACTGTCACTTTCAAACCGCAGAAGATAAAAATGTCACTATCAAACCACAGTCCTCAAACCGCAACCAAGAATGCACTCCGAGGCTCAAACCGCAGTCAAGAACAAGTGACATTTTTCACCTAAAAACACCTAAAAATCACCCTTTTGAAGGTTTTTTTGCTTGGTTTCTTTTGCAGAACTTGATCCTAGAAGGTTATAACAACCATAAACACACTAACTTTAACACCACAAACGTGAGAATCAAAAAGAGCCAAAAATAATATCATAAACCTTCAAAAAACAACTTTTTGATCTAAACCAACCAAGAATACGAGCATACAACCTAGCTAATCAAACCATAGGTTCTGATACCAATTGTAGGATATTGGATATCATAACACACTCACGAATTGAGGCTTGGCCGTTTCTAGAGAGAGAAAGTGTGAGAGAGAATGAAGTTGTATGATTAGCTTCAAATGAACATCCAACCCTCTCCCTTGGTGAGAGATGGCTTATATACATGACATAAAAACGCCACTGCTTGGGTTGTGGAGCGAGCTGACCGTGGGGAAATCCCCGACCAGACTCCACGGGTGTTACTCTAACTAGTCTAGTAATGATAAGCCTATGAGCTAACTTATGCTAGACATAACATGGGGTGACCGAGTCTTTCATATGGATTTTCGTAATTCTAACGTCAAGCTCCGCTACTACACACTACATTATAGACAAACCTGCTTCTAATACACTATACATTAATTTTTACTCGAGATATCGTATTTTTTACATTTCTTGTTACAAGTTAATAAGTTGATTCTCATGTTATGTTAGGCGAACAATCTTTGATTATTTCAAAAAACAAGAATACATCCCTTTTCAATTAAACATCGTTTTTATGCGTTGATCCCTACTTATTACAATACCACAAAGTTCGGTGTATGATGAAAACACACACCCAAAATTTGCGATCGTCATCATTTTTGTATTTTATGGTCTTGTGACCACTCAATCTTCTCAATGGCTATTGCATGAAGATTAACAAGTCTAGCTTTGGTTGGTGTCTTAGTGGTACTTTGTAGACTTGTTTAATTTGCCCACCTTTTCAAGCCATCATAAAACATTAAAAAGCCAACATAGAAACATGTGATTTACCAACATCCTCTGGTCTAGCGGTATGAAGGTTTTACCCTCCTATGCAAGGTCTCAAGTTCAAGTCTTGTTTAGGGCGATAGGGGTTTCCTCCCGCGTGCGTAAAAGGAAAGGTGTCATTGCCTTCTAGACTGGACCCAACCTGGTTGCAACCTGATTATGTGGGCTCGCTACGCCTTCTAGGCTAGGGGCCATGTAGCCATAATTGCCGTTAAAAAAAATAAAAAATAAAAATAAAATAAAAAAAGAAACATGTGATTCAGATTAAAGTTTAATACCAGTATATCATTTAATAACCATTTGCAAAAGAAATACCCCGTTCACAACTTGTCGACTAGGGTTCACAAACCGGACAGTAATCGAAAACGAAACGAATTTAACAGAATTAAACGGAATTGAATTAAATATTTGATTTTTGATTTGATATGATTTTGACAGAATAAAAATTAAAACGAACCCAAAAGCGAATTCACATCATATATATATATATATATATATATATATATATATATATATATATATATATATATATATATATATATATATATATATATATATATATATATATATATATATATTTTCTATGTATATATAAAAACCGTAAAACTCTTAAGTCTTGACTGGTACAAATATAACATTTTCTAATTTTAAAATTTTATTTGATTCTAAAAATCTATATAATTAAATTAAAAATATATATATATATATATATATATATATATATATATATATATATATATATAAATTATGTAATTAAAGTTATTCGGATCTGCTGAAACCAAACTAAATTCAAAATCGATTTTATCTTGTAAAATTCTTATCCGAACTGAATAAACCGAACAATCCGATAACCGAAACGATAAACGCCCCAAAATCCTACCCCGTATGCAACTTGTCGTCGACTTCAAATAAAGTGAAAAATAGTGAATGTACTTATTTTGTGGATTTTTATATATATGTGGACTGCGTATTGGAAAGTAGAGTGAATTACGTGGATCATCCTTCAGCTAGCTCTTAATATGCAAAAGTTACCCATTCAGAATAAAAACATGCTTCTTAGGTTATTGTTTTAGTGGTTTGCCCATTTTAGTCCTTTTGTCAATGTACCATTTAAATAAATCACTAAAAACGTCTATACTACATTACAAACCGAAAAGGTTACATAGTTAATTTATTTCATCGTCGTCGTCTACATTCCGATCATAACAACCTTTCATCACATGTTCACAAATAGCGGTGGTTCATGAATGATTCTTTTTAATGAGAGTCGTTTAAGATGTAATATCACACACTGAACATTGTTAAGAAAGAACCGACCCAAACTACACAACCATAACTTGGATGTGATTAAACTACACAAAGAATCTATGTGGTTCACACAAATAGGTGTGATGATAACTATTCACATCTACGACTGGATTAAAGAGACATTATAGTATCCAAATTCGAGGCACGTATTTACAATGAAATAAGAGATTTATTATCTATATATATAAGACTAAGGGCGGTGGTTACCATACCCTCACCTTCCACATTAGCGACACATCAACATTCTTTCCCCTCTCACTTCCTCTCACTCTCTCTCACCTTTCACCCGTTTTGGTCACCTTCCCATCACCCTCACATTTTGTTAAAACACTCACTTTATAATACCCAACTAAATACCCACACACATTCACAAACCAAATAAAAAATATTAAAAAAAAAAACATACAGGGTTGCCGAGTGGTGACTCGGTCACCATTCAAACACTTTTTTTCTTATGGTGACGCGTAACTAAGGTGAGAGGAATGAGGGTTTCAAGTGAGGTGAGGCCTCACTCCCTCTCCCTCACCTCCAACTCCAGTTAGCCTAAGGAAGAATTAATACTATAATATAGAGGAGAATTTGCAACCGCCAAATTTACTTTATAAACCCCTTCCATTTACTAGAAGTGTATTCCCTAGGCTTATTATAATCATTAAGTTAGCTTTCCAGACAATGTCGTAGTTTCGACTTAAATTTCTACTCGTCTGGCCTGACGTTCAAGTTCTCATAAATTCTCGATATGTGGCGACGATAGGGATACATCAGACTTCAAAACCCAACATGCACATGTTAATTTTGTTGTTAGAGTAAAAATAGTACTTATTTTAGATCAAGGTTGCCAAAATCGCGAGTTGGTAGTCGGTTAGTCAATCTTTTTGTAGCTTGTAATCGGTATAGGCGGGATTAATCGATGATTAATCGGATTGGCATTTCCGACAAGTTTTGGGTAATTCTGACGATTTTTGGATATTTCAGGCAAGATTTTATTTAAAAGACAACTTGTAATAAGTATAAACATCGACTATAAGTGAATAAAACAAATTTACGACAAGTTTTGGGTATTTCAGACAAGATTTGCAGGTTTTTGACAAGTTTGACCACTGTTGACCGATTTACACAATCAATAGGTTAGTGGCCGATTAACGCCTAGACAACGATTAATTAACTTTGTAGGAATTTTTTTTGCAACACTGGTTTAAATATGGGAAAATGATAAAAAAAAGGCATCGAAGTTGCCACATTTTCTTTTTCTGGGCATCGAACTTTTTTTTTCCTAAAGTAGCCCTAAACTTGCCTAATTTTCCTTTTGTAGCCTCTAATCAGAAATTAATTACATAAATTTACATAAATCGTCCCTGTGGCTCTAAACAATTACACCGTTCATCCTTGAGTCAATTACATAAAAGGTCCCTGTGGCACTAATAATTTACACATTTCGTCCTTGTAGCTATAAACTTAAAGTAATCCAGGAAGCCACCATCCACACTGCCGCCATCCGCCCGCCGCCACCATCCAAAACTTGTGTGCTCCCTGTGTATACAAATGCATAAAACCTTCTAACTCATTTTACAAAAGAATAGATTATTCTTGAAAGTACTTTTAGTAACCATTCATTAGAAAATGTGTTCAAAACATTTGAGCTTTTGAATGGTTAACTCGCCTATTCCAAAGATAACCCACACGAATTTTACCACCTCTTCTAATAACTGTTGTAGTACAAACCACAAATCATTGTTATTCTATTAACATATAGAACTCTGGTCGATAAGCTATCATATAATTCACAAGGACAAGAAAGTTACCAAATCAATTGTCAATGGATTGTTTAAATATTTCCTCGAGAGTTTCTTGACCCACCCGGCATAGTTCGGAGAAAAGCATACTTTGTCTTTCTGCTGGAAGCTTCTCTAAGATATGTTCCACATCTTCCTCGAACCCAACAGCAAGCATTTGATCAGCTTCATCGAGAACCAAGAATTGAACCTCACTCAGTTTTAATCTATTACTTCCAATAAGATCAATAAGTCTTCCCGGTGTGCCAACCACTACATCAACCCCACGTGAAATTGCATTTTTTGCGAAGAACACGAGACCCCACAGTATACCATACGATTGCTCAAATACGGTCTGCAGACTCTTTGATCTCTGTTTCGACGCCTTGCCAATTCTCTTGTAGGTGCAAGTACTAGAACTCTTGGAAGTCGTTGACGCCTTGATAGAAAAGATGTATAGATGTTATTAAAAATATAAAGTAACAAATATGCGAATAAAGATACAACAACACAAAACTTGTTTCATGAGTACCTTGGAGAATTTCTTTCTTCATCATCTTCTGTGAGTCTTTTGATTATTGGAATCCCGAAAGCTAATGTCTTCCCTGTTCCAGTTTTGGCACGGGCAATAATATCTCTTCCTACTATGCAGGGACCAATACAGCTCTCTACATGATACATCAAACTTAAGTAGTCTTATACTTGCACACAAAAAAAATCACATTGATTGAAATTTTACACCTTAAACTACTACCTTTATGCATATATAAGGTTAAATATTTAAGCACCATGGCTTAGCAACCATCTATCACTTTACTACTAAGTTGGGTAACCAACTATCACTGAATTATCATTTTTTGCTACCTAGGTCACTATATTGTTAAGGTGGTTTTGCTTAATCACCCAACCACCTTAAGGTGGTTTTGCTACAAAATTCTAACCTTTAACGATACGAGGGTGTTTGTTAAAGCTTATATAGCCACTTATGCGGTAAGCTTATGGCTTATGTGGTTTTCGGCTTATGTTTCATAAGCTCACTTTTTTAGACTTATTTTGAAACTTTCCGGCCTAGATAAGCTTATCATGTCGTAATAATATATAAAGTCGAAAAGAGTTAAAAATAAAGCCGAAATTACATAAGCTCATAAGCACAAATAAGCCTACACAAACACCCCCATAATAACTTTTTAGCCATAACCTTATCATTTCCCTTATCCAAATTCACCACAAACTAATACTAATACCTAGTTACGATATCTTGCAATTACAATATATAAACACAAACATAAAACACAAAAACAAACACCATACTTGGATAGGAAAAAGCCTAGTAATCTCCTCTTCAAGACTTTGCACCAATCTTTGAGGCAAACCCAAATTATTAATAGCAAGCTCATCACCATCATCACTTTCACTAACCAACTCATCATCATCATTTTCGTGACCCATTTTCATCACTAAACTCACTCTCCTCATCAAAAACACCAAGACCCTTAAATGCTTTCTCACTTAATATCGAATTCGGCGTCACTTGATAGCAGACGAAAAAGGACCCATCGAGAGATTTACACCATTATTTCTAATTCTAAGTCTGATTTCAAATGGGGTTTGTTGTGTAAAGGGGTTGTCGGGGTGTTTTTGTGGTATATGGATGAGACACCTATTAAGGATGATGAACAAGGGGATAAGGTGAGGATGTGAAAAGAGTAGAAGATAGCTTTATGATATAAAGTTACATAAGGACGAACGGTGTAATTGTTTAGAGCCACAGGGACGATTTATGTAAATTTATGTAATTAATTTCTGATTAGAGGCTACAAAAGGAAAATTAGGCAAGTTTAGGGCTACTTTAGGGAAAAAAAAAAGTTCGATGCCCAGAAAAGGAAAATGTGGCAACTTCGATGCTTTTTTTTTTATCATTTTCCCTTTAAATAACTATATAGGTTGTTGGCAAAAGATAGGATAATTCCACACTTTACAAAGACACACCTCTTATGATAGTTAAAGGACCATTTAAGTAAACCACTCATAGAAATGTCCACAAGCCCATAATCCCAACAAACAACAAGTTGCACCAGTTTATGTCTTCATTAAGATTCCAGTTGGTTCCTCAAAGCCACAAGTTAATAATAAAACAACTGGATGACAATATTATACGTAAAATCCCATCTTTTTTTCCTTACCAACCAAAAACACCAAAAATCTAATACTGCAACATGTCTGTGTTATCAATAAATAAATATAAATATATAGTGCAAAAAATAATGTACTAAAACATTTTGTGACCCTCAAACATCATCATCATCATAAACTAGATATATTGTGTTGTGTGTTTAGTTTTTGAGGATGAAGCTGTATGTTATGGCTTCTAATGGATATCTTCCTACCCTTGTGTTTAGTCCTGAACAAGGTTTGAATAGAGTACTAAAGGTGAGTTTCATGATTTTTTGGTTGTGTTTTTTATTGGTTTTGATTGAATTGTGTATTGGTTTAGTACTAGGTTTGGCTTGATGAATCTAGAATAGTGTTTTGTTGTGTCTTTTTTTTAGTTGTTTGTAGTTATTGTTGTTGTTCATGTTGATTGTGTGTTTTATGAATTATGTAAGGTTGGATTGGATTTTGGTTTGTTGGGATAGAGTTTTTTTTGGGTAACATGGTTTCCGACCTTTTGGCCGATTAATACAGTTTTTGACTCAAACCGGGTAAAGCCCTCCCTTTTCAGGAGGTTGGCATGGCCACTTCAGGGTTGTTTGCACATAGATAGTATTTGTGATCTTTTTTTCTTTCTTTGAGGAATGATTGAGAGGCGTAAAAATATGACTAATTTCATGGCTAAACTTGCATGTCGGACTTTTATTGGTTTGTGAATAAGTTGGTCATTTAGCTTTGCAGGATGATGCTGCACACAAGATTAGGCATAAAATTGGATACATCTTTAGGCCTCTTAATCATATCCCTTTGTTTTGTACCATGAAAATATTGTTACATGCTATTATTAAGGCTGGAGGTCGATTCAAACTGGATATGAGAGATTAAATAGGTCAAAATCATATACTTCTTTTTTAGCCATCAGTTAACTACAAAAGCATAGAGCTGAGAAGCAGTTTTTTGGGTGTTCAGGATTGCTTATCCAAACTGTATTTTGAGTATTTGTGAACAATATAAGTTGTTTAAAGGGCAGTGGATACTTCATCCTAGCCTCTTCCAAACTGCTAATCAAAGAGGCAATCCCAAACACCCCCTTATCCGTTCTGAGTTCATATACAAGTTTGAATTATACAATAAAAGTTTGACTCGCTTAGAACCTTACTCAGCTCTAGGAGAATTGTTGTGTGAAAGAACATCTCATCTGTGTGAGAAAAGTGATTAATTTCTGAACCATATAAAATGGCAATTCTGGCTAAAACGTAAAAAGAACTATATATAAAAACAAGACATCTCCGATCTCCAGCGAAAAGAGTCAGTTCGTGTGCTTTTCACTTTTTTTTTGGTTTATATTCAGGGATTTAATTATTATTTTTTTTGTAAAATTTTTATAGACCGTTTTATAAAGTCTTACGTCGTGTCATTAATGCAGGACTCTCAACGTCTCATACCTAACTATGAACTACGAGAGGACTTCATACGTTCAAGTCCTCTAAATATGGGGCCACCACAGACTGCTGAGCCATGGAAACCAAAAAGCGGGTTATTCGACAACAACCAATTTGTTATGATTGACCAGACTAAGACAAAGCCTGCACTCATTGACATCCAAGGTTTGTTTATCTTTACTTAAATTATCAGAAGTGTAACAAACGCCCCGCATCATCATCGATTACTGATGGGTGTTTGGATTTGCGTTTTGAAGCTAATTTTTGCCATTGTAAAGTGACAAACAAAATAGTCTGTTTTTAGTGTTTGTATTAACTGTTTATGCTTCAAATATTTTAAATAAACTTCATATTAAGCCTTATTTACGCACCTTCTAATAAATTTTCTGATTATTTATTGTTGATGACTACTTTCTACAGATTGTTGCCCAAACTCTACGCTTTTCAGCTACAAATTTCCTGTATCAGGATTGATGCAGGTAGAAAAGGACGGACTCGATCTGTTATCACTTTCTGACTTAACACGTCTTAAAACCGTGGCAACAACGGACTACAAGCCATATTTTCCTGACGTGGGTTATACAGATTCTCAGCTTGTTTATCCAAATCCAGAAGTTGGTTCCCGGGAACAGTTAATAGATTTTGTTGGTGATCTAGTTCGTCGTTCTGAAATTACAATTCATGAAGATGGACAAGTGTCGTTGACTGGCTCAAGAAGGGAGATGAAGGACATCCTTTCCATTCTTGCCGAGTTTTATTTGTCAAAAAGCTCAACTAATACAAGGAAACAATCGGTGATACCTTATTTCGATAGGTACGTATGCATGTGTAGTTGCAAAGACAGGTGGGTGGGAAAATGGGGGAATTGCGTCTTTCAGGTCAAAACGAGCAATTTTTTTTTTTTTTAATAAAAAATTGTAAATTCTTTGGAAGGTATTTTTTCATAACACACCAACATAAATTTTCATTTATATTTTGGTCATTTTATACACCTGAGTCATTGAAGAACATCCTTGTGCCCATTTGAATCATTTTGTTAAAAATAACTATAAGAACGTTGAATTTAGATATAAATGTTATATTGTATAAAAAGAATTTAAGAAAACAGGTTACAATCCTTTCAATGACTAATGATTCCGATGTGCAAATAGGTGTACAATGACGAAAACGGGATAAATTAAAAAGCATTAAGGTATTTTATGCAGCATATTAGTCATTAATGTGTATAAGCTGATTTTCAAATTTATATTATGTCGATCTGTTTTTTTTATAAAGTAATACTGTATAACTTAATGCATTAAAAATACATTTTGGAAGACTTCGGACGTGTTTGACCCCTTTAAAATATAGCCACAGTCAAGTTGTTTACAAAAATGATGTGATCTAAACAGGCCGTACTTCCATGAAACAAGCTATTATGGTTCTGCCTTGGAGCTTGAAAACGTGATTGTTGCTCCTCCGAAGAGGTAAGACTATTTCTTTTATATCATGATATAACCGTGTCGGTTCTTAACATTTTAGGTTTAAAAAGCTAAGAATGCTTTACTCAGTTTGATGTCCCTCTGAATACTTGATTTATGAGGTCAAACTGGCCGTTTCTTGAAGTCAAAATTTTGATACGGGTTACAAGTACCCTTTTCTTTTCTTTTTTCCATGCAAAGATAAACCATATTATATATATTTTTCGTTCTTATCCTTTTTGATATACGATTCTTGCGCCCTAATAATTTCATATAATGTAACACAGCCCTGAGAAGACCAAACACAAATCACAAAAAAAGAAGGGAACCCGTAACAAGACATCAATCAAGCACAGAAGTAACTACAGTCAAGCATGTGAAAGCCTTTTATCAATCATAGTCGACAAAAACCGAAACAGTAAAGCAGCTATTCCCGTCCTTAAAAAATCAGGTCCCGAGCTACCAAATCTTTTAACACAATTCTCAGCCAGCATTGCTGGAACAGGAATTGCTGTTCTTTTCTCGGTTGTGTGTAAGGTAGCAAGTGGAAGAGTGCCATTTTGTTCATCAAAACTGTTGAACACGGGCCTTGGGCTAGGTCTGGTGTGGCTCTCGTGGGCAGTTAATAGAATGAGGGATACTATCGTGATGATTAACAAGAATTCAAGTAAGAAAACGGGTTTGAAAGATGAGGAAATGATGCAGAGATTGGATGGAAGTGTGAAAGAAATTTACTTTAGAGCGGCGACATTGATGGCAGTGATGGTGTTGAGGCTTGCTTGAAGAAAATAGTCAGGATCATGTGAAAATGTATCATGTTGTAAATCATTGGGGTTAAATTAGGGAATGGATATATTGATTTGGAGTTGATCTTCGTTTCAATGGAATTTTGCCTGGAATAAATACTCGTAATGTAATTTTGGAATTGTTATATAACTTGTAATGTTATTTTTGCCGATGCCCAATGCCAAAACAGCTTCACTAACACGCTTGGTTTACACATGATTTGAAAACTGGAAAATGATTCACATTTGTAATTTTTAGAAATGACTTGAAAAAAAGGAAAGATGAGAGGTGGCTTGTAAAGTATTGAAAGTATACAGCAATTCATATAGCAACAGTCTACATGGTTCATGGCTTGATCAAGTAGCTAGAATCATTGAGACCGTCGTAAAAATGAACTAAAAAGTAATAGGCTGACGACTACACATCTATTAGGGTCACCAACACGCTTGGTTTACACATGATTTGAAAACCGGAAAATGGTTCACATTTGAAATTTTTAGAAATGGCTAAAAAGTGGAAGTTGAGAGGTGGCTTGTTAAGTTTCGAAAGCATAATGCAATTCATATAGCAACAGGCTACATGGCTTGATCAAGTAGCTAGAATCATTGAGACCTGTCATAAAAATTAAGAACTACTGTAAAAAGTAACAGGCTGACAAGTACACATCTATTAGGGCCATCATGAGAAGATAAACAGGTTAGATAACAGGTTTTAAGCCACGAAGGCTTGTTATCAGCTGACAGAACACTTGGGGAAAAAAAAAAAAACTACCTTCTTTTTTGGCATAGCCGTGTCATATTACACTTTAAAAGAGATGACTTGATACCTTGACTTAAAATAACACATGACAGGACACAACTCGCAAGGTTGACTGAGACTCCAAAACCTACATTTTGTTTGCATCATGAAGGTTTGATTCTCTTGAGCGAAATCCAGTTTGTTTTTGCATCATGAAGGTGCATCAAGATTGAGATGAAGATTGTTAACCTGAGCCTTAACTCATCTTTGCTCGGGTCTCTGCAGCTATACACCGTACTATCCAAGCAGCTATACACCGTACTACCCAAAAAATTTAGCTTCTAATTCGTGATAGAAAGTAGTAAATGGGATTTAACCTAGCTAAGGCAAACAAAATGTAGGTTTTGGAGTCTCAGTCAACCTTGCGAGTTGTGTCCTGTCATGTGTTATTTTAAATCAAGGTATCACCATGGCGCAAGTTTAGAGCATTAAATGAACACATTTGCTTCCTTAAATAATTTTATTTTTTATATAAATAGCAATAAGTTTGGTAAACATCACAAATTTAGAAAACCATTAATATCAACTAACATGTAAATATAATAATTTTGATTTGTTGAATGATTAAAAGCTTGTGCCACCATGGCACAAGTTTAAAAAAAAAAAACAAAAAAATTTTGAGAATGAGCTCTAGACGCATCACAACCATTTTCAGGGTGTTTCTAAACCAAATTGAACAAATGCTTAAAACCAAATTCCTAATTACATGTGGAATTTAAAATGATGCCCGATTCTGTTTGACTCTATCTGAGAATAATCCGGCTTTGTTATTCTATCAAAAGTTTAATGAACAATTAGAACAAGATGAAAGCTCTCTCTAAGTTCACACCACTTAAATATGCTATTCATTAAAGACAAACAACAAAGGAATGTTGCAAAATTATGTCTCTTATCTGAGAACCAAGTGGACAAAATAGAAAAAATAAAATATAACGCAATGATTCCGTTTTATCAGCTTATGACCTTTGAGACTACTCCGGCACCGACTGTCCTGCCTCCTTCTCTCAGAGCAAATCTTTGCCCTGTAACCAAAAATTAAACCATATAAATGCAACGTCATATACACTAGCATGCAGTCTTCAGTAGATTAAGTTGACAACGAATCAAACCGTCACTCAATCCACTTGATTACAATAACAATGTAAATTCATTTTTGATAAAAGCTGTTTAGGAGATTTTAAGTGTTTACAAACAATTAGGATGTCTAAAACATAACCCAAATCTGTTTTAGCCGCTAAACCTGTTTTATAAGTTACAGCTAAAACATAACCCAAATCAACCCATATATAGGTAACTAGGTCAAAGCTACAACCTCAACATATAAGTGCGAAAACCAATAAACAAAGTATAGAGAATATGTAATATTTGTACAGTGTGCATGATAATTAGAGTGTTATGCGTGTCACATACCTGGTTCTAGAACAACTGGTGTAATAAGTTCAAAAGCAGCAGTGACATTGTCTCCCAGCATAACCATCTTTACGTTTTCAGGCAAATCTACTTTCCCGGTGACATCAGCCGTCCTCAAATAAAACTGAGGTCTGTAGTTTGAGAAGAAGGCTGTATGACGACCACCTTCATCCTTTGTGAGAACATAAATTTCAGCCTCAAACTTTGTGTATGTTTTTACACTACCAGGCTTTGCGATGACCTGTGCAAAACGAAGATAATAAACAAATGGTCGTTAATCAAGTTGCAAAACTCATGCTTATACTGTTATACGTCAATGATGTGGTATCAATTTGTATTGGGTCGCAAAGATAGAAACTTGAAAAAAGATCATAAAAGAAAAATGGGTGTGGTGAAAATAATCTTAAGTCTAAACAAAAGATAATGACCAGCCATGCTAAAAATTAGATCAACTTTGCCCCATCCAAAATTGCTAAAAATTAGATTAACTTTGCCCCATCCAAAATTGGTAAGCTTAAAAAGAGTTGTAAAACTAAGTAGACTCCAACAAATTCAATTACCTGTCCTCGCTGGATATCAGTCCTGCTTATACCACGTAAAAGGAGACCGACATTATCACCAGCCTGGGAAACAAAGAAAAAAAATATAAAGTCAACATCACATGGAAGATCAATAGCTAAGGTTATAAAAGAAATATCACTTACTTCTCCGTGATCTAAACTCTTCTTGAACATCTCAACACCAGTGACCGTAGTTTTTTTCGAACCCTACAAGTACAAAAACTAATATTAAGGATCCACTCCAACAGAAGCTGATTACTCAGACAAACAAGTCCGATAAACACAATGAAATAACCTGCATCAACCCCATGATCTCAACTTCCTCCCCAACTTTAATCATCCCTTGTTCAACACGAACAGTAGCCACAGTACCACGTCCCTACATAGAAAACAATTATGATATAAGGTATATTAGTATGCCTTTTAGGTTGGAAACAAATAAACATTATACATTGGGATAAGGGTACCAACAATTATAGTCATTAGTTTATGATACATGGTAATCCTTTTAAAGTTCAGTTCTTTATTTTCATAACTGTTTACTAATGCTACCATACCTCAGAAAAGAACCTGACTTATTAACATAAAAAGACATATTTAATTAGGAGATCATGGTAAATACCGCAATTGAGAAAACGTCTTCTATTGGCATTAAGAATGCCTTTTCCTTTTGGCGCTCAGGTGTAGGAATGTAATCGTATACAGCTTCCATCAACTTCAGGATGGCCTTCTTCCCAATTTCATCGTTCGTTTCTTGTAATGCTGATAAGGCTGATCCTCGTACAATGGGAATTTCATCCCCTGGAAACTTGTAGAAGCTAAGAAGTTCTGCAACAATCACAATTTGAGGTGGATCAGTAAGCGTCGTATTACTAATTAAGTTTACTCTAACCTTGAACAAGTGAGAAGATTGAATTTTACCTCGAAGCTCTAGTTCCACAAGTTCTAGCAACTCAGGATCATCAACTGCATCCACTTTATTCAAAAAGCACACAAGTGACGGCACACCAACCTGCACAGTGGCATAGGCATGATTCTAGTTTCACTGAACAGCATGAGGTTAATGGGAAGATACTCACAGTTCAGTGAGCTACAAGCAGAAACAAACCTGTCGTGCAAGAAGGATATGTTCCTTTGTTTGTGGCATGGGTCCATCAGGTGCAGACACAACCAGAATCCCTCCATCCATTTGAGCAGCTCCAGTGATCATGTTCTAAAAATAAAGCAAATCCATCAGAAACTGCAACACGTACACAAAGCCATATATGTATGAAAGATTTACATGGCGAAACAACATAATCTGTTAATTATGGACCCAACAAAGCAAAGCAAGCTGGTCAATTCAAGGTAGCTAACTTTTATGATCTAATATTCCACCTTCAATGCGTAACTAATAGTGTAATTATATCTGTAACCTTGACCAATATAACCAGCATATAAAAGATGTCTTACTTTAACATAATCAGCGTGACCGGGACAATCGACATGAGCATAATGCCTTTTAGCGGTTTCATATTCAACATGAGCCTGCATAAACAAACCCAAGAAAAAAAGACATGAACAACATAGTTGAATCACAAACAAAAAGAACTACATTTAAATAATAATAAAAATAACGCACCGTTGCAATTGTAATTCCTCTCTTTTTCTCTTCAGGAGCCTTATCAATTTCATCAAAAGCTATAGCCTTGGCCTTCCCTTCATCAGCGAGCACCTAAAAGAAAGCATATAATTAATACATACATAGAGAAGATATAACAAGAAGTAATTGGCGGAATCAAGTAAGTAATCCAACCTTGGTGATAGCAGCTGTGAGTGTTGTCTTTCCGTGATCAACGTGTCCAATTGTCCCAACGTTAACATGAGGTTTTCTGATACAAATAAATGACACGATAAGATATATGCAATAACATTTTTGCTATTTATTGGTTTGTAAAAAAATGGGTCCGTACGAAAATGCTGACACATAGTTTAGGCATACAACTAGACATGTTTTTCTACATCGTACTCAGTCTACATTTCGACACTCACACGTACAAAATACGAGCCATAAAATAGGACATATTAGAAACAATCGCATTAGCCAAGCCTCAACTTTTAATCAAACCTATCGGGCGTAGATTTCGAAACATTTTTTCATTACAACCAACATTAATCTGACAGTCTCAAATCATAACACTAATACCAACTGACAAAGACATACATTATATGATATTGTAGTACAGTACGTGGTAAAATTTAAACCACTAGTACTAATTATTCAATTAAATCACGTGTTGAAATTGAAAAAAAAAAAAAAGATATAAAAATGAGGAGTGTTACGTTCTGGTGAAAGTAGCCATGGATCTCCACCAAGGATTTGAATTAACATCATTTCCTGAAGAAATGGAATCAAAAGTAGAAACAACGGAAGATGATGATGAAATGACAGATCCTCGACACGTGGATCGTAGTTGTGGAGATAGGTTGAATAACCGTCTTGAATTAGGGTTTCTAAATGCTGCTACAGACGCCATTCTTTTCTTTTCTAAAAGAGGGGTTTTGGTTGGGTTTTACGGATTTGGAAATGGAACAAAATAGCGTCAAGGGTTTTGTTTCACTGTTTGTTAGTGGGCCTATCTCTGCTATTGGGCTTTTATCCTCATTTTCACCTAACTAGTAAAGTTTGAACTCTTAACCTCATGTGAGGTAAGTGCCTTTTCATTTACCTAATTAATTTGGTCTTGTTTGTATGAACATGTACACTTGTACATGAGCTTACGAGTCGGCTTATTTTGTATCTCATTAGTAGAGGTGGCAAAACGGGCGGGCACGGGCTAGAATGGAAACGAGCTAAACGGGCACATGTTATACAAATTGCTTAATAAAAGACCAAAAACGACGAAATAAATTTCTTAAACGTAATATCTTATTTATATTAAAAAAAAAACTTAAACATATTATATAAAAAATAATTTCATTAAAACGATCGTGATGTTCTACAATTGAGTAAAAAAAATGTGCCCGTTAGTGCCCATTTAAGTTTCCAATGGGCTATATTTACCCATTTCAAAAAAAAAAAGGGCTAAATGTGCCCAAATCTTTTAAAAATTTGCCCATTTAGCTCATTTTTTTGCTTTTAGGCACATTTTGCCACCTCACTCATTAGTTATTAGTATAATTTAAAGACGAAAAATAAGAGTATAAATTGGCAATAAGCTGAAAACAAGTCTAAAATTCAACCCTATGTGGTCTTTGGTCTTTAACGACAAAAGCCTAATGTGTTGCCGTTATTGCTGGAGTTTAATATCATAGAAACAAAAAACAGGATAGTTCCAATCTGGTTTATATCGTAGTTAAACCTCCATTCTGTTTCCTTCCATTTAAATTTCTGCCCAAATTGTCACACCCAATGGTTTAGGTCTGTTTGATAGATGTTTAGTCACTTTTTAATAGGAACAAGAACGTGTTTATATAAGCAAAGATACTCCTGCGTACCACGAGTAATAACTGTTAGTTTTATGGATATAAATTAGTAGACGTGAGTTAGGATCGAACTCGAGACTATGGGATTGCACACTTTACGTATGAGAATTTAAAGTTAATAATTAAATATAAATGTTATATTTATTTATTTATTAAACGAAATAACTAACGGAAGTTAAGTAATTAATGTAATGGACTAACGGTCGTTAAATGTTTATGGAAAAGGATCAAATTGCAAAAGTTGGGAAGGTTCCGGAATCCCTTTAAGGAACTCCAAACCGATCGGCCAAACACCATAGGGACACAAAACAAGGAAAGAAAACCAACTTGTTCACCAAGTTTGCTTGTGTATATATACAAGGCTAGGGGTTTTATTTTTCCATCTCTTGTGCTCATAAGCTAAACCCTAAAATTGTTTTGTGTGTGTTTTCTTGTCCAAAACCGATCGGCCATCCTCTTGGGTGTCGATCTAAGTCTTTTCCACAAAACAAGTTATTTGTTTTATAAAAACTAGCATTACTTTAATTCGGTTTAGTACGTGTGTACAAGAACATTGTAATAACATACTTTGTTATTATCTTGGATTGAATTACAAAACGGTAAGGGGTAATTCTTATAATCCTATAAACCCTAATTAGGGTTCATCCTAATTGCTAGTTTGTGGATTTGATTCTTGTTCGGCTAGAATCAAGTAAGGTACGCATATTTTACTCTTTAGTTAATTAATTATTCATTATATGTTCCTATACGCTTCCGCACTTACTTTGATGTTTATTGTTTATATTTATGATTAGTCATGTTATATAATTCCAACAGTGGCATCACGAGTCATTGGTTTTTAATGAGTAATTAATTACTAAACACGTAAAAACGGATATTGTATTGTGTTTGATATGATTTATTCTAGGGTTTTTGTTATGATTATATAAACCCTAATTTTAGGGTTAGGGCTTTTGCCCTAATTTGGTTTTAAAAATCTATTATGGATCGAAAATTTTTTATGGGTGGAAACCCTAAATTTTTTTAATCGATTTTCTTAAATTTTTTAGGGTTTATATTAATTGTTAAGTTATCTATATCGAAACCTAGATTTAATATATTTGTTACGGGATAAATTCATGAATAAAGTGTTATGTGACATGGAATTGTATGCGATCTTGTGACTATTTGTATAATTGTTATGATGTATCCATGATTATACATGCATGTTAGTCATGGATAAGTTGCTTTGCGATATTAATTGTTAAGTTTTATACACATGTATATTTATGATAAATCTTGAATTGGGGAAAACTCCAATTATATACATTAATGAATCAATTATGTGCAATTTGGTATATCATTAATTATGGGTTTACGCAATCGATTTGTCGATGTATGTGGCTCACTCTCAATTGAGAGAGTGAAAGCCCTAATTAATATATACATTAATTTAACCTAGATATTGATTATTAATAGAGTTTTATCGAATAAGTTGCATGTGGCTACTTGTTTACACGTATAAATTGTTTATTATGTGCGCATTGTTTTTTAGTAGTTTATTTTTTATTTATTACTTGTTTGTTTATTATGTGCGACAGTTTTAAGCAAAGGGTAATTTTGAATAGAAAAATAATACGGACTAAACAATGGCGAAATTTATTTGTTTTGGAAGAGTTAAGTTTTCAATAGTTTAATTGATTGGTGACTTTGGTACAATGACTGAACGGCTCACCCATTCGAATGAACTATAAATGGGTTATTTAAGAAGTGCTACGAGCACACTGAATGGATGTCTAAGGTTATGCTTTGCGCTTACCGGTCCTCCGCCCTCTGTAAGTTCGAATGGAGCTACTTAGTAAGCCATAAAAGTACAAGCTCATCTTAAGGGCGAATTAGTTTTAATTCCATGCGCCACTTCCGTGGTAATTATCCGAAACACTAAGTGTTTACACTTATGCAAAAGTACGGTATAATGGACGATAATTAACGCTAAATTCCTTGATTGGTGAACCCAATACCTCAATCAAAACTTTGATAATTTGATCTTTATGAATTGGTAATAAAAAGTTTTTTATTAAAATTATGCTACAAGATGAATGCATGACATCTTTGTACATATTTGATTTGACCACATAAAATCAAAACTAGTACCCTTTTAAATTAAGGTATATGCCATCTAATTAAAAGGAACACTTGAAGTTGCAATTTACGTCATGACAGTACTTGGCGAGATTGTAATGGAGAGGTAAATCTCTATGTAAAGTCAGACCTGACATGGACATATTTGCGTTCTTTAGTTAGACACTTAAGTTGAGTAGGAAGTGAGACCTGACTCAAGGCATAAGATGGGATGAAACATGTTTATATTTGCAATAGCGTTGGAAAATATAAATCCCATAATGATCTAGGAATTGGAAATTGTTTGCCAATTATTGTTCGACAGATTACCATATTATTATGTGCTTTCGTTACTAGCAGATCAACTGATGTAATGGAACTACGATAATTTGGATCCTAGTTTTCGAGAAAATTCTATGGTTATATGAATATTACCTTGGGGTATTTTATTTTCTTGAAAAGTATAATTATCGAAAATACTAAAATTGAATTTTGCTAATTCTTTAAATGTATTAATGCAACATTAAACCGTAAACGAAGGTTATTCCTGTATTGGTAAATTGATCTACACCTGTAAGGGTTTTGGTAGAGTCAACTTTGCTAAAAGGATAAACCTAGTCCTCTTTATATATAAGAAAGAGTGAGATTCAATCCTATTCCTTTTCATGAATGAAGAAAGGTATGATAGGACAATTAGAATTGTCTAAATTCTAAATACATAACTCGAAAGCAAATTTTAATAGTTAAGAAAATTGCATATTTCTGAGTTATTAAATTAGAAGCTAGACTAATTACTGCATAATTGGTAAAAGACAAACTAGCATATTTTATCTAGTTGTTTTGTTTTGACCATTTAAAAGTACTACTTACAATTGTTGGAATAGTAGAACTATTAAGAAAGAAATTGCATGCCCAATTATTTCAAGTTAATAGCATTGATGAATAATTCATCATCTACATAGTAGAATACATTCTTTTAAGTACATAAGTAATTGTTATGTATGGACTTTCTCAAAGGTGTAGGAAGTAAATAATACACTACTTTCTTTCACTGGTTAATGAAACACTTACAATGTTGTCAAATCCAGTGGGAGTATTGTTTTTATTATTGAATAAAGAATTAATGTAATGATCTCTTATTCAGTGGGAGTTACAAGCTTTGTCATCTTGGTAGTAACCCATATTATCTCTAGAATGTCTTAAGATAATTACTTTCCACTTGTAGACACTTATGTTTTCAAGGATAGTCATGTACGTTTCCTTATTAGACAATGAAGTGGTTCTACATCTACTAGTTATGCTAATATCAATGACACAATCATATTAGTCACATAAACAAACATATGTCGTGTTGTTTATCTGATACATGATGTTGTTCAATGCACAAGTGGGAGAAATCTATATTGTGTGCAAGGGACAACATATAGGTATATGATTTAATGGATTCTCTTGACTGCAAGGTAAGAGACCAACATTCTAATATAACTTGTACATATCTAATTCAAGAAACACTTGGTGTTGCAATTTACGTCATGTGAGAACTTGGCAAGATTGCAACAACAAAGTAAATCTCTATGTAAAGTGAGATCTTGCATGGACATATTTGCAGTTTCTAAATTAGACAAGTATTTAGAACATGTGTCAAAATGATATATAAGATTACTTTAAATTAAATATTTATGTATTATTAGAATGACATAAATGAACTAATCTAATACTACTTCAATTTGTTTATTTATGTATTTTGGAATGACATAAATGAAAATAATGTAGTCCTACATTATTGTGAAGTAAAATAAATTAACTTGAAATTACTATTGAAACCAAGAGTTGTGTTCATAATTACTTTAGTTAAACATGTTTATGATTCATTGTAAAGACATAAACATAAAGTCTTTTAAGACTTATAATAAAGTAAGACGTTAACTTGTTATGTTTTTTAATTAAGACATATACATGTAGTCATTGAGTTGATCAATGATTTATAACGTATAATGGGATTATAACAGTTTATGTTTCTTGTTGAAACATGGATATGAAGTGACTTGGTTAAAAGGTACTTGTGTTATAAAGCATGCAATTGGATTGGAAAGTCTATTATACCATTAAGTTGACTTAGTTGGTAAATAGGTAAGCCAAAAGGAATATGTGTATCTTATATATTGTTGGATTGTCTTACAATATTAATTCTAATGAATACCACAAGTTGATGGTATGTTCAGTTAGGAGAATCAAACTCTATTTGATTTGTTTGATTTATGATAACCATAACTTCTTTCTTAAATAGTAACAAGGTTAGAAATTGAGTATGGATTGAAGATACTCAATATGACTCCAACCTAGAAGATTAATAAAACACCATTTTATTATGGAATGTGATGAATCACATTAAGTTTTAAAATTGAAGATTCTGAATTTGTTAAACTATTTATGAATAGGTTATTAACAAAGTAAAGTCATGAATTATCAATGTGTATTTGTAATGTCCCAAAAAGAGAACAATATATAGTTTTGTTCTAATTGCTAAGTATATATAGATAGTCTATATATTACAAAAGGCAAGTGGGAGTTTTTTTATCTTGAAAGATAAAATTACAAGATACATAATCTTCTAAAACACACTAGTAAATATCATGATGAGGTTAGACATGTAAATGATAAACCTCATAATGATGGAATTTTCATTCATAGATCTGCAAGGATATCTCAGATATTTGACATATATGCTGAGAAATATGAGTTACAGGATTCTAGTAAACCTGATAATCATTATGATGGATTACCAAATATTGAATTGGGTAAATTACTTATACTATGAATGTTAAAGATGCTGTCCATAAAGATAATCAATTTTGAAAATTTGGTTTATTTTAATAGTTAGACTAGAGAATGGAAATGAGTTTCTTCAAAGAGATGAAAAACCCTAGTAGTTTGAATTTCTATGTAGAAATCATATGGGCAATATTGTACACATATTTAATGCATGTCTTATGACAAGATTATTAATCATACTTAAGCAATTAATTGTGATTGAATATTCTTTTCTAGACACATTAAATATATAAAGATAATAATGGTCATACTTGTTTTCATTAATATGAAATATGACAATGAAATATCAAAACTCTTTCTTGAGAAATTACTTGAGCGAGGACGGTAAGTAATTGAAAGGTTTTTTGAATTCATATAATCTTTGAAAGTGTACGAAGTGCAAATAATTCATGAATGGATAAATGCATGCATCTATGAAATTATTCTTATGTTTAATTATTAAATCTTAGTTTTGATTTATAATTGAAATAAGATAAATTTTAAGTATTCCTGAAAGCTAGTGGGAGTATTATGGTAAGGTTTTTAAATCTTATATGTTGTATAACATATAGGAAGTAACATTCCTTGTAAGCTAAAATGTTAAGTCTTAGATTGGAATGAAACTTCATTTATAAGATTTAAGAATTAAAACATACAACCTTGGAATATATGTTTATTATTAATAAACATGTGCAGTAAAATAAATGATTCTAATAAAACATGATATATCATTTGGGAAATGGATAAATATTTTTTGACAAGATAGAACGTGAATGAATTCTAAGTTTGACCTGAAGATTCATCATGTACATCATGTAGTGTATTCAAATTGTTGTATCAATCTTAAATGATAGATGATTTGACAACATTGATATCTAACTAAAGGTTATTAGATAACTTGTGTAATGAATATTCTAATAGAATTACATCCTCACAGCCTGGAATTGCTCCTAGATTCTATAGATGAACAATATGTCAAATGTTGTGAAAATTGTCATCAGCTTTAAACTTGAAAGTTAGGAAAGCATCAAACATTACACAATGAGATATTAAAGTTTACGGAGTTTTAATAAGCATATTGTTGTTTGTATACAATGATGCTGGTTTAATTGAGATGACACTCAATACTAGTCATGGTAGGATTTCATCCTTGTTAATGGCCATGTGAACTAGTTGTGCTACTAAGAGCACAGTTGCATTATACATTAAAAGAATAAGAATACTTTAAACTTTAAAATGTTTGAAAGTTTAAATTGTCATAAATTGGTGATAGAGGATGTCAAACACTTTATGAATTATTATGTGAATTGTTGAATGCACACATACAAGGACTTCATTAATTGAATTCTTGAAATAAGTATTCTCAAAATTATGATAGATCAAGTTGGTTGATTTATGCCTTGTCAACAAGTATGATTGTCATTACTTGAGGCATAATTCATCAACTGGAATTTTCATGCATTGATCTATTTGGTATTTGGATAAGGGATGTTAAACAATTGTTATAATAAATCAAATACTTGGTATGTTTGATTTTATAATATATTGTAACCTATATTTGCATGTTTAATCCGTGAATAAATTTATTTATTCTAAATCGTCCGTTGTCAATTAATGATATGGGAGTATCATTAAACTAAGACAAATCTGAGAGATATGGTAGAATATACTTGAAAGTATATTGATGAGAAAGCATACCAATTCAGATGATATTCAATGAATTGAATATAGGACTTATCCCAACTACATAATTTACTTTGTTGTGTAATTTTTGTTATAACTTGGATATTGTTATAAGTAAATTATGAATAGTTATCCTCAGACTTGAGATACCAGATAAGTGTCATGAATGTAGTGCACTTCTGTGGAACAACTTAACGCTATACGTAACTGGTAGTCATAAGGGTTGTTTCCTGAAGTGTTGCAAAGTTTATGAGTTATTCTCGTAGTCAAGATAGAATTTGTTCCTTCAAATTTATTTTGGAGTTTAATACTGCTGGGCCCCCTCGTAGGGTTGACAAGATGTTTGTGTGGCCACACCCAAAATCTCCCTAAATATGTTTAGAAGATTTGGTAATCTTGTTCAATCACTAATAACGAGAAACAGAATAGTTGAATAAAGAATGACTTAATTCCATATCTTTATTTAACATGGTATTAGAAACAAAAGGATAATAATAATGAGAAATCATTAAAAGGTTTTCCAGGAGCCTTGCTCGAGTTGTACTAGAGGCATCGAAGTGTTGCTAGACGCTAACCGAATGTGATCACTCTATTAAGATAAATCCAAGTGGGAGCTGTTAGTTTTATGGATATAAATTAGTAGACGTGAGTTAGGATCGAACTCGAGACTATGGGATTGCACACTTTACGTATGAGAATTTAAAGTTAATAATTAAATATAAATGTTATATTTATTTATTTATTAAACGAAATAACTAACGGAAGTTAAGTAATTAATGTAATGGACTAACGGTCGTTAAATGTTTATGGAAAAGGATCAAATTGCAAAAGTTGGGAAGGTTCCGGAATCCCTTTAAGGAACTCCAAACCGATCGGCCAAACACCATAGGGACACAAAACAAGGAAAGAAAACCAACTTGTTCACCAAGTTTGCTTGTGTATATATACAAGGCTAGGGGTTTTATTTTTCCATCTCTTGTGCTCATAAGCTAAACCCTAAAATTGTTTTGTGTGTGTTTTCTTGTCCAAAACCGATCGGCCATCCTCTTGGGTGTCGATCTAAGTCTTTTCCACAAAACAAGTTATTTGTTTTATAAAAACTAGCATTACTTTAATTCGGTTTAGTACGTGTGTACAAGAACATAGTAATAACATACTTTTGTTATTATCTTGGATTGAATTACAAAACGGTAAGGGGTAATTCTTATAATCCTATAAACCCTAATTAGGGTTCATCCTAATTGCTAGTTTGTGGATTTGATTCTTGTTCGGCTAGAATCAAGTAAGGTACGCATATTTTACTCTTTAGTTAATTAATTATTCATTATATGTTCCTATACGCTTCCGCACTTACTTTGATGTTTATTGTTTATATTTATGATTAGTCATGTTATATAATTCCAACAATAACTTGGCACGTTGGCTATAAGATCTTCAAACAGAAGTGTACCAATCTAGGCGACACTTTAATCTAAACCATTGAAACCGAACCCACGTGACTCAGAAACTCACATCAGATTCCCTCTCATCACATACACGCATTGATACAATAGCTATCAACATGACAACTTACTCATAAAAACAACCCATTTTGCCTGTTTAGAAATGCAACGACATAAGCTTAAAAGATGCCATTGCTTTTTGTTTGTTTTCTTCTTCTTTTTGTCTAATAATTTCGATCTATTTTATCAAGGAACGAATAAATCTTAAGTTTTCAAAACGGTAAACAGTTTCAAAGAATCCAAACTGTTTATTTTGCAATACAGCCTTTAGATCATTATATTCAGACATTTTAATCAGTATGGTACCAATTTAGTTTCATAATCATATCTAGCACACTAACTGTTACTAAGACGGTTTAAATTTTTTTGATAAAAAGTGTTTTGGGCCAACCTAACATGTTTTTAGTACAAAAGGTGTTTTTGGTTAGCCAACCCGTTTCAACTTGTACCAAGTTTATTAATTTTGACACGAACTCGTTTAGACCCATTAAAATTAACCTGTCTACCCATTTACCACCTCTATATTTCACCTTGACAAAAATTGAAGCAATCAAGATTCCTAGAATTTTTGTTGCATCTTTAGACTTTGAAAGCCAACGCGGGAATCATATTCTTCTTTTTGTAACGTTTAGCACACAAACATCTTATTAGCAAGGAGTCTTAAACCCGCAATCATTAGTTTAAGGGACTCCATTTACCAATTGGCCTATAAAGAATCAGATTCTACCTGACACTAGTTAAAGAAGTAGCTATTTTCGCTTTCTTTTTTTAGCTAGGCTTGAAAACGATGGCACGCGGTAGTGGAATAGAATCCAAACTCAATAGATAAACTAGTTAGATGTGTGATCAGAATAGTTCTTGGATGCCTTTTAGAAGAATTGCCAAACCTTTTTTGACAATTTCATTATTTTTTCCTTGAAACTGAAGATCAAATCATGGATTGCGTGTCCCCGTCGCCTATTAAATGACCAAGAATCCTCTAAACACATCAAAAACCATCACATGGCGAAAAACCAATCGAGTCAAACCACTTCAAGGAGTTCATGTGAAAAGATACGTAAAGCTACATTCGGAAGATTTCGTCGTGTAGACATTTCAGTATCACCTAAACCGCATGTTTCCTACACTCAACCAGTGGCTCTTAACCAACTCATTTTGCCAAACGAGATCCCAGTCGAGTTTGGCCCACCACCGGAGGTAAAATCTGTTAAAAATGTCCACTTTTCTTCAGAGAATGCCACGAAAAACAACCATGGAACTGGTGGCAAGGAGTTGGTTCATCAAAAGACATTTGGTGACTCAAGGTTCGATAGCTTTATTGATCGTACGAAGCTGAAAATGAGTGCTCCATCGAATGTTGGTGGTGCAAAAAACATGAATAGGCATGATACTTTCAATGATAAGGTAACAAATTTTATTGATCGTGCAAAGCTAAAGTTTAGAGCTGCAGCTAATATGGGTGATAATGGGGGTAAGCAAGATTATTGATCAAAGTCAACCACCATGAAAATAAGCTTAAAGTGCAACAAGGTTATGGTGGTTTGCATGAACTAAAATTGTAGTATGTGTTATTATTGGTCTGATCTGGTGTATTATTGTTATATATATGCGTGTTTAAAGTACATTTTGTTATAAATATCATGTGTTTCTGTTTGAAAGAAGTACAGATTTGTATATTCTATTCATGGTTCAGCCAGAACAATATTACTATGGTTCAACAATTTGGCATACCTGAAACTTTTGAAACCAAGTAATTCCTTTCGATTAATGATTTATCTGAGAAACTAGTTTTAGTAGATGAACTGAACCTTATATATACAAGGTACACTGAATTTCTTGCCACTTTGCTTCTTTATTTTCTTCTTGTACCGTTTAGACGTTGGTTTTGTTTATGTCAAACAGCCAAACTAGCCAAACCACGATTGTGCACCGCTTGCCTTATTTGGCAATGATATAACTTACGGATCTAAGCAATCACACCAAGAGCTCAGCCATCATGTTCAAATTATGGTTGTGTGTGTGGTACCATGTAGTATTAACAATGTAAAATTATGGAGCGTTCATATGAGGAAGGAACCCAAAGAATATATAGCACATTGGTCGTAGTTTATCCAAGAACGAAACATATGCCAATAATCTAATACTTAAGTAGTTAAGTTTATGAACCATACAATCAAACACAATAAGCGAGTTATCAACCATATGTTATGGGTTGATGTGCTCAAAGCAACGAATATTATAGATCATTGTATATGCAAATCATAAATTTGCATGGAAAACGACTTGCAAGAGATGGTAAAACAGCGACAAACTACACGGCTGTGTGATATTGAAGGATTGATAGACGTCGGAAAAAAGGCATAAAAATGATAGTGAAAGACGTCGTTAGAATCACTTTTGATGTAAACGTGTTACATGGAACTAAGAGGTTTTGGCTGCGGTCGTGTGATGTTTACAAGCTGTTCTTGTGTAGTTTTCAATTATGGCTTGTTTGTCATATGTACTAGTTTGGTCTTGCAATTTGTTTGAATTTTGATTGTACTAAGGTTTGGTCCTTTTGGATCATACCCGAAACTGACGGGGAAACCAGAAACCCGAACCCGTTGAGTCGGGTTTGCGGCGGGTTTCCGGGTTTGGAGGCGGGTTTGGGTGAAGATATTTTTTTTTTCGTGTACATGTTCGGTGATTGGTTCTGATAATACCCGTCCGATTACATGTAGTCTAGCCATAACCCGTTTACCCAAATCCTTACCGTCTATGTTGTTATTATTTAATTAACTTTTATATAAGATTGAAGAATAAACTTAATGATCATTATTAATTATTTACATTTTGTATGCATTAATAAGGATTTCTATGAATATGAAATTTGGATTTTGTACTGTTGGAGACATGGAATTGTTATTATGAATTGTTCAAAACTTTGAATCGCTTTATATAATATTGAAGTCATTTTGGTTAACTTCTAGAATTTTTTGATACTAGGATGTTTGGGTTTGTTTTTTCAGTTTCATCCGATGTTTTAAAATTTGGGTTTTTGATTGATCCGGTCGAGTGACCGGTTTAACCGGCTAAACCGTCGGGTCAACACGGTCTTTTTCTCAAAAGTAGTTCTCAATACCAGGTGCCAATTTTACCTCATGGTTTAATTTATACGCATGTATTTTTTTAAATTTTGAGATGGGACTTAGAGCATCCCCATTCATAACTCTATAACACCAATAACACCGTCCACGTCAGCATCACATCAGCTTTAACATCCCCAAAAAACACTCACAACCATAACATCTCAATAACATCAATAACATTTCATATTTTCAATTTCAACCCCTAAACTAGAACAAACACTTCATTTATTAAAACACATATTACATTTAAACCAAAAAAAAAAAAAAAACCCACTCTCTCCCCATATATATCCCCTTTTACCTCCCATCATCCCCTTCACAACTCAAAACCCTAACCCTAATTGATGGCGCCACCGTCCCAACCACCACCATGGCATCCAATTCCGACGTCTCAGAAAGCCCCGTCCTCACCAAGCGCATCCGCAACCTCCGTAAAAAACTCAACCGCATCACCCAAATCGAACAATCCAAAAACCCAATAAAAAACAAAGAGCAACAAGACCTTCTTCTCTCCAAACAGCCATCATCG
Source organism: Chrysanthemum makinoi (assembly GCA_910596185.1). Classification (NCBI taxonomy): domain Eukaryota; kingdom Viridiplantae; phylum Streptophyta; class Magnoliopsida; order Asterales; family Asteraceae; genus Chrysanthemum; species Chrysanthemum makinoi. The sequence goes on from OU343221.1 coordinate 76,843,487, forward strand.
AAGGGACCAAAAATGAAAAAAAAATTGATTTTTTGATTTTTTTTCTGCGCTTAACGCGCGTTGCTTGGGCAACGGTGGAGGACCAACAGCGTTAAACAACAACAAGTCCAAGGGATAACGCCTCCAACGGCGTTAATGAAGCCCTTAACGGGCGTTATGGCGTGACGAATGGGAGTGCTCTAACTTGGCATATTATTGGTTCATGCATATTTAATATAAATGTTTTAAAACCCGGGTTTTTATTGACCCGGTCGAGTGACCGGTTCACCAGGTCACTGGTTCAACCCGATTTTCTTCCTGAAATTAGTTCTCAATACCAAGTGCCAATTTTACCCTATTTTTTCAAATTTAGAAATGGGACTTGGTTGCTTGGCATATTATTGGTTCATGCATATTTAGAATTTAGAATTTTAATAAGTAAAATCTCATTCAAGAAAAAGGCAATAAGAAAGAGTTTGTTAGTCAAGTGCAAGACAACATATAAACTAAACTACTTTTATATAAAGTTCGTAAGTATAAAACAATACTCCTGTTTAAAATTATCTCTTATTGATTTTGGTCTTTCCCTTTCAATTTTGACCTTAAATATTTTTATTTGTGTTATACAATAGTTCATGAAAGATATACCAATGAAAATACATTTAAAACCCAATTCATTCATATATTTTTCATCAAGTATTATGTAACACAAACAAAAATATTGAAGGTCAAAGTTGTAGAAGAAAGACCGAAAAAGTCAATAGGGGACTATAATTATGGGACGGAGGGAGTAGCACTTAATCACTTGATTAAAGAATCACCTTTGTGTTACAAGAATTTAGTTTCATTTATTATTTAGACTAAAATACACCGTTGGTCCCTAAACTTATACCAAAGCATCACAGTGCGACAAACCTTGCCTTTTTCATCGTTATTGGTCCAAACCTTGGCCTTTTATACTCGAAATTGGTCATTTGACAAAGTCAATGTCTGATTTTTGTTTTGTAGTCGAGGGTATTTTAGTCCATACACATTTATACTTTTATAACACATTTATATTTTAGCCCTTCATCTTTCATCCTCGTCATCATCTCCCCAAATCATTCATCTCCCCAAATCATCATCTCCCCAACATATGAAAGATAGTCTCAGTTTTGTGATGAACAATCTCATATAAAAATTGCACCTTCTTTCGCAGATAGTCTCAGTTTTGTGATGAATAATCACCATATTATCACTATTTGTCCCTAGACCTGCTGCCATCACTCCATATATCACTCTTATAACACTCAACGGTACAATTTTAGTCACAAAAATCCACATGAACGTGCATACTAGCAAGAGTCCTAATGTATTTATTGCAGGTACTTCACTATTTAAAACCACGTGGTATAATCGGCAATATGTCCCTGCCATATGTCCTAGCAGAATACCCAATGCATTAATTATACCATCATTACACGAGTGAGACTCATCTCCAGCAATTAAAGCATGTACTTTCTTCTCAACGCTAATCCAACTACAAAGGTTCTTTGTATCAGCTTTCTTACACAACATACTTCTCAAATTCGCTGCATCTTTATTTCTTCCACTAGAAGAATACATATTTGACAACAAAACATACGCACCCATGTTGTCAATGTCAAACTCATTTATACGCGTAACAATCTTCTCAGCCAATTTAACATTCTTGTGGACCCTACAAGCAGCAGCAACGGAACCACACACTAGCTGTTTATTTTTCGGCATCTTACATAAGAACCTAAAAGCTTCTTCCAATTTCCCAGCGCGACCCAAAAGATCCGCCATACAAGCATAGTGCTCAAATTCAGGACTTATGTTATAATGTTCGAACATATATATTGAAAAGGTCAATCCTTCATTGACCATTCCTGCATGACTACAAGCAGTCAAAACTGCCACAAAGGTAACAGAATTCGGTGTAAACCCTTCAACCTCCATCTGCTTAAATAATGAGATAGCTTCATACGCGTGCACCGGCGAAGAACACCCCATTATCATAGCAGTCCACGACACCAAATCATGTTGCTTTATACAATCAAAAATATATTTAGCAAGTTTAATGTTCCCACATTTAGCATACATATTAACAAGTGAGCTAGCAATAAACATATTATCATCAAAATGACTCCTAATTATATACGCATGTAGTTGTTGTCCAACAGCAAAGTCGTTAAATGTGCACAAGCAGAATAATACTAGAACATGAAATGGGAACAGCTTAATACCAGACTCAACATTTGCCGAAACAATCTCAACCCCTCATCAAACAACCCATTTTGCACACACGCCGCAATCATAGAACACCACAACACACAATCTTTTCTAGGCAACAAACAAAACAACCGATACGAATCCTCAACCATATTACAACTAGTATACATCACAATCAACCCACTCCACAACAAACTCATTTCCATCAAAACCATGTCTAATCACATACCCATGACTCTCATTCCCCTTCCAAACATCCATACGCCTTTACAACACAAGCACATTGGACAAAGTAAACGCATCCGCCTTTATTCCAGCACTACCCATCTCCACAATCACCTCATCGCCTCATTAAACATCCCACTTTTCACATATCCTAAAACAACCGTATTATACGACACAACATCTCTCTCTGCCATCCTCTCAAACACCCTTTTTGCATTTCCCATCCCATCCATAACACGCGTTTTTTCATTAAACACGTGGTGGGCATATACTACTAAAGCGTTACCCGTAAAAGGTCCATTTCTAACTTTGGCGAAAATAACGCAAACCATGAAGAGATGCACCAAATTTGGCCCACATTAAACTAGTACAAAACATTGTCTACTTATGTTATTGTTAATACAATTTCGGGCGCTCCCCTGATGAAGATTAGTGTATGCTAACTTCCTAGGAAATAGATCTTGTATTAAGTGAGGTTCTTGATCGCTAGCTGCTAAGAAAACCAACACCGTTAGTCTCACCGCGGAACGGGGTTCCGCGGTCAACCTCCAGCGTAAGAGTAAGTGATAGTTTTAGAGAGATAAAGTCGGTTCTAGAGAGAGAGAGTGTGTATGTGTTACCGTTCGAGTAGAGGTGAGACCTCTATTTATATGGTTGACCTTCATGTCGTGTTCTCAAGGTCACGGGTCTTGAAGCGGCAGTTTGTGACGTAAGTCAACTGCAGAGCTTGTCCGCTTGTTGTGATGGTGACGTTTTCGGGCGGGAGTTGTCCCGCTTTCCCTTTTTGGGGACTGCAGGTTGCAGCATATCCGGCCTGGGCAAGATTCCTTTCCCTTTATGTTGGGTGCGGTTGCGCCCTTCTCCGGATGTATCTATTGTCCGCGGAAAGGTTTAGTGACATAGCCGGGCTACGTGTCTAGTCCGCGACCGACCCATATGGGTGCCGGGGTGTTCACGATATCATGGTTAGTCCGCGCCAGACCATATTGGTGCCGGGGAGGTCATACTTGATCAAGTCCCCCCAGTCTAGTTGTGCTTGTCGGTCTTGGTACAAGCGCTGCTAGACTTAGTTATTCCGCGGTTGGATGTATCGCATGAAATCTAATCACTATGCTGTATCTTCCACTTATTCCAAGGATAAGCGTTAATTTGTCCCTTGGGATTCGCGAACCATCTTTAGCAGCGTGTTTTCTGACTGGCGTGACGTTTTGGTTGCTTCCATCGCGTCGTTGATCTAAACAGATCTAGACCGTTAGGTATGGCCGGAGACGTGGCATTTTTGAGCACCGTTCGATTGAACGTTGGTTTTGAGTATAAATACCCCCTTTGTTACTTTCTTGGCTCTTTGTTATTTTCGTCTGCGTGAGTAAAAAGAAAATCATCTGCTAAGATCTGTGTGTGCGTCCCAACTTTATCAGGTTAGGTTTTTCTTCCTTTATTGTAATTCCATGGCTAAGAAACTTCTCAGCGACTTTACCTGTAAGTTATCACAGCGAGATTTGAGTGATTTTTGCTCTAAATACCACATTCCCTCTACCGTGAACCCTTTCTTCCTGGCCCAGAATACCATAAAGGATGCCCTTAAGGGTAAAATAGGAGTATACACTAGGTTTTTTGAGTTTTGCAACTTTAGGATACCCTGTCCGCCTTCTGTGTAGGGTTTAGAGTATTTTCGATCGTTTGTCTCAGTTGTCTGTGTTGGCGCCGCTAGGATTAGTCCACTTTGAGATCCTTTTCGCGTGCTCACGGTGGAACACCCACCGTGTCTTTATTTAGGAAATTATTATTGGGGATGAAGGATGGTTGGATGACCCTAGAGAAGCGTAAGGGTCCCAAGTCCTTGATTGGTTGTGTTACACCGCTCCTTTGGATACGGTAAGAATTGGAAGGAGTTTTTCTTTTGGGTTGACGCGACCGTTTTCCCACTAGCCATCTTGTGGAATGAGAAAGTTTACGTTGACCGTGATCCACCTCCGCCAGCGACGCGATATTGACCTTGAGTTATTGCGTCGTCTTGACCGCGATGCGGCGCTCCGTTTAAGAAGTTGTCCGAGCCCTTTCTTTGCGTGGTTGGCCTTAGTCGTGCCTGGGCGATACTATGCGCGGCCTACCTTTATGGCTTCGGATACGGGGTGGGTTTTCTTTTTAGGGCTTGTCGCGCCTTATTGTCTTTTCCTTTCCGTTTCTTTTACTAACTTGTGTTTTATTTGTTGTCTTGCAGATGTCTCGTTGTTTGCCTTTATCAATCAGCCGGATCCATTGAGGTGACATCGGTGAGAGGACTTTCTAGAGGTGGCGGACATTACAGGATGAGACTGCTAGTCGCGTTATCGAGCCTTCCGAGAACGTCATCACCTTAGTCCAAGAGACTATCGTGGATAATATTGAAGCGGCTAAGGCTAGTAAGGCAGTAGGAAGGAGGGTTAGAGTTGTTGTTCCTTCCAAGCAACCGGAGAAGAAGAGGCTTACTTCTGTGCCGGCAAAGGATGCCGGGTCCACTGCTGGTATGGCATCTTCATTATGTTGATGATTTTTTTTGAAAAATAACTTAAGTGTTATTATGCAGGGGATGCGACCGCGGGGTCTGCTCTTGTGATGGAGCTTCGTGACGAGTCCGATTCTGGACCTATTCCGTAGGAGGTGACCCATATTTCTTCTGAGGCCACTCCGGACTTTCAGGCTAATCCGATTCTATTTCAAAACATCCACCCTGCCCATCAAGAAGACTTGGATGTAGATATGTCTGGTCCTTCCCAGCCACCACCTGTGCAGCCAGAGGGTGCTTTTGCGGTCGAGTCTCCGCCGCAGGACCAGTCTGTTCACCGTCCTGCGGCCTCGGATAACGACTTTTACGAGTCTCTATCCGTGGAGACTGCGGAAGCAAAAAATGTTTATGTTCCCAAGTGGTTGCCTACAAATGACTTCCGGATGAACGATGGTTGGGTCTGCCAAAGCATGCTGGACAACCTTGCTACTTCTGGTTACTTGTCGATGTTGCGCAACATGCCGCATGCAGATTTGCTGGAGCAATATAATATTGCCACTATG